>OZ007561.1:186981282-188231282 GCA_963931875.1 Pollenia griseotomentosa
GTACACTGAACCAAAAATCCAATGAAAATGTACGTAAAGCAAACGAAATTACGTTTATTAAAATATTTTCGTTGGCTCAACGAATTATTTGTTAATATAATGAAAATAATAACTAAATTTTTGGTTCAGTGTAACGTCGTAATCTCTTTTGATATCTTTCTACATGATTTACAGACACATTTTTTTCTCACTTTTCGAGAAACAAACAAAACAAAAAAAAAAAAAAAAAAAAAAAAAAATAAATAAATAAAATATTTTGTTTCACATCTTTTCGACGCGAGAAGTTCTCATCAAAGTTAGAAAGAGCGAACTATAAAAAATGTAAACAAAGTTTTTAGTTTTTTTTCTCTTGTTATAGTTTTGTTTCAGGGATGGCGTTGAGAATTTTTAAAATGGTACCAACAACCTTTAAAAATTGTACTTTTTTATTGTAATTGCACTAAAAGATTTTTTTTAGTTGAAATAAATTTTATTTATGTTCGTTCATAAAAAACATCAAAAAAAGGTATTATAAATCTTAGTTTAAAAAGTATCAACAAAAAAGTACAATTGAAACAAATTAGCCATCCCTGTCTTGTTTATTTTATTAAATGCTGCCAACTTTTTGTTTATGAGAAACCTAAAAACAAAAAGCGGTAAATCGCTGAATTTGCCCATAAGCCGCTGATTCAGCAACACTTTTAATATTTCAAGCTTGAAATGTCAATTTTAAGTTAAACAATTTTACATTTTTTTTGACATAACTTCATTTTTTATCGATAACTTTAGTTAAATTTTTGACATTTTGCCATTTATCTTAATACAGCTTAACTCTTTGCACTTGGTAAATTTTTGTATTACATTATATTTGTACAGTTCACCAAAACTTGAACAATGCATTAAAAATGTAGTGTCATAAGGGCTTTACCAAAGTGTACGCATAGTTCAAATCTTTAACGACCACGAAAATTTCGTTTGCGTCAGTGTCTTCTTCTTTTACTTTATTGTGGAACTCAAGTTCTAAGTTGGTATAATCCTGAATTCTCTACTTGAAATAATCCGAATTTCTTCTTGAATTATATTCTTAACACTTAACGGTGGAACATATTCAGTTAACAAAAAAATCCGAAACTCGGCAACAGTATTATCTTTAATCCGTGCTTACATTGTTTTTAAATTTGCTCTGTAGTTTCAGAGATATGGTTGCATTTTTAAAGAAAAAAAAGGAACATTTTGAAAAAAAAAAAACAAATTTTTTATTGTTTAAAAATTCATTAAAAATAAAAATGCGACAAAAATCACAGTTTAGGTCTACAAACATTTATCTTAACATAATTTAGAATGAAATGAGGTTTATTTGATTGTAATCGGTGCACAACTTTGGATTTTATGCACAATTTACTAACAAAACGGAATATTGATTTCCTCAACAACAAAATAAGTAAACAACATCGATCCACAATTTTTACAGTTATTCGTGTGGAATTTTATCTACTTTTATATGGTACCAAATACTTATAAAAAAAACTAACTTTATTTTTGAATTAATCCTCGTTTTTGGTACTGTTCCCCCCTCTGTGCAGCGGGTAGATACGACATCTACCCAATGCAAAAATATAGTGCTGTTATGTCTACTTCTTGGTAACGAAACGGTTGGCTTAAAATTTCTTTTTTAATGTACAATTAAAAATTGTATTGCTTTGGCTAAAAATTTTTAAATTTTGAATTAATGCCGCGGGTGCCCCGATAGACTAGTGAGCTAGTCTATGAGTGCGGAGGTTGCAGGTTCGACTCCCGCCAGAGACTCTGGTCTCCGGCAGACAAGCGTAGATAGTTTGTTTCACCTTTGTTGATGTATTCCCCCTTTGTGTAGGGAAGTACTTACAATTATATTATAAACCTGATATGGTTTTTGTAATCAATCTACTCAGAAAATTTGTTGTATTTAACTTAATAATTTTAACAAATAGAATTCGGGAAGTTTCGCTTCTTATTATAATTTTTAAACTTAAAAATATATAATGTGTTTTCTTATTGGAGTGTTATTGTGGTTGTTTTTACACAAAACAAGCAAATGTTTTTTTTACTTTTTTATAGTGTTGTGGTTGTTTCTACAACAAACTTAAACATACACACGCGTATGCACGCATGTTAAATTTAACGGTTTTCGAAAGTTATCCCATTTTGGGTTGTTTCAAGTACTTTTTGGTCTTATTTGTACTTAAATATTTAAGTACGACTAGTACTTAATGTAAGTGGACAAAACTGAAATTTAGTACGAGTTTTTTCTATCTGTGTAGTATTTGTACGGGAGCTTTGATCAAATATGGACGGATTCCACTTATTTCTCAAAGTTTTTAATTTCAAAGACATGGAAAATTATGTCTGAGGATTTATTTTTGTATTAATTTTGACCTAAATTATTGACTTTTGTTAGGATTTAAACGAAGGTTACATATGTATATTTTAGTCTGTATAATGAGTTTAATCAAACAACAAACTTAAAACATTAAATGTGGAATTATAAAGTTTTGCTTAGAATTGGAATTTTTTACGTTCATCGTAAAATTAAGAAAAAGAAAATAAACTCTAAAAATTTCAAAAGACAAAATTTTATTTTCATTTTCTTTTTTTCTTTTGTTGCGTTTAACACTCTTTTTAGGCAATGCGGGCGATAACAATCAAACACCAATGCGTAATCCACCCGATGCTTTGCACAATTCAGCAGGAGCATTGGCACAATATAATCTAGTTGGTGTAATAATTCAAGCGATTAAAATGCAATCATTGGGGATTTTCAAGCGTTTAACGAATTTAATACAAGCCATAAACGAATGCGACACTTTAACAACAACAATATGCTGGTGTAAAAGAAAAGATATAAAAACAGCAGCTACAGAAATGACAACAACAATAAAAACAATTACAGCAGCAACAGTAACAACAGTCAGAAAAGCAATACAAAAGTACGTGCATAAAATACAAAAGCTTACAACCGAGTTGGCAACATCTTTGGTGAAAATGATAAAATCAACAGTTTTTATTTTACGACAACAACAGTGGGAACAGCAACAGCTACAGCAGCAAAGGAAACAGCAACAACAAAAACACCACTTACAACCGAGCCAACAACGTAAAAATCTTATTATAGAAAATGAATTTAAAACATTTAAACACTTCGGTACACAGGAGACACATGTCAGCCGCCATGAAAAACACTGCAAAATGTGGCGCAGGAAATTGAGAAAATATCTTTTGCGGTACTTGCACGATAAGAAAACGTCGACGATGACGACGACAAAGAAGGCAATGGCGACGGCATTGAAGAAACAACATTCTCAAGACAATTCAAATTTCATGGAGTTTAATGTGTATGCAAAAGACTTTCAAAATCATATAAAACAACAAGAAATTTTACACAAATTTAATACAATTTACTTAACACATATTTTTAATAAAAATCTTAACAGCAACAACAATAACTTTAACACTAATAAATACAATATGGCTGTCAGAAAAAGTTTAGTTTATTGGCTCATATTTCTACTACTAACTGTTTTAACTTTAACTTTAGCCATAAATTTTCTTTCTAAATCTTTTGTAAATCCAATGAAATTTTTCACAAACACTTGTAACAATTTTCTTAGCCATCACATGTTGATGTTGTTATTACAACAATTTCTTTGTGTAGCTGTTTGCAACATACTGTGGCAGATTGTCTATGTAGTAAGTATTTTCTTAAAGATTTTATTAACTTTATACAGTAAATTTAGTTTAAAATCAAAAACATCATCAACATCATCATCTTTAGCACTAACAGATTCTGTAGCATCAGCTACATCATTATCCCTAAAAGCATCTTCATCATCATCATGCTCCTTAGCCGCACTATCGTCTTTGGTATTAACATGTTCCACTTTATTATTTTGTAGATGAAATGTAAATGATTAGAATAATTTTCATTATGTATACCAACCATATTTGCTAAATTACAAATAAAATAGTAAGAAAATCAGAAAATTAAAACAAATAATATTATTACGTTGGAAGTATTAGAATAAAATTTATTTAAAGAACATCCTTAAAAAAATAATAAAACAATTTTATTTAGACTAGACCATTCTAAATTGTTTTTATATCTTGGCAGTATAGAAAAGTTCTTTAATAAATAAAAATAAGTCATTCTATTTCAATAAGAATTTTAATTGTCCTGTTAATTAAGTTGTTCGCAAAATTTATTAAAGGGTACTTTACACTTTCACACTAGTTTTACATATTTTGATAAAAAATACGCCCCTGTCGTGATAAATTGTTATTGTTTTTTGAAAATGTTTAAACAATAATAAGATCAGGGAAGCATTTTTGTCAAAATACTTAAGAGTTGTTTGTTTAACGGCCTTAAAGGCTTCTTTACACTACTACACAAGTCTAGTGGATTTTTAAGAAAATGCAACCCTGTCATGATAAATTGCTATTGTTTTTTGAAAATGTTCACACAATAATTAGTAGATCAGGGGAGTATTTTCCTCAAAATACTTAAGACTTCTGTGATAACGTAAAACAGCCTTAAAATGTTCTTGTTTTTCTGGACCTAAGTAGATTTCGCTCTCAAAGAGCTTCTTACATTAGAAAACAACTTTGAATATAAATAGTGTTAATCGCTTATTGGCTTAAAAAATGGTTTTTACACGGAAAAAAATTTGCAGGAATTCAGAAAAAAACTGTTTAATGATTCTTGTGAATTTTTTTCGGGAAATATTGGGAATTCTGTATAAAATTTTTCGTTATTATGTTGTACGTCGGCCAACATCGACTGACTGATTGGCATATTGTTGCCGTTGTGATGAATGCCTGTTAGACATTTTCATTTCCCGGCAAAGCGGGATTGACTTTTAATCCCGGGAATGCCCGCCCGAATTACAAATGCATTAAATTTTTTTTTATTAAATTTAACCAATTAAAATCAAACAGCATTTGATATGAAGCAAAAAAAAGAAAGAGATTTTTAAACAAAGTGGGTATTTCAAAATATTTACAGTGGTATTCCGATTTAACGTATACTCAGTTTATCGAATTCCCGATTTAACGTACGGTCATATTTTTTCCATTGAGTACCTTATATTACGAACAAACAACAAATTTTTGTACTCTATATAACGAATTTTTACAAAAAAAAAAAAATTGAAAAACAAAATAGAATGAATGCAAACATATTTGCATCCATTCTCATTTTACTGAAAACAACGAGTTAAGAGAAGTATTTTCTTTTCTTAGAAGGTAAGCAAAGAAAATACTTGCTCTCCAAAATAAAAATTTGTACGTTACAAAGTCATGTTTTACTTTTGTTTACAAAACAAATGTTTGTTTTCTGTTTCAAATTTTACGTAATTTTTGTGAAGTTTTTGTAAATTTGACATCAAAATGCCCAAAAGAAAACGTTTAATTCTTAAAGAAAAATTAAACATTATTGACGACTATGGAAAGGGTTTGCGACTAAGTGCTTTATCAAATAAATATCAGCTGCCAAAGTCATTAATGTGCACAATTATAATGTCAAAACGGAATCTTTTGAGCGAAATGGAAAAGACTAATTTCGGATCAAAGAATAGAAGGGCCTTGAAAACAGATGAGTTTCCAAGAATGGAAGCAGAATTGTTTAATTGTTTTCAAAACAAAAGGAAGGCGTACATTCCTATTAGAGGTCCTATATTAAAAGCAAAGGCCCTAGATCTACTCAAAAGATGTTATGGTGGACAATTTAATGCCAGCCATGACTGGTTCTGTCGATTCAAAAAACGCTATGGAATTCGTTATTATTAATAAAAATGTATTGAAAAATCTTCGGGACTTAACGAATTTTTCGATATAACGAAAGAGCCTGACAATATATAATGCGTTAAACCGGGATACCACTGTATTTAGAAAACATGATTTCAGATCAGAATAAACACTTACAGAATCGTTTGACCGCCCATTTCTAGTTTTGATCTTCTTTGAATCGAATCAGCGTTTTCTTTAGAACTCATTTCCTCAAATTTTAATTTTTCACTTTTTTCAAGATCTGTTACAAAGTATTTATGTACAACATTTTCAGAATCTAATCCAAGTGCAGCTGCCATAGTTAAATTAAAAAATCCCGGAAATTCCTTCACAAATTTTCCGGAATTTTTTTTCCCCCGAAAAAGAAAAATCTCGGGAAATCCCGTATGACAAATACTAATCTCTAGGTAATAATTATTGAGCAAATTATATTTTATATGAAAACATCCCCATGCTCAGGATCTTTTCCAAAAACTGAAAATAAACTCGATGAGTAGACTCAGATGGATCCGTGTGGACACTTTTTGGTACAGCTTCTCCAGTGCTACCAGGTCGAGCAATAGTTCTTCCTCGTTTATTACTTGGTGAAGCCTAGTTTTCGAAACTGACAAAAAACTTTTTTGTCACGTTTACACTGGAAGCTCTATTGCAGTATAAAAATGTTATCGGTATATTCTTTGTGTTGTAAGAATTGATTGTCCGGAAACATAATAAAATTAAATCACAATTTACACGTTCTTTTGCATTGAATATGCTGACATTTTGCTAAAGTTTCTTGGTCAATAATTCTGACCTGGATTTCGCTTCTCAAACTTGGTTTAGTTTTCAATCATCCTTTAACAACATTCCGTTGCAAAGAGCTATATAAGATTAATGAAAGCATAAGTTACAGGAGACTCCTGTCTCTCTACTACTACTTTCAAGCTATCGACTTTCTCAGGTATCATGGCATTAAGAAGAGTCTTTTAAAAGGGACTTGTGGTGGCAAATTATGGCAGTCGTGATCAAATACTTTTTCGATTCGAAAGCAATTTAACTACTGTTAAAAAAGTAAAAAAAAAGTATTATAAATTTCAGTGCCACCCTTATAACCAGAGCATTTTTAGTTACATCATCTATTTATATTACATTAGCCTGACTGACTGGGTGATCGTAGCCTAAACCAAACAACTTAAGCCTGAGACTTAGTAGTTTTTCATGTAGACTTTCCTTTCGACGTGTAGATACACCAAAAAAGAATTTTTAGAAATACAAATCCTAAAGGGTTAGAAATGGGTGAAAACGGGTAAATTGGGTAAGCCTTAGATCTCGTGATCCAACAAAGGTAGACGTTGAATTCAAAAAAACATTATGTGTTTGATTGTTTTTTTTTTAATTTTAACATTTAGAGGACGAAAAGCGCAAAAAAATAATTTTGGCACAATTTTGGTAACCCATTTCTTCTTATGTTATAAGGATTGAAGTAAGTTTTAATTGTATTCTCCTCTCCTTAGAAACCCCTTAAGCATATTTTGGTATTTTTCGAAAATTCAAATATATAAATTTTTGTGGTACTTTTCTCTATACAGCTATTTATGTAGTGCATACTAAAATAAAATTGAAAATAATCCCAGCGGTAAATATTAAAAGAACCTCAAGTGGCAGGCCTTTTTGAAAGCCTCTATACTCCTTTCTAGAAGATTCACTTCGTATGATATCCTGCCTTCAGAGGTATACCTTCTAGAAGGTATAAACTTTCTTTTAAAAGACCTTCTAAAAAATTCAGTACACATTTGCTACTCCCTTCTTTAAGAAGGGATAAAGGAATTTGTTCAGTTTTATTTACTTTTTATATTTAGTGACCTTCCTTACTCCCTTCTTTGGGAAGTTGGGAAGGGATCGAATTAGTTATTAAAGGCAGTGTGGAAGGGCTTGTTCCTAACGACAACCTGTGTAAAAAATAAATAAGTATGGAGTGCGGCGGGAAGGGATTGTGCCTGCTAAATAAGGCCTTCTATTAGGCATCTTTACTCAGTTATCGCTAGGATATTAATAAAATAATATTTTTATATAACGCCATGTAAAACACATACATATTTATTATATCTAGTGATAAAGTTTTGGATACAAGAGAAGGAAATATTTATGTGAAAATACTTTGCTTTTAATGTCATTTTGTCACATAGTTTGCTTTTAAATGAAAATTAAGTTGTTATAGTCCACATGAGCCAAAAGATAAGCAAACTAAGGTGGAATTCAAGGGCAATATTTGCTATTTCGTTCTATGTATATTCTTGTTATAAATTACTAAAAAGTTTTAGATCCTACGTCTATGTGATTTTATTTGTGATGTTTGCTTGTATTCATAAAAATATTTTTAATTTAATAAAGGATTACAAGAGAAATTTTCTATTAAAATTTTCCTTAATAAACGTTTGTTAAATTTAATAATCGTTTATGAATACGGGGGTTATTGTTTTGTTATGGAACTCATTCATTTATTAAGTTAACTTTGCCGCCTTCCACAACAAAACTTTAATGTAAACAAAACTTTATTCCTTTTATTAAAATTATAATTTTAAACACAACTCGTTTATTAGACATCTTTAAATTTATTAGTTTTACAAACAGATAGGGGAACAATACATCAACACATTTGTTGGATATTATTTTTATAATTTCTCTTTAATAAATAATTTAATTTTTTCATGGCTTGCTTATATTATTATTTGGAACAAAACCAAAAAATCTTTAAAAGCTTAGGAGCAAATGTACAATTTATAAACTAAACAATAATAAAATATAAATAAATAATAAGATTAGATACTTTATTATATGCAGTTATCTATAAAATTAAATGTATATAAGATAGTAATTAAAAGAAATAAAAACATTTTTATTTTTTAAAAATGCCCTTAAATTTATTTTAAGATTTTAAGTTTCTTTTTATTAATAAATAACTGCTTAGATTCTTGAATTTATGTAGCAAAAAAAAAAGAAAGAAAGAAAGGTAAGAAAACTTATTTATTTAAATAAAATCAATTATTAATTTTATATAAAATAAGTCAACAAAAACTGTTAATCAAATTTGCATTTAATGAATTAATTATAGATTAGTTATAGTAGTATAAAGATTAAAAAATTAATAATAAAACAAATTTAATATAGATAATTATTAAAGCTAATATTTAAGTGACTATGGGTGTGGTGTTAAGAATTATGGTTAATTTGTATAACACAAATTTAATTGATTTATTTACTGATTCATAATTTTGGTATATATACAATTTTCTTGTATACCCTTTACAACGGATGGTGTTTGTCACTCCCTGTAAAACTTTTTGAACATTCATCTAAGATGCTTTAAAGTATAAATATTCTGGGTTCTAATTTAGAGCCGATTTAGCCATAACCGTCATGTAATAGCACAGAAAAAAAATTTGCACCAGTAAAAGCATTAATCAAAAATAAAATCAATTTTAATTAAAAATTTAATTAAGTGAATTAACCGTTTAATCAGGTGAATTAATCTTTTAATCAAGTGAATTAAACGTTTAATTGATATTATTTGTTTACTGGTGCAAATTAACATTGTCAATTAAACATTTAATACACTTGATTAAAAGTTTAATTCACTGGATTAAACGTTTAATTCAGTTGATTAAATTTTTAATAACAACTGATTTTATTTTTGTTTAATGCTTTTACTGGTGCAAAATTTTTTTCTGTGAACATAACATAAAACAACAATGGATTCGCTAAGTGCAGAAAAGAAACTTCTTCAAAACATTCACGTTGAGATAAAACAGTGCAGTAAATAATAATAAATGCCAGCTTTTCTAGCTTGTTTCTACACTGGCTTCTTATGGGCTCTTTACACTATCACACAAGTCTTAAGTATTTTGAGGAAAATACAAACCTGTCATGATAAGTTGTTATTGTTGTTTGATAATTTTCAAACAATTACACTGCACAACAAATTTGAACTTTTTTGTGTGGTCTGAAATTTGATTGCAAATATTTACTAATTTGAGCTCGCTGATTACAAATCTAATCTCCGTGTTTCTCTATCAGCTCTACTTCTCGAGATAAACGTTGGAATAACTTGAAAACGGTTGACCATATTCAGTTAAAAAAAATCAGAAACTCGGCAATAATATTATCTTTAAGCCGTGCTTACATTGTTTTTAAATTTGCTATGTAGTTTCAGAGATATCGTTGAATTTTTGAAAAAAATTTCATAAAAAATAAAAATGTGACAAAAATCACAGTATTGGTCTAAAAACATTTAGCTTAATATAATTTCGAATGAAATGAGGTTTTTTCATTGTAATCGATGCACAGCTTTTGATTTTATTCACAATTTACTAAGAAAACTGAATATTGATTTCATCATCCTCAATTTCCTTCAAAATAACAAACTGTACTTTGCGCCAGAGTCTTACATGCACAGAAAAAAGAAATTTTTTAACAACACAGTTTGTTAAAAATAAAATTTTATTTTAAAAACTATTTATTTGATTCAATGAAAAAATTTATCAAAATTACACTTTGCAAAACAGCACTCAATAAAACATATTTAAAAATGAAATAATTAAATATTTCTTCATATTCAATAAACAAATATTTGACTCGAAGTAAAGACAGTATTTATACAACTTTTATCCATTTTTTTAGCTCATAATTCTCATTCGCTTTAGAGTTTTAGTTGAATAATATCTTTAGTTTTTCCTAAGTCTTTGGAAAAAGGTTTCTGATGATCTGGCCAAAGCAACCAGCGAAATGCGAATAGGAACTAGCTTCAAAGACCAAAAATAAGGAATTAAGCACATCATAATTAATAAATAAATAAATAAAGATTCGATAAACACTTTGTTTGATTTATTCAACATTAACTACAATTTATTTAACAAATCACGTAAACATTTTGTTGAAAAAATTTTTTTTGGGGCAACAACTTTTTTTTTATTGACTCAATAAACTTTGTTGTTAACTAAAAATACAATAAATATACCTACAAACTTTTTTATCAATACTGCAAAAATCGTCATCGCAGAAAATTCAAAAATGTTTATAACCAAATATGCGATTTTCGTATTCAAATATGAAAATAATTTTTTTTTCTGTGTGGCCACCCGAGAAGCCGGCTAGCCAGCCGGACGGAAAGACAGCGCTAAATCAGCTCAGAAATTTATTTTACGTCGTCAGTATACTTAAAGGTGGATCTAGAATAATAATTTTTTATGTGTTACACATACCAGCAAAAATACAGCATAATACCTTTTCCGCTATTGTGGTTTGGGTAAAACAATTTTAACCCGCCTACGAAGGTGGGCGCTACATTACAAAAACCTTAATTTAATGTATTAGCACGACGATATAACTAAAACTTTCATACAATTTGTGACAAAAAGCACAAATTTTCATTAAATTTGTGTCAAATTCAATCTATATGACTAGAAATAACAAACTTTCATGATTATCCGACCATAGTTTATTTCAGGTCCCACTTAAAGCTGCTTTTAACACGCCTTAACCCGAAACGAAAATTTAAAATTTTGGTGAATAAGGTCCAATTAAGGCCCTAATTATATAAAACCCAACGCAACGCCGAAGTATTACACACACATTAGGTATAGCGATCGACTCTGAATCACTTATTGAATCGATTTAACGATATCCGGCCATCCGAGTGCCTAATCAGATTG
Source organism: Pollenia griseotomentosa (assembly GCA_963931875.1). Taxonomy (NCBI): domain Eukaryota; kingdom Metazoa; phylum Arthropoda; class Insecta; order Diptera; family Polleniidae; genus Pollenia; species Pollenia griseotomentosa. Next base: position 186,992,769 of record OZ007561.1, read on the forward strand.
TTCATTTATACTCTTTGAGCTTTTGTTAATCATTGAGTTTCAGATAATCAAATGATTAGCCTACTGTATCCTATTCTGATGTTGCGGCAGTCTGTCATCTTAGCTAACAAACTGGCTGAGTATGCATAAAATTTATATAGCGAACCGCTTAATATAGTAACAGACGTCCGCTCGCAACCGCTCTAACTTAGAGAACAAAGCTTGACAAATGCCAAAAACATCGCTTAGGGAATTGTTTGTCGACTTGGAGTGTAATGAATAAGGATCACCCTGTATTCTCCAATCAGAACCGATCATTATAGCCCCTGTCCCCATATTTTTACTGAATTCTATTCTGCATATTAAAATCTATTAAGCCTCCGTTATAAGACTCCAGTTGATCTCTTTGCTACTTATACCACCTTTATCCGACCGAGAATGGAATATAATGCTCATATGTGGGCCGGAACTTCTCGACCGTGTTCAGGAGAGTCCAAAGGTTTTCATTGATGACAGTAGGGTATCCAATTCTACTGACTCCCTTGAGCACCGTCGCAATGTGGGTTGTATCTCTCTGTTTTATCATTACTACTTATTAAATAATTTAATGAAAATTTAATTTGATGAACTTGAGCCTTAGTTAGTTTAGTTTATTTATTTATTCCAATTCTATACACAAGACTTAAAGCCTCTTATTGCAGTATAGAACATTGTTTTAGCAGAAACATTAGTTAATAAACTTTTTTTTCTACAACAAGTTTAAAAAAAATATATATGTACATTAGAGTTTCCCTTGTTTTTAAAATGTTTGCAATTTTGACACGGTACCCGTTAATTTTTTTCTATTTGACATAATTGTAATTCATATGCTATTTCACGCCCCTACGGCCACGCCTTCCTTAAGCGACAAGGCCTTAAAGCTATAAATGTATGGGTTTCTATTATCATACTGATTTCATTCTTAAAAATTGTTGTTTTACGTGTTTTATGTTAAAAAAGAGATCTAACTTTAGTTTTTGTGAAAAAGTCTGTAGAAAAATTAGCGAAGTTCCAGAGTTTTGCAAAAAAAAATTGAATAGCTCTTAGGTGCTTTACCCTGAAAGGTTACTCTTCATTTTAGTACATTAAGGTTACTCTTCGTCGCATCAACGAACTTTTAAAAAAAATCTACCGGAACGATTTTTAAAGTCAAAAAAAGCTTTAAGTAAGCATTTTATTAAAAAGTTAAATAAAACAAAACATAACAAATCAAAGTTCTTCTTCTCTCTTAAAATTTGATGCGAATTTTAGCACTTTTTGTGTTTAAAATTAATTGTTTTTTTAAAGCTTTTATCATCAGCTATCGTTGTTGGAAAAAAGAGAAAAATTTTAATGCACATAAAAACTAATGTGATAAAATGTCAATGAACTTCATCGATTCGACGAACAGTAACTATCCAGGGTTAAATATAAGGAAAATTTATTTGTACGCACTTTTAACAATCTCTTGAAACAGCGATCGTTGATGCCTTAAAGTAAATTAAAATCGGTGAAGACAATCTAATAGAATAGGCTCTCTGGTGGATTCAAATATATGGATAAAAGAATAATGATACTTATTTTCTACTTCGTTTCGTACAGATAAAAAATGCATAAATTTGTTTCCATAAAAAGCAATAATATATTTAGGCGATATATAATTAACATTGCTTTTCTCACCGAAGCCCCATCAGCCTGGTGAAAGTATTCATCCTTTTCAAACCAAAAGTGATACACTTGAAAGCAGTTAATGACCGCGCTAAAAGAGCTGTAAACTTCACAAAACAGTTCCATTGACTTCCTAGAGCGCGTGGAATATCATAGAAAAATTAATCCAAATTGTGCAAAAGTGTTATAAAAAGAAAATATGCTGCAACAAATATGGTTAAAATATATGATGAATATGATTAAAATATTGCCTGTTTATTTGAAATTCCTTTTATTAACATTAAATTTAACAAAATAAAAATGTTCGGGTCCAAAAAGAGACCGATCATGAAAAACGCATTTTCTTCTCTTTGAAGCCCCGTCGCTAAGGGAAGGCGTGGTCGGAGGGACGTAAATTACATATGAATTACAATTATGTTAACAAGAAAAAAATCAGGGGGTACCGTGTCAACATTTCAAAAAATTTTAAAAATAAGGGACGCTCTAATGTACATCGTTCTGGCTTTAATTAGTTTTTTAATTTCGAAAGAAATTGTTATATTGGAATTTTCGCGTTTTGTTATGGACCTTCAATTGTCTGTCCATGTTACCTTTTGCACAAAGTACAGCTCGCAATCTTAGATATAATTTGATCAAATTTGGTACATACCCCTAATTGCTACAAGGACGAAGGCTGTTTAAAATAGTGATAACCTTACGAAAATGTATCTGTATATAATTAGTGTGGTGCAAGTTATCATACTTTTAGACTTGTTCGACTGTACTTTCTTATTTGTTTCTTACTTTGTTATTGTGGGAGAAATATAAAATTTCTTTAACCCAATTAAAGCAAAAGACCTTTTATAAATCTTAACATATTTTATTTACTTAAATTCACTGATTACTTTTATTTTAACAAATAAATTGTTATTTAAAAGGGAATTTCTTTTACTGATAAGTGTCAGATACACATGTATGTAAAATAGTTCAAATTGAATAAATCTTAATTTTATTAATTAAATGTTATCATGTGTAAATATTGCTTACAAAACTATTTAAATTTAAAAAGAAAAAATATACCACACAAAAATGTATATAAATTTGTAAAAAAAAAAACAAATTAAATAAAAAAAATGAATTTACTTTAACAAATTTATAGAAAATCTGATATTTTTTTATAATTTTTAACATTTATAAAAAACTTCTTTTCATTATCAAGAGTAAACAAGAAGCTTAAATTAAACTAATAAAACAACAACAGCAAAATAAACAAGTTACTTATAAACAATATAAATATAAATAAATGTATTTGTATGTGAAAGTACATATGTATGTATGTTTGTATTAATTTTTATTAAAAATTGTAAATAATTTATATTTCCAAAAAAAAAAACCCAACAAGCAAAATTTAGTTAAAATGTAAGCCAAAAAAAAATAAATGAAAATAAATAAATAAATGTTGATAATAAATAAATAAAAAAAAATGTTAATAAAGAAGCCTGGCTATGAATCCAAAAAAAAAAAAAAAAATATAAATAAAACAAAATTATATTTAAGAAAAATATATTTATTGCTGTTAAATGAAAACAAATGAAAAAAAAAATATTTAATTAATTAAAACTATATATTTAAATAAGAAATACAAGTATATAATAAAAACAAATCTATCTATAAAATTGCATATTATTTGAAAAAAAAAACTCGAAATTTCGTTTCTTGTTTTTATATTGTTTTATTTCAAAAAAAGTTTTACTTTAAAAGATTTTAAAATAAATTCGTTTCGTGTTTCAACCAATTGTAGGGGAATGTAAGAAAAGATAAGCTCACTGTTTATTTTGTCTAAGCTTTGATATAGTTGCAAGTAAGACTTGAGTGTTTGTAATTCTCATTCGTTTTACAGTTTTATTTGCATAATATCTTTAGCTTTTTCTAAGATTTCCTGATGGTCTGGCCCAAGCAACCAGTAAAATGCGCATAGGAACTAGCGTTCCCTCAACAATTAACTTCAGTGTATTTACCAAAAAAAAAATTGAAAATGTAGCATGTCATAGAGAGATCTTAATAATTATTACGAATTGCTTTTATTGATTGTTATAAGATATAGAAGGCAATAAGCCCTGTGATTCATTAGAACGTTTGCGCAGCCGCGATACATGCCATGACAGATCTAGGCTACGTACGAAACAAATTATTTTGCACAGTGAGATAGCATACATTTCGGTTGGATTCACAATGGGTTTTACAAAAATCTTCTGTCTATGAGTCCCTAAAGGCGCATATAGACGACATGTTTTTGTCATCTGACATGTCAAATTTTCAAGTCACATGTAATTGTGCATGTCTGTCAAAATCGCTGTTTTACATAAGCTTTATAATATTCGGTCACAAACGTTCATGTAATTTGCTTCTGACATTGTCTCTGTTTTTTTCGCATTGTTATTGCAGAAACCAAAGTAGTGCTCGGTTTCAAAATAACTTGCTGCCGCATGAAAAGTTTTATTTGCGCCGTAAAAAGTTCAGCCATCTTAACATTTTTTCTTTTAATTCAAAGATACCAATTTAGGATTTTATAATAAAACGGTTTTTATATATATATTTACATAAATTCTATTCAATGGTAAGATGATCAAACATATCTCGGTATTGTAAAAAATTAACTTCAGCCGGCTAATGATTCCGTCAATAGTGGACGCCGCTGCCGGTTTCTTGCCGGCATAGCTTTCTGATGTCAGATGGTTTGTCAGAAGAAAATAGAGCACGCTCTAATTGAAATTTTGTCAGATGACTTTGCGTCTGACTTTTACAGAAGCAAAGTTAAAAAGGTAACACACGACATGTATGTGTTTTGCAGTGGAAAATTCGACATGTCAGATGACAAAAACATGTCGTGTACGGTCGCCTTAAGGCGGTACAGCTATAGAGTAGATGATCAGATGTCTCATCAGTCATCTCGCAGAATCTGCATTGCTTGGTAATGGTATTACCCAATTATCCAATATGAACGGATAGGATAATATATTATTGTAGTATGTAAGTTTTTTTTCAAATTTTCACAAAAACTTGAAGGTTTAAAGGAAACAAGACGGTAAAAGATAAGTATAGGCTGTGGCGAATCTTTGATACCCTCCACCGACAACAAGAAAATTTCTGGAGAGGTCTTTATATCGGACATGTGCTTAATTATGAACCGATCTTAACGACATTTGGCAGTGTGATTTCTAGTCTTATAAAATGTTATGTTATAAAATGTTAAAATGTGCGTTACGATTTTACGCGTACTTAACGGTTTTCCGAGAATGGTCTTTATATGGGGCCTATGGTAAATTATTGACCATTCATCACGAAAGTTTACAGCGTGTTTCCCACTTATCCAAAACTGCGACAGACCTAAATTTATTACAATAGCATTATTTGTTACAGTTTTTGGTGTACTTAAGTGTTTTTCGAGAGTGGGCTTCACATGGGCCCTATGGTAAGTTATGAACCGATCTTCACGAAATTTGACAATATAGCTTCTAGTAATATACAAATTTTAGAGACTAAAATATATTGCGATAGCTTTTTTTTTGGTTTTAGGCGTATTAAAGGATTTTTCGAGAGTAGGCTTTATATGGGTCCTATGGTAAATTGCATAGAAAAATTTTTTAATCAAAAATAAAATCAGTTTTAATTAAAAATTTAATCAAGTTAATTAAACGTTTAATCAAGTAAATTTAATGTAAAATGATGTGAATTAAACGTTTAATCAAGTGAATTAAACGTTTAATTTATTTTTACCAGCAAGCAAATTAATAGATTCAAATAAACGTTTAATTCATATGATTAATCGCTAATTTCACTTGATAAGATTTTTAATTAAAACTGATTTTATTTTTGATTAATGCTTTAATTGGTGAAACAAAATTTTGTGGTTATGGACCGATCTTCACGGCATTTCTTGGTATGATTTCTAGTCATATAAAACGATTTTGTGCAAAATCTCATATCAATATGTGCATTCCATCGTTATTTATGCTTGTTTTTGTAACAAAATTATCAATTTTTAAGGGTGCTTGTTCCACATTTTGATTCATAGCTCTTATCCTACTAAGCCGATGTTGCTGGGCTCAGGAGAACTAGACAAAATTTGACACTTATATTGTTCTTTTCTTTTGGGTCATCCGAAAGTGAGCGTTATTTTAATAAATGGACAGACAGACTGGCTGACTTTTAAATAACAAAAAAATCAAACAAATTTGATTCATTTTTATGTTTTAAGTCTTTCCATTATAAATTTTAAAAGAAATAGATACTTGCGGTGCACAGTGGTCCCAATGACAAATACGAAAAAAACTCGTTACTCTTTTTTATAAGTACATATCAGGATAACAATTTGTATGAACAAATGACTTGGTATGGCACGATCTTACGCCAAAAATTTACGTAATCGATTGTGTTGGTGTGGCGCCTTTCATATAAAATTAACTGACATAAAACATACAAAATCGTTTCATAATAAAAGGAAACAAGGTTGTTGATTAAGAACTAAATGTTGTTTTTAATGTTATTTGGGACGCTGAATCCAAATCTGCACCTAGTGATAATATTGCAAATATGTATTCCAAAAAAATATATACCGTTGTGCAAGATGGGGTCTTGTCATTAAAAAATCAACAACATTTTTTACTCTGGCACCATTCGAAAAAACGAGTTTCTCGCTCTAAATTTGTCATTGGGTCCACTGTACGGTGTGCGAGCAACAATGTGATGTAACTCTTTATTATTATTCGTTAAATTGTTTGAAATTGATAGTTTAATTTGGATTAAAGACTTTTAAACAGAACTGTGTCGAGACCACACTTTCCATACAGTTTGACATAAAAATTTGTCGTAGAAAGCCATCGTGAAAAAAAACGATATTATTTTTAGAACGTGTTTTCTTATTCTCTCACATATAGACACTTTTTCTCTCAACAATGCTACCATACTTTCATTAAATTTCATACATTTTTTAAACAGAAAATGTTAAACAAAGAAAATAAAAAACTTAAAACAATAAAATGAGAGAAAATGAGAAATTACTGTTGACTTTAGGATGTTTGCCTGAAGTTGAAGCCTCAATTCTGTTTGAACACTTCAAAGTCGAAAAATGCTTCACAAATTTAATATATAGTAGCATGGGTTTCATTTATTTGCAATAATGAGATATAAACAAATCCACATTTTGTTACATTAAATATCTCCGAATCTTTTTCTGTGCCACAGGTATGTGATGGAAATCGTTTTAGAAAATCAAACGATTTAAAATCGATAATATCGTTTTCAGCGTCTTTAAAAACTGATTTCTTATACATTTTCTTTGAATTGCGTGTCTAAATTCTTTTAAATGTTATATTATGTATATTTTGTATGTTACACTGTTTTCTAATCAAAAAGTTAAGGCTACAATCCAGAAATGGATTTTAAAATCGATCCAAATTCATCACAACTTTTTCAAAATCTATCGATTTTTATAACATATCGCTTACAAACAAGCTCAGATTTAACAAACAATTAAATTTTTTCATGAGTTTTCGCCCATTATTTTTTATTTTTTTTTATTAATAATGTCTCTCTAACAACACTTTTCAGTTAATTTCATTCGTACCCAGGAAAAACTTTTTGATTTTTAGTAATAGGTGGTAGTTATTTCATACGTTACCTGGTAAGTAGTTGTCATTACAATTGTCATTATTTTGAAAACTTTAATAAGTACTTACTAGTAATGACCACAACAACTACTTATTACTTCTATTATTTTCACTACTGAATATTTGCTTACTAATAATCAGCTAAATAACTACTTATTACTTGTGTTGTTTTCAGTACTGAATATTTACTTACAGGTAACGCACTTAATAATTACTTATTAGGTCTATTTACTAATGATTTTTTGGCTTCTGGTAAGTATATTGTAAGTACTTACAATTAAACTTACTAGTAGTTAAATAATAAATAGATATTTTTTGACTTCTAGTAAGTGTTTTGTAAGTACTGAATTCTGTGGACACCTCAAACAAAAATAAGTAGTTTTTCAGCCGAAAAATATGTAGTGTTTATTTTCTCCAACATTATTTGCTAACTTACCTGGTAAGTAAAGTTTTTGCTGGGTAAGTTAAAAATTTATCTTAAAAAAATTCTATTTTCGCAATAAAAAAAAAACCTCTTTTTAATTCCTGAAAAATTATAATGCAATTCCATTCAGCTTTAGAACAAATATTTTAGTACAAATATAATTTTTAATGACATTTAAAAAAATATTCTGTCTCATTTTTATTGGAAAATATTTTGTATAGTAAAAAATTAAAAAAAAAACATTCAGTAGTTATTAATATTTTATTTGCCTATTTTCGTCATATCATATTTTATTTAAGCAAGTAATTTTTATAAACAATTTAAAAAAAATGTTAATACATACAAAAAAAATACCACAGTATAAATATAAAATAAAATCCCAAAAAACAAAGAAATGGAAAAATTAAAAGAGAAAAATGTTGTTTAAACTATAATAAAAAAAAGAAAAAAATACCTACAAACTGTATAAATAAAATGATCGATGAAAATAATATTAAAAAAAAAAACAATATAAATCCATATATAAAAAAAAATATTTTATTTAAAGCCAAATGTCGGGGTAAGTAGTATAATTCAGATGGATTTAAAAGCATAAATCCTTTTTTTTTGCTTTGCCTGTTGTGTTTTTATTGTTGTGATATTGAGCCCACCTAGCTAAGTTATACACAATGGGAACTTCAATTGAATTTATATGTACCAGCGTGTTGAATTAAGTTTTTTTTAAGTATTAAGTGAAGAACAGAATTTTGTATTTAAAAAGATTTTAAATTTAAATGTGATTTAATATCAAACCTAAATATTGGCCGTTAGTCTATATTTGTATATCAATGAAAATGCGTGAGTTTGTTTATGTGTTTGATTGTTTGTTTGTTCCCTCTAGACTCCTAAACAACCCAAGCAATTTATAGAAATGTACACTGATTACTCGGGGCTTAACATAGGCTATAAGTATTTGTAAATTTTCAGGTGAACGTGACACCTCTCATAAAAAAACCGCTCAAGAAATCACACCAACAAATGGGGCAAGAAGACACTAGAATATGACAGCAACAAAATATAACACGCCTCTATTTTCGTTCCCTTATTACAAAAAAAGCTTAAGCGACATAATTTCTTATTTTCGTTGTTAATAATAAATCAATTTGTTACAAACAAATAAACAGGAATAAAACATTTTGATATCTAAAAAAATAGAGCGTCGATAAGTTCAAAGTTGTTCAACGTTGTCATTTCTTTGTGACTAAAAGTGTCTAAAAAAAAACTATTTTGCTAAAACGTAAAACCAAAATAATTTTTTACAATAAAATTTACAATAAAAACTTCTTTTTTATAGCGAACAACATGTTATAACTAGGGCAACCAAAAAAAGCACTAAAAAACAGTTTTAAGCTCTAAAAAAAGCGTTTAAAAACACGAAAATAAGCTGTTAAAACTAAAAAAAAAGCAATTTAAACTTGTTTATTTTCCACTTAATTCGTTTAAAACGTTGTTATAGTAAATTATAAATTGATGCAATAAATTTTCGAAAAGAAAACTATGTCTGTTTGGAGTCAGCAAGTTCTTGTACATAGAAAAAGTTCTTCCTACGTCTACAGATGTTGAGGGAGCATATTTAAAATTGAGTATTTGCTCTGAAGTATATTTTATACGATTGGACTCATAATTCCGCTTGCCTCCCAAAATATCCCCAATATCTTTTAATACCGAAAATCCTTAATTTTTTAATGAAACTGATTTAAATTTTTTTATTAACTTTGTCTTCTATATGCCCTGGAACACGGGACATTTTCCTTACGGTCCATAACTATGTTCACTTACCCTGCGGCCACACGATCAAGATTTTCTTGATAGTTTTTTGCATATACTGCTTGTCAAAATTTACATAAATTAAAAGCTGTGACGTAGGCTGCATTCAATTTGTAAGCAATTTACTTTCAAGATTTCATCAAGAAAACAATTTATAAAGACAAACATGTAATCAGCTGTTAAATTGAAAGTAAAATTGCCAAACAAATGGAGAGGTGAAATTGAAAGCCATCTCATGGTCAATTTAAAAAGTGTGAGTGTGTTAGTAAAAAAGTGAGAGTGTATTGCAAATTGAATGGAATTGAAAGGCAAAACTTGATATTGGCCACCAAGTTAGAAGACCAATGAAAGATTTTTTGTTTCCAATTTTGTTACAACTTCGTGTAAAACCCCAAAGTTTGCAGAAATTAACAATATTTGATATAGAGAGAAATTCTTAATAGTTAAACTATATTAAAAAAGCCAAAATATAAGACGTTACTATATTAAAAACAGAGAGAAGTGGAACTTACAGACGTTACTTTATACAAAAACTATATTTAAAAAGAAATAAGACGTTACAGACTGAGGAATTTGATCGTAAGAATACACCTATGGAATTTTCGAGAGAAAAGAACTTAAACAAGCAAATAATAAAATAAGTTGATAAAAAGGCTTAATACTAAAAACATAAACACATACAAATTATACACAACACTATAAAAGGTACGTTACAGTACCGATAAGACAGAGTTGCAAAAAAATCAAGTAAGAAGGTATAGTCGGTCAAGCCCGACCGTCTCATACCCAACACCACAGTATTTAAAAACAAGTTTCGAGAGTGTCTGGCTATATAAATAGAGATCTATCTATGTTTTTAATTTAATTAAAATCAGTTAAATAGTTACTGATGGGCAGAAATTGACCCTAACTCCCCTCGTGGTCCTATTTTTCTAAAAAATGCATACCTTACGTGTCCATATAAATATGGATCTATATACATATGTCTTAAATTGCATTTAAATTGGTTTGATAGTAGGCACAAAGACCCTCTTCCGGATAGCAGCTTGTATGGGGGCTATATTAAATTATGGACCGATTCGCCATTGTGCCAATTAGAATCCACGTACCAAATTTCATTAAATTATCTTTAAAATTGCGACCTGTACTTTGCGCACGAGGTTACATGGACAGCCAGCCAGCCGGACGGACATCGTTAGATCGACTCAGAAAGTGATTCTGAGTTAATCGGTATACTTTAGGACTTATATTTTAAGGTGTTTATCACTTCAGCACAAATGCATAATACCCTCTCCACTCTTGTGGTGTGGCCCACACCGTGTGGGTATAATAATTGTGGGGATGATATTGTGCAAGGGAAGCACAAAATATTACCATAACTTTGAACGATTTTTAAAACAGAGTTGTTACAGCACAGAAATGGTTGATTTTTTAGTATTTATAAAAAAAGTTGCACATAAGAAAAAAAATAATAATAACGATTTTTGCCAAATTTTATTGAATAAGTTTTTTTTTCGTATGAAAAAAATGAAAAATTATCTTAAAATGGCAAAATAAGCAAAAAAAAAAGCTGATACCGCAAAAATAACTAAAAAAAAAAGCCGATATTGCCAAAATAAGCAAAAATAAGCCCTAACAAAAATAGCTCATTTCCTTTGTTTTTTTTATGATCGGAATTTGTGTTCAATCAAAATCTTTCTATCTTGTAAACCAAAAAATAAGCATTTGCTTTTTTTTTGGTTGCCCTAGTTATAACAATTAGATAAACATGAATAACATTTTTTAATAAAATCATCCTTAAACTGTAATAGCAAAAATAGCTTAAGCGACATCATTTTTAATTTTCGTCTTTTTTTAATAAATGAATTTATTGGCAACACCTGCATCATCACCTAAATTGGCATGGCCACATTAGGTACTGTTACTGTTACGAAAACAAAAACAAATTTAGCTTAAGCGCCAACTTTAATACAAAATTTTTTATGAAAGATAATCAAAAAAACATTTTCCTGTAAAATTGTGTTTTTCTTTTAAACAATATGATTATCTTTGCAAATTGGAATGATGTTTGTCATAAAAAACTTAATAAGATCTAATTTCACTAAAATATGATGATTCGTTTCGTATTGAAGTGATTATTATAACGGGGCTTTATATTCGGCCTGTAAAAATTTATGGACCGACGAAAAACTGAATTCCACCAAATTTTAATACAGTTGTAAGCGTTTCAAAGCCTGTAACCTCCCATACAAAAACAAAATTATTGTTAAGTTTCCCTGTGAAAGATAACTTTGAAATTTAGTACGAGTTCCTTCGTTTTTAATACACGATATCTGTTTAAAAAAAAAATATTTAATTCGAATAATGAACATGTTTATGGTAATAATAAAAAACTAAAATTTGTTTTTGTTATCAATACAAATATTCGAAAGAAATGTACTTGTCGACATTGTGGGCCAGGCAGTAAATTTAAAAATATTTAACAATTCCTCAAATGACTGAATTTATAGGCCATGTATGTATCAAAAAAAAATACATTAACAACCATGGAAGTTTTTTTATAAATTTCATTTTACCGAAAAATCAAATTAAATTTCAGGGACATGCATTTAAGCATGTATATGTGAAAATAATTTCCATGTATAAGTTCGCAAATAAAAGTAGCAACAACCATATAAATTTAAACAATGAGATGGCATCAAGAAGAAAAACCAAAAAGAACAAAACAAAATAATGTACACATGAAATTGTAACAACCATGTACTCTTAGGCAACAACAAGCAGCAGCAACAATTTAAACAAAAACTAAATGAAAACAATACAACAATTTAAATGTGCAAAACTGTAACGACAAACGACAACAATGACAATGAAACCACCAACTACTCCACTTATAATATAAAAAAAGGAAACAAAAAAATTTTTTTAAAAACAGCATTTTTATTATAGCCAAATTATTAGCAACAAAAAAGAAATTAAACCGAAAATGTTTTGCATCAAAGGACGAATTAAAAAAAATCTACTTAAAAAGAAGAACAGGAGGGAAAATTACTTATAAAATGAGTGTCTAAAATGGCAAAGGGGACAGCAAAAAGGCGCTACAGATACTGCAGGTATCCTGCACCTTATCAAATATTAACAAGATAAAACTTATGATATTATCTTGTTAATATTTGATTTTAAACACATTCCCAAGATTTTTAATGAAAGGGGTTAAGAAAAATTTTAAATTAAACTTTCTAGTTTTCGAGTTACTCTAAAACTAAATTTTCATTAAAATTTGTGTACATCAACGAAAACCTATAGTATCGCTTGCATGAAAAGTGCTATAAATAAATAAAGTGTGCAAAAAAAAAACTCTGGCTTAAAAGCATGACGCGTAAAAATGCCACTACTGTATGCTGCATAAAGTAAAAGTGTTAACTCGGTTAAAACGGCTACAAGCAAATAAAAAGAAAGTGTATTAATGTATTTTTTTATTTTCCCACATTCGTTTTTGAAAAAAAAACCCTTTTTCATCAAATCCAACAAAACCCACTAACACCAACACTTAATATACAAACATACGAATTTTTAGTCAAAAGGAGAGAGTTCAGTCAAAATAGTGTAGAAATATTAATTTTAAAAATTTTTTTTTTTTTTAATATTGTTTATCTTAACATCCACTGGTTACACCTTCCCGACTCTTTCCTGGCAAACAGCAAAACTTTTCACTTAATATTTAAATGGCCCATCACACACTAGACTAATTATGCAGGCGTAAAATGGCAGTTTGTAGGCAAGCGAGGTGAAGGGAATGGTTTTTCGTTGGCGGAAGGTTTCAAACGGCTTCAACCCCGCACAAGCAGCACAAAACCAATACATGCACATTTTCAAAAACAAATGAATGCAAAAAACACGAATACATACAAAGTTTTGTACACGTACACATCTTATGCCAGATATTTTTACTACAGTGTGTTATTGATGGAACAAAAATTGTTCGCTTAAAAATTAGTCTAATGTGTGATGGGCCAATGGTTATCCAAATTAACAAATGAATTAAATTGTCCAAGTCACAAGCTTTAGCGTATGCCTTATCGGTAAAAAAAGATACGAGTTTTGTTTTCTTCTTCTTTAATAAAAGCTGACATTTACGTTATTTGATACCATGAAATTAAGCCAGATATGGGAGTTTTAATTTGATGTGAAATAATAATAAGTATTAATTGATAAGCAATTTTAATTGAATTGGTTTAATAAATAATTTAAAATTAATAAAACATATGTTAATCCAGAATAAGAATTTAATTTGTTATGTTATTATCGGATTCTAAAAAGATTTTTAAAAATTCACCAAACAAATCGAACAGTTTCAGGCCTGTTAGAATACAACAATTGTTAAAACACATTCAAATAATCGTATAATGAGACAACACTTTTGTATGAAAATTACAAACAACAAATATAATATTGTATAAATAGGCGCTTATACAATGAAAACGACGTTACCACGAGCTTGTTAATTAGAAAATATATATTTTATATTTATTCCCGTTGTTCCTAACTTAAGCATAGAGCGCAAGGCGCATTCACACAAAGAGAACTCATTTGGGAGAGCATTACAGTGATACACGACTTGTTAAGATTGTCCCCACATAAAACAAAAATATTTTGGCTTATACATACGAATTTTTAAATATTTGGGGCTTATGTCTGTCCGATAATGAGTCTACTTTTTGTAAATATACCTTAATTTTTAAAAGATCTATTACAACCCTAGAGGGAAGCGAACTGGCACCAAAGTATTCTCATGATAGGTCTTTGGTGGTAGAGACCGGTTCTAGTTCTAACACTTTCTATGAATAAGACCTATCACTTTTACATGGGGTTGTCATTAGAGGGGGTCAATTGACACAATTTGACCAGTCACACATCTATTTTCAATGGACGTGTTTAGTGTCAGTTACTACAATGTAGTTTTATTTCAATAAAATGTAGTGTTTTTTTAATAAAACAAGTCCTAGAATTAAATTCAAAAACCAAATTTTAGAAAGTTCCAAAAAATGTGTCACACCACCGGTGAATACTGTACTGTAATTCATTACTTTTTCTACATTTTTGTTCTTTATAAGCCCGTTACATGATTGGTTCTCCTTTCACTGGTCATGAGTTCTTTCTTTTTGTACCTGTTCTATTTTCACAACTCCCAGGACCAGTCCGTTGGACCAGTTGACACAAATTTCCCGCAGGGAAACAATTAGTTTTATTTAGTTCCATTACTATACTATAGTACTATAGTACAGACATTGCTACTTCAGAACTCAACTCTGCTGCATGTGTGGTCTTCCTCTCCTTTTGGTACCCTGGGTAATCCACTCAATATCTTATCGTGCTAGTTCATCTAATTGTCTACATAGTGCGTGACGCAGCTACATCCACTTACGGTTTAATGTTGCGATGCACAGTGGAACATGATAAGTAGCTCACTACGGGTCGTAATTGGAAATCACACCTGGCCAAAACATTATTTAGCTCCCCCTAAGATAAGCAGCATTCTATGACAATAAATATTTGAAAATAAACCGTGCATTATTTAGCGTACTGTACACGCATCAAATAGTTGTATCTATATTTTTAAGTGTTTGTGAATCAGTATACAACCCCTAATACCGTTCATAACTATTTTCAAGAAAGTAACAAACATTAGGTAGTGTTCTCTTTTTTGTTATCAAACAGTACAATTTTAGAACATTTTAATTTTCTGTAGGTTTTTTTTTCTTTTTTCACATTGATGAAGGAATGAGCAAACAAGCACGCTTCTTACTTGTATTTTTGTTGTTACTTGCCAATTTGCACGACCACAGCGACCAATAGCCCGTGTAAACATTGTGAACATGTTTTAATGTTTCGATGCACCGAGAAACTTGATTTGTAGCTCACTACGGGTCGTAATTGGAAATCACATCTGCTCAAAATATTTTTTAGCTCCCCCTAAGGTGAGCAGCATCCTATGACATTCAATATTTGAAAATAAACCAAACATTATTAAGCGTACAGTACACACACCAAGGAAATGTATCTATATTTTTTAGTGTTTTTGAATTAGTACACAAACCTTAATACCGTTCATAGCACTTTTCAAGAAAGTAACAAACATTAGGTAGTGTTCTCTCTTTCGTTATCAAACAGTACAATTTTAGTGGTTCTGTAAACATTCAGAACATTTTAATTTTCTGTAGGGTTTTTTTTTCTTTTTTCACATTGATGAAGGAATGAGCATTGATGAAGGAATGAGCAAACAAGAAAATCAGCAGTACGCTTCTTACTTGTATTTTTGTTGTTACTTGCCAATTTGCAATACCACAGCGACCAATAGCCCATGTAAACATTGTGAACAAGTTTTGTGTTTTAAAAATTTCTTTGTGGCCTTTATTTTGTTAAACATTTTTGTAATACAACTTTTGTTGTCTTAACCAGCCAAAGGGGTGCTGAGCACAATTGAAACGAACAAACATTAATGTGCTGAACCGAAAACAATTAATATTGTGTTTTTTTACAACAAACTGAACACAATAAAATGTTCTGATCTTTATGTTGAGTTGATTTAGTACAGTATTCTTATTTTGTACGAAGATCACAAACAGAGAAACGATTTTTTTAAGGTATTTACTAACAAACACCATAAGCGCTTGTGTTTTCCATATTTCTACCGTACAGAACACTAAAGTACAGTATATAATGTTTTATTTTTTTAACTCTGCTCACAACCATGCAAAAGAGTTGACTGAGCTGATTTTCGTTTTTCTAAAAATATTAGAGGCCTTCCAGAAAGGACGTAGTAGCGTTCTCAGCAATTCGCTCCTGCCCGTCCAATACTTGAAAAATTTTGAGAAAAGATCTTGGCCTACATCCATACAAGAACCAACCAACTGGTGCAACAATTAAAGGAAGCGGACCTTCAATTGCGTGGTGTGTTCGGTGAATGGGCTGAGAATCAACTGATTTTTAATTTCTGACTTAGCGGATATATAAACAATTAAAATTGCCGGTTTTTGAGAGGACACTATTGAGACCCAATTGGATCCCGAAAAAATCATTGTTTGGTGCACATTTGTCTGTAAGTCCGTAGCCAATGCCAACATTATCGTGAATTTCGAACGAGACAGGCAAATGATTCGTTCATTCGGAGAAGAAATGGTTCCAACTAAACAGTGCAACGTGACATACAACTTGTGATCAATTGACTTTGTTAAGCCAAACGTTTGATGACCGAATTATCTCAGGACCTGTATATTGGTCACGTCAAATCTCAGGCCTTTGCTATTAAACCAGCAATGAATGATCATTCAGAAGCCAACATTCAACGCACTATTGACGAAATAAGAGAAAATAAACTCAAAAAAGAAGTGCAAAATTAGCGCGGTCGCGGATGTCATATACCCGAAAATATTTCTACACATTAAGATTTTTAAACCAATAAAGCATACATTTTGGTCATTCCATTAATTGTTCTGGTTTGTTTTTAAAAAAGTTCCTATGCCTCTTAAAAAACACCCCTTATTTAGGAAATGTTTTTAAATAGTGCTATAATTCTTATTCCCAGAGTTTTGTTAAAAAAATTGGCCGCTTTTTAACTACTTTCGTTCCCACTAATTAATCGCTTCGTTTGCACTTCAGTTCAATGCAAGAATCATCATAAACCTCCTAGCAAGCAGCAGACAACATCATAATTCTAAAATTTCATTCAAACACCTAGTTTTTATCACCAAATTTCTTAATGATGAACTGATGTCAGCCCTTCTGTGTGCCAACGCATGTGTAAACACATCGCAATGTGCTCCAGAGCGAAAGTATGGTTTACATACTACAATGTTTGTTATTTTATTACTATTTTGCCTGAATGTTTTTGTTTTTTATTTAACGTTTTAAAATATTTAACAAAGTTTTACATACAAACAAATAACAATAAGAGAAAACAGGAGAACAAAAAAAAATGCATCAAGTTACTTTTTGATTTCCTAAAATAAAAAACGCAGCCAAAAACACGCAAACGAACATCAACTTTAAAATTTACAATCCTTTTAGCACACTCACACATTAGAATTTGAACGAGGGTTGTTTGAAAATGCTTGCTAATATTTATTTTGTAATTTTTGGCGTAATATATTAGACTTTTTTGATTAAAAAAGTTAAAAGGTTTCTTAAAAACTTAATTGTAAAAATTGTATAAAGAAGGCTTGTTATATTTAAAAAACTTGTAGGAAGCTCTTGTGGAAATATTTGCGATCTCAGACTAAATAAAGGAAAAAAAAGCTTAAAATCCTTTAGATCTTTTCTGAGTAATATGTATACAGGTTTGGGGAAAATACATGCATTTATGTTTCTAAAATACAAACCATACAATACATTTAAGTCCTGTATTTAAATACAAAATAGATGTTTGGCGTATACTAAAAGCACCAAATACATTTACTGCCTATTTCACGATGTCACTCGAACGTTTACGTTCGCACCAATAACATATAAAACAAAAACAAATTTTTGAATTTTGTTTTTGTTTTATATGTTATTTGTGCGAACGTAAACGTTCGAGTGACATCGTGAAATAGGCAGTTAGTAATGCCTAGCACCTGCTCCTACTGTTTCAAGTTTATATATCTTGATCATTACTACATTCGCTTTAAATCACTGTATTTAAAATATTTTCCTTCAGCTAAAATAAGTGAATACAAATAAGAATAAAATTCAAAATATCACTTTTTCTGTGCAAAATTTAAATTTCGAAACTCTTATTTTATGTTTTATTTATTGTCAGTCAAATTCGCAATTTGAACCCATTCTGTGAAAGCCATTGTGTCAATCAGAATCGAAAAATGTTAAGCCTTGATTGCAACTAGAAAGTGTGTGAATAATTAAGAAAAAGTTTGAAATGGAAAATAACAAGACGTGTTCGTACTTCATGTTTTTTTTTTTTGTTTCTTCAAAGCTTGAAAATTATTTTCTTTTACTTAAAAATTACCATGTTTTAACATTAACTTAAAATAATTTTAACTAGATTAAAGTTTTTAAAATTTATTATTAACGTTTGTTAAACCTTAAGAATATGCTAAAAAGAAGAGCAGCAGCAAAGCTTTAAACAGCAACAGTTGGGCAAACTAATTTATACTTTGTGCAGCAGCAAAATCAGCTCGGAGACATGGAGAGGCAGACTAACAAGACCTTCTAATATAAAAAATGAATTCCACTTGGGTCAGATGAAGTGCTAGCTTGAAAACAATTTCACAAAAGAGCAGTATAATGCAACAAGGGGTGGAAATAAATTGAGAAACCGTTACATATATCCACATTACAATGTTATTATGTCAGCAAAGTTGAAATGTTAACCCGAATATGGTTTTCGTAGTTATTCCACTTTGAAAGTTGTGATGTTTTTAACTTAATAATTTTAACAAATAGAATATGGGAGTTATTGCTTCTTATTTTACTCTAAAAACATGAAAAAAATCTAAATATTTCTCCACGCAGTGTTGTTGTTTCTATACAGCAAACTTTTACAAACACACGCGTATGCACGCATATTGGTTTTCGAAAGTTATCCCATTTTGGATTGTTTTAAGTACTTTTAAGTTTTATTTGCACTTAAATTTTTGAGTACGACTCGTTCTTAAGTAAGTAGAAAAAAATTAAATTTAGAACGAATTTTTTCTTTCTGTGTAGTGATGTTATTTTTCCGATATTACTGGCGTTAAACAAAGTTTGATTTTTTGCTTTAAAATTATATTCATTTGATTTTCGAATTATATTCATTTAATTTTCTGCTTCCAAACAGCCAAAATAATACAAGATTTGTATCCTTGGTTATCAATGACGTCTTGAGTGCACAAGGTATTAATTTCTTCGAGGCAGATAAAAAATATTTTTTGCTCTGGAGCTGAACATAATTATAAATTATGGTGTTTGCGTGGCATTTGTTTGGTATTGAATTCTAGGGGTAAGCTAAAAAAAATTTAATTTTAAACCAACCCTCGCACTTACCCACAGTGACATTAAACACATGCCTGCATGTATGAGTATAAAACATTAAAAAATAATTTTTTTTTTGCAAAAAAAAATAATAGCACAAAAATAAAATGGGCGACACGCCAAATGCTTTTGTTTTTATTGTTGTTGTTATTATATTGTTGATGCTGTTATTGCATATGAATGTATTAGTGTACGAGTATGAGTGCCCAGCGGGAAAAAGAAGGAGTAGGAAGGCCTTCTAGAAGGCCTATGTACCCCTTCTTTTGGATGTACAAGGCCTTCTTGCTACATTCCATACTCATATCTTTTTTACACACGTTGTCATTGCGGAGAAGGCCTTCCGCTCTCGCTTCTTCAGCAGGTACATAAGAAGGGTAACGGGACCAAAAAAAAAATTGATTTTGCTTGTGCAAAAAAAACAATACAAAAAATGTTACTCCTTCTCTACTCCCTTCTCATAGAAGCGAGTGTTGAAGGTGTATCTTATCTTTTATACGAAAGAGCCGAGGCTTTCTATGGGGCCTTCTTAAGCAGTTAGATAAGAATAGTAATTAAATCAAAAAATCTTTTAAGCAGGCCTTTAAAAAGGCCTGAAGTAAGAAGGTCTTCTGAGTTTTACCGCTGGGTGTAAGTTGCATGTACACAAGTGTTTGTTGCAACATGTATTCATATTGTTCGTATATTTTGCAACAATAAAAACCAAGCACTTTGTATAGGAGTTCATTATACGTTGTAAGTGGAAATGTTTATTGTTTTTATACTCTTTTTTTTATTGTTTTGCTGTCATTTTCTTCTCCTTTGTTGTTGCCGCTGTGTTTTTTGGTGTTTTTATTATATTCTATATTCAAGTGAATTGTGTATGCAAAACAAAACTTGTTGTTTGTCTTTTAAATATTTAAATTGTTTAAATCAAATAAGCTTTTGTATATTTTCAAATTCATTTTTGGCTGAATAAGATCTGATTGATAAATTAAATAAATCATTTTAAAGATTTTTCGTTTGTTTGTTAAACAGTGAAAAGTATGAGGAACAATTTTGTACTTTATTTAATCGTTTAAGATAGTTAAAAAATGATAAATTTATTTTATATAGGGCTACTCAATATTTTGTTATTTCCTTCTCTTAATAGCTTTGAGATTATTTTAAAATTTATAAAGTTGGTTGGCTTTTAAACAGAAGACCAGAGGCCTAGAACTTTTTATTTTTACATTGGAAATGATGCTTTCAAAAGCGAAGATCTAATTTAATTGAATCGTAGCCGAAGATGAAAAATCCATTTAGCACATACGCTCTATTTTCCTTAAACTTTATGCCTTGAGATTCTTTAAAAAAGTAAGAAAATTGGGGTCTTTAATAACAAAGATCCAATAAACAATGTTGTATATAGAAAAGTCACCCAACCTTTATCACACTGTATACGATAAATAAATTGTTTCTGTAACAAACACAATCTATTTAGCTATTTCTTAAGAAATTTTAAATCTTACTTAATTACTTTAAATATGCCTCTTATCCTCTGGCACAAAATCCTCAAAGATCAAATGAGTTTTAAAAAAATCGAAAAAATCATTCAAAATTCAAAACAATTTCAAAATAATTAAAAGCCTGACCATTTAAATTAAAATAGTCGATTTATTTTCTAACTTGCAATTTTATCTTGCTTAAAACCATTCTTCTAGTAAATTATTTATAAAATATATTTTAATTTTAAAACGAAACTCCAACGACCATTTTTAAATGCCTTTAAAATGAACTTTTAATTTTAATTCTTTTTTTTTTAGAAAAAAATCAACATAAACAAACTGAACGTTCGTTTATCTGTAGATGACAAGTAAATGTCATACGAGAATAAACACATTTAAACAAATGTTTGATGTAATTACACATTTAATTCCATGTACAAATTGTAACCTTAACATCTTTTTTTTTTTTTTTTAAATGTCTCATACACTAACACAGAGACAACATATGTATATGTATGTGCAACGTAATTTAAACAGACACATACTCTCTAACTAACATTAAAACAAGACGACTACTCTTTTTTTGAGAAAATTTTAAGAATGTGTATGTGTGTGTTTTATATGAAAATAAGAACAGCCTTACATATTTTTATGTTTTTTTAAACAAAACAAAAAATCTATGATTTTCCCTACCGAAAGCCCGCATTTCATTTTCATGCATTTGTAGCTGAATAAACAAATTTTCGTTTAAATACTGATGATGATGTTCATCTCATTCCCCTTTAAGTTCGTTTAATACTTCCCACCACTAGTGGTGAATTAGGGTATACTTATTTTGTCACTCCGTCCGAAACTTTTTTAATATTGATCTAAAACCCTATCAAGTAGATACATATAACTATTCTTGGTCCTTTAGTTATTTTAAGTCGATTTAGCCATGTCCGTTTTTCTGTCTGTCTGTCTGTCTATTATTCCGTTTGTTCTAATTCACTTTCGATCGATTTAGAAGAAAAACACAATTCAAATTGTGGTGTTGATCAGCTTGTCCAATACAAAGTAAAGCACAAAAATGCTTCTCCTGCAAAGCCAACATTTTCCACTTAGTATGTTTTATAATTGAGCTGTCGATATAAAGCATACTATTTGAAAAAATGCCCTTAAACGCCCACAACAGCAAATGTAAAGTTCATTTTTATAAAGATTGGTTAATCATTTAAAAGATGCCATAAAAAACACACTTCTCATATATTTTTACTCTTGGTGGAGGGTGTCAAAGATTCGGGGTAACCGAATATATCACTTTAACTTGTTTTTTTTTTTTTGATTTGCTGATAATTATGTTGCACACAAATACAAGTGCAAAATTTGTAGTTTATAAACAAAATTTAATTGCTTTTGACAATTTCTTGTCACAAAAAAAAAAAACTTATCTGGAGTAAACGAAAACTTGATAATGATACTGAGAAATCATACAGGATGGTAAAATTGGCGTGGATTAGGAGATAAGTTTAACGAAATTTTTTCATATTAAACATTTTTTTCCAATGTGTTTCTACGAGCTAAATTTCAACTAATAAATCTTTCTTACAGTACATATATAATACAATCAGCACCAAAATGAAAATGCATCCTTCAAAAGCCAATTCTTCTCTGGGCTGCTTTATGGTTGCGAAACTTGGCTCACGTCTGTTGAAATCAACAACAAGTTGCAAGCCTTTGTTAACTGTTCCCTGCGTCATATTCTCCACATATGGTGGCCACACAACTGGGAATCAAATGCCGAGTTATACCCTAGAAACAATATAAAACCTATTGCTGTTTAAATTCGTGAAAGAAGATGGATAGGATACACAGAAAAAATTATTGCTGAATTATTTTCAAACAAACGCTTGTTTGAAATTTTTTTTAATTTCTACAAATTTTTTTACTGATTCAATTAATATTTTTGTTTGATTTTTAGTTTAACCAACAAAAATGTTGACAACTATTCAAAAATATAATAAACGCGTTATTGGTTTCAAGTTTTCATAATTTTGTATGAAATATTTAACGCTCTTTAATGTTGTCGTTTTTTGCATTTTTTTATTTGATCGTAAGCAACACTTCTTTATGTGAAATATAAAAACAACAACAAAAAACACATATAGTCTATTTTTGGACGCTTTAAAAAAGTACAACAATAAGAAAGATGATAAAATAGCGTGGCGAGGTTTGTAGTAAAAAAAAACACTATTAGGTAAAAAAAACCTTTCAAACTTTTTAAACAACAACAACATTAGAAAAAACAAAATAAATTTTTGGTTGGTTTCAAAGTTGGTAAAAAAGAATGAAAAACAAAATCCCGTTTTCAATTTTTTAAAAATGTTAAGTTAAATACCTACATCAAATACAAAAATAAAATGATGACGAAAAACATGTCGAGTCGGTCTGCTGCCAAGGAAAGGATACAGAAAAACAGTGAGTAAAGAAGAAGAACATTGTGTGCATAATAAACAAGACAAAAAAATGTGTCTCAAAGCCAGCCGCGCCTCTCTGCTCTGCCTTCATCTACTTCAACAGTGCTTGCTTGTGTGCGCGTCATTGCCTGTTCAAAAACTTTTTTGTTTGATTCAGCAAAATTATTTGTTTGAAATTTGTATGATTTTCAGTAAACTATTTGTTTGATTCAGTTAAATTATTTGTTTGAAAAAATCAGGGTTTTTTTTCAATAAACGAAATTCAAATAAATTGTTTGAATATGCAAATTTGTTTGTAGGACCGATTTCAGACAAAAAATGTTTTGATTCTACAAATTTTTTGTTTGAATTGGAAAAATAATTTTTTCTGTGTACGAAGTCTTGAAGAAGAGATGCACCTACATCCAGAAAATTTGTCATGGAATAGAAGAAAACACTTAAGTTCAAATAGAAATGATTGGAGTAATTTTGTATTGGCACTATGCCCTCACGATTTAGCGTAATAGCGACAAATAATAATAATAATAACAAAACTTTTCACTTAAGCTAATCATTGGTTAAAATTGAAGCTATAGATATGTAGATATACTTAGGAATGTTTATTTACACTACTTGAATTTCTTGTATCTTCCTGTGACTGTAACAGGAAGATACAATTTCAATCAGAGAAATCTCTTCGTGCTATTTCCAAGTGAATAGCAGACAAAAAACTCACATCCCCAAATAAAAATATTTCTAAGTTAATTGTTAATTAGTGGCGAAACCATTTATTTAAAAATTTCAAATATCCAAATTTTTAATATTTTTTAATTAGGCCTAACTGGCTGTTTTTAGCAAACGTAAGCAAGTGAGTGAGTGAGAAACTATATTGAAAACAACAGTAAAAAACGAAAATTTGTTTTTGTTTTCAATATAATTTCTCACTCACTCACTTGCTTACGTTTTCTAAAAACAGGCCGTATGTTCATCAGATTTAATTTTCATTAAATTATTTCAATGAAGAAAGGAATTTTACAACATGGAAATTAATTAAAATTGTTATTGATAATTTTTCATTCTTGACAGTAGCTGGGCTCGAACATTGGCTGGCAGGTAACCCTGACATGTTTCGATCGCAACCATTCGATCTCCTCAGAGGGATTTGCCGTCTTACACTCGCAGCCATCGAAGACTGCTGACGTCAATAGTCAAACATCAATCCTTAAACCAAATTGTATTTTAACATTTGTTAGATCGAAATTTGCTTTTTTGAATGATTATCCATTTTAATTGATCTTACATGTTTTTCCTTACTTCTGTTTTTTCGTACTTTTGTCAAGAATTCTTCTTGAAGTCCAAAGTACATTTTTTTGTTTTTTTTTTCTTTTAATTTTTGTCTTTCTTTTTCTTGTTGACCTTTTTCAGCACAACTTGAAGGACAAATGTTCACGTAGAGCTCGTGCATTAGCTTTAACAATAATTAATATTGTGATTATTTTGATGAACTATTTATGGTTTTGAAATATGTTTATTGCCTGGAGACAATTGTTCGTCGGTTTATAAAATGTATATAAAATTATAAAATTTAATTTAGCTTGTTGTTTATTTATGTACGGGTTTTTTACCATATTTAATTTTATAAATCAAAACCTGTCAAAATCTGAGAAAATAGGAAAAAATCATATTAAAGCATTTAAGTTGTTAACCATCTAAAGCCTATCGTTTTTTATCACCAAAACTTCTCACACAACCCTTTTTAAGACAGAATAAATATGGTGGAAAATTTGTTGTTTTATACAAGAGCATACATACAGTATCTAACAAAAGTTTGTAGATTTGATGACACATTTTAAAAAGATTTTAATGTTTTATAGAATTTAATCCAAATTTTTTTTTTTTAATATTTTAATTAGGCTTCAGTTCATTAAATTTAATTTTCATTAAATTATTTTTATGAAGAAAGGAATTTTTACAACATGAAAATTAATTAAAATTGTTATTGATAATCTTTCATTTTGACCGCGGCCGGGATTCGAACCGCGGCCGGCAGGTTACCATGACATGTTTTGATCGCAACCACTCGATCTCCTCAGATGGATTTGCCGTTTTACACTCGCAGCCATCGACGACTGCTGACGTCAATAGTCAAACATCAATCCTTAAAGCAAATTGTATTTTAACCTTTGGTAGATCGAAGTTTGCTTTTTTGAATGATTATCCATTTTAATTGATTTTACATGTTTTTTCTTTTACTTCTGTTTTTTCGTACTTTTTGTCAAGAATTCTTCTCGAAGTCCAAAGTACATTTTTTGTTTTTTTCTTCTTTTAATTTTTGTCTTTCTTTTTCTTGTTGACCTTTTTCAGCACAACTTGAAGGACAAATGTACAAATAGAGCTCGTGCCTTAACAATGATTAGTATTGTGATTATTTTGATGAACTATTTATGGTTTTGAAATATGTTTATTGCCTGGAGACAATTGTTCGTCGGTTTATAAAATGTATATAAAATTATAAAATTTAATTTAGCTTGTTGTTTATTTTTGTACGGGTTTTTTACCATTTTTAATTTTATAAATCAAAATCTGTCAAAATCTGAGGAAATAGGAAAAAATCATATTAAAGCATTTAAGTTGTTAACCATCTAAAGCCTATCGTTTTTTATCACCAGAACTTCTCACACAACCCTTTTTAAGACAGAATAAATATGGTGGAAAATTTGTTGTTTTATACAAGAGCATACATACAGTATCTAACAAAAGTTTGTAGATTTGATGACACATTTTAAAAAGATTTAAATGTTTTATAGAATTGTAATAACTTTTTTTAAACTTTATTAAACATATATTTTTAACAGTAATGTTAAGATTTAATAAGTCGTCGGCTTAATATGCAAACCTGCTAACTCCGTTTCAACACTTTTTACAGGAGAAACAAAAAACTTTTTACTCTTCCTATTTTCTGCTTGTGACGAAAACCAAAAGTATAGCTGGTGTTATACACTTCAAGACTCAAACTGAAGAAAAACCACATATTAATTTACGAGGCGTATCTTTCTCTACCACAAGGCATCAAAATATCAATTTACTTAAAAAGTGGATTTAAAAATAAAAATACTAGAGTTCATTTTAAATTTTAATTATCGAATTTAGAAAAGGATTACATTTCTAAAATAATTACTTTTAATTGTGTTCATTTTTTTAATGCAATGATTCTACCTCGATTCGAATTTATTTTTTCGGGACGAAGTTTGTGACAAATTTTAACGCATATTCGGGCATGTTCTACAAATCGCACTAAAGTGAAATTGAAATCGCACGAGATTTTGATTTCAATTATTTACAAAATGACTATATTCAACATTTTTTATTTTTCGAATTTATTCTATGAGCTACATTTCAGTTATGTATTTTATAAAGCTTTTTTGTAATAGTACTATTCCTTAAATTTTTAGAAATGACTTTTATACACTACCAGACTATTATATTGTATTTTCTTGTTATATTTTACCTTAGCTATCCATTGGATAGCAATGAAGTATATTGTATGTACAGAAAAATTTACAATTATTAGACACCAGCAGAATGTAATGCATTTTCTGGCCCGCTACGGCCTTCGTCAGCATTCTTTGTGTCACACTGGATAGTGATACTTTATAAATTGAATGTATTTAACTCAACTATTTTTAAGAGTTATTCTTGTAAATATATTATGGTACTCAAAGTATGAAGTACATAAAAAGAAATTATTTATGAACTTTCTTATCAGGCTCATTTTCAACATTTGTTTGGTCTTAAATCCACTTCATTTCGATGTACTGAACGATTATCTTTAAATTGGAAAGTTTGACAGATATTGTCCATCAAATCACTTTTCTCCAAAATGAGTTATCCATATATTTTTATACCTTTTACCACAATTGGAAAAGGTATATAAGTTTCTCGTTTTGTTAGTAATTTATACACTCTTAATTTAAGACTCTATAGAGTATATATATTCCGGGTTCTTATATGAAACGAAGTAGATTTACCGGGTTCTTATGAGAATCGAAATAGATTTCACGATGTCCGTCTGTCCGTCTTTGTGTTGAAATTGGTATTCCATAAACCCCATTATAGGTCGGTATTAAAATTCTGATATGAGAAAAATACCACAGCTTTTTTTTATTTATAACCAATTAATATCTTCTTTTTCACTTTCGCCTTAAATTTACTTAAGGCATGTTCACATTTAACAAGCATTTGCAAAAACCAAAAATATTTTGTTAAGCTTCTATGCCTGTATTCATAAAAATATTTCAAATTAAATGAAGATTTACTAAACAAGTTTTCTATGAAAATTTTCCCTAATAAACGTTTGTTAAATTTAATAATCATTTATGAATTTTATTTTTTAAAAATTAAGGAATACTGTCTTTATGCAAAATGAAACCAAAGTTTAATTAAAATATTGGTTCGGTGTAAGGCGTAAAATGTTTGTTAAATGTGACCATAGCTCTAAAAGAATACCAGTTAATAAATAAGCGAGTTGTACAAAAAAGCTTCTTTTTTCTTCCCAAAATTATGGTATTGGTACAAAAGCACCCACACTTTATGGGCTAGAAGGGCCAAATTTGGCTTAAATATTTCTAAAATATAAGAAGTATTCAATATTGAAATCGGAACTAATCGGTATTTAAATTTATCCAAAATTGCGTCCGGTACATTACGCAAGAGGTTTACATGGACAGCCATCAATCCAGACGGACGTACGGACATCATTAGATTGATTCAAAAAGCTATACTGATCATTCTACTAAAAGGTGGGTCTATTACCAATATTTTAAGGTTTCCACTATTGTGTAAGCAGATAAAAAAAGGTTTTTAAATAACAAATTCACGAACTTATGAGATACACTGTACAAATACAAAATACTATTTTATACATGCCTTTAAATTGGAACCCAACACATGCACACATACAATCAGGCATTGAAAACAGTTGTCACAGTATAAGTAAGAACATTAAATAAATTAAAAGGGTAACACCAATAGCAACAACAATAATCCTAAAATATAGTTCTAAGAGAAAAAAATAAGAAAACAACTAGGATTTAACCCCAAAATAATGACAAAAAAATATAAACCAAAATTAACCCAAATAAAAGAGTGAAAAGAACAACGACACAATTAAAACCTACATAACAATTGTTTGAGCGACTACCAGCTTTTGTCAAACTATTCCCAGTGAAAAATTTTAGGAAAATAAAAAAACAATTGTTTGAGCCACTACCAGTTTTTGTCAAACGATTCCCAGTGAAGAATTTTAGAAAGATCTTTTGTTGTAACGAAAAATTGCCTTTTTTAAAAGACGCATGAGCTGTTTTCACAACACAAGTGATTAAACGTGTAGTAAAATGTATATGAAAAACACTCAAAAAGCTGAGTGCTTTTCATATAAAAATTTTATTACACGTTCAATCACTTGTATAGTGAAATCAGCACATTAGTATTTCTACTTTTTTTTCAAGTACTTTTTTCTGCATAGATTTTATTAAAAGGCTTTCTAATACTTTTAAACTTAAAACCTCAAGTAATTAAGATCTTGTTCCATATTTCTATTGAACTTCTTCGAAGGATTTCCCATTTGTCTTTATCCACTAGTGATTTTTGAAAAAGTTAAAATTTAAATGAGGGCAAACGAAGTCGTCTAAAACCTTTTGAATATTTGTCGAAGATCCCAAAAATTGTATAAACTCTAGGTCTGTGATTATTTTCTATTTGATTTAGCCTTGTTCCTGTCTATCCGTCTATTGGAAACTATTAACTTTCAAAAGACTCAACAGAAGAGAATAACAATTGGTTTTTAGTTCTCCTTAACAGTTTGCGATTGAAATCCAGCACAATCGACTCATTGGGAAAAGAGTTAACACTATTCCTAAGAATTTATATTTTTGTTACAAAAACTAGCACAAATTGGTGGCGAAATGTACTGATTCTCAAAAAGTTTTCCACAATTTCTTTTTATATGAAAAGAAGTTGCATTACTAAATTTCGTGAAGGTTGGTCCACAATTTATCGCTTGCCACATATAATTCACACTCTCAGAAAACACTTTAGTTTGCCTAAAACTGGTGTTTTTGACAAATTAAACCATAAGGAGGTACATAATGGAGTAGCGCGTTAAAATTGTTGAAACCTTTTACGAAAATGTGCGTTCAAATCAAAATGCACTTCGTGATTATTTTTGGTCACTCCAGTATTCTCGTTAACAAGCAGAATTGCCGCAAATTATTGCTGAAAAGCCGATGCATCCACAAAGAGTAACAGCTTGTAACATTTCTTCGAAAATGAATTTGGTTAAGCAGTAACCGTGAATGGTGTTCGCTATCGCAAGATGATAACGCCTTCTTGTGGCCAGAAACTAAGAATATGGACCTGGGTATGCGGTTTCAATAGGATGGTTCCACTTGCAACACAGCTTTTTTGCGGCTTTTTTGCGCGAGAAATTCAATGGCCACGTCGTATTACGTCACATCATGGTGATATTCATTGGCCGCCACGATCATGTGATTTGACACCGTTGCATTTCTTGCTTTCGGGATATGGTATGGTATAGTATTTGAGGTATGCCACCGAAGCCGTGGCGAGCATTTGGCCGATATTCTGTTTCTATAATAATAAATAATATTTGGATAATTTACTAAAAACTTTTTGTTTTATTTACAATTTACATCGTGCGTTTTGGATGGACCACCCTTAAGAAAAATTGGTCTGTCGTAATTTTATAAGACAAGAAATCACGCTGACAATTTTCAAAAGGATTGCTCAGTAGTTTACCATAGACTTGAAAACGCCCAAGCCTGCAACGAGTTATAATATTGTGAGGTAAGATGTTATAAATATTGATTTAAAAGTTATGAAAGATTCCATTTAAAGCCAAATCATAAGATTCGGCACAGCACTATTATTCGTTTCCTTTGTGTATATCTACTATTTTATTTTGCTAAAAAGTCTTACACACAAATGAATGAAATCGAATTGTATGTGGGTCATCTATCTGCACAAAACAAGTACATGAATTGTATCCGTATCCCAAAATATCAAATGCATCATAGATTCTATTTAATCTACAGAAAGAAAGTTTTAATGTATCATTTTATAATTCTTTGTGTTGTATAAATGTATATGTGTATAAATATATGTATGCATACAGATAATAAATGTATTCATACATGTGTTTAGGTATTAGTTTTAGTTTTCCATTGCAAATAGACAAAAATTTGTTTTGCACTTTCTTTATTTTGCTATTTTTTGCAAACAAAAAGAAGTTTTAATTAGAAAAGTATTGTTTAATTTTTTTTTGTAGCACTTCATTATTGGTTTTAAAATTTTTAGTACATTAAAAGCATGTTAGTAGATTAAGAGAGCTGGCACAAAAATAGTTTATTATTCAGTAAATTAAATTTTTTTCAACAAAATTGTTTAGCAGTGTCTTAACAAAATACTATTTTTTTATTTAGAAAATTAAAGGAAATTATATGAAATATTTACACTTATAAAATTATTACAGTAACTGATTGTGGATTATTAAATTCGTTTTTCGTACCGTTAAAATTTAATAAAAATATAGTTATTTTACGAATAAATTTGTGTTTGTCATTCAAAAAACTAACTACCAAAAAATAATGTTTTTCCGTATTTATTTTGTTGTGTAGTTTGATTTTTGTCGGTTAAAATATATTTTTTAAAAGTAAAAACTATTTAATTTCAAGGAATATGCAGTTTAATAAAAAAAAAATTTTAAAATGAATGTAAAAATCATTTGTTTTAAACGAAATGTTAATGATCCGTTTTTCAAATGAATTTTTATTTGTTTAAAATGAATTTTCGTTTGAATTTAACTACATAATATTTTAAGTGTATTTCTGGAAATGGTCAGAGTAGAATGACGAAAAAGCTTTTAGTTAGGAAAACAAATCACACAGAATGACCGACCTACACAGAAAAAACTAAAAAATTGATTTCAATTCAAAATTTAGCCATAATATTGTCACCGGCAACCTTATTATGGTTTAACTAAAATAAGGAATTCTGGATCTTTTTTAATTTTTGTAAGTATCCTGATAAGTATGTGGACTTCAAATCCAAAACTTTGACTTTAAGTCTTTCATTAACACCTCAGATTTTATTCCAATCGAACTAACCGATTAGATAATTAAGAATTATTTTCATTTGAATTTAAAATCTCTTACTTTGCAGTGGTGTTTAAAAAATATGTGTTACTATTGAACGTATAATTGATACTGCAATAATAAAATATTACTCATACGTACACTCATAAAATTATTACAGTAACTGATTGTGGGTTATTAAATTCGTTTTCCGTACTGTTAAAATTGAATAAAAATATAGTTATTTTACGAATACTTTTATTTATTAACATTTATGTTTGTTGTTCAAAAAACAAACTACCAAAAAATAATGTTTTTCCGTATTTATTTTGTTATGTAGTTTGATTTTTGTCAGTTTAAATATATTTTTTTAAAGTAAAAACTATTCAATTTTAAGGAATGTGTTGTTTAATTAATAAAAAATTTAAAAATGAATGTTAAAATCATTTGTTTCAAATGAAATGTAAATGATCCGTTTTTTAAATGAATTTTAAGTTATATAAAATGAATTTTCGTTTGAATTTAACTACATAATATTTTGAGTGTACCCAAACTTAATATTGATATTCCTGAAACCTTCATTATAAATCTGACATGAGAGCAATAAACACTCGATATTAAAGAGCTGAGTAAGTTGAAATAAGTTTGTTCACTTAAACAAGAGAATATGAAACGTAACAATTTCTCTGAAACAAAACGATTATCAAATAAATCTCGGATAAGTTCATTGAAAAACTTTTTGATTAAAAAATCAGTGTTGCCAGTTGAATGAAAAGAAAAACACTTAAGAATGATAAAAAAATAAAAATAAATAAAAATAATAAAGTAAATGCAACAAGATTGAGAAGGACAAAAATATTAAAATAACAAAAAAAAACAAGTTAGAGTGCTATATTCGGCTGTACCGAATCTTTGTAACCCTCCACCGACAGTTCGAATATTTCAGGAGTGATATCTATATGATTCCTTTTTATTATTAATTTATCCTTATAAAAACAGACATCAGCATTAAAATTGTTTCCGGCTTAGACCTATATTAAATTATTGACCGACAATCTTGAGTAAAATATCTTGATTCGTAACAGTTTAAGCCGAAATTTAATGATTTTCAGGAGGTAGATTTAAATATTAGCCATGGTAAGTTATGAACCAATCATCCCAAATCATCCCAATCATCTGGTATTAAAAGACATAAATTTCAATACAGTGGTGAAATTAGTTTTAGCGTTTACAGTAAATTTCAGAAGGCTGCTAAATATGGGATCTAAGGTAAATTATGGAACGTATATCACAAAATTGCATGACATTTTTTCTGGCCATATGAAACTAAGTTTGAAGAAATTTTACCACAATAAATATATCTGCTACGATTTTAGGCGTATTTAATTAATTTATCAGAGTGAGCTTTATATAGGACCTATAGTAAATTATGGACCGTTCATCACGAAATTTTTAAGTGCTATTTCTAGTCCTATTAAACTGTGAAGTATTCAATTTTATTCTGATACAACAGCAAATTACGTTTTTAGACGTACTAAACTGTTTTTCGGGAGAAGGGTTTATATCGGGCCTAGGGTTAATTGTGGACCAATCTTCGCGAAACTTCACAGTGTCATTACTACTTCCATTCAAGTGTTACGTGCCGACTTTTGTTATGATAGCATTATTAATTACTGTTTTTCGGTAGTAGGATTTATATGGGGCCTAGGGTAAATTATGGACCGATCTTCATGGAATTTCACAGTATCATTTTTAGTCCTAAGAAACTGGAACGTGCCAAATTTTGTTATGATAGCAATAATAATTACGGTTCAAGGCGTAGTAAACTGTGTTTTGGGAGTAGGGTTTATATGGGGCCTAAGGTAAATTATGGACCGATCTTCATGAAATTTGCAATTTTCAGTTAAACAAAACGAATACTTGCAAAATCTCATATCATTCCGTGTATTTTTCCACCATTTATGTTAATTTTTGTAACAAAATTATCAATTTTTTAAAGTGGTGCTTCCACATTTTGATTCATAGCTCTGATCCTACTGAGCCGATTTTGCTGGATTTCAATCCCAAACTGCTTAGGATAACAACAAGCAATTTGACACCCAGCTTGTTTATTTCTTTTGAGTTTTTCGAAAGTAAGCGGGTTTTCAACAGACGGACAGACAGACAGAATTAGTCGAGGAGCAGGAATATATATACTCTATGGGGTCTGAGATGAATAATAAAATAAAGTTACACACGGAATGACAAACTTAGTATACCCTCTTCACAACTTATTGTGGCGGAGTGTATGAAAACAAAATTTTTTTTGTATTCAATGTAAATTTATTTTATTCAATGTAAATTTGTATAATTATTAAAATTTGTTGAAAAAGTGATTAAAAATGTTTTTTGGTAAGCATTATTATGAGTATGAGTACAATGGGATAATGCATGTAATAATTTTCATATAATAATTGTAGTTATTTTGCGATGGACGTTAACATGTTTTATGGTAAAAAAATTGAAAATATTGCTGCTGCATTTGATTATGCTGTAAGTAAAAGTCACACGAATTTCGACTTTACCATAATTCCTACAAATGCCGATCAGATGAAGAAGAAATTGACGAAGGGAATTTAGTACGTAACGATTTTGCACACGACATTCCAGGGAAGTTAGAATTGGTTGGAGATAGCGATAGCGATGATGATGATGTTCCACTCTCAGAGTTAAGGAAATCGATGTTAGGGCCATCGGCAATAAAATGGAGGAAGAAACTATGAAATACGCCTCACAACACAACATGCATAAGTTTTACATTACTCCAGAAGAGCTAAAGGTATTTTTTGACATTCTTCTTTACAGCGGTTATCACTCCTTACCGAGAGAGCGCATGTATTGGCAGTTAGACGAGGATACGCACTTACCATTTATTTCCAATAACATGTCGAGAAATCTTTTCCAGGAAATTAAACGCTACCTACCTCTTGCTGATAACTCTCGATTGGATTTGAGTGATAGAATGACGAAAATTAGACCGTTGTGAAAAGTTTTGTCAATTCGGATACATGCACCCAAATCTCTCGATTGACGAGTCAATGGTGAAATATTTTGGAGGTCATTCGGCCAAACAATTTATTAGAGGGAAGCCTGTAAGGTTTGGATTCAAAAACTGGATGCTCACCAGTAGTTGTGGATATTTGTATCAGTTCGATACTTATTGTGGTGCCAAGGTGGTTGGCAGAGAACGTCAACATCTGCCATTAGGTTCGAGAGTTGTTCTAATTGTTCTAAGTTATTATACACCCCATTGTCCCATTGTACTCGTACGAATACAGGTCAAAAAACACTCTTAAAAAATTTTTTTTTTAATTTTTTTAATTTTTTTTTTCTTAACTGAACTCTAATAAGCTAAATTTAATAGAAAAACGTGTGAATTTTTTATTTAAAAGAAGCTTGGGATCTAATGGGTTAAGTTGTTCATGCAGCCGTTTAAAAAACATGTTTTACTATCAGAGACCCGAAAACAAAATGTACTAACAAAGTGACCTCAGTACTACAACATTGAAACAATAGAAAAAACAACAGGATTTTTGTTGCTAGAATTGAGACGGCAAATGTCAAAATGCCTTATTAAAAAAAGTAAATAAACAAAAAAATGACGACAAACGTCACACACGAAGAAAATCACTGCAAACAGCTGCGCTTGTGAGGTCACTTTATTAGTACATTCTGCCCGAAAACTTTTAATCTTGTATCTCTATATTTTATAAATATATTTGTTGATTAAAATGTATTTTCATTTGTTGAAAAAAAATCAAACATTGATATTTATTTTGAAATATAAATATCCATCATGATAAAAAAAATAAAAATCCCTAAACGATAAATATTAAAAAAAAAAACAATTGTCATATAATCATTTTCGTAACATTTTTTAAATTTTTAATTGAAATTTTTTCTAAAAAAAAATTCTTGTATAAAGCACTCGAATTCGTTAATTACAGGGTGGGGCAAAAGTCACGAAGGGGCTTAAAACAATTATAACTTTTTTAATTTTAAATTCAAATTTTTTTTTTTACAAAATACTAAAATATGACATTTGGAGATTTTTAAAATTTTTACGTCACGTAAGTAACCACCCTTTTCAGCCTCGCAAAGTTGAGCTCTTTAAATAACATTTTCCATGGCACGAGTCAGAGTATCTGGTTGCAACGCTCTTATTTCAGTTCGAATATTCTCCTTGAGCTGTAAACGGTGTCTCTCTTTCAAATATTCCCAAAAGAAATGATCAGGAGCTGTTAAATCCGGCGAACGGGCAGGCCAATTGAATGCTGAGTTTTTGGAAATTAAACGTTCGCATTGATGTCCAAAATAAATTTCTATGATTTTAATTCGCTGGATAATGTTGTAACCTTCCATAATGTGTCTCCCAGATTTATTTTACAAGTCCTAAAAGGGAAAATAAAAAAAAATTAATTAAAAAAGTTATTAATTTTTCAAATCCCTTAAAAAGTGGAATGTAACAAGTTTGTAGTATTCATCTGTGTATATCTATGTATCTGCCCGTGTTCCATTGTAGAGTAAAAACGGCTGGCCCGATTTAAATTTTATTTTGTTTATTTCAAAGATGCCGATCTAGAGTGTTCTTAGATTTTTTTAAAGAAAATCGGTACAACCGATCTGAAGTTATATCCTCTTTTCTAGCTGTATCCTCTTAAATATTGGTGTCTTAGTTTTTGTTGTTTGAATTGTGGTTTTATCTAAAATATTCTTCCGTTTACCTTATCGCTCACTTTAGATTAAAGTAAAGTTGCAAAAATGGAACACGTTTTATACGGCCGATAAAATCTTACCTTAATTTATATGTAAGTTGTGAAAACGGGCTTAAATGTGCATATAAACACTATTTTATCTTACTGTTTTCCTTATATAATTTTTCCTTACAACACCCTTTTATTATATTTAAATTTTTTCATCCGATAAAAACCGATTTTTCGAAAATAAAAGAAAAAAATATTTTTTTCCAAATTAAAAAATCCAGATGGATAAAAAATTATTTTAATCACAAGTTTTCTCATTTTGATATGAAACAAACAAAAAAGATTATTTTGAAAGTATTGCCATTGAGCGTATGAGAGATACTGAAATAATCAAATATTACTCATACGTACTCATAAGTATTAAGGCTTCATCAAATATTTTTATGTATATGTAAGTGTCATCCGAAAATGTATATAGAATATATATATTTTCTTTTCGCCTCGCAAGTTCTAAGAAACTTTTGAATTGTCTGTCTGTCTGTCTGTCTGTCTGTCTGTCTGTCTGTCTATCTGTCTGTCTGTCTTGTTGCCACTTTTAAGTCATTCATTAGATGATAGAACAGTTTGTTTTATAAAATGAACCAAATATTCACATTACACGGAAAGAAGTTTTGTTTCTAAAGTAATCGATTTCGTTTCTTAAAACAAAAAAATCCAAAATCTAAAAATAATTTCTTACTTATTTTGTAAGGATTAAGTAAAATTTTCTTAAATAAAGAAACATTTTGCTTTAACCAAGCCACACATATATTTTGATTAATTAATTTTTGATTTGGACGAGAATCATGAAAAAATTTTCATTGGTTCAAGCTATATTTTGTTAATAATTCTTTCCGTGTACATATTTCATTACCACTCTAATTTAAATGTCTTTAGGAAACAGAGTTTTGGGTTGACTAAGCTAAACGGGAAGATTGAAGATTGGACAGAATATTTTGAATATATAAAATCTGTATGGTACTGTTTAAATTTTTCGCCAAACCACAAAACAAATCGTTACTGAAATCCACTACCAAATGAATATTTTAAATGTTTAACAGGCCTCACGGAAAATCATTATCAGATAAACATTTAAGTGGATGGTTTTGCAATTTTTAAGTTGCAGTGCATATTTTTATCAAAATGTTTCCAACTCAGGTTTCAGTATCAATTGCAAATAGCAAGACTCTGAAGCACGTTCCTTTTTTAAGTATTGCAAATAAATTCGTTTTACGTTACCTATGCATGTGTGCATTGGGAAGGAATGCAGAAAACAACCCTTAAGCCCTTATGACACTACATTTTTAATGCATTGTTCAAGTTTTGGTGAACAGTACAAATATAATGTAATACAAAAATTTACCAAGTGCAAAGAGTTAAGCTGTATTAAGATAAATGGCAAACTGTCAAAAATTTTACTAAAGTTATCGATAAAAATGAAGTTATGTCAAAAAAAAATGTAAAATTGTTTAACTTAAAATTGACATTTCAAGCTTGAAATATTAAAAGTGTTGCTGAATCAGCGGTTTATGGGAAAATTCAGCGATTTGCCTCTTTTTGTTTCTAGGTTTCTCATAAACAAAAGGTTGGCAACATTTAATGAAATAAACAAAGCAGGGATGGCTGAGTTGTTTCAATTGTACTTTTTTGTTGATACTTTTTAAACTAAGATTTATAATACCTTTTTGTGGTGTTTTTTATGAACAAAAAAAATTAATTTCAACTAAAAAAATCTTTGAGTACAATTAGGGTAAAAAAGTAAAATTTTTAAATGTTGTTGGTACAATTTTAAAAATTCTCAACCCCATCCCTGAAACAAAACCATAACAAGAGAAAAAAAAAACTAAAAAACTTTGTTTACATTTTTTATAGTTTGCTCTTTCTAACATTAACTGTTTCATTCTATTAATTCTATATCAATTAATGAATAAAAAATGTAGTTTCATAAGGGCTTTATCCACATATGCGAAGAGTATTTTAATTATGGTTGCCACACGCAGAGATAAGACATGTGCTTACAATCAGAATCACATGTACTATACTAGTTTATAGATTTTTTTTTTTGGGTAGCTCTTAGGTAGAACATTTAAAAAAAACTAGTTAGTTTTAAATTTTAAACTCATTGACACACTTGTGTTAACAGTTGTTGATACAACAAAAGTTTTTTAGTTTGGTCAGACCAGTAATACGAAATCACAGATCACCGAATTTAAATGCCTCAGATTAAGGTCTGAATAAAAGTTAATAAGAGTTAACGTACTTTACGTTTTGCATTCTTTTCTGTTTCCCTCCCGTTTATTTTATAGCTTGATAACAAAAGTCTATACAAAAATTTTTTCCACAAAGTTTTAAAACAACATCTTTAGCAGATTCAAAGATTAACTGATAAAGGAACATTCCTTTAATGCGATAAGACTTGCTTTCTGTTTCTTGCCACAATCATTTTTAGATGATTTATAAGCCTGACCTGGCGGGGCTGGACTATTGCACTCCGGAACCCTTTTTCGGTGCTCTGTTCACAGTTCATCATGGTAATGATGATGAGCTGCTCGATAATACGCGATCTCTGGAACCGATCCTACGGGTCTACACCGATGGTTCCAGGATGGGCGATAGAGTGGGTGGAGGTTTCTTCATCCGGGAGTGGGACATTAGGGTCTCTTTTAGGCTGCCAGATGGCAGTAGTGTGCTGCAGGCGGAAATCTCTGCCATAAAGCAGGCGGCAAACTGGCTGAGGTACTATCGTATATCGAGGGATATATGTATTTATATATACGGACAGCAAGGCTGCCATTAAAGCTCTGGCTGGTGTCTTTACGACATCTTTGTTAGCGGTGGAATGCCGGATGTCTCTAAATGAGATCGCGAAACATTCCAGTGTAACGCTGCGGACGGTCTGGCCAAACGGGGCTGTCTCTTGGACGACATGTTTGTCGACGGCCTGATTGGCACTTCAATGGCCCGCTGCAAGACTCTCATCAGAAGGGAGTCGTACAGAAGGGCGCAGGGCAGATGGCAGGGAGAGCATACCTGCTTGATGGCCAGGGCTCAATGGCCTGGCTATGACGCGTTGAGAACGCGTGTACTACTCGGTCTCGGTAGGGACCGGATGAGAACGGTGATATCGGTCATTACGGGTCACTGGGTCATGCTAGGAGGATGGGTCTTACGTATAATGACTACTGTAGAAGTTGTCATGATGAGGAGGAGGAGGAGACGGTGTTTCACTTTCTCTGCCAACGCCCCGGTCTGGGTAGCATTAGGTTTAGGCATTTTGGGAGACCAGAATTGCCATGTCTGGACGATTTGTCCAATGTGGGACTGAAATCGATCTCCCTGTTCTGCAGGGAGTCGTGGTGGTTCGAGTCTGCAGTGACCTCTGGGGAATAGTCTGGAAGGTACTGGCTGACTCCTGTCACTGGCTGGGGGTATCACAAAGGGACCGCTATAAGGACCCAAGTGAGTCGTCGTC
Source organism: Pollenia griseotomentosa (assembly GCA_963931875.1). Taxonomy (NCBI): domain Eukaryota; kingdom Metazoa; phylum Arthropoda; class Insecta; order Diptera; family Polleniidae; genus Pollenia; species Pollenia griseotomentosa. The sequence continues at coordinate 187,032,618 of OZ007561.1, forward strand.
GTGACGGCTGCCCATTTAACCTAACCTTACCTAACCTAAGCCTTTGTACTATCATAATTCCAATAAGTGTGCAGATATTCGCGTTTACAATTCTTTTAATAGTTTACTCATTCCTCATTTACTCATTTGATGTTGCACAAATAACTTCAAACTATATTCTTACTAAATTGACCAAGCAAGAGTAACTTAATCCTTCAATTCTAAGTTCTAGAAGGATCTATAGTCTCTGGTGGCATTCGAGCTCACAGTCTTTGCTCTAAAAGTCTAACAACCAACCTATTCTTAGAAAGCCTAGAAGCTCCAGCTTTTATAGTTTCCTGAACTTACGACTATTTCCTTTAAACTTTTCTTCTAAAGCAATTTTATAATAAGTAACTAGGCTTAATGCTCGATTGACCTTATAGCCAATTAACACTACAACGAAATCTAGTACTTACGAGATTTCGAGCCAAATCTAGTAGTTTTAGACTAGATTTCCCATACAAAACAAAATCTACTTAGTGACTAGATTTCGACGAAATCTACTCAAAATCTAGTAGTACTTAGTTTTGCAAATATGGTTTTTTCATATAGCACAAAAAAATACTTCCCTGCATAACAAAAATATGACATTTTTATTAAAAACTAAACAAAAACTGTTGAAAAAAATAAAAAAAAAAAAAAAATTGAGAATTTGTAAAAAATAAAAAAGGACAAATAATTGGTAAAAAAGCGATGTTGATTATAAACTTAAAATGATGCAAATTTTTTAATGTCTATTTCTTTTTGTGTTTGTATGTGTTACACAAAAATATTTTAGTCATTGATTTGTTATAAAAACAAAATCTCGCTAATGTCAAAACGGTATAATGTAAACGCACTTGATTTTGAAGAAGATTTCAAATGAAATCTACTAAATTTCGTTGTAATGTAAATGGCCTATTAAGAAAGTTTTAAGGCCGGAATCTGTTATACTCTGTATGTATTTGGGGGTTACTTTCCCTCTGCACTTACGGAAATTGTTTTGTATCCAGTTATGCAAATTGATTGTCTATGTATTCTGAGAATGCCTTGAACTCGAGCTGACCCAATTTGTAAAAAATTTTTGCATGTAATAAAAAAAAATATAAAGAGAAATTTTATAACGCCGGTTTAATAACACTGCGTCACAAATTTTCAACAAAGTCGTGACCAAATGAATCAGACAACCAATCTTTATGTATAATCTTATAGACAGACGCCTTTATTTTAATTAATTTTTATTAATTTTAATTAAAGCGTCTGTCTATAAGGTTCAAACAAACTATATTTTTATATATTTATATATATATTTTTTTTTAAATTTCCCTCATCCCGCCCTTAATTACCTTCAAAATATGATATTGATAATAAAATCATTTTAACACTGGCGATTTCGTTTAATTTGAGAAATTCTAATTGTGTTGGGTTTACGCTGCGTATGATTAATATTGCAAATATAAAAGTCAATTAAAGTCTGCTTTCACAAATAAAAATTTGAATTATTTAATATTTACCTAAAACACGATTTCATAAGCTAAATCACTACAATAGAGCTGATGATGGTGGCTATCACAGATTCTAAAAGTCGAAAAAGGGCATTTGTCTCATTTTTCAAATCTTAAGAAATAAGTGATAACTTAGACCTTAATTTATGTCAATCTTGTGCAAATATGCTGATTCGAATTTTCAACTAATTTCTTAGTCTATTTACAAAAAATGAATTTCTCTAACAAAATATCCTTTCTGAGGATATCAATTGCATGCATTTGTACTGCTAAATGTATAATTTATACAACTTTTGTTTGTTTTAATAATTATTTAAACAAAAATGCATCTGCTTTGCTTTTGTTTTAAAACAAATAAGTGTCATCATGTTTATTTAATTTATGATGATGTCATTTCTGTTTGTTTGTCGTTTTAATTATAATTGAAAGAGAGTGAAAATACACAGAGTTGATACACATTTAACAAATAAACACAAGCATAACAAACACTTGTCAACATATACAAATGTAAATACAACTAGATTTTTATTTATTTTTTTATTTTATTTATTTTTAGCAGTGACAACAAGCCCTTTGGGCCAATTTCTGTCACAAAAATATTTTGGCAATACAATTCTATATAAAATTCAAAATATATTTATTTTTAAGTTATGCGTACATACTTATAAACTTGAACTAACCCTCCCCACAAAGATACAAAGAATAAAAAATGTACATTTATAATAACAATATATACATGGTGTAAAATGTTAAAGCTTATGGTTGGTAATGTAATGTAGATAAGCGTATTTACTTAAAAGTTCTCTAATAAAATTTTTTCAAATTTTGCCACTGAGTTTGAAAATCGTCTTTCCCGAAATGGTATGATATGATTCCATAACCGTGTAACGCGTATTACAAATGATCTATTCTTTATCAGGGATGAATGAACAGGCATAATTAACGAATTTGTTCTAGTTGAGTTGCTAAAAACGAACCTTTCCGCTAGATATTCAGGACTACCACTTTTAATGATTTTATAGAACATTAACATAATCCTTTTCGATACAAAATCATTGAAATTACAACCTAATAACTTTTTAGTATATGAGGATACATGATCACGAAGCCTAAGTCCAAAAATAAACCTTACAACTCTATGGAAGCAAAGCCTCAGCTTATTAAGATTGCTTTGCGATGTTCCTGAATAAAACTCAATGCCACCCAAAAATAAGGGCATACACAGAGCTAAAGCAACTTTCTTTCTTATTAAATATGGAAGAAAGTATCCTAATGAATACAATCTTCTTAATGTACCTACCACCCTGGAAAATATATAATTAATGTGCATATTAAAATCTAGTCTAGAATCCAAATAGAAGCCTAATGATTTACAGTGATCCACGTAATGAACATATGTCCCATCCAAAATAATTTTCGGTTTTCTGTAAGAGGTATGTGAAATAAACATTGCCTTTGTTTTTGAAGGATTAAGGTTTAAGCAATTCCTCTGAGACCATTCAAATATACTTGCCAGGTCCCTATTAATATTGTATTCGAAACTCGCTTCATCATACCCTGCATTTATAGCTAAAAGCTGTATATCATCCGCATATACATAACATTCTGAAAACGTAATATTAGAAAATATGTCATTCGTGTACATCATAAATAAAAGTGGGCTGATAATAGAACCTTGGGGAACTCCTCTGTATGTATATAAAATGTCTGAAACATTCTTATTTCGTTCGACATATTGTCTACGCTGATTTAAAAATGAATAAAGTAGTCTGCAAGCCGTTTTACTAAAATTGAATTGTTCATGTAGTTTCCTTATCATGATATTGTGGCCCAATGCGTCAAACGCCTTACTGAAGTCCAAAAACATAAGAATACACGATTGCTTATCATCTACATAATTTCTAATATTTTCCACAACGTTTAATGTCTGTGTTGTAGGACTAAATCCCTTTCTAAAGCCAGACTGAAATCGAGATATGTAATTCCCAATGGTTAAATGTTGTTGCATTTGCCTCATTAAAATCATCTCTAATACTTTCGACAAGCAACTCATCACACTGATTGGACGATAATCTGACAAATTACATGGATTCTTGATCTTAGGAATAGGTATCACTTTTCCCACTTTCCATTGTTTTGGAAATTTGGATATCATTATGACTGTGTTTACAATGTGAAGGATATGTTTAGAAATAAAGGGAAAAATTAACTTTATAAATTTTAAGTGAATTCCATCTGAACCTACCGCATCAGATCGAATTTTATATAAACATTCAGATATTTCATTACAGTCAACAGTTTTAAACGAAAATCCGTCAAATGATCTTAAAGACGTGAAATCAATAGGAGGATCTTCAGATGTTAACAATTCTGGAAGAATGCAATATTCATTGAATGCATTCAGTTCGGCGTTCGACGAAAAGCTTAACAAATTCTCTTCGGGATTCGTAGCACCTACACCACGTAATTTTTGCCATAACTGTTTCGTGGTACATCCAGAAAAGAAATCAATACACGATTTTTTTCGCATTCTTCTTATTATTGACTTTACTTTGTTTCTATACACACAGTAGATTTTATATTTTACATCAGATCCATCTTCAAGATACGCTCTGTAAGCTAGATTTCTGTTGGTTTGTGCTATTCGCACCTCTTGAGATTGCATCCAATTATTACTCTTATTTCTTTTCTTGTAAGTCTTAAGTGGCACGTGCCTATCAAACAATTCCAATATTGCCCTATTAAAAAAATCAACTTTGTGATCAACATCTAAAATATTATACATACGCGAAAAATCTAGTCTGCTTATGTCTAAACGGCACAATTCAATGTCAAAGGCTCTGTAATCCCTAAACTTAAATTCTGTCATCATATTCAATGAACTAAAACCAAATGATGCATATATGCAGGCATGATTAGAATTTAAAAATGGCAATTGACACTGTCCCTGTATACCAACAGTGTCCAAATTAGATACTAGAAAATAATCAAGTAGTGATGTACTAGAATGTATAGGATCAAAGTGGGTCGGTAATGAATTATGAACCACAGTTAGATTGAGTCTGTCACAAGTATTTCTAACCTGATCTCCTTTACTAAACATATCTGTATTAAAATCCCCCACCACAACAATATTTTCGTATCTGCTACCAATATCAGCTAATAAGTTTTCACATCTACTGAAATCTCCCCTTGGTAAATAAACAACGCCTATAACAACATATTCCTCATCCGTCAATCTCACCTTTACAAAAATTGCCTCCATTATGCCCTCATCCATATATTCATCTACCAGCGTCGCCCTCAGACCAACAGAAACGTACAATCCAACACCTCCGCCGCGACTCCAAAGTCTGTCATTCCTAAATAATCGGTATCCAGCAATGCCAACCGCACTGGATGAAACGTGATTTTTACACCAAGTTTCAGAGATTGCTAATATGTCAATTGAACTGTTACCAAAAACTTGTCTTATTTCGTCAATCTTGGTGCCACCAGCTCTAGGAACTAAACTTTGTGCATTTATGTGTGCCACATTTAATCGCGAAGATTCAAAAAAGGAACTTTTAAATGTATTTACACCAACCAAAGGGCCCAAATTGTCAATCATTATAAAATACAAATATTCTTTGTATCTTTGTCTTATATAGTATCCCCTTAAAATTAATTAATTTCATTAACAGAAGTAAATTCATTATTTAATTTACCAATAAAAAAAACACAACAGTGCGCAATTATAAATTTATAAAACTAAAAAAAGAAAAAATTGTACGCGAAAAAAACTATTTAAATTCACATATCGTACTTGTTCAAAATTAAACAATTTTCAGTAGAAGCAACATGAAAAATAAAGTGAATGATACAGGTAAATTGCAAAACAACTTTAACCTAAGCTATTACTTTGCAAAGAGATCACTTATATTATTTGTTTACGAATGTCATGCGAAAGGCAAAGATCAAGGCGAATTCCTAAATTCGCCTTGGTAAAAATAGTAGAAGAATAACCTCCCTGAATTAAAATGTTACCCATATGTGCATACAATCCAAGTCGAATTCATTACAGGTGATCTTAAAAACCCAGCTTTTTTTCCTTTTAGGTTTATAATTATTGGGTGCCAAAAATTTTGTTTATTATCTTTGTTTCTGTTTTTGACATTGTACAATGATTATACAACAGCAACTTGGTTGTGATTTTTGTACGAGTTGTACTTGTTGTAGTACTTAGATAACTTGTAATGAATTCGCCTGAAAAGCATATGTCTGTTCAGATTTTCGTAAAAACAAAATATAAACAAACAAACGAAAAAAAAAAAAAAAAAAAAAAAAGAAACAATTCAAATAATTTCAATAATTTGTGATAAATGAAGAAAAAGAAAAAAACAAACAAACAAAAAATGTATGCATAAAAATAGAGTATAAAGCTTGAATAATTACAGCTAATTAGTCTTGATTAACGATGCAGCTGTTTACAACCTTCAAAAGTTACTTCGAGAAATATTCATCCATATCTTTCAGTGACATCTTAATTTCCTTTCCATCATTAAGAAAAACATAAGCTGTAGGCATGCCCTGATTCTGTATACGAAACTTCTTAATCTCTCCACTTTTTAATTTTTTACGACAGGCATAACGCAACTTATCAGCCATCGGAGTATAGTGGTCACTTAGATAGACCCTGGATTCAATGTCAGTGCTTATAATTTGATTTAACTTCAAATCGTATTTGGCTCTGTAGTTTTTCATGATCTCGTCTCGCTTTCTAATGTTGTTAAATTTAATTAGCACACATGTTTTTTTCTTAATCCAGGTACACATATTTAAGTCATATTCCGAAATGGTTATTTTATAGCTTTTACCAATAGACTCAGCAATCACATATAGATCCTCATTTGAAATGTAACTAGGAAGTCCATTTACTAGAATGTCGCCTCGATTAAGCTGCTTCCGAATGCTATTGTTTTCAATTTCTAGTTTTTGAAGTTTATCATTTGTTTCAGCTTCAAATAACTTGTTGTGGGCCAATGATTTTTCCAGATCAGCTCTAATACCACTTAATTGCGAAATAATTTCATTTTTAATTAAATTTGACAAATCATTAATTTGTTTTTCTAATGGTTCTAATTTTGCCGTAAAACTATTTACGGTAGATCGTTCATGACATTTTTGGCAACCATAAATAAAAGTTGTACCTTTGTTTTTATTGATCTGATCCGCCGTACGCTTAGAGACGGATGGCAAATTTTTAGATGCACAATTTAAATGATATTGCGCATCACAAAGTGTACACACAATAATACTTTCTTCTTTTTTACAATTTGTGTTGCAAATATCACACTTGACGGTCATTATATATGGAAAGTTATTTTAAACAATTTACGAAGAAGGTTTTTTTTTTTTAGGTTAAAGTCACGTTTTAACGATGTAACAGACTTTTTCTTATAATTTTTTTTTTTCCTTTTTTTTCTTTTTTTTTTTGCAAAAATTGTTATACAAATATTATTTTATGCAGAGACTACTATGCATCCACTATTTTTAAGTAATTTAAACAGTTTTTAATTAATTTAAATTTTAATTATAAATTTATTTTGCGCAGAGCTTGGTTTTTTACACCATTGCCATAGTGTTACCAGACATATAGTTTCTACACAGCGGTAACTAAAATTAGTAAAGAGGCCTAATAGAAGGCCTCATTTAGCAGACTCGAACCCTCTTAGCCGCATTCCATACTTATTTATTTTTTTCACAGGTTTTCATTGGGCGTAAGCCCCTCCACACTCCCCTTAATAACAACTTCAATCCCTTCCCAAAGATGGGACAAAGGAAAGTCAATTCCTTTCTCTCTTCTTAAAGAAGGGAGTAGCGAATTTGTACTGAATATTTTAGAAGATCTTTAAAAAAGAAGACATACTTCTAACGACAGGATATCATACGAAGCGAATCTTTTAGAAAGGAGTTAAGAGGCCTGTCACTTGCAGTCCTTCCAATATTTATCGCTGGGCAGGTATTTCTTATACATATACACACTTGAGCAGAATAAAAACATACATACATATATGATAAATAATCTCCTGTAAATGTTGACAGTTTAAATTTTTGTGAAAATAAAGTTAAATATTTTTTTTATATACGAAATAAAACATCTGATGAAATGCAATGTTTTCGACGAGGAGTGGAAAAAATTGTGTGTCTATTTTTCACAAAAGGTACAAAAATTGCTTTAACCCTCGTATATATTTAAAAAAAAAATACTTGTAATTGTCTGCAAACAGGTGTCTGCTGCATATTTTTTTCCTCCATTTTTTGGCTTCCTTCAAAAGCAGCTTTATATTTCAGATAAAGGAATCCTTTATATTTATTCATATTTAAATGAAACTTAAAATATTTATATAAATACATACATGAGAACATACATTTGAATATACACATATATGTGTATATAATATATATTTACAACTTTATATTTTGAAATCCAAAAAATATTTAAAATCTTATCATTCGTTCTTTATTTTCATCTGTTGACAATGATTTAATTGCAGAGAAAGTTTGTCGTTTGTTATTTTGAACATTGTATCTACAAGTTTGCGTACATGTTGGTGTGAATGTGTATGTACTTATGTGACTTTGTAATTATTCGTTTTGATTGTACAAGTAGACATTTGTGACAATGTGAGTATGTTTTAAAAAATAAATATGTACTAAGTTTATCGGAGTGAACGTATGTAGACAGTAAATGATCAAGTTGTTAGAACGCTAAGCTGATTAAAATCGCTTAAGAAAGTATAGTCGGCAATCGCTTCTATACGATGTCATGCAATACGTTAGCGTATTAAATGGGATTAAGAGTAATTAGCTCATAATTAAATCTCAACATCATATTTTAATGAGAGAACAATTTGCATAAAGACTGGGTGAACTGAAGGCACTTTTTATAACCACACCACTGTAGTATTATACGCTTTTGTTGATGTTTTAAACACCCAAAAATATTGGTCCTCAGCCCGCTTTTAAGTACACCGATCGACTTAGAATCACTTTCTGAGCCGTTTCTGGTTGGCTGTTCGTGTTTAATTTGTGCATAAAACACAGATCGCAATTTTCTTGATAATTCGATGTAATTTGCTACATGCTTTTGTTGCCATTGAAAGCCTATTGAAAATTTTTGCAATCGTTTCATAATTTCACACAGACCCCATATAAACCTCATACCGGAATGGAGTCATTGTGCCCATAACTATTTTATTATGTGGAAATTAAGATAAACTATAATATTATGTTGAAACTTAGATTAAATTTGGCCCAAAAACATTCTCTTGAAACCCAAATCATCTTCCAAAATTTTCTCGTATTCGTTTCATATTTATCTTCTTGAGACAGCAAGCATTATTTTTTATATAAAAGTTATACCAAATAAGGCCTCAGACAATAGTCAGTGCAGCATTTAAGTACCAGAGGCTACTGACTCCAGTAGTTCTATACACCCAGAGAAAAAACATGTTTAAATATGGTCACCTCCAACAAAACTATTTTTAAAGAAAATTTTAAACATAATGTGATTAATTTAACCATATTATTGTCACCAACAACAATATTATGGTTGCCTCCTAACATGTTATGGTTATTAATAACTAAAATATGTTTAATACTTATAATAGCATGGTTGGTTTTTAACCAAGGCATGTTCCTCTTAGAAAAGAGGAAAATACTATTGTTAATTTAAAAACAAATTATTGTCATTTTTAAACATAACATGTTTAGAGGTTACCATAATATGGTTTTGGCTTCTTGATGAAGGACTAATATAACCATAATATGGTTGTCAGTGACAATAATATGGCTAAATTAATCACATTATGTTTAAAATTTTCTTTAAAAATAGTTTTGTTGGAGGTGACTATTAGGGTGACCGTTAAAATCAAAAGTTGGATTTCTTTAGGTCTCACCCACCAATTTGGTGGATATTGATAAAACAACAACGCAAAAAAAATTTTAGGACGATCGGCGAAGGCTAAGTTGTCCCTCACGTCCACAAAAGTTTGAGAAAAATTATATTTTACATGAAATCTGACTTTTATGTTTCATAACTTATTAAATATTAAATTTGTAGAATAGTTCTTAACAAGTTTTTCTTTTATCTGTTATTAAACAAAATAAACTGAAAAATATTGACCACTATAAAAAATAAAATTTATAATATATTAAAGAAACGCATTTTCTATGAATCACATATCTTTAATTTTGTTGAAAACCATTTTTATTACTTATTAAAAAAAAACAGACCAGCCGGGCACCTGGTGTTTTAACCTATTTCGGGTACTCTGAATCCAGTGGTGGTATCCGTTTTTTAGGTTAGCTTTTGTTTTGGAACCGAAATTCCGCAATAAAATTACCTTTAAAAAAAGCCTAAAGGTTTTTTTTATATGCGCAGTCATTTTAGAAACTTAATTTTTTTAACAAAAATGGAATTGCAGCTGTGCTTATAATTTTTTTTTATACATATGAAAAACGAAATTTGAAAACAAAAAAAAGCCATGTGATTAAAATCTGTTCACAACTGGAAAATGTTAAAAACAAAAAACTAATGCAGGTCGGTCATATATTTTATTCTTCTTGGCAGTTAAGGGGCTTTTTCTTCAATATATTCCTAGTCCGTATTAAAAATTTTGTATGTGAGCCCCCTTAAGGAATAGAGATAAAAAATAAAGTGGCTCTTCTAGGGGCATCCTAGACGCTGCAGGGGCCAAATTTAAGATTTTCATTAAACCGCCATATTTGTAAAGGAGCCCCCCTAAGGGTTGGAGATATATGGCAAGTATTTTTTAAGAAAATGTTAAGCACAAAAAACTAATCACGGTCCGTCATAGATTTTATATCCCTAGGGGCGATTCCTTTTTCTTCAATATATTTCTAGTATGTATTGACAATTTTGTATAGCAGCCCCCTTAAGATATGGAGAAAGCGGGTAGGTACGGTAGAAACAAATGATATGCGTTTGACTTTTTTTGTAAGCAAACGCACACAAACGCAAATATTGAAGTTGAATTGAATAATGCTGCTGTTTGCTCGTTTCTTGGTTACATTTTGTTAAATATAAGATTTAGAGAAAACTTGTTCAGAAAAAAGTTGTTGGAAACTTCACTAATAATATCTTCTTTGTAAACAATGTTTATGTAAAATTAATATTTTCCAAGTTATGACGCATAAAATTCGAACTTAACGATTTTTCTCAAACTTTGGCGGACGTGAGGTACGGTTAAGCCTTCGCCGATTGTCCTAAAACTTTTTTGGGTGTCGTTTTTTATCAATACCCACCGAATTGGGGGGTAAGAGCATGGAAAAATAAAAAAGAAATTTGCTTCATACAGTTAACGATCACCCTAGTGACCATATTTAGACATGTTTTTTCTCTGCGTGTACGTTAATAAGGTACTCGGGTGTGTACCGCGGAAATCCAAAACTTTAAAGCCCTGGCATTTCAGATATTTGTCAAATCCTAGGTTAGGTGTTCATGCACCTGACACACCCAAAGCTTTCAATAGCCAAATAGAGAATATCGACACAAAAGAGACTGGTATGCAGCTATAGCCCACTACCATGTCTCGGTTCTAAAAGAACTCCATTAAATTACGACTTTTAAACGGAAAAGATCAATCTTCCGATATCCTTCGATGGCTTTTCTAAGGTACGCGTCCTGTTACCAGGAATATTGTCAACTTTGAGTCCTTTCGGATGCTGGGCATTGTCTACACCTGATTTTCCCGGGAGAATGTTAAACCTAGAGGTGAAATATCCTTTAGATTATCTCTAGACTTCGCAGGGGGGGGTGGGGGGGGGAGTAAATGTGACAATTTAATCTACCCAAGGTAAATCCCAGTAAAAAACTGCTTTTTGAATTCTAAAAGACTTTTTCACTTAAAATTCTTTCTAGTTTTCCAAATAAGAATACTCTAAAAAGCAAAAGAAAATTGTTCATGTGAGTTCATAAAAAAGTCATGCCACTCAAACAATTCTTCTGCTATAATTTACCCAAGAGAGAAGCTAAAAAATTGTGTATATTAGGGAAAAAAATAAATAATCTCTGTTGTTCTCTCTACAAATTCTTTCTTTCCAACTTCTCGAGCACGTACTGTACTGTAAATAAAAAATTTTTTTCGTTTGTTGCTCTTCTATCTACTGCAACATTTTGCTACATGGAAAATATTGTTGCTACTGATGATGATGACGATGTTATAACAAATGTATGCAAACATTGTAGCAATTAAAATTTTAAATTATATAATAAATAATGTTCATGATTATTCCTAATACGAGTCAAAAGACTAAACGAATATAATAAAACAAAATTTAGAAACATCAAGGCAGACGTGGCCAAAACTCGAAAGAGATTTTCACAAAATTTAATGCTTCGAAAAAGTGTTAATGTGCTAGTGAAAAAAAAATATATATAAAAAAAAAATACTGTGTTTCAAGAAAAATAAAATTTGTAAAAGAAATAAATTATTATTATTAATAAGAAGACAGAGAAATGTAATTAAAGCAGGATATAAAGATTTGATAAAGGATAAACAAGGGAAATTAAGCAGTTGTTTAATATATCTTGTACTACAGAAGATACTTAATTTGACATTGCTTAACCCATATATATTTTATTATAAAGCAAACTTTGCTGATTTATTTGTGAACATTTTATTAAAGCTTTTACTCAAATAAGGTTTTCTTGTATCAATACACCATTAATATATTGAAACAAAATTTCATTTCAAACCCTTTTCTTAACCATAATTTAAAATCTGTCAGTTTGTTTATTAGCAAATAACAAATCGAATTTAAATCGTTTATCATGCAACACACTAAAAGCAACGCTTATTAAGCCAATAAATTATTTTTTAATAGTTTAATACTTTACGTTGTTATTCTTGTTAGAAGAACAACCATTTATAAAATATTTGTATGTGTGTACAAGTATTGTGGTTTGTAGAATTATAAAATTTTATTGTTTGTGTTAAAATCCTTCTCACACACATAAAATCCTTGTTAAATTTTTCAACCAATTTTATGATTTAAGCTTTATTTTGCTGCTACAAAGTGAAATCTGAAATGTGTTTGTTTTTGTATTTTATTTTTTTTTTTTTTTTGTGCGGTTCTTTATTTCCAAAAACCAATAACAATACATCATCATAAAAACCCATAAAAATTTATTTTGTATCGTTTTCGGTATTGTTTTTCTTTTAAACTATAAGCGAAATCATAAAATTCTAAATCTTTTAGAGAAATAACAAGAGCTCTGTAAACAATACACATGACCTAAAAACATAAAAAAGGTTTTCAAAGCACTTAGGAGATTAACGTTTTGATCTGAGCTAAAACTAAACTAGTAAAGAACTAGAAGTGAACTAGAACAGAACTATAATTGAACTATAATTGAACTAGAACTGAACTTAAACGGAACTAGAACTGATCTAAACCTTTATATCAAAATCGCCATGCAATGATCAGTAAATCGTATTAGGAGATTTTAACTGAAAAAATATTGGGAAAATATAGTTTGGGAGAACAGAATGATCGTGAGAACGTCTTTTACAATTCGCCTTGATGAATAACCTATCTATTATAAACACAATGTTAAATCAACATACGAGAAAGTTTTCTTCTTGGAAAAGCCCGGGTGGCTTTTATAAAACTCAAATAGAAAAATTGAGAGCATCTACAAAAAAGGTCAAGGCTACGCCAGGGGGCTACTCTCTATTGCGATGCGAAAGAAAATTGTAGCAAATCTAGCGATTGGTACTCTTTAATATGTTAGCGCATATTTCTTTTGCATCTTTAAATTTTTTTTCTTTTCGTAAATCATCACTTTATTTTATTTAAATTTTTACACACTTTAGCATTTCATTACTGTAAATCCTCGCCATCTTTAATTTTTATTGCCACTATTGCTTCGTTTTCAGAAATCTTTGTGAAAGTGATAGAGAGTACCAAGTTGGCATTTAGGTTTCGCATCTAAATTGTTTTCGCATCGAAAAAGAGAGTAGACCCCCAGGTGCAGTCTGTAATCACAAACTACTGGAATGTAGCATTAAATTAAAATTCCATTTAGTAAGAAGCTTTGAGAAAATTGATCAAGTCTAAGCAGTGAACAAAGAATCCTACCAATAAATCTTAAGAAATACCCGCGTTGAACTCTACACATCTTTAAATGATAACTGGGCCTCTGTTAAACATTGGATAACTAATGCAGACAGAAGAAGTGAAAAACAGGGAATAGAAAGAACAAATTCTGGATTCCAGATGAAACTCTTAAACGTGTCGTAGATAGAAGAAAACTCAAAACACGAAAAATATCTGATAATATTAATGGAATCCAGCAGCTAAGCAAACGTTTTAAGATATCGTCTAATAAAGACAAAAAAGAGGTTTTAATGGAAACATGCAAAGAATTAGAAAAGCATGCAGAAAAGTCGGAGTCTAGAAGACTTTTTCAAACGTTAAAAATAAAGGGCCCAAACACAAGTCATCTAAAATAAATTTAATTATATCAAAAGAGATCAAAAGGAATTGTAAGAGATTGGTGGGATTACTGTATAAAACTTGTTGATAGAAATTCGACAGCAAACGAGATGAATACTCTAGCAGAAGAAACAGGCTGAACTGGCGATTTCCGGACTTATAAACCACATGGAACGTGAACCTCAACATTTAAGAAAATTGCTATGACGTCGATATTTCCTTGGAGGAGAAATATAAGATTTAACCTGAAATAGAAACTGAACCTAAACAAGAACATTCACTAGAAACTAGTGCTTGAGCTTTTTAGAAATTTAGTTAAAATATTTTATTTTAAAAATACGCTAATCAAAAGATAAAACAACCTTTCTCATTACATTTCATTATCAATTTATAATTTTTTTTATTTCCTTACTAATTGATGTCTAATAAATCCTTAAGGTACTATTGTAAAATATGTGTAGCAGAAAAAGCATTTTGATTTATGTTAATGATTTTGAATATAGCAACCTTAAACGGAATCCTTAAACAATAAAAAAAAGATATATGAGAAGTTAAAAAGGGTTTCCATGTGAAAAACACATTATCAACACAAGATTTTCATAATCAATCATTATAATTAAAATAGCTTTATTGCCTATAAAGACTTTTACTCATTCTCTTATTCCCATTTTCACTAATCTTTTGTATTTATTCGAATAAAAATTTTTGAAACAGAGGATGTTTATACAAAAAGCTTATAGGAAAAGTATTCTTAACAATATCCTTAAGTGTAAAGAATTATGTGTAGATTATGTAATAAAAGAGCACAACGAATTAGGAATACCTTTAATGCGTCAATAATGGTTATTCTCTTTTAAAATAATAATGTCTGTGTTCAAAAATTAAGACCTGTACTAAGTAGTAGGAGATGAATTTAAATAAACATGAACAACAGAACTAGAACAGAACTAAAACAGAACTGAAACAAAATTAGAATAGAACTTGAACATAACTAGAGTAGAACTAGAACAGAACAGAAGTAAAAGAGAACAGAACTAGAACAGAACCAGAACAGAACCAGAAAAGAACTAGAACATAACAGGACTAGGACTAGAACTATAACTAGAACTAGAACTATATCTAGAACTAGAACTAGAACTAGAACTAGAACTAGAACTAGAACTAGAACTAGAACTAGAACTAGAACTAGAACTAGAACTAGAACTAGAACAAGAGCAAGAACTAGAAATAGAAATAGAACTAGAACTAGAACTAGAACTAGAACTAGAACTAGAACTAGAACTAGAACTAGAACTAGAACTAGAACTAGAACCAGAACTAGAACTTAAACTAGAACTAGAACAGAACTAGAACAGAACTAGAACAGAACTTGAACAGAACTTGAACAGAACTAGAAAATAACTAGAATTGAACTTGACAAGAACCAAAAGATAGCTATACACACAGAAAAAATACCAATGTAAAATTAACATGAAAAAATGTTGATTGAGAATCATAGTAATTTTCTGCAAAAGTATGCCCTTTATTTAATTTTATCATTATTTCATATTAATTTTAAATAAAATCACGTTTATTTAATATTATTCACTGTTAAAATAAAAAAAAAATATTAAAATATAAATAAATATGGATTCAATATTGAATCCATAAAAACCTGTTTTATATTAAAATCAAAAGTTTATCTTGTTAAATTGACATGCATACATACTTAAGTTTGTACATTTTTTATTTTCATTTTTAAAATATGCTATAAAAAGAAGACAATTCCCGTATTCTTTTAATTAAAATTATTTAGTTAAATAGTACATCAAGTTTTCAAAGTAGAATGATGACGAAAACCATATTGGGCGATTCTGCTGATGCTTCTGTTAACAAAGGAGAATACAAAATAAGTGAAACACGTGTTCAAGGGGTAAGTGTTTTGAATTATTCTTAAATAAATGCATATGTTGTGATCCCAAACTAGCTTAGAGCAATCCCAAAACTTACAATCGGAAAAACTTAAACTGAACAGAAGCTTAAGCAATCGTTTAAACAATCCAAAAGATAATTCCAAAAACTGTAAGTGCTAAATATAAAAATGATAATTTAGTAGCAACCTACTTGAAGCAAACAAAAATGTTGCAATAAAACCCTAAAACACTTAAAGAAGACACAAAGTCTAAATGTTTAACAAAATGTTTTCTCATCAACGAAAAGTCTATTGTTTATTTTGCTTTAAGGGAACATAAACATACTCTCATAAATTTGGTTTTGCCTTTTTAAAAAGAATCTTCACCGACAGACATAAATTTAATACAAAAATGTATCTTAATATAAAATATCAACACCACCCCTTTCAGGGAGTACCCACAATTTAGCAATAGAATCAACTAAACACACACACCCAAAAACGTGTGCATGTAAATGGCGATAAGATGATGAATAAAATGATGTATGAATTTGTGTAAAAGTGGTTTCAGAGATGGCATTTTGACAAGTTTACTACTGTTATTATTTTGTTGTTGTTTTTTAGACTCTGACTACCCCAAATTTTTTAAATAGCTTACACATTATTTATACAGTTCACCTCAGGTGGAAAGTTCGTTTTTATATAAGTTTGCTATTCTGTATGTAATTTTTACAATATTTATTCTAGATCGATACCCTTATGATTAGCAGAGTCGATTAAACTATCCGTGTGTCGTTCATCTATCCGTGTGTATGTTGAAATGGGTGTTCCGAAGATCCCAGAAACGATGGGGCTATGTCGCTTTATATATGTATCACATACAGTCCGGAATAGTTTGCCACTAAAATTCAACCAAATCCCATAAACCATTGTTTTTCAAAGTCTTATTAAAATTTATGAACTTTATTTTTTCCCCTTTAACTGAAAGCCCCTTATTTAAAGACTAGAAGTGAAAATTTACAAACCCGGTTTATAAATGATTCTTCTTATAAAGAAAAAGTTTTTGAAATTAAAAGTGAGCCAAAACGGGCTACTTTTTAAGCTGGCCCCCATACAAGTATCCTCCAGAATTTAGCGTTAGGGTACAATATGGGTTGGTAAAAAATTGGTCCTCGATTTAGGATTTTGACACGATAGCGTCCATAGCATATAAGCTAGGGAACCACTACGGCTTTTCAATACCATGGTAAAAGATTTAAAATTTTCGGGTCGGCCGAATAAAGCACTTTTACTTATTTCTGTTTTTTTTTTACCTTTCGATTCAATTTTAAAACTCATTTTGCCATCCCTGTTCGTTTATATGAACAAATGTTTATCTGGGATAATATCTGTGCATATTTTATGATTATTAAAATGTTATATGTAGATTTTTATGGTTAAGTAGGGGTTTTATCACAAGAGTAGCAGCAGCAGCAGCAAAAACAATAACGTCTAGAATAAAATAAAAAAAAGTTGTTAAAAAGAGAATAAAACAAATTGTCTTGTCATGACATGCCATTGTCATAAATGGGTTACTTTTGGCTTCTACAATTTTTCTTCTTGGTCTTTTTCTTTAACGTTAAAACCACCTTTGTGTAAAATATGATCTTTTAAAGACATAATAAAGGTTGGATTTTGTTTTTTTAGGATTATGAATTTTTATTTAATATATTTGTTTAGAGAGTTTAGATTCCATTCAGTAAAGGACCAAATAGGAATGTCATTTATTTGTTTGTTTATACAAAAAAAAAACCAGGCACTTTTTCAACTCAATGAATTTTTGATGCAAATTAAGTTCAGCTGTTAATATTTTTTGGTTTATGTTTTTAGTACCTTTAGATGAAGGGATAACAAAATGCTTGTATAGATGTATGAATGATGTTAGTTTAGGGCTAATATGGTTCCGTTTTATTAAAGGCCAAAATAAGATTTAAGTTATATGTCCGATTGATTTTATTAATTCGGCTTAAATTATTTAATAGGGAGTTTAAAAAAAACAAGAAGGCCGCAACCTTGACTTGTAGGGTAAAATAATCTTGCCATACCATATACCGCAAGGATTCCCCTGGAGGTCGTAGCGATCATCTTAACTCATTAGCGCCAAATGATTCCATTTAGCAACATGACCAAATAATCGAATAAATAATAATTGAATAAATTGAATTAATAAAATTATATTTTTTGAAAATCTTTAAAATAAATGGGTTAAGGATATTTGAGCATTTGGTGTACATCCTCCGGGACAAATCGGGTGCAGCAAATCCCAAATTTAAAGACCTGTTGAAGTCGCGGCTGACCAGAGATCCTAACTGGTACTGCGGGAGTCAGTTGGCCCCGGTGAGCATACACCGGACTGACTATTGGTTGATTCCTCCGTAAGTGTGCTTCTTACGGAAAATGTTTCCTGCCTTTCAGAATAATTGTCTTTTCGGAAACTTTACTTTTTTTTAACAGAAAGCTACTTTTCGTAGAATTTGTTCTCTGTCCGGTGGGGGTAGTGATTTTTTCAAAGCAACAACTCACAATTGGTTGCAACAGAAATGTTCTTAATTCACGGAGAGATCCTTGTTTGGATCACGTGGTGGTTATGGTTTAAACCCAAAGTCGTGGCCAGGGATATTCCTGAAAATCCCAATAAGTACTGATTTTTCACTACTTTCGGTAGAGGAAGGATTATTCCTATGTGCTGGTACTTCAGAAAAGCTAGCATTTATCCAAAAGCGGTGGAGGTTAGATAGCTTTAGCGCCTAAATGAGGGGCGAGTATAAAATGTTGATACACTGAAAGAGAAATGCTTCATATATTTAATGAATAGTTTTCATAAAAAAAAATTCACTGGTTAAATGAAAATTTTCATTATCCAAATGGAATTTCGTAGTTATAATGAAGTATTTTCGTTAAAATCGATTAATTGGATTTCGTAATTACGTTAAAAATGTTCATTCGATAAATGAAAACTAAAGTTTGTCCAAGTAAAACAAAAAATTTGAATTGGGAACATAAAAAACAATAAACAAACATAACTATATTCATTAATTAATACAAAATTATAGTTTAATTAAAAATATGTTTAATTGTTAATTAAAAAATGTAAGATTTAATTATTTCATACATCTAATGTAATATGCCATTAAATTTATGAAATCAAAAATTTTTTTATAAAAGCAACATACATATTTCAATAATTGAAAAAAAAATATTTTTAACATAATTTTTAACATAAAAATATTTCGAAAAAGCATGCCTTCATAAATTTAAATTTTCATTATGACAATGAATAATGTCATTATAGTAATGAAACAAAAGCTTTCAATCCATTAATACGTATGTTTTTAGTTTTTTTTTAATATGTACATACCTAAATACATATAGTATGTACTAAGTAATGAACAAATAAATGTTCTCCTTTTAAAAAAACATACCCTTATTTTTAACTGTTGTCAACCAAATGATGTATACGAAAAAGCTTGTTCTTTTTTTATGTGGGCTTTTTTTATGCGTAGCAAAAAAAATCAACGTTGTTATTGTTTTACGATCTTAATTGAGTAATGGCAAAAAACATAGTTTTTTTATTCAAAAATACACTGCCCCTGTAGGCTAGCTGGTAGTGAGCTAGTCTATCAGCGCCGAGGTTGCAGGATCGATTCCCGCCAGCGACTTGAATAAGAACAACTTTGATTAAAAAAAAAACTAAAAAAAAAATTGTTTTTACTTTTTTGAAAGTATTCATCCAATGAATAACATTCATAGATCTTACGTAATGTATTTAATGAAACAGGTTTCATTGATCAAACGAAGCGCTGCATAGGTTCCTTTTTAATGCAATTTTTCATGGGATTAATTTCAAAATTCATTGGTATTCTGAAGAAAATTCTTTCAGTGTATAATGTTGTTATACACTCAAAGTTACTACCTGTGTGTGAGTGCTTTTCAAACACGGGACTACTTGTTTAACGCATAGTTCTTTACCACATAGTAAGGATGCACCTTTAAGTTGGGCTGATACGACAGGTACTCAAGTAAAATTGTTTCAACATACCACACGGATGTGATTTTCTTGTGCTGATGTTTGTAAGATATAGGCAGTCTGTATTAACACGGGGAAACATAAGATAGAAATTAACAATTATGTAGCTCTAGCTTTGACAATAATCATCAAGGCACGTATTTTTATGCAAACGCTTATTTGTTGTCGTCAGTCTGAGATCACCATATATTCCAAATGGCATCGATTTGTTAGTGCATAGTTTTGCATATTTTTGTATATTGCTGATATTGCATATTTTTGTTGCATATTTTGAAGAACAAAACTTGTTTTAATTGCTTTATTTTGCCATGCATCATGCTGAAGAAGAGATAAGAGACAACTTCGTTGATAACTATTTATTGATTTCTAATAATAACACTATGGAACATTTTTGGGATTATTGTCTGGGGGGTGAGAAATTCGTTTAAAATAACTCGAGAACCACTTGTCCCATTTTGCTAAAACAAACTCAAAAAAATTTTGAATTACAATTTCTTAAACCGTTCATATAACGTTTTTCTTTATAATCAACAGTTTTGCCGGTAAAAATAAATTTGTGGAGAAAAAAAAATATTTTTTTGCCTAAAAATTAAAATTTATTATAATAAATATTGCCTATTTTTAGGCAAAAATATATTTTTTTGAGTTTGTTTTAGCAAAATCGGACAAGTGGTTCTCGAGTTATGATAAACAAAAAAACATCAAGATAAGGAAAAAATTTAAAATGTCATAAAAAAAAACTGACACATACGAACGCCAAACCCTTTGAGGGTTTTACTATAATGACCTAGTACCATCACCCTGACTTGGAATTTCTCACCCCCCAGATTGGCTGTTGTACTGTGTAATTAGTATTATCGCTATTTTTTCGAACTATTTATGGTTTTAATCCAAATTTTAATATTCTTTATCAGGCTTAAGTTCATCAAATTTAAATTTTCATTAAATTATTTTTATGAAGAAAGGAATTTTACACCATGAAAATTAATCAACATTGTCATTAATAATTTTTCCTTCTTGACTGACCTGAGATTCGAACCCAGGCGGCTGGCCTGAATTTCGAACCCAGGCGGCTGGTTACCCTCTAATTTCTAATTTCTAATAGGAAAAAAATATTTTGAAAATCACCTTTGCGTGTTGCCGCATATTAAGAGAAGAATCCCGTTTTATCTCTTCCTCCACAGCTCATAACAACCAGGTAGGGAACGTGGTTGAAAGCAATTATGTATTATGCTGAAAACGTTTACCAATTTAAAGATGTAGTGGAAGGATTCAAAAACGGTGACACATTATCATTAAAAAAATTTATAACTTACCAAATATTGAAGCTCTGATAATGTTTGTGTCTTAAAATTATGAGTACTATTGTGAAGTTCTAGTAATCTTATGCATTGAGAAAGCAAACTAAGTTAATTAATATTGCCATAAATAAGATTAATGATGTTGTAGGTAACTTAAGTAAATAAATTCGTATCAAGCTTGATAAAGTTTTAAAAAATAATGTTTTTCTATGTTTTTGTTCATTTTAAAAAAAATATTTGATTCAATTAACACGTTATTTAAATGACAATACTTTTTGAACAATTTATTTAATTAATCAAAAAAAAACTAGTAAAATGTTTTTCTGTAATTGTGCCTTTGAAATTTTAATGTGTTCAGCTTTTAGAAAACTTAAAAATTCCATTAATTTACGCCAAAAATTATGTCTTCATATTTTCATATTTTATTCTGAAGCCCATATTTATTTACTAAAATAAATTTTAGGAATTTTTCTCTCACTAACTATGTATGTTGATCAGTTTGGCAATTTCTGTTTGTTTTAAGTCAAAATTCATTAAAAAAATCCCAAAACAAAGTGAATTTTGCAAAACAAAAAAAAAGTAAAAGAAAAACAATTAAAAATGTGTAAAAGTTTGTTTGTGCAATTTAAACAACACAATTCTCCACAGCATATGGAAAATAGAATAGAAACAGCAGCAAATAAAAACTAAAACTACAAAAACGAAATTTTTTATTTTAATTTCAGTTGCTTTATTTTCCTTAAACTCGTTAAATAAAACTAAAAACTACAAATACAACAAACTAAACGAAACGGTTAAAAATGATTGTTTTAATGAACTTTTACGAGTTGATTTTAGTTTTATTTTCATTTTAATTTTTTTTTTTTCTATTTTTTGTAACTGGCGTTACACAATTCAACAGAAAAATTGCCTTAAAAGCAAAAAATGTTCAGGAAAAACACATGATTGCTAAAAAAAAAAAACTAAACGCAACGTTTCTTTGTGTGGCGTTTGGCGGGTTAGCCAGGAAACGGAAATTTGTAGATTTTCAAATTTGCTTTCTCCATATGCGAATATTTAAGTAAAAGTTTATGTCCATATCAGTCAAACCTCTATATTTCAGTAATAATATAAGAGTTTTTTTTTTTTTTTTTTTTTTTTTTTTTTTTTTTTTGGTGGGGGGGGGTGAGAGGGGGTTTGTTTATAAAAGTAAAAGTTTTTTTAATTAAAACAAAAATTGTATGTTTTACTCCATTTTGTTGGCTGCTTATAAGGAAGGCGTTTGTTTTATATGAGATGGCGAATAAGAGTCAATAACCTTTAAAGTATCAAAATATATTCCGGGCGGTACCATTTTTTTGTTGTTATTTTTTTGTAATTTTCATTTCGAATGCAGAGAAAAATTACAAGAAAAAACTATAAAGTATTGTAATGTAAAAACTTCGACAATTAAAATATATTTGAGTGCTTAAAAACGAAAATGCAAATAAAAATGTAGAGTGCAGCGCGCACAGTGGGTCTAGGGGGAACATTTTATATGAAAAATAAGTTTGAATGGAATTATTTGGAGAACCGATTCTTCTGACTGAAGCGGATGGAAAATGTTTAAGGTGAATTTATCGTTACCCAACTTTATTACACGAAGACAAAACTAATTTCTATATATGAACACTAGACTAGTCCAAAAAAAAATTAAAAGGAACTCTAAAGTGAATGAATGAATGGCCTAATTTGATTCCTTTGTATATAAAAACATTTAACACGAAATTTGGTGCCGATTGGATAAAAAAAGTCGAGGCGGAAATCGATTTAGTACTTGTCCAGTAATAAATAATGCCACAGACCACTAATGTGCAAATTAGTACTTCACCGAGAAATTCGAGCACATACCTTAAAGATTTCTGTAATATACTCTTTTTATTAAAAAAAAAGAGTCGACTGTGAGATTTGGAAATAGGTTTTTTTTGGATGGCGTCAACCTCTCCTCAGGCAATGTCAAAAACCGGACAACATTTTTGGGGTGTTTTTCAAATCTCCAATTTTTAAAAATTTTAAAAATGTTCTTCAACAAAATCAAAAAAAATTTATATGTGCACACCAGGGACTTGCTTAAAACACCCTCGAGCATGAAAATAAAAAATTTTAGAAATAACCCGTGCTACACTTGGGTAAGGCAATGATTTCTTTTTTTATGGATTTCGAGAAAAATGCTTTATTTGCACAAAATTGATCAAGGGGGGTAAAATTGATTTATTTTAATTAAGTTTCAATAAATTCTATTCGGAGTTCTCTAACACAAACTACAAGGACTATATTCTGAAAATTTGGTGAAAATCGAATCACATTGTTGCTGTTTTTAATCAAAAAGATTAATTAATAATTAATTATTTTTCTACTTCAGTCGCTTTTTTTTCTTATGGTTCAATGAAAATTTACTTCACTTTACACGTCCTCTTGCTTGGAACCACTGTGCAGCAGTGAAGAAAAACATTTAGACAGTTTTGAGCAGCGCTTTAGTATAACACAGTCGGATGAAGCGAATTACAATTTCTTAATTTTACCCTAAAAGTAAATATATTACTTGATAGTTTAGATTATTAGTGTGGAGTGTTGAAGATTTGGGAAGCCTTAATGTCGAACTTTTACTAACATGGAATTTCCTACACTCAAAAGAAAAATCAATCGATCCATAATCAAATCAAGCCGAAGCGTTATACCGTGTTCAGATACACGTTTTTTATTGAGTCAATTTTCGGTTTATTGACACAATTATCTTTCTGTTCACATATACACAATTTAGCTAACTCAATTTATATTACAACTACATACAACATTCAACGTAAACAAACATGTACACGCTTAAGCAAAATGTAAACAACTTTTGACATCTTTAAGGAATAAACTTCTGACTTTTGCGCAGACCTAAAGGATGGGTCTTTGTTTTGTTGTAATTTCAGTTTCCAAATCTCAAAACACTTTGCTTAGTAAGTTGTGTTTTGCTTACTAAATACACTTGCGACAGGGTCGCATTTTAATTTTACTCAAAATTTATAATAATTTCTTATAATTGAGCAATAACTAATTTGCAATTTTATGTGGATAATTGAGCTCAATAATGTCATTAATTGCGTAAAACTCAATAAAGGTGCATATCTGAACATGGTATTGTTAGTAATACGTTGAGTACGGATTTAATTAAATCAAGTACAGAAAGATTGATTCAAATACGGATTTTAAATTGCTATTTAATCCCGAATTCGTACTTGAAATAATACGAAAACGAGATTGATTTGGGTAAAACTAAGATTGAATCAATCTCAAAATGCGCTTGCAATCCCGAATTTGTACTTGAAAAAAACCAAAAGTGAAATTAGAAGGAGAATTTTATTATGATTCATCTACTTATCCGGTTTATACCCTATGGGATTTCAATTATAAAACACCAGCACATTACCGTAATGGTTTTTACTTTAAAAACTAAATGTACATATATAACTGAAAATATAAACTAAATGAGAAGCAAGAGTTCTCAATTTTACTTTTTTAAGATAAAAATAATGTGTTTTCGTCTTGTTCTATTGTTCTTGTTGTTTCTACACACAACAAGAAAATCGGGTTTTTAACTACTTGTGTGGTGTTGTTGTAGTAACTGCAAAAAACTTTGATAAGTTAAATGAGATTAAAACGCTCACTTTGTTTTTTTACTCTCAGAGTGGCACTACCAACGAAAAATGAGTAAATTTTTGTAGTTCGTACTTGATTTTTTGAGAACGACTCGTACTTAAAGTAAGTATAAAAAACTTAGTTTATCCCATGTGTTTTTCTTTCTGTGTAACAATGCAATTTTAAATAATATTCTCAATATCTTTAACAACTTCTTAAATATCAAACTCTGTAGTTGGTTTACCACTCATTAAAACAGAATATTTGCCAAAGTCTTTTATCGATTTTAACAAAACAGCCGCATTTGTGTTTTTTATTTTGCTATAGTCGTTTGTCTGTTCTCTTTTTGAGTTTAGTTCTTGTGATGACTATTGTTACATTCCTTTGTTCTTAATCTCTATCTTTCTCAGCAGTAGTTAGTCAATAACCACAGGTTGATTTTAACAATGTCTGTCCACACATGTGGTTTTATGTTCTTTTTTTTTTTTTGGTTATTGTAGGTCAATTTGTTTTAGTTTAGATCATTAAAAAAAAAATTTTAAATGAAAGGAAACTGAATTTAAATTCCTTTACCCATCAACTAAACAATTGCAAGCGAAATATAAAAAATAAAATTTAACAAAAAACAAAATCAAAACATAAATTAGACCAAAATTAAATACTTAAGTAAAATTTGTTCTAGTGTTGTATACGTTTTAAAGGTCTTCTTTTTAAAAGGCTTCTTAATATGGGACCTATGATGTACAATGCATCGATTATCCACATCCACAAAGAGTGACTGTTTGGTGCGGTTTGTGGGCTGGCGGCGTCAGCGGGCCGTACTTCTTTTAAAACTAGGTCGGCCAAGCAGGTACCGTGAGCAAAGTTCGCTATCGCGAGATGATAACGGACTTCTTGTAGCCAGAAATTGAGGATATGGACCTTGCCGATATGTGGTTCCAACAGAATGGTGCCATTAACCCCATAGCCAACGAATAAATTGCTCCTTTGCGCGAGAAATTCAATGGTCGTTTTATCTCACGTCGTGGCGGTGTTCATTGGCCGTCACGATCATGTAATTTGACGCCGTTGGACTTCATTCTTTGGGAATACTTAAAAGAAAACGTGTACGTCAATAAGCCAAGAACAATTCAAGAGCTAAACGATGAGATGATTCGGCACATTAAACATTGAACCGCAATTACGTCTTAGACTCATTGAAAAAATGGACCATTGGATATAGGTCTGCCGCCGCAGCCATGGCGAGCATTTACCCTATATTTTGTTTTACACATAGTTGTCACAGATCCATCCATAATAATAAAAAATGTTAAGATAATTCTCTGAAAACTTTTTGTTTTATATTACAATTAACAATATCAATTTCTGTTACGATTTCAGCCGTACTAAAGTGTTTTCCGAGAGTTGGCTTTATGTGAGGCATATAGTGCCTCACAAAATTTTATTTTGTGGTTTACAGCCATATGAAAAAAAGACAGACAAAATACTACTACATTAGTCGTTATGCGTTAGGCGTATGCTAAATTATGAATCGATCTTCATGTGTGTGATTTCTAGTCATATAAAACGAATTTGTGCATTTCACCACCATATATGTTAGTTTTTGAGCTTTAGAAATTTTTTAGGAATGTTGTTCCACATTTGGATTCACAACTTTTATGCTACTTAACTGATTTTGCTTTATTCAATCCCAACCTGCTTAGGATCACTGGAAGTAGTCTGATACCAATGTTGTTCTTTTCTTTTGAGTTGGTCGAAAGTGAGCGTTTTTTCAACAGACGGATATACAAACAGACAGACAGACAGACAGACAGACAGACAGATAGACAGACAGAAAGACAGACAGACAGACAGACAGACAGATAGACAAACAGAAAGACGTACAGACGGATTAGGCTAAATTGACTAAGTATACCTCCACGATCCAGAATTTACATTTATACTTTATGGGGCTTGAGATAAATATTAAAAAAGTTTGGTGTTGCAAACTTCGTTTGCCCTCATTCACCAGCAGAGCAGTGGTAGAGGGTATAAAAACATTCTATTTAAAAAAATTGCCAAACTTTGCAATTTGTGAAAGTGTTGATTGTTTTATTTATTTTTCTCTTTTTAAACATTTATGTGTGTGTGTGTGTGTTTGTTTGTGTTAAATTCAATCTCCAAACACAATCATTATAGACATTAAAAAATCCAAGTACTGCAATTTACAAATTCAATTTGAAATACTTGTTAACTTATTTCAATAGCACAAATTTTCTTTTTTTGTATTTTTTTTTTTTAACAAATTCACTCAAACTTCCTCCAACAATCAACCAGCCAAACAGCCATTTGTAATACTTTTTCTCATCATCGCCCAACGTTTTCCAAAAAAAAAAAAACAAAAAAAAATATCCTAATCGGCAAAAAAATAAAGCCAAATCTAGGCCTAAAAAATTATTGCACTAAAATAAAACTTTAAATTTCCCTTAAACATTCTCATCATCCAATACACACAACATTACTAAAATCCAGGAAAATTGGAATGGGAGGAGGGAGTAATTTTGCAAATAGTTTTATTCATTTCATTTGTGCATTCATTTTGTTCACTCCCTTCAGGCAATATAAGTTTTTTTTTCTATTTTAATACGGTTGTAATTTATTCTGCGGCTAAAACTTTAATTGAGTTTTAAACCATTTCTGTTTTTTCGATTTGACTTTTTTTTTTTTTTTGTTAGTAATTCAACACAAAAAAAATTTTTTTGGTGAAAAACTCTTGTGTTAAGGAATTTGAGGAAAAGGGAAAATTAAGTAAAGAGGAAAATAATATAAACAAGACATAGTGGAACAGAAAAGTAAAAATTTAACACACTAGCCCCCATTTAATCGATGACGTCGAGGCTTAGTAGAGGATATAAAAAAAAATGTAAAAATTGTGACTGATTTATGGGGATAGGTCCTTTAGCAAAATGACACCCCCAGAGAAAACAAAAGAACTAAAAGAACAAAAGTCCAAACAGTATCACTTTTTGAGCCCACCATTCAAGATATATTGGACGAAGGTGAAAGGGTATATTTAAGTTTGTCATTCCGTTTGTAATTTCTATAATACTTATCTTAGATCCCATAAAGTATAAAAATTCTGTCCGTCTGGTTATCTGTTTAAATGGGTTTTTCAAATACCCCAGATATGATAATCACCTGGAAGTTATATGTTTAGGTCACATATAGTCCGGAATTGTTTGCTCTTCAAATTCAGCCAGATCGGTTCACAAATGGCTGAGATATGAGCAAAAAAACATGACTAACTAAAAAGCCAATGAATAACGAAATCAAAGTACATGTAGATACGTCATACGTTGAGAAAGCCTGAAGCAAACATTGCTAAAGCTGGCGGTGTTGGCTCTTCCAGATGAACAATACTGACGATAAGAGAGGCTTGTATAACATTTCATAACAGGAATATTAGGGGCAGAATTTGCAGTTTCAGTCGGTAGCAAGGCTGCTCTGCTATCACTAACGTCGCATAAACCAACATCGATTCTCGTCAATCAGTGCTTGGAAAAACTATCCAGCCTGGGCAGCCTATCTGATATTACCTTTATTTGGGAACCTGCGCATGGACCCCATTATGGCAATGAATAGGCACACAAGCTGGCCAAGACTGGAGCTTCTTTTCATATTTTGCCCGGTGTGTTAGTCGCAACACCCATGGGAACTGTCAAAAGCGAAATCTTCAGACACTATTTAGATATGGGTAAAGATAGGTGGAGGAAACTGAACGGCTGCGGGCTATCAAAGTGACTTGGTCCACATACGATATGAGTCGCTCTTAGCGGCTTCTTAACTTCAGTCGGAAGGACATTTTGAGACTGATATACGTTTTTTCTGAACACTGGACGATCAGTAAGCACGCTAAGAGATTCGGTCTCCCTTTAAGGGCCATTATTACAACCTAATGATAAAGTTGCTGATAGTTAACGTGAACAATAGCTATCTTGAACGATAAAGTGACCATTAAGTTTTTTCCATTATTACAACTGTCCGATAAAATAAAAAATGTAATTTATATACTGTGGCAACATTGCGGTATATACCGACTACTTTTGGTTGTTTAAAATACGTAGTGGCAACGACTTAGTTTTGTTTTATTTATTAATTAAAAACAAAAGTAAATTGTTGTGCTTTATTTTTGGTCTTAATGGTAAATTGTTTTGTTTTTTGTGCTAAATTGTGTTTTTTGAAAAATTTGAGTAATTTAAGACTATCATTGAAGTTACCATATCTTCAGCAGAAAATATGGCATCTTCAAGTTCTTAAAGTTCACTTGTAAAGTTACCATGAGGACAAACCTGATGTTAGCTTATCAGTCACTTTTTAGGTTAATGTTAACTCGTAATAACCAAAAACTATTTATCTGTCAGATAGCATCCTAAAAATAACTATTTGTAAGTTGTAATAATGGCCCTAAATGAACTCTGCCGCAGCTGCAGGGAACCTGGAACAGAGGAGACAGTATTTCATCTTCAGTGGTCAACACGACATCGATTATTTAGAAATTACCTTCATAATGACCCTGTTATATATCGCGGGTGGAATTCGGTAATTTGGTGAAACATCCCAGCGCAACAGACAGTCACTAGCCACCTCATTATTGCCCAAGTTTTGAGGCTAGCCGACGCAGAGGTAGACCTGCCCAAACATGGAGACGGCAAGTTCACGGGGATCTTAGGAAGGCGCATATAACATGGAGTGTATTGAAATTGTAAGCATTAACAAGAAGTGATTGGAAAAATTTTATTGCAGCCCTGTGTTCCTACTAGAAAATTGGATAACAATAAAAATATAAGGATGGTGGCGGCCAATTAAAATCCCTGATATTTTTAATTTGTCACCGCAAAATCAATTTTTTTGCTAAACGCAATGTGGCTTCATTTTGTTGAAACCAACTCTATGCGTGGTTTTTCACTACAAGATCTTGTTTAAAAACACTATTTCAAAAATTTTCAGAGTTTGGCCAACTTATCAACAGCGCTTAGTAGAAAAAATGTTGTCAAAAATCTAAAAACTTTTAAGACGTATTAATGACGAGGACATTAAATTCGACTTTTTGTCTAAGACAATCTTTATTAAATGTTAACCGCAATGCCAAATAATAATGATTTCTATTCAATTCTAGAATATATCATTGCAAATAATTCTTTAAATAATTTCTACTCATTTCTATTGCTTTTTGCTTTTTGAAATCTTTTGTGATACGATAAGGTGATTTGTTGAACAAAAAGCAAGCTAAACGATGTGGTGCCCAAAATGATCGAACAAAACTCGTTTTTGTTTGTAAAAAGCTCGTTCATTATTGTAACTCTAAGACTCACGGTTAATTTAATTTTAGACTAAAGTATAAAAAACCCCCATCAAATTCATGTCCTGGTAGAACTAAAGCAATATAATCAAATATTTTTTTAGGAAATTAAAACCACCTATTTGGTCTATATATTTTTCATAACAATTAAAGTTCACGTCCCTCATTTTCAAACATTGCGAAAAAGGAGCTCTGAAAAAATAAACACAAATTTTACTGAAAGGCATTGAACGTGTAAATCAGTCAACCAGAACACAAAAACTCTTTTGGTCGCTAAACAAAATGCAACAAATCGTGTTAAAAAGAAATTATAAAAAAAACCTCCAAATTACAACAGAGAATCAAGCAAAAGAAAACGTTGATCAACAATTGTTCTGCCTGGCAAAGACAATTAACCAAAAAGTGTATTTTTCTCTTATGTCATTCTTCTCCAATATCTCTTCGGTAAATTTTAAAAAACTTTTACGAAAATTTCAACTTAAATTCTTTAAAAAAAAACCAAAAAAGTTTTACAGAAACAAACTTTGAGTTCGTAAAAGAAATTAAGTCAATACATGTTTGTTGCGAGTATGTAAAGGTTTGATGGTATAAAAGTTTAATTGTGTATGTGTGCGTTTTAAGAAAAATATGTATGTGTGCATTTTGTTGATGTTTGCTAAAACCAGTCACGTCATTTGTTTCCCTGAGCTGCGACACATTTTTACTTGAAACTTTGAGAAGAGTCACTTGTAGTCTCACTGGGCATCCATTACAATCTCATATGAATTGCTGATATACTTGCACACATGTCTTGTTGTATGTAATGCATGTTCAATGAATATTTTTTTTTTTTTTTTTTTTTTGAAAGGAGTAGAGGGAGCTGTAAGCAATGTAAGTAATGTTTTGTTAATCAGCAACTGTTCATTAAAGACATTGTTTTTTTAATTTAGTGATAAATTAATTTGGGTTTTTTAAAAAGTAAAAAAGTAAAGTGTAACAATTTTAAAGGCCTTTACTGAAATTAGGTTTAAATTTAAGAAAAAGAAAATTAATTAAATTGGATTACAACATCTTTTGGAAAAAAAAAATTTTAATTTTACCGTTCGCCACTAGTGGCGAGTGATGGTGTACTAAATTCGTCATTTTGTGTGACCCATTTTTAATATTCACCTCAGACTCCATAAAGTATATATGTAGTAGTCTATGGTAATTAACCATTGTATATCTGTTTGTTAAAAACACGCTCAAATTTGAACAACTCAAAACAAAAAACAATATTGATAACAAATAGTTTTAAGTATTCCTAAACTTTTTGGGATTAAAATCCAGCAAAATCGGCTTAGTAAGAAAAGAGTTATAAAACCAAATTTGGAACAATCACCCAAAAAAATTATAAATTACTAGAATGCACCCATAGTTTATGAATTTCGCACAAACTGATTCTGTATAACCTGTAATCACACTGCAAAATATCATAAAGATCTGTCTATAACTTACTTTAAGCCTCATATAAAGCTCATTCTCGCAAAACACTTTACTACGCTCAAAAACCGTAACGGTACTTCTATTGCAGTAAAGTTTTACCTGTCATAATTTTCTAGGACTCGAAATCTCTTACTTAGTTAAGCGTACTTTTGGAATATACTTTAATATGCCTACAATCGAATTACAAATTAAAATACACTGAAGTTGGTATTTAATTTTTAACTTAATTTAATTGGTGCTCAATTTATAGACCCCACATAAATTCCACATCTGAAATATTCTTACCCTCAATGGAGTGTATCAAATATTCGATTAGTTATTTTTAACTAATGATGCTTTCTTTTCTACAAAAAAATGTGACATTTTATTTTAAAAAAATGCAATTTGGTGTCTGTTTCTTAAAAATTTTGCTCCCGGAAAGGATGGCTTGTTTTATTCTAAAAAAAACTCGTCCTTTTCGGGAGCAAAATTTTTAGGAAACAGACACCAAATTGCATTTTTTTTTTTAAATAAAAGTCACATTTTTTGTAGAAAAGAAAACACCATAAGAAAATATTAATTTTTTTAGAAAATATTATCAACAAAATTAAACAAAAGAAATAAAGCAATAAAAAAAGTAACAAAAAAATTGAATGCTTAATTTTTTATGAAGCTTGGAAGTAGATCGTGTCAATAATCTGTTTTCTTTAAATTGTGTACTTTTGAAACATTTTTTAAACAAAAGCGAAAAAGTGCTTTATTCTGTTGTGACGAATCTTTGATACCCTCCACCATGAGTAGGAATATTTAAGAAGTGGACTTCATATATTCAACTATGCGCCGATCATCATTAAAATTTATGATTTTATATCTAGTCATTTTAACCCTTGAATCTAATATCAGTAAACCATCATTAAAGTGATTCTCGGCAGAAGGTTTTATATTAGACTTTTGGAAAATTATGGACCGATTTTTACAAAATTCCATAGTGCTTTTTCTAGCCTTATAAAGCTTCATTGGACCAAAGTTGCCGCAACTCCTATTTAAATGATTTTCCAGCGAGGACTTTATATGGCCTATAGTAAATTATAAACCAATCTTCACAAAATATATTTGTGTGATTTCTAGTCTTATGAACTATATCAGGCCAATTTTTACTATAATAGCATGGTTTTAACAGTTTTAAGCATACTTAAGTGTTTCCGAGAGTGGGCGACCGATCTTCACGAAATTTGATAGTGGGATTTCAAGTCAAAAAAAATATATTACCTGACAGCTTTGAAAGACAAAAAAAAAAAAGCCTGTCAAAAAATTAAATTTGGAATTAATTGGGTAAATGGGTAAAAAATTTAGTTTAATTCAATAATACTAACATAATTCTTAAGATTAAGATTGATCAAAAATTAGTATTGCAGTTATTTTGTTTTTGTAAACTTGCATGGGCTTGAGAATTTTTGACAGCTAGAAAACGCTTTCCGCTCTTGTTAAGGTACGGTTGTTAAACGGCAAGCCCATCTGAAGAGATTGAGTGGGTGCAATCGAAACATGTAAGGATAACCTGTTCGTGAAAGCCTGGGTTCGGTTCCCAGCTCGGTCAGAAATGAAGAATTATCAATAATTTTTTTAATTAATTTCATGTTGTAAAATTCCTTCCTTCATATAATAATTTAATTAAGATTGATCTTTCAAACTTTTTATGACCTATAACTCGTAAATGTACCCGTACACGACATGTTTTTTAAATCTGACTTGGCTCATTTCTAACTTCCCCATATCCCACACTATCAGAAGCAAATTTGCTTAGACACGATATGTTTGCATTTTGCAGTGGGAATTTTAACATGCACACTGCTAAATACATATCGTGTAAAGGTACCTTAAGACCACGCTCATTTTTCTTCTGGCAAGCCATCTGACATCGGCTGATTTTAATATGAAAAATATGTTGTCAGAAATCTATGCCGTAAGGAAACCGGCAACGGCAATCCACTTTTGTCGGATTTATTAGCCGGCTGAAGTTAATATTTAACAATACCGATAAATGTGTGTTCATTTCACCATTTAAACGAGGTTATGTACCTACATATCGCTCCTTTATTGCAACATTGTCATATTTCAAAAAAATCAACTTCTTAGGAAATCTTTCGACCAAAATTAGCGATTTTATTAACAAAAAATAAACAGGCCTATCTTCAAAACAACTGGTTGGTTTTGAAAGAAAAATAGAAAAAAAATTATTTAAAAACAACTTAAAGGCCCAACTATTATATGCTTAAGTTGACTTAAGCAATTGTGCGAATACCTGTGGTTCATATGTGCCGAACCATATAGAACTTAAGAAAACTTTTTGGTTAATTTTATGAAACTGACGCACTTTCCGTATACGGAATGAAATATTTTTTCATTTGAATTTTGTTTTTTTTAAATGTTTTTTTTTAATTTTTTTGTTTATTTCTGACAGTAGCCTAAGCCAGCCTAAAGGCCCAACCATAATATGCATAGCCTAGGTTAAGCAAGTCAAAAATTAAAAAAAGTCTCTCAAATGTATTTAAAAAACAAAAATAATATCTTTGCTTTAGCCCACTTAAGCAGATTATGGTTGAGCCTTAAGCCGATTGATCAATGTATCATTTTAATCCTAGAGGGAAGCGAACTGACACCAAAGTAGTCCCGTAATAGGTCTTTGGTTGTAGAGACCGGTTCTAGTTCTTACACTTTATATGAATGGGACCTATCACTTTTACATGGGGTTGTCATTGGTGGGTTTCAATTGACACCTAAAAGCCACCATTTGACAAGTAACACATTTATTATCAATGAACGTGTTTAGTGTTGGTTACTTCAATGTAGTATTTTTTCAATACAATGTAGTGTTATTTCAATAAAACAATTCCCAGAACTAAATTTAAGAACCAAATCTTAGAAAGTCCCAAAAAATGTGTCAACCTGCCGGTAAAGACGGTACTGCAATTCATTCCTTTTTCTTCATTTTTGTTTTTCATATATGATTGGTTTTCCTTTTACTGGTCATGAGTTCATTTCTTTTTTTTTTTGACAAAAATTTCTCGCTGTGCAATAACTTTTAAGTCTGCTTCAAAATGTTAAATAGGGCCTTTTGCGTTTTTGGTACCGATATGTTTTTGATGAGTTCTGTACATGTCTCACTCGGAATGACAAACTTAATTTTCCCTCGTACACCACTCATTGTGGAGGGTGAAAAACGAGTTGTACACATATTTTATTTAAATAAACTCCAGCGCGTTTTTTTTTAGTTCTAAGAAATTCAAACAAATTAAAATACAGTGAAGTTGGTATTTAATTTTTTTAACTTAATTTAATTGATGCTCAATTTATAGATCCCACATAAATTCACATCTGAAATATTCTTACCCTCAATGGAGTGTATCAAATATTAATTTTTTTAGAAAATATTATCAACAAAATTAAACAAAAGAAATAAAGCAATAAAAAAAGTAACAAAAAAATTGAATGCTTAATTTTTTATGAAGCTTGGAAGTAGATCGTGTCAATAATCTGTTTTCTTTAAATTGTGTACTTTTGAAACATTTTTTAAACAAAAGCGAAAAAGTGCTTTATTCTGTTGTGCCGAATCTTTGATACCCTCCACCATGAGTAGGAATATTTAAGAAGTGGACTTCATATATTCAACTATGCGCCGATCATCATTAAAATTTATGATTTTATATCTAGTCATTTTAACCCTTGAATCTAATATCAGTAAACCATCATTAAAGTGATTCTCGGCAGAAGGTTTTATATTAGACTTTTGGAAAATTATGGACCGATTTTTACAAAATTCCATAGTGCTTTTTCTAGACCTTATAAAGCTTCATTGGACCAAAGTTGCCGCAACTCCTATTTAAATGATTTTCCAGAGAGGACTTTATATGGCCTATAGTAAATTATAAACCAATCTTCACAAAATTTATTTGTGTGATTTCTAGTCTTATGAAACTATATCAGGCCAATTTTTACTATAATAGCATGGTTTTAACAGTTTTAAGCATACTTAAGTGTTTCCGAGAGTGGGCGACCGATCTTCACGAAATTTGATAGTGGGATTTCAAGTCAAAAAAAATATATTACCTGACAGCTTTGAAAGACAAAAAAAAAAAAGCCTGTCAAAAAATTAAATTTGGAATTAATTGGGTAAATGGGTAAAAAAATTTAGTTTAATTCAATAATACTAACATAATTCTTAAGATTAAGATTGATCAAAAATTAGTATTGCAGTTATTTTGTTTTTGTAAAATTGCATGGGCTTGAGAATTTTTGACAGCTAGAAAACGCTTTCCGCTCTTGTTAAGGTACGGTTGTTAAACGGCAAGCCCATCTGAAGAGATTGAGTGGGTGCAATCGAAACATGTAAGGATAACCTGTTCGTGAAAGCCTGGGTTCGGTTCCCAGCTCGGTCAGAAATGAAGAATTATCAATAATTTTTTAAATTAATTTCATGTTGTAAAATTCCTTCCTTCATATAATAATTTAATTAAGATTGATCTTTCAAACTTTTTATGACCTATAACTCGTAAATGTACCCGTACACGACATGTTTTTTAAATCTGACTTGGCTCATTTCTAACTTCCACATATCCCACACTATCAGAAGCAAATTTGCTTAGACACGATATGTTTGCATTTTGCAGTGGGAATTTTAACATGCACACTGCTTAATACATATCGTGTAAAGGTACCTTAAGACCACGCTCATTTTTCTTCTGGCAAGCCATCTGACATCGGCTGATTTTAATATGAAAAATATGTTGTCAGAAATCTATGCCGTAAGGAAACCGGCAACGGCAATCCACTTTTGTCGGATTTATTAGCCGGCTGAAGTTAATAGTTAACAATACCGATAAATGTGTGTTCATTTCACCATTTAAACGAGGTTATGTACCTACATATCGCTCCTTTATTGCAACATTGTCATATTTCAAAAAAATCAACTTCTTAGGAAATCTTTCGACCAAAATTAGCGATTTTATTAACAAAAAATAAACAGGCCTATCTTCAAAACAACTGGTTGGTTTTGAAAGAAAAATAGAAAAAAAATTATTTAAAAACAACTTAAAGGCCCAACTATTATATGCTTAAGTTGGCTTAAGCAATTGTGCGAATACCTGTGATTCATATGTGCCGAACCATATAGAACTTAAGAAAACTTTTTGGTTAATTTTATGAAACTGACGCACTTTCCGTATACGGAATGAAATATTTTTTCATTTGAATTTTGTTTTTTTTAAATGTTTTTTTTTTAATTTTTTTGTTTATTTCTGACAGTAGCCTAAGCCAGCCTAAAGGCCCAACCATAATATGCATAGCCTAGGTTAAGCAAGTCAAAAATTAAAAAAAAGTCTCTCAAATGTATTTAAAAAACAAAAATAATATCTTTGCTTTAGCCAACTTAAGCAGATTATGGTTGGGCCTTAAGCCGATTGATCAATGTATCATTTTAATCCTAGAGGGAAGCGAACTGACACCAAAGTAGTCCCGTAATAGGTCTTGGTTGTAGAGACCGGTTCTAGTTCTTACACTTTATATGAATGGGACCTATCACTTTTACATGGGGTTGTCATTGGTGGGTTTCAATTGACACCTAAAAGCCACCATTTGACAAGTAACACATTTATTATCAATGAACGTGTTTAGTGTTGGTTACTTCAATGTAGTATTTTTTCAATACAATGTAGTGTTATTTCAATAAAACAATTCCCAGAACTAAATTTAAGAACCAAATCTTAGAAAGTCCCAAAAAAAGTGTCAAACTGCTGGTGAAGACGGTACTGCAATTCAATCCTTTTTCTTCATTTTTGTTTTTCATATATGATTGGTTTTCCTTTTACTGGTCATGAGTTATTTTTTTTTTTTTTTTTTTTTTTTTGACACAAATTCCTCGCTGTGCAATAACTTTTAAGTCTGCTTCAAAATGTTAAATAGGGCCTTTTGCGTTTTTGGTACCGATATGTCTTTGATGAGTTCTGTACATGTCTCACTCGGAATTACAAACTTAATTTTCCCTCATACACTCATTGTGGAGGGTGAAAAACGAGTTGTACACATATTTTATTTAAATAAACTCCAGCCCGTTTTTTTTAGTTCTAAAAAATTCAAACCAAAATGTCTCTATAAATATCAAAGCCAACAGCAAAGATTCATAGTTTAATTCAAGAGCTCATTAAAAAGCATTTTAAAAGTAACTAAAAATATATAGAGAAAAAGTACTAAAAGAAAATGAAAATTTTAGCAATTTTAACTTTTGGACTTCTATTATCTACGGTCATTGCCGCAACTATCAGCACCACAACACCGAAGAGCAGAGAGTGCTACATACATATGGGCTTTGGTTTATGGAAGACCACATGCGATTAAATATATTAAATTAAATAAGCATATTTGAACTTTTTTGTCACAATTTGTATCAAACAAAAAATAAATGTTGTAGTATTTTTTTAAGCATCTAATGGTCGATTTCACCAGTTCTGTTAAAATATCAATTCATATTTAAATATAGTTTTTCATGTAATATAATTTTTTGTTCACATAAAAAACCAATTTTTAAAAATAAAACTGATATTTAAATAAATTGGTGAAATTGGCCATAAAAGTGATTTAAATTTATTAGTTTAAAACAAGTTGGAGTGCTATCTATATTCGTTAGAATATTTCCGGAGTGGGCTTTCTATGGGACCTATGGTAAATTACACTACGCTAGTTGAAAAAACAGACAAGCCGGGCTCATGGCGTTTTAACATAATTCGGGTACGTTAAATCCAGTGGTGCTCGCCGTTTTTTTTAGATTGGCTCTGGTTTTTGAGATATAACGTTATTTCGAAAATGGTTTAGTTTATTGAAATTTCTAAAAAAGAACCGAAATTCCGCAATAAAATTTCCTTTAAGAAAAGTAAAACTTTTTTCCAATATGAGCAGTCGTTATTGAAACGACTTTTATGAAGTTTTTAAAAAACAAAAATTTCGAAATTTTGATAAAAAAAAAAATAATTTGTTTTTTTTTTTTTAAATTATGTTTCAAAACAACTGCTCATATTAGAAAAAAGTTTTACTTTTGTTAAAGGAAATTTTATTGCGGAATTTTGGTTTTGTTTAAGTAATTTCAATTAACTAAACCCTTTTTAAGTTACGCGAATATATGTTGTGTAACCTCCTCCATTTTCGAAATAACGGTATATCTCGAAAAACAGACCCAATCTAAAAAAAAAACGGCGAGCATCACTGGATTCCGCGTACCCGAATTATGTGAAAACGCGAGGTGCCCAGCTTAACTCAAAAAAAAGTGTCAATTTCCTGCACAGTGTTATTGACTAATCTTCACGAAAGTTGACAGTACGATTTTTAAACAACGGACAGCGGACAAAGCTAAATCGACTTAGAATTACTCAAGGAGCCGGAATATATATATAATTTATGGGGTCTGAGATGAATAATAAAAAAGTTTCACACGGAATGACAAGCTTAGGCCCTAAATGTGTAAAACAAGTTTTTTGTTGTTGATTTCTACAGAAATTCATATCGAATTTTTATACTTCAAACGCTGTATATCTTGTGGCGTTGAAATTTGTTTCATTTGTAAACAATAACTTCCATTAACTACAACACACTTGAAAACTATTTAAAAAGTACACAATTAAAAGAAAACAACATATTATTAACTCATTAATATTAACACTCTTTTTTAACAATTCCGCATTCAATCTTTTAAGAACATTTTTTGCGTTATTTCTTTTGTTTAATTTCGTTGATAAATATTTTTTACAAAAATTCTAAATATTTTCGGTCTAATTTATAAAAATTTCTTGTTTCAGCTTTAATGCTTACAATAGTTATCAAACACTTTTTGTTTTATAAGCCTTTAATAAAAATTCAGATTTATAAACGCTTAATAGGAGTGGATTAACAATTAAACGTTTATATTACTTTTGTATTTTTATTGTTTTTTAACTTCAATTTAATTTGTTTTAAGCGCTTTTTTGGTAATTGCTGAAATAAATTTATAAAGTTATAAATTTAATTTCGTCGGGAGGTTTCTGGTGGACACATTTTTACAAAAAATTAGTTTTAAATCAATTCTATATAACAATAATAGCGCCCTCTTTTTTTAACATTTAATCCCTTTTTTGATAGCTCGAATATACTAAGAGATTTTGAGTTCTAGCATTGCCTGATATCTTTAATTTTACAGTTCTCTAAACATTGTTTTGCTTCTTTCGTCACTTTTTGTGCTATGAAGCAAA
Source organism: Pollenia griseotomentosa (assembly GCA_963931875.1). Lineage (NCBI taxonomy): Eukaryota > Metazoa > Arthropoda > Insecta > Diptera > Polleniidae > Pollenia > Pollenia griseotomentosa. Next base: position 187,072,578 of record OZ007561.1, read on the forward strand.
TTTTTGATGCAAAATTTAAAATATTATTGTTTGTAATTGCTGTGCTGCATGTTCCATTCAAAGCATGTAGAACAAAACATTTTTGTTCCGTGCGGCAAACAAGTAACTAACAGACGATACACTATGTGGTTTCTACTTTGTGTTTGCTTTAACAAATACTTTACCTATACTTTACTATTTGTATAAGTGTAATGAATGGTTAAAAAAGGTTTGCAATATTTGAAATAAATCTTAATAGCTTTTAATATTTTATGCAAAAAGTTATAACGACTTTAAGTTTCAACAGAAAACATATCTAGCGACCCACATTATTTTAGCAAAAAAATATATCGAGCAGTTTATATTTAAAATTAATTCAAACACTAGTTATCGTTTTTCTAGAGAAAAAAATGTTATGCGTATTAAACTTTTTTATTAAAATAAATAAAAAGACAAAAATGTTTAATTTTTCGTGCAATTATTAAAATTTTATTTTAACAAACATTGAAATGTCAACTTATTAAACGCTTAAAGTAGGGTAAAGGCTACAATAAATATTTCACATTTATGATATGTTTATTAAACGTTTAATAGGCTATTAAACATTTATAAATACTCTTTTTTCGACTTTTGCTTATTAATGACTTATAAAGCTGCAATGATGCGTTTATAAATTAGACTGTTTAAGTTTAAAACCAATATGGATGTTGAAATTAAATTTTTGAAAAATAAATTAAAAAAAATACGGCAACGCAAAGAAATAAATCATTCGAGAAATTAACTAAATATGAAATTGGTTTGACTTTAAAAATAATCCAAATCGATCTATTATTTTACCTAGCGCCTATAAAAATGTACTCCCGGCGTTAGAATTTCGCACGAAACATAAAATTTTAATATAACCGGCAGAAAAGTATAGAACTTCTTTGCAGATTCTGTTAAAGCACTCCAAAAATCAGCTCAATCTTAAAACAAATTTATTACTTTAAAAAAATTGTTAACTATAATTTTCTTATTGAGATTATTAACCAACAATTGATTCCCTTTTTTGTACTTATAGTGGTTAACAAAACAACTGAAAAGAATATATATATTGAGAAATGAATTTTTGGCCATTTTTTTTTTTTTTTTTTTGGCAAAACAGGTAAAAGTCGTTTTTTTATTCAACAGTTTAGTCTAAAAATTGTATGAATTTGGTGTCCTCCACCGTAAACAAGTCTTCGCCCGGGGGTTTTAGTGCTCTATGTGCCAAAAATGCATTTTGAGAAAACCGATGTTGAATTTTAACATAATTTTTTTAAAAAATAAAAAACTACTTGATAGAAGTTTGTAATTTTCAAACCGTATATTTCTTTGGAAAGGATAATTCTGAGGATACATTTTTATCTCCCGGTCCATCTATAACGGGATATTTTCTAACGGTTGCAAAAATCCTGTTTGCTCTGTACGACAACTTAAGCATATTTCCTTGCAAATGCATACACGTAGAGCAAAGTATCATTAATAAAGCAGTAAAACACACCAAAAAGTTTTAGTAAAAAACAATTTTTTCATTAACAAAAAAAAAAAAATTCAAACTAATTACAAAGTTATTATAAATTCACAAATGATAATAAAAAACCGTATTTTATTTTATTTAAGTTGTATACAAAATTTGTGTCTGCCACAGAATAAAAAAAAAATTAATAAAACTTTTAGATCAGAAATTTTATCATTTTGAATTTTTGCATTTTTGCAATTTTGCATTTTTGTTTCAAAAATATTTAACGGTTTTGGTAGTTTATTCCGGCAACGCTTTTTTTATTATATTTGCTGTTTGGAAATGAGGCTGCAAAATTGAGTTTTTAAACTTTATCGTGAGTAAGTTATTTTAAATATATTGAAGAACGAAAGATTTTGTTATTCGTGCTTAATTCCAAGTTTTTATTATTGATAAAAACACTTGAAATTTATTGTTGATGGGATAAGCTATTCCTAAGTCCGATATGATGTCCACTTATGTACATATATTTGTGGCATTTTGACAAAACATCTTAAGTCGAGATAAGATAGCAAAAAAGTTTCTTTAAAAAAGTCGGTGAAAAAATCATTTTTATTAGATAATAAAATAAACCAAAATTAAAGCAAAATTTCTTTTATAATACAAAATTTTAAAAACGTAAGCAAAAATGTTTTTTGAATGAAAATTCGTACGATTAACAACATTTTTTTTCAACTTTTTAAATTTTACTTAAGATGTTTTGTCAAAATGCCACAGATATGTTTTTAATATGACTCAAAGTATATCGAATAATGTTTGAATTAATAAAATTTTTTATTCACTATAATTTTAACTGACAAAAATTTTTGGTCTCCAATAATTTATTTAGTTATTAATAAGTAAGTACCTTAAGTAACAAAACATTTGTTTTTTTAATAATAATACTAATAATAGTGCGGAGTTTATAGTGGTTGCTTTCGAAAATAACAAAAACATCTGTGTTTCATTTGTAAACAATAAAAACAACTCATCTGAAAAGTTTTTAAAAAGTACACAGTTTAAAAAGAAAAAAATTTATCAGCACAATAATATTAACATGCAAGTAATTACTTGCAAGTAGTGTATACGTATTATCAACGAAAAATCGAGGAAACAGCCGATTGGCTGAAAGTACAGAAATTCTGTGAATGCTAGTGAAAAAGTGTGAGTGTATTGAGTTTTTCGAACTTGCACTTGCATGTGGAAACGGGGGGTTAATAATGGCGCATTAAATATTTTTCATAAATTTATTTTTTACGTTGTTTCTTTTGCTTAATGCTGTTGACAATATTTTCTAAAAAAATTCCAAATATTTTGAAGTTAAACATAAGAATGTCGTTGTTGAAACATAAAAACAAATAAATATAAAAATCTGCATGTGACAAGAAACAACCTATACAAACATGTGACAAGAAACGAACTATACAGACCAAAGTCTTAAAAGTAGCAACAAAAAAAGTCAAATTGTACCATGGCTTCCAGCCCTGATCTGTCGTACAATGTTTTTAGTCTATTTAATCGATAAATCCTTTTCTATTTTTCACGATAGGGGTTATACTTAGTTTGTCATTCATTATGAAATATTCATCTAAAACCCAATCAAGTAAATATTTATATTCAGAATACTTTAGTAATTGTAAGTCGATCTGGCTGTATCCTTCAGTCCGTCCGTCTAAGGAAAACACGCTCATTTCCAAACGTCTCTACAGGAAAAGAACAATGTTCTTTTAGCATAAATAAATGAATAGAATTTATGTTACCAACCGTCGTGATGACCAATCTTTAAGTTACCACATGTCCGAAAATATCTTTAATACGTCTTAAACTAAAAGAAATAATTATGTTTTAGTAAAATTTGGCCAATTAACTGAAAATAAATTTTACGCATTCCAGAAACATTAAGGGAACGGATATAGTATTCATCAACTGATTCCTGGAATGGACTTCGGTCACTTTCATACCATAACAATAGTTTTCATATGAATTATGTAACTGATCACGAAGTATTGCAATCAATATCAAATCTCTCTATAAATAAAGCTGCAGGGCATGATAATCTTTTTCCAAAAATATTTGTTCAGTGCGGGGATTAATTGGCACCAAATCTGACAGATATAGTATAATATCTACTTCGGAATATCCGAATATTTTAAAAATTTCGAGGGTAGTACCAATACCGAAAACGATAAATGCAGATCGGGAAAATATGCATAGGCCCATTGCTTTATTATCAGTGATAGATAAAATCATTGAAAAGATTATTCATCAACAACTTCTGATATATCTGGAAAGTAATAAATTACTTAATAATTATCAGTATGGTTTTAGAAAGGGTAGTGGTACTGAGAACGCTGTTGTGAATGTTATAATTTATATTTGTAATGGGCTGGATCAGGGATTTAGTGGTGTCGCGGGTGTTTTTTATGATCTATCTAATGCATTTGATCTTGTGGATCATGAAATATTGTTGGAGAAACTTCGATATTACGAAATAATGGGCAGGGAATTTGTGCAAATTAATAATTGTAAGAGTGATCTGGGAAATGTGGAACATGGTGTTCCTCAAGGTAGTGTGCTGGGGCCTCTATTATTTACAATTTATGTAAATGACATAATGAATATTGAGCTTACTGGAAAGATATTTTTGTATGCGGATGATATTTCTTTGTTTTATCCCTTTAAAAATACAGCGATGGTAAAAGCATATATGGAAAGGGATTTTGCATTAATTTTTGAATATGCTAGATTGAATAAATTGGTCATTAATTCAACAAAAACTAAATTAATGAGATTTCAACCAAATCGAGGTAGTGATTTTCGGAATTTTAGTATTTTTGTTGACGGGGAGGAGATTTTAGAATGTATATCTATTAAGTATTTGGGAGTTTTTCTGCAGAGCAATTTGTCTTGGAGCTTACATATACAGAGATTGAAGGCTAGAGTAAGTGCTGTAATAGGAATATTATATAAATTTAGATATAAGTTTAATGAAAGAACCAAACTATTACTTTATCCAGCATTAATCCAAAGTCAACTAAACTACTTGGTGGTAATTTCAGCGAAATCAATTTTTGTTTAATACAAGAAATAGTTCAAATTTAAGAACAACAAGATGTAGACTAGAAACCACAAAACAAAGAGTTGGCAGTTTAATGTTCAATAATTTGCCAGTAAATTTAAGAAATATTAATGTTATTTCAAATTTTAAATCTACTTTGAAAGAATTTTTGCTGAGCAATCTTGAAATGCTTTTAATTTAACTTATTTTTTAAATTTAAATTGAAACTTTGTACTTCTTTTTGTAAATAGTAAATTTATTACAACCAAATAAACATATTAACTATAATTATTGTCAACTCGTCTCAAAAATGTCCCAAGGACGTTGAGACAATTGAATTTATGAGTTTTAAATAAGTAATAAATAATAAAAAAAAAAAAAAAAAAAAAATCGTTGAGATTTTTGAACCGTAATTTACCCTAGGTCCTCTTCAAAGCGAACTCTCTCAATAAACTTAAAAAAGTCCAAAACTACAACGAATAATAAAACAACAAGGTCAGATATGATGTGAAAATTTATCATGAATCCAATATAAAGCGCTCTGCTGAAAAGTTCTAATTCTCGGTTGAGAGGCATAGCGGAGTAAAGCATTCGTACTTGTTTTACATTTAACAAGTTGCAAGTTTTTATTTTAATATTTTCATACATTATCTTTAATAAACGTTTGTTAAATTTAATAATCGTTTATGAATACGGGGGTAAAAATTTAAATTTTTTGTTTGGTTTTATGTTTTTTTTTTTAAAGTAATTTTTTTTTTTTGGAATGTATTTGCAAAATATTCTCATGAATTTGGCGAATAGGAATGTCATAAAATAGGCCAATATTTTCCTATACAAATATGAATATTCGTAACATTGACAGTAGTGAGGTCAAAATTCTCATTTACATACAACCTTTTTTCGCTATTTTCTCCATTCGTCTAGGACTCATATTCTTTAAGCAATTCTTTTCCATTCTAACCAAACAAAAACGAAAATAAAATTTATGACATTTTTATTTTCTGGCCCTTAGGTGCGTGAAAAAAACAAACAACTGAAACCATTCTGGCCAAATAACCCCATAAGATGCCATCAAATTTCATTAGCATTTCGTTTATCAATGAACTAATGAACGTTTTGACAATCATGATGACGTTGATGATGACAGCAGTGATGGTGTCGTTGTTAGGAATAGCGAAGAAAATGCATAAAAGCTTTTGAAAAATTTACGAAAAAAAGGCAGTAAATTGAACAGGCATTTTGGTTGAGCTCAAAACTATTTATCGCAATTTTAAAGCCGAATTTGTATTTCAACAGTGCCAAAAAATTGTTTTTCTCAAACTAAAATCAAATTTTGTATCATTATACATATTGCCAAATTAATAATCCGACCCACTTTTCTTAAATTAACTATGTGACATATGCTGCGTATGATTAATATACATTTTTAATATTGCTGATACTTTTATGCTCGCACTACAATATTACAGATGGTATTATGCGTTTGTGCTAATGTGTGTAACACATAAAAATATAGATTCTATATCAACCTTTTAGTATACCGACCGCTTTAGAATCGCTTTCTGAGTTCATGTTACGATGTCCGTCCGTCCGGCTGACTGGCTGGCTGGTTGTCCGCAAAGAACAGGTCGTAATTTCGAAGATAGTTTGATTAAATTTAAAACACACGTTTTAAATGTCATTGAAAAAATTGAGAATTTGGTCCCCTTTTATACTAAATACAAGCGGAGCTCAATATTAGGCTTGCTAAAGAGCAAATGCAAAATATCGTAGCACTTTACTGAAATTTAACGGAAACTCTGTGGATTTTGTTGTTGGATTTAACAAAAGAGCTACGATATTTTTTATTTGCACTTTTGCAAGACGCTTTAGTCTTTGTGCCCATTAACTATCTTATATTGTTGGTATTAAGATAAAATTTTGACCCGAAAATATTATACTGCAACCTGTTTTATTTTACCATATTTTATTGGAATCGGTCTATATTTGACCATTATATGGTCATCTGACGATCTGGCCTAAATAACCAGTGAAATGCGCCTAGAAGCTAGCTTCCCCTCAACAATAAATTTCAGTGTATTTATCAAATATGAAAAATTGGGAATTGAGCAAGTCATACGGGAATCTTATTAATAATATATTTTGTATTCCCAAAAATAAATTTGATTTCTTTAATTTTTAACATTTTTTTTTTTGTTTTGCCGGGTCCAGAGGGTTCACTATAGAAAATTTGTCTGAATGTATATACTAATGTGAAGGGTACAGTGTTGCCAATCCATTTTTAGTTACACATATTGTGTGTAATTTGTATTTGCATGTGTAATTATTTTCATGTGTAATCTTGGTGCAATTTTACTTTAAGGCCGATGCCACGCAATAAGCGGCGAGCGGTAAGCGGCAAAAACTGCTAAGCGGCGTCGCTCAGAATAAAACTTGTTCTAGTTTTTAGTTGTTTTCTGAGCGGCAAGAAATAAACATGACAAAAGTGAATGTGGAGCTTATAATTTCATCTGTACAAAGCCGAACGCTATCATGGCAAGACAGATTGGATTAAACTTTTGCAACAGCAAATCAAAGAATTTCACAGACATATTGACCAAATTTGTCTGGAAATTTGCGTAGATTTGTATATAAATGAGTAAATTTGCAGTAATGTCGCATTGCTTGATTAATAGGATGAACACCAACTCTTCTTTTTTTTCTTAAACGCATTTAATTCTTATAAATATGAATACGATTTTCGAGTAATAACATTAAACAAACCTCTCTTGACAATGGCATTTCAACCGCTCAGAAATGACGCTCGGCAATAAGCCACTTGCCGCTCAAGCTCGCCGCTCTGCCGCCCACCGCTTTGCCTCGGTCTATCACTTCAGCTTAAGTCTGAGTTGACAATATGAAAGTTTGAAAGTATTGGTTTATTGGTGAATGAAGAATGTTTAACATAAACTGTCAAATCTGATTTTTATTGCTTCAAAATTTGTTTTTGCACATTTTAATAAAAAAAAAGTGTGAACATTCTAGAGAAGTAAGTTCATAATTTTTTATTAAATATAAAATAAATTTGAACAAAAAATTGTGCCATATAATTGTTTTTATATTGCGAAGCTTATTAAATAGTGTGGAGCAAAACGACAATAATAATAGCTATAAAGTACTCAACTTAATAAGTTAGTAAGTCAATAAGTTTGTATCAAACAGAACCACTCATAGCATATTTATATATTTAAAGTTTATGCTGCCTATGCCCGTTTCTTCTACAGATATCTTGCTGTGTATAGATATCTATGGTGTAACGAATTTTTCATAATATTAACACTTATGTCTTACCAACTGGTTGAACTGTAGTATATTTTGCACCTTTGATTTTTGACAGTTAATTCAAAAATTATTTAAAATACAAATGTTGCCATATTTTAAAAGAAAACTTAAAGAAAAAAAAAAACCTTGAAATTACCAAAATAGTTTTAACGAATAGGTACAGATAACTGTAAGGTACGAGCACGACCTGTTTGTAGAAATTACGGGCTTTAGCGTTGTACAAAAACCTAATTGAGCTGTTCTTAATAAATACAGCGCGGGGATACGTGCTGTTACATACGTTTGTCCAGTTCTTTCTTACTACAGAAATTGGTAAGCTTTGCGTTTTATCTAAACCTAACGATTTAATTGCAAACAAGGAATATCAATAAAGTTTTGCAAGACGAATTAATTCCAGCAAAGCCACTTTTTCCAATTGCGTGTATAATATTGCTTCAAATGTGTAATTGGGTGCACAGTCATGTGTAATTTCCGAATTCCTCATTAGCCACACTGAAAGAGTATCAAATGGTCGGACTTCATCGACCGTACTTCCTTACTTGTTTAAAATTGAACTAAAAGTAAAAATAAACAAGTCAGTTAATATAGTTGGGCATGCGGAACCATTTAAAACCCTACACCACTGATGGAGATTAAGGGAGTAACTAGCACAGAGTTTGTTATACCGTTTAAAGTTAAATTTTAAAGAATTTTATTTTACTAAATTTTATCTATAAGTTGTACAAGTTTTAAAGCGATTTAAGATCTACAGCCACAAAATTGTTCCATTAAAATAGCACATAGCTATATTATAAGCATTATTTTTTTAATACCATGATTTATAAGGAATCTGTGGTAGTGAAAGCAATTTTTAGAAGTTGTACTTGCATAGGAGCCATATTCCAATATCGACAGAGTCCCAAAAAACTTGTTTATGTAAGTATGGTTGGGACGAATTTAAATAAAATTTTTAAACAATTAAAATGTTTAGGGGAGCAGTAGCGTGCTTCTTGTAATAATAAAGGCGTACATCTATCGAATAGGACTTACCTTGGTGCAAATTTCATACAAATCAGAAGACATCGATTTTAAATTTGGGTCACTTGACATGAGATCCCCCATATGTATAACTTGTATAAATTATGCCTAAGATAACGATCTACAATTTACGCACAATGTTTACAGCCAGCCAGCTGAATGGATGGACGCCACTAGATTGTTTCATAAAGCAAATCTCATTCGATTGTTCAAAAATACTTCATATTTCTTAAACACACCAGCACAAATGCATAGAACCCTCTCCAGCTCCTCACTTACAGTGGTGTAGCGTATAAAAAGAAATTAATTTATTTTTAATGTTAATTTCTTCGTATTGATTTTCATTCCTTGTTTTTATTTTCTCAATTTCCCCAATCAGTTTTTTGTTTACTTAATATTTGTGCTCTCATGGACTTTGATTACAAAAAGTAAAATTAAAAATAAAATAATAATAATTATAATGGCAAAAAATACATCAAAGAGCATAAATTTACATATTCCATATTTATACATCTACATTTTTATGTAGAGTAAAATTTTATTTTATTTCTTTTTATATGCAAATGAATATTTATCAACAATATGAATAAAATTGTTTTGCAAGTGAATGCATGTATAATGAAAAACAAAAGAAGAAAGTTAAAAAAAGGAGTTTTTGGATCAAAAAACAAATGAATTTTTTTGGAATAATAAAAACAGTAAAAGTTTTCGCTTTCATTAAAACCCTAAAAGCGATAAAGATGATGGGAAATCTTGCAATTTTTGGAAAGAAAAAAATAACCGTGCAAATTGTTAACGGCAGCAGTGAATCTTTTGACTCAATTAGTCGATATGTTTGACTGACTCAATTTTTATTAATTGATTTCGATCTTTAAAGGGATACCCGTGTGTGTGTAGGAAAATTGCCTAACGGCCAATTTTGAGGATTGGTATTATATCAAATTTATATAAAATCTATTTAAATTCTAAAATCAGTTCTTCACTAAGCACTTAAATGTAACTTAATTCACTAAGGTACATTTAAATTCAACTTATGTTTCCATTTCAATAAGATAGCAAGGTGACCTCAATATCACAACAATACAACAACAACAACAGGCAAAGCAACAGTCAGCTGTGCTTTGAGACCACCTTGTAAATAATAAAATTTTGTATGATTTTATTTTGTCTACTTTCACACGTTTCATCTTTTGATGCTCAACCCTTATATTTTTAGGTGAGGGAAGAAAAAAGAAAGGGGGTTAGTACGGAGATGCCTGTTCTCGGTCAGTACGCTTTGTGTTTTTATTCGTTGGTATATGCACAACGATGGCTGCATGTAATTTTTTTCTTTTATTTTTCTCTTTGATTCGCTGTTGTTCAAAAGATTGTTGTTTTGAACCGAAAAAAGTTGAAACCGGTTGCTGCGTGTGATTATATTGGCATCTTTAAAAGGGAATTGAAAAGAAGTTGAGCATTAGAAGATGAAATGTGTAAATTCAGACCTTGTATAGATTCAAATACAATCCAGAAAACTGGACATAAGTATATTGTATTTTTTGTTGTTACAGCAAAATTGGAAGAGTTTTCTTACTAAGACAAATATCATCACGGCTGACCAGAGATTTTTCGCTTCTGGATTGGTTATTGTTAAGGATCCTTCGGGAATCACCTGATTGCTGTGTTTTTTATACCAAAAATAGCGGAGAGAAAGATACAAAATAGTCCGCTTTGAAGGCTTATTTTTACCACTTGTGAGGAGGTTGGGAACACTTAAATTTAAATTAATTAAGCATAATTATGGGTACACGATTTTATTTTTCTGCATCAAAAGTATATGCCAGCATAGCCGTAAAGGCAATTTATCCGCTGTACTTTTCCATAAAAACATATTTACAGCTTCGTTTTTTATCTATGGATTTCTTAAAACTATTAATATTTGGCGGGAATCGAACCCACTAACCCTGCACAGCTAGACAAGCTCACTATTAGTTATGCTACCAGCAGTGTTCGAAAAAAAAGAGAACATTATTAAGCGCTCGGCCCACACACCCAGGAACGATATCTATTTTTTAGTGTTTGTGTAGACGAACACAGCCCTTAATAACGTGTGTATCTATTTTCAAGAAAGAAACAAACAGTTTTCGAAAATAAACAGAACCTTATTTAGCGTTCGGCTTGCACACCAAGGAACAATAACTATCTATTTTTTTAGTGTTTGTGTTGACGAACACAAACCTTAATAACGTTCGTAACTATTTTCAAGAAAGAGGCGAACATTATATAGTGTTCTGTTCTTCGTTAAAAAAACAGAACAACTGTAGTTATACTGTGGACAAACATTATATTTTAATGTACTATAATGTTTCTTTTTTTACATTGATAAAGAAATGAACAAATAAAAATTTTTAGCAACGACCGCAGCACGAACAGCTTGTGTGTGTATTGTGTTTATGTTTTGTTTGTGTAAAATTATTTTGCCGGCTTTTCGTTTTATTTTTGTATGTGTATTTTGTTTTTTTTTTAATGTTTGGCTTTTTACCATCCTAAAAAGCGCTAAACACAACAGAAATGAACGAACATTAATGAGCTTAGCCGAACACAATGAATATTGTGTTTTTTTAAAAAAAAAAGTCGAACGGAAATAACTGTTCTGATCTTTTTGTTGACTTGGATAAGAACAGTATTATTTTTGTGTTCGAAAGATGACAAACAGGGAAACGTTATTTCTTTTAATGATTTAATACACAAACACTATTAGCGTTTTTGTTTTCCACAAATCTACCGAACCGAACACTAAGGACCGATATTTAGTATTTATTTTCAAACACCGGCCACAGGAAACCAAATTTTGATGCAAAAAAATTTGTACTCTGTTAAAATGTATATTTTTCATTATTTTTGGGACACCCTTAGTAATATGCTTACCATAATTAAAATATGTTTCCTTCTTTTTACAATAAAACAGTGTGCACTAAGAAAAAGAATGGTTTTCGATATAAAAAATAATTTAGCCAGCAGGGTTATAGAAAACTTTAAGATATAATGGCCTCTTAAATCATGCTGTTTTTGCTGCAACCATGTTATGCTTAAAGCAGTCCCTATCATGTGTATTGCAATCATATTATGGTTCCCCGCAAGCCATGTACAATTTTGTTCTAACCATTCATGTGTTTAAAATTAAAGAATAGCATTTTGACTGCAGACAACTATAAAATCGTGTGATTGGATTGTCCAAACTATCATATAGTTAAGGTGACAATATTATGGTTGACCTAACCATAATATGTATACAAATGTTCCGTTAAAAATTGTTTATCTCTCCGTGGCCACATGGAAACATATTTTTCTTTCCTCCTTGCGTCTATATATTCCAAGCTTTTGACTGTTGTTGATCATCTCCAAACGAGTAAAAAGTAGGGCGGATGATCTTGCTAGACTCGGCACCATCTTGTGGGTTCCACTGAATCTGAGAGTCGTTAGGGGTACTGGTGCTCCCCTGCAAACTATAACTTCGGCTTTTGACTATCGAGGCGTTCGATGTCTCTATTCTCGATGCTTAAAGGGATGTTTCACTTCTGTTACCTGTGATTACAAGACTTTTTCTAATGCACAGCGTCTGGGAGCTGGGACACTATGATTACTGCCGCTACGACGATTACGAGAAAGGAAATTTGGAACACCTTTCCTGTTACTGTCCAGTATTGGCGAAAATGGGATTAACTGAAATGCGATCCGCCACTTTCGATAGATCGTACGATATCTCTGGGATTGAACTGAAGTGCATTTTGAATTTGGCATTGAACTAGAGTGCATTTTAAATTCGTTACAATAACGGGTTGGTTCGACGGTGAGAGCATTGTTTAGAGGGACTCCATGGTGTCATAATGGATCATTTGGTATAAGTGCGTCATTTGGGTACTGACTGCTGATTTGATGTTACCATTTTAGGTTTTCATTTAAAAATAAAATGATCTCTTATATTTGTCCTTATCGCATAAAATTAAAATTTTTTATAATTTAAATATTTTAGGGGTGTCATGGTAGGCTAGCTGGTAGTAAGATAGAGCGAGAGTTTCGATAGATTCCCGTCAAAGACTCTGGCCTGTTTCACTACAACAGGCTGAAGGTCTCAGTTACTATTGCTTTGTTAATTACGTAAGAATATAATTTTTAATTGTATGTGTAACTCTTACGGTTAATTTTACCATGTTCCGTTATTATTTATTAATTAAACTGCCTTGAACGAATATGTTTTTTGAAAGTTATAGTGCTAGATAATTATAACTAAACTAAGTCAAGTTGGCTGTTTTTTAAATAAAGAAAATATTTTTTTAAATTTTCATGAAAAATAAAATTTGTTTACCCCTATTAAACTAAACTTAGTCAAGGCTGCTTCACTTTTTTCTAAATTATTTACAAATATTTTTTCTTTACTAGTTTTTCCAATTCAACACTACACATTTGCATTGTTTTGCAACAAAAACAATAGCAACTTCAGCAAAAAAAAAAAAAAAAAAAAGAAATCATAATTTAATAGTTTAGCTTATTTTAGCTATTGGTTATGTTGTAGTCGCTGCATCTTATTTCTAGCATTGTTGTTTTGTTAATAACATCATCCACAGCTAGAAATGTTGCGTTCCTTTCTTCATTTTATGCCACAGCTAAATGCCAACCGAATAAAATGCATAACAAGAGCAAGAGCAACAAAAACGCCAAAAACAAAACAACAATGCCTGCATTTGCTTGCCAAACAATTGAGATATCATCAAAAGTAAACAGCATCAGCGCTACAGCAGCCTCGCCATTATCGTCATCATCGTTGAAATCATTTGGTGTAAACCATTGTTTCCATTCAACGTTTTCAAACGTGTGTTAGTGTATGATTTTATAAATGCATTTATTTGCTTCTGCTGCTATTTAAGGATAACAATACAAAACTATAAATGCAATAACAACAAACGAACGACAACAACCACAACAACATTGGCAAACACACATTAAACATTACCACTTGGCGGTTATTGTTCATTCATTCATTCATTCATTCCTGCGTTGCAACGCTCTTTTCCTCGTTTAATATTTCACTTTCTTTTTTGGTTCTTTTTACGCATTGAAAGTGTTGCCATAGGAGCAGAAACAGAAAACAATATAAAATCATTAAAATATAATGGGAAAGTATATTTTTCTAACAACAACTTTTAGAAGTCAAAATCAATTTATGAAAACAAATAAATTTGGTAAAAAATGAACCACTTACGATTAAATTGTGTGTGTGCCCCTACCACTATCGACTGTGCTGTTCTATCAGTAAGATAATTGCGGGTTCAAACCCCGCCAAAGACTTTAGTATGTGTCACTACAACGAGCTGAAGGTCTACTCTACAGTTGTAATTTAATTAGTAACATATGGGATTATGCATTTAGTGGCTTTTAAACCGCCAGTATGGCAAGGCTGGCAGCGGTTAAATATTTATCATATGTAGTGGAAGACTTTCCATTAGTTTAGTTTAGTTTATTTATTTATTCCAATTCTATACACAAGACTTAAAGCCTCTTATTGCAGTATAGAACATTGTTTTAGCAGAAACATTAAAAATAAAAATTGTTATTTGTAAATGATAAAAATTTTAAAACAAAAGAAAAAATTTAAAAGAGAAAAATAATTATTAAATAATAAATTAAATTGAAAATTAACAAAATGATAATATTAAAAATCATAACTCAAAAAAAAAAAAAAAAAAAATTAACACGCAAAAAAATTTAGAATGCTTTTTTTAAAGCTCAGTGCGTTACTAATTATTTGTATATTATGCGGGAGTAGATTCCAAATATATAGGGGATTTCATGACAAGTGACCCAATTTTTAAATCGATGTCTTCCGATTGGGATAAAATTTGCACCTTAAAGGAAAAGACATAAGCAGTCTTTTGAGCAAAAAAAAAAAACATTCGGATAAAAAAAGTTTTAAATTGAAAAAAAAAAATAAAAAAAAATTCTTTTTTCAAAAGATTGATGAAACAGCTATCGGGCTTGGGACTAATTTTGCTAACATCAATAGTTAATAAGTAACATGGAGGAGAAAGAACACCTGTATGGCCAAAATGTCAAACTTTGACCCCCTCTAACTCAGAAACTTTTTGACCGATATTTTTGAAAATGTATGTGTAAACTACTTTCCAATTGGACTAACTTTGGTGCAAATTTCAAACGGAAGACATTGATTAAAAAATTGGGTCACTTGACATGAAATCACCCATATATTTTCCAAGTTTAAGTTAACCTACCAATAAAATATCTAGGGATTAATGGATTAAGGCGTTCTATAGTAGTAGATACAATTTGCTAAAAAATTATCTTCATTTAAAGGACCCCTTTATTTGAATAAACGCTGATAGCTACAATTTGGAAACAGGGATTTAAACCTACATTTCGAAAATATTTCACTCTGAAACAACCCACAAATGTATCTGTTTTACTAATTTTAATTCACTGATTTTTTTTTTCAATCTTCTTTGAAAAGTTTTTTAAAAGAAAATACGGCAACACTGCTACCCTATAGCATCATTAAACAGCTCTGTTTATAAATATGCATCTCCTCTATTGTTTTCCTAATACAATTCACTATCCTCCTTATGCACATTAAGCATTCATATAATTGTTGCTTTTATTGGTGGTGGCTTTGTTGCAGACTGCTTTTACAAATTTGTTGTAGTTGTTTTTTGTATGTACCCCGTGATCATTCCTTGACGACAGTGGTTAGATTGAGTATCGATAGTCTGCACAAGTTAACGATTCCAAAACGTACTAACATTGGTGGAATTTCGTAGGGGGAAACAAGAAATCTGGGGCCAGATTCTGGCAGTCGTGATAGAGTAATTTCTCGATTCGAAAGCAATTTAATATCTAATTATTTCAGTCAATACTGAACGAATTGGAATTATTTTTTCGTTATTGTAAAGCATTCATTTGAGTTTCATAATACTGAAAAAATAATTTCGATTCATTCAGTATTGACTGAAATAAAATTGCCTTCGAATCGAGAAAGTACTCGATCACGAATGCCAGAATTAGGCCCCTGAACTTTTTTTCTCTCAGGACATACGGCTTACTTTTTGGAGTTGTCAGACAGAATTCTAGAAGAATTTTGAAGAAATCTGATAGAAAAATTTCCTAAAAAAAATCCACAGGCAAAAAGTTTTGTTTGTTGTCAAGATATTGAACATTTAGACATTGAAAAGGGCTTCTCCCAAAAGTCCACGAAAATTGTTTGCTGGGTATATATTTTAATTTTCTGTGTTGGTGTGTTGGCTGTAAGTGTGTGAGTGTGAACTATTTATTTAATTTTTTTTTTTTTTTGGTGTTTTTGCTTCTGCCTCATTGTAGTTGTTACAAAACAACACTTTATTTGAATTATTATGATAATTTTGCAGACAGCATTCGTGTTTCATGTTGTCTGATAATAAATGCAGCCAGTAGCAGAAGCAACAACAATAATTGCAATAGCAGTAGCAGCACCAGCTATAAAAAGAAATATCAGCAACAAACCAAGAAAGCATAAGGAAAACTTTGCTATTTTTCCTTGTCCTCTTTTTCGTTTACTAACTCGGCGTTGTTGAGCATTTTTTCTTGCCGTTATTGCTTGTATTAAATAAATGCACGAAAAAAGTGTCTTCGTTCGTTCTTCTATCTCAGTATTGAAAGGGGAAGTGATGCTTAGCCGCATATCGGCTTAACTTATATTAATGAAATGGTTCTACTATAATTTAGTATTTTCCAATTCTATAGTTCGGTAAATTGTCATATATCAATATTTAACTTAAAAACACTCTCTAAAGAAATTCTTCGGTTTTCCTAAGCATCCTTCCCTTTTTATATTGTATAGATTTTTGTGTAGCAATGCTTTGCGTTTGGTGTCCTGATTTGTTTGTTTTATTAACTTTTTCTATAAAACTTTTTTATTTTCTTTCTTATGCAGTACTTTTTTTAACTTTAATAGTCTTATGCCTCATAAATAAATTTATGCGTTTTTTGTTATAATTTTTATTTTTCATGACATTAAATATTATTTAGTTTATAGTTGTAAGTAAACATCTGTTTTAAGTAGCTTAGAAAAAACTGGCATACTGACAAAAGAATCTCAGATTTAAGATGAAATTTTAAGGAAATATAAACGTATTTTAGACATAATTTATTTGCAATAGCAATTTTTAAAAAATAAAGGTCAAGTGTGAGGCAGAGATGTAGTTTAAGATTAAGAATTCGATTTTAACATAAAATTTTAGTTCAAAATATAAAAATCTTTTAAGAAATAATTTTGTATTGTTTCTTTCTGCTTCTATAGTTAACTAACACATTTTTCAATGATGATAATCTGGTCATAAATCTCAATAATAAAGTGAAAATTATCACAATATATACAAAGTTTATTTCTTCTCTTTAATAAAAAAAAACACAAAACTTTTTACATCAACTTCAGTTTATTACCAAACTTCATAAAAATCGAACAAAAACGAAACCGGAGACAAGAAACTCGTTTGTAGCTGTTAAATCCCCATACACACAAACTCACTTACACATACTTTTATAAAAGTTTGAAAACGTTTCTGGTATCCCAACAAACTTTAAGTCAAGCGTTTCAAAATATTGTGATAATAAATCCAAATCTTTAATATGTGTAAGCAATTAAAGAAAGTTTAATTTGCATTTGAATTAAATTTTAAATGGATTTGAAACCAAAATAAAAATTGGAACATTGGAAAGAAGAAAAAATTATAACGGATTTTTATAAATCAATAATTATTAAAAAAAAAACGTTTGAAAAATCGACATATGAGATTTTGTTTCATAAATCCTTTTTTCTCAATTCATTATAAAATTCCCTAATCAGTATCAAACCTTTAAATAAAGATCAATTAAAAAAATGTTTCAAATATGTTGCAATATTTGAGAAAGTTTATTTCGTTAATTCTAAATCAAGTTCAATCTCAAATCATTCTCAAATTCAAAAGGTGATATTGACTGTGGTTATTTATTAGAGAAAATATTATTTCTTTTTTTTATGAAAAATAAGTGTTATTAGTGAATCATTATCAAATCTTTAAATAATGTTCAGTTTTAAATAATCATTTTCAAATCACAAACACTTGAATGCGATTCCATTTCGATTTGAAAAAAACACGTTTCAAAAAAATTTTTTTTTGTTTTAATCATTCTTAATAAAAGTTATAAAAAAAATTTAAAAGAAACTATCTCAAAAAGAAAGACTCCAAATTCCAGAAAATTCCACACAATTCGAAATCAAATGTTATTTCCGAGTCAATATCAAACCTTAAAATTAACTTGTATTGTGGTAATTTTGTTGAACTATTTATGGTTTTTAATCCAAATTAACTTCGGCTTAAAAAAATTATTTAAAAATGGTGTTACATTTGAGAAAGTTTATTTCGTTAAGTCTAAGTCAAGTCTAATTTCGAATCATTCTCAATCCTTTGTATTCTATTTTAACTATATGAACCCTTAATGATGAAACAGAACTAGGGCTGAACGATGTTTTTCATACAGTTTGACATAAAATTATGCCAGAGAATGCGGTCGAGAAATAAAATCAATTTTATTATGAGGACGTTTTTTCTAAAGCCCTCACATAAAGACGCTTATTCTCTTTACAATGCTACCATACTTTCATTCACATTCAATTTCATACAATTTGTAAACAAAGAAAAATAAGAACAAAAGAATAACAAAGAAATGAGAGAGATTTTGAAGTTACTGCCGACGTTTCAATTATGGGCTTTAGAATTTTTGCCTGAAGTTGAAGACTCAATTCTGTTTCATCATTTAAACCACCTGGTATTAAATTTGAATTTTCGACTTAAGTGTGTTCGGAGACCTACAGTAGAATTTTATGAAAAATATTTCTGCAGGATATTAAAACTACATTATACCTATTTTAAAGGTGATTTTTGCTTATTTCATTTCTAGAACTATTAGAGGGTTAATGTATACCAAAAAAAATGTTGCTTGTAATGATCTGAATAAATCTTCTGAAGACACTATATAACAAATAAAAAAGTATCACACGATTTTCTACTTTTTTTACTACACAAGGGTTCAACTTTAAATAGGCCGTAAAATGAGTTTCAGGTGTATACTTTTAAAACGCCGATACACGTATATCTTTTTTAAGTCCCCTCTACAAGAATCAGTTGGCAGAACATTGTTAATTTGAAACCAATTTAATTTTGTTGCGCAGTGATAACAAACCTTTAAATAAAGTTCAGTTTAAAGACAAATTTTGCAAAATGTTATCACATTTGTAAACATTTAAGGAATTTAATTTTACTTACAGAATCCTTTTGTTCTTCAATATTGTTTTAATCTTTTAAAATTTTTAAATTGATTTTCTTCTTTCAAATACTTTTGTGTTTGCTGGGTTGTATCATTTGAAACAACAACGAAACCATTATAAAACTTTACAGTCAAAATATTAAGTATTGAACGTGACAAGTCCATAGTTTTGGTATTAAAACATAAATAAGCAAATTGTTAACAACTTAAGAAATATACAAGGATCAACTTTTTGGCTTATCTTTTTTTTATCTTGCTACTTATTTTGCTTTCACCTTTTATGTAGTTTGCAACAAAACAAACAAATGCATGTTTCAGCAATCACAAACATCAACACGAGTTGGCGCGCACGCCCACACACACACAATAAAATATATATGCACATACATGGTAATATAATGAAATCAACATCGTTTCAAAACAACATCAGCAGCAACATAGAGATTCCCTGCAGCTAAAATCGTTACTAGTAGGGTTTTGTAATAGTCTTTTACAAGTTGTAAGGCATCGAAAAATTAGAAAGATGATAAAATTACGGCTACGCAGCTTAGTACGTGACGTGGTTTGTTTTAGAAACAACGACAACTTTACAAGAGTAGATAAAAAATTACAATTTAAATGTCTGTTGTAGACACAACAACAACACTACAAGAAGGAAAACGTACATTTTTGGTTGGTTTTAGAGTTGACAAATTACTTTCGTATTTAAAAAATAAATAAATTGAAGGAAAATTCCCATATTCTTTTTGTTAAAACTATTTAGTTAAATACATAAAATTAACTAAATGTAGAATGATGGCGAAAACCTTATCGGGGCATTCTGCTTGTTTCCTAAATTTCTGTAAACAAAGAGGAATTCAACAAAAATGAAACATGAGTGTAACAGAAAAATAAATTGTAATATTCTCTGCTTTCAGGGGCAACTGCTTAAAATTATTTTTAAATTAATACATACACTAAGAACAATAATTAAGTTTTAAAAAAATTATTGAGGGGAATTGTCAAAATTAGTTTTATTTTATTTATTTATTTTATTTCAGGGGTCTAATCACCGCATTCGATACTATCGTATCGAATAAACTATCGATTTGTTTTGCATACGATAGACACTGACGTATCGAATGAAAACTCGATAAATGTAATGTCAAAAATTTAAATTTAATTTAATTTAAAATCAAAAATTAGCTTTTTCTTCCACTTTCTGATTTTTTATTGGTCAAAAATAAACTGTTGTCTTTACTTCTGATTCATCCCTTAGTTTACGGAGATGGGACGTTGTGTTTGTGTTTGCGTTTTTGTTTTTCATATTTGTTTCTTATTTTAAATACTACATGTGAACATATATACATAAATACATATGTATTTATTTTAATTAGTATTGTGGTTATTTTGTTGAAATATTTATGGCTTTGAATCGAAATTTTGATATTTAAAAAAAAAATATGAAAAACAAACACACAAACACAACGTCCCATCTTCATTAACTACGGGATTTTTTAAAAGTTTTAGTCTGTCAAACCAAACACTTCCGCACATGTTGACTCTCGATGTTCTTTGTTGTCTACAACTTTTCGTTTTTTGCTTTTGCCTGGACTACGACTGTTTTCATTTAATGAATCAGAAGTAAAGACAACAGTTTATTTTTGTTTAATGACAAATGAAGATGTCGAAGTTACAGCATAATCTTATGACTTTTACTATCTCAACTGCAGCTTTTTAAACACTGTTTTATTTTATTGTTCTTAAACTGTAAATAAAGCAACTAGTTTTAAACTTTTTTTAAAATGCGTTAATGCAGTTGGGCTCCTATGAACACCCAACGTTGAATACAATAGATTGGTATAAATATTACTTACTTGTTCTGCAGGGTTCTTTAACATGACCTTTCAATACCCTACATTATGTATTATGCAGTCGTGCTGATGTGTGTAACACATCGAAATATTGGCTCTGGGCCCGCCTTTAAGTATAACGATTGGCTCAAAATCACTAAATCACTTTTAAATCGACCTATAAATGTCCGTCCAGCTGGCTGGCTGTCTATGTAATCCTTGTGCGCAAAGAACAGATCGTAATTTAGGATATTTTGCTTACAACATTTGTTTTAATGGCCATAAGGACGAAGCAATGGGCAACGGTGAGAATGGGTCCAGAATTTTAGATAGCATCCATTACAAACAATTTTGCGAAATCTAAATCATCTAATAACACTTTATTTGAATCGGACTAAACTTGACCCATATAAATATTATTCCCGAAAACAGCTTCGGGAATAACTAACTATTACTATAACTGCCAGTTAACAAATATGTTTTTGACGGTTAAAGTAATAGCTAATTATAAATTAACTTCATGAACTTGGCCGTATAACTATGTCATATCTTCCCTTTAATTGTTCCTTTTTTATATAAAATTATGTGACGGTATGAAGATCCCTAATTAGCCTTTTGCAAGTGTTAAGAAATCCAGTCCCTTAAATATTTAAAGGCGAATTCAGTATAGATGTTTATATCTAGATAATAAAACACAAATAACTCTTTAACCTCGTAATATAATTTGGCCATGCTACATCTACTCATGGTGGAGGGAGGGAATCTACGATTCAGCATAGCCGAATAAAGCACTTTTACTGTTTCTACTAACATTGTGTTGTAAAATAAACAGAACATTATTTAGCGTTCGGCTCACACACCCAGGAATGATATAAATTTTTTTAGTGTTTGTGTAGACGAACACAACCCTTAATGCCGTTCGTAACTATTTTCAAGAAAGAGCCGAACATTATGTAGTGTTCTATTCTTCGTTAAAAACAGAACAATTGTAGTGATGCTGTAGACAAACATTATATTTTAATGTACTATAATGTTTCTTATGTTACATTGATAATGAAATTAACAAACAAAAATTTTAGCAACCACCGCAACACGAACAGCTTGCGTGTGTATTGCGTTTATGTTTTGTTTGTGTAAAATTATTTTGCTGGCTGTTTGTTTTTTTTCGTATGTGTATTTTGTTTTTGTTAAAAATGTTTGGTTCTTTTCACCAGCCCAGAGGGACGAACATTAATGAGCTGAACCGAACACAATGAAGATTGTGGTTTTTTAAAAAAAAGCCGATCGGAATTAAATGTTCTTATCTTTTGTTGAGTTGTATAAGAACAGTATTATTTTTGTGTACAAAAAACACTATTAGCGTTTGTGTTTTCCACAAATCTACCGAACCGAGTACTAAGAAGCGATCTTTAGTGTTTATTTTCGAACACTGGTTGTATATCAATTGCACACTATTTAAGTTAAGGAGAACTTGCAACAATTTTTAACTAAAATCTTAATTTTCTGTTGTATTGCTCGAAATTGAGGGTATTTTGAACAGACGAGGCTAAGCCGTTGTAAAATTATTAAAAAAATATTAGCCAATATTTTGTTTGCTGTTGCATTCAAAATGACAAACTCAACGAGGCACCAATAACCACTCATTGCAGTGGTTGCCAAAATAAGGTTTTGAACCATAATTATTATAAATTGTACTTCTTTTCCAATCCTAAACTTATCTGACGCCTTACAATTGTTCTTTTCTTCATTTGTAGTTTTTCGTTTTGTATGGAGTTTCACAATTTTAATGCAACACTAGATATTTTAACTTTATCACACAAACATACATTTAAATGTATGTTAACACCTACACAAACACATTTAAAAAATTTTTTATGTGCACACACAACCACATATTTGTACCACAAATACAATAACAATTGTTTTACTTGTTGTCCTTCATGATGACAATAATCTTTTGGCAAAAGACAATTTCCAAAATGGCTTATTAGTAGCTTCGACTATTTCACTTACATAAGTACAAACAACTTATTCGTTTGTATGTATGTATGTGGGTCTGTCTGAGTCTGAAAATATGTTGATGTTTTGCAAAAATATTTGACATAAGAATAATTTTAAACAATATAATGTTTCAACACATCCATACAAACATGCATTTCTAATTATTTGTACCATTACCCTGCAAACATTTTTTATCAAGGAGGTTCGACAATTGTATCGCCGTTTTATTAAAATGACTGGTTATTATATTATCTAACTATCCTTAATCTAATATTTTGTCGGAAATGCTAGTTTACTGTAAAATCATTGTTTTAGGACTAGAATAATATTCATTTAGATGACACTATGAAGACACTTCCTAAATTTAATTATATTTTGTTAAAGGATAAAAGAAAACTCATATGACGATTACGGATGGCAGCACAATTGAAGTTGAGTTGCCAGCAGCGAAATCAGACTGGTTTAATATACAAAACTTTTTTGATTTTATATTTTAACATGTGCGTTGTTGCTTGATTTCGCTGCTGATAACTTGACTTCAGTTCAAATGCCATCCTAAATCGATCCATAAGTCTTAGTATGGTTTTAGGGGCATGCTTTAGACTTATGTTCAATTCTGGACCTGGGATGATGCCATTACATAGACATTTTACAAAAGTGATTTTCGCTAAATTTTATATCAATATCAACATTTATAAAGAAGTAATGGCATAAGAACATGAAACAACAAACATATATGGCCGATTAATATTTTTAAAATAATTAAATACTGCCCAACTTTTTTATCATCTTCTGCACAGGCAATTCCAAAATCAAGCTGTAAAGTTTAAGGCAAAAAAGCTACATAAGTCGTACAAGGGCCTTATACACCTTTTAATATGCGGGAGATGAAATGGCTATTAAAATGTATTTTTTTTTTAAATACGTACTCTTTGCAAAACACTATTGTTGTTGTGGTTGTAACATTATATGCAATACACAAAATTTAATCGAGGGGTTCTACCAGTTCAAATCCAAGGAATTGAGCTACTTCCACAAGATGGGTCCATAGGCTTTACAACTGAATATGTGGGGAGTATCATGAGGACCCAGGCCACATGCTAGACATAAATTAGGGACTGCACGATCCATGCGAGGCCAGACTTCACTGTACTTTTGCTCTGGAAAAATTGACAATTTTCCTTAAAAAAAATATTGTGCATTTTTATCTTATTATTGTCCAAAAGTTACGGAGAAAACTTTATTCAGATAATAAAATAGGATTGTAATTATATTTTGTCTAAAACTTTATTGCAGTTAAAATGTGATTGCAATTTTATTTTGCCTAAAGCTTTACAGTTCGTTTTGGAAAAAAAATAAAATTTTAAAAATATAGAAAAGCACAGAACCAAAAGAATATCCAAAAATTGTATGTGCTGTTTCCAAATGGCAGGCGTTTAATTGTTTAGTAAAACTGTGTGCCTTTCGTATAATTAAGTAGAAGAGTAAAAGTGACCATCGGTCAAAATATCTTCCATATCTTCCATAAATCTTCGAAATGTTTGTAGGGGTGTATGTGTATGTATGAACGACATACGTACTTTGCACGTATGTATGACGTTGTGTAAGTTTTTGTTTGTATATTCGTTAGATTTAAAATTAGACAATAGTTCGTTTTTAAAGTGACAAGTGGTTTTATGTTTTTGTGACATTATAAATTGTCGTATTTTATATAAATTAAGATACAGGAAAGAGTAAATTAGTAGCAAAAATTTATGTTTTATTGAAAATAAATTTGGCTATACTGATATCATAAATGTCAAAAAGTGAGCGCAGTATGACAGGTTGCTTGTTAGCTGACGCTTGTGTTATTTTTATCAGGCTTAAAAAACAATCTTTATTTTATTTTTATCAAAAATATTTAAAAGATTTTGTTATTCGTGCTTAATTCCCAATTTTTATTCTTGATAAAAACACTAAAATTTATTGTTGATAGGACAAGCTTATCCTATGAGCATTTCACTGGTTGCTTAGGCCAGATCGTCAGGAAACTTAATCCATAAAGATTTTAGAAAAACTAGAGATATTAAACCAAATAAAACTGTTAAACGTATAAGAGTCATAAGCAACAGTTCTACTTGTAACAATATCAAAGTTTAAACAAAAACATCAACAATAAACAGTGAGTTTATTTCTTCTTACATTCTCCACTACAGTTGATTGGAATTCTTCCGAAAATTGGGAATTAAGCACGAATAACAAAATCTTTTAAATTAAAATTTTGTATTCTCAAAAATTACTTTTGATAATTTATCAAAAATATACAGAACTTCATTTCTTTTAAGAACCTAAAAGTATGCTATATTATTGTAATTTAACCCAAAAAACGGATTTTGAGAATTTGAAATTTAAAAGGAACATGTGAAGTAAAGTAGAACTGCAGTCCGTTGTGGTGAAACAGCACAGAGTCGGGATACAAACCTGTAACCCGCAACACACTCGCTAATAGTCTAGCTTACCACAAATAGGTCTATTACGGATAGCAACACAATGGAAGTTGAGTTTCCAGCAACGAAGTTAGTCAACGCCACTTATGTTAATATATAAAAAAAATTTTTTTTGAGTGGCGTTGACGGATTTCGCTGCTGGCAATTCAACTTCAGTTCAGTCGTCATCCGTAACTGATGATAATTGTCCTACTAGGGCATCTAGTGCTGTAACAATATCGATCCGAACTATATTTTTTCTCTAGGTGTAACCCCATTTTTTTCCTCAGGTGTAGACACAAATTTGAAAACATCTTTACTTTCTTTTACTAAATCCGATTTGAATTATTTTATTTTATTTAGAATTAATAACTTGTAAAGACAATCAGTATTCGTTCACCTTTTAAACAAAAACTTTTTTGCGCGTCTGCATAAAAAAATGGAATTTTATTAAAATCAAACCATAGATACTCTAAGCGTTTTTTAAATCGTTCCGTGTTAAATCGTAAAAATACCTCAATATAAAACTAAAACGTTTTGGTCCATTATTTCGCTACATATGTAGTTTAATATTTTCTACTCCCAGCTGTTCTTAAATCTTCATATGTCCTTTTATATTTAAATATTTCTACATTCAAATAACCGCAATTTCAACACTTATAAAACTGTAATTTTTCTAAAATTCTTTAAGAAGAAACCCAAATGTTTTTTAAAACTGCCCAACAAATTGTGGTATTCTTTAGATTTGGGTCTCCCTTTCTGTCCTTATGTGTGTGTTTGTGTGGGTGTATTTGTCTTCTTGAAGAATAATTCTCCTGCTTAAGTGTCATGTTAAGTATTCACTCATTTTTGTAAATTAGTCTTGATATATACGAATGTATGCATGTATGTGTTTATGTGTAGGTGTGTTTGTATATGGGTAAATGTCAAAAATATTTCTATGTATGTTTTTGCCATTGTTGATGGTTATCTATTATTATTATTTTTAACAATAACAAAAACAACAATGACAACAATGACAACAACAGCAATTTCGACATCAACAACATTATTTTACTGGGCATTTGTTAAAGTGGATGATGATGTTGATTGTCTTAAACTCGTATAAGAGTACAAAAAGAGTCTTCTACAGCCCATTTATAATGTCCTGCTACTTATGTTTCTTGTTGTTGTCTCTGTCGTTAAGCAGCTTAAGCTTCTTTAACGAAATTATTACGCTTATTGCATTAGACATATGACATGAATTGTCCTACTTAAGTGTCAGTTAGTTTCTCAGTTTAACACACACTCTCAAACACAAACACACACAAAATGGAACAAACAAAACACCACCCTAAAAAAGAAAAAAGGATATTGTGTCAAGCTTGTGGTTTTTTATGTAAAATAGCATTAATTTTTGTTCTTTTTATTATTTTCTTAGAAAAAAGAAAGAACTTTAACTATTGATATTTTAATAAGGAAGGACATTCAGGGTGAAGTTAGAATTTAAATCAATTGTTGTTAAACATAAAGTGATTTGTGGGACAATAAAGACAATTTATAATGGACATTTTTGGGATTTTAAGGTTTAAAAATACCATAAACTAAGAACCAAATAATTTATTTTTTTAACAAGTAAAAATTTTTTAATTGGGTAAACAGAAAAAATTAAAAATTGTCTCTAATCACCGAACTCATAGAACCATGCAAGAAAATTTGTGGATTTTGCGCCTATTACCAAAATGATTATATTGATTACTAAAAATTCAAATATTGTGAATTTTTTTTTCAGTAAATGATAATTTTAATTAAAAGCCTGATCAAAAAAAATTTCCCATTTCAAACAATGTGTTATAGCTTAGGTTTTGACAATTCCTAACAACAATCCTACAAGCTTAAATTATTTTATATTAAGAGAAAAAATCAATTAAAATTTTTTGTTGTTTAATTAATACTTTAATTAAAAATTTATTTCAAAACAACTAAAATGTTAATTAAATAAAAATAATTTTTTTTAATATATTTTTTTCAACAAAATAAATAATTGATTTAATTATCACATTAATTGAAATACTTTTCAAACAATTTTTTTAATTGATAAAAAACTACTGAAAATTTTTTCTGTGCAGGGCGAGCCATCATATGCACAGCTTAAAGTTGAAGGACTATAAAAGCACTTTTTATTGGGGGTTTTACGAAACTTTATTTCTTTTTGGAGAATTTTTTTATGGAGCATCTTGCGAAAATTCATTTTTATAGGAAAAACTTGCTTTCCATTGGGATTTGTTTTTTTCTAGGATATTTGGCAAAAATTTAATATTCATAGCAAATTTTGCGAAAATTTATGTTTTGTAGCAAATTTTTGCAAAAAATAATTTTTCCTATAAAAGTTTGCAAAATGCTCTTTTTATAGGGAGTATTGCGAAAATTCACTTTTCATTGAAAATCCGCCAAAAAAAATCAATTTTCGGTGGGAATTTTGCTAAAAACTTACTTTTACAGAGAATTTTTAGAAAAATTCACTTTTTACAGAGAATTTTTAGAAAAATTAAATTTTTATAGAAAATTTTTAGAAAAATTCAATTTTATAGAAAAATTTACTTTTAATAGAGAATTTTTAGAAAAAATCAGTTTTTACAGGGAACTTTTAGAAAAATTCACTTTTTACATAGAAATTTTAGAAAAATTCACTTTTTATAGAGAAGTTTTAAAAAAATTCACTTTTTATAGAGAATTTTTAGAAAAATTTACTTTTTATAAAGAATTTTTAGAAAATTTTACTTTTTATAAAAAATTTTAAGAAAAATTCACTTTTTATAGAGAATTTTTAGAAAAAATCATTTTTTATAAAGAATTTTTACCAAAATTCACTTTCTAAAGAGAATTTTTACAAAAGTTCACTTTTTATAGAAAAGTTTTAGAAAAATTCACTTTTTATAGAAAATTTTTAGAAAAATTCACTTTCTATAGAAAATTTTTACAAAAATTCACTTTTTATACAGAATTTTTACAACAATTCACTTTCTAAAGAGAATTTTTACAAAAAATTCCTTTTTATTGAAAATTTTTGCAAAAATTCTCTTTTAATAGAAATTTTTTACAAAAATTTACTTTGAATAGAAAATTTTGCTAAAATTAAATTTTTATAAAAAATTTTGCGAAGATTTAATTTTTATAAAAAATTTTGCGAAAATTTAATTTTGTGGTTTATATTTGGTTTGGCTTGATTATATTATAAATTAAAAAAACTATTTGAATTTTGATTTCCAATATTTTATTTATGTACCCAATATTTCAAAGCAACTCCGTGACAATACAACTTTTAAATTATTTTCTTATTAAAATAAATCCCCTGAAGATGAGCAACGAGTTGCCTCAAAATATTGGTTACATAAATAAAATATTGGAAATTAAAATTGAAATAGTTTTTTTAATTTATAATAAATGACCTCAACCCAAACCAAATAAAAACCACAACAACAAAAAAGGTCAACAATACATACTGTCACCAAATTTAATTTTTGTAAAAAATTTTTGCGAAAATTAAATTTTTATAAAAAATTTTGCGAAAATTAAATTTTTATAAAAAGTTTTGCGAAAATTTAGTTTCTATAAAAAATTTTCCAAAAATTTAATTTTTATAAAAAAATTTCCGAAAATTTATTTTTATAAAAAATTTTGCAAAAATTTAATTTTCATAGAGAATCAACCTATAATTATATTATTTTCATTAAAGATTTTGCGTAAAAAACTTTTCATAGGATTTATTGAGAAATTTAATTTCTTCTGAGAAAATATATTTTTAATATAAAATTTTTTTTCTTTTGGAATTTTGCAAAAATTTTAGTAAAAAAACAATTTTTTAAAAGATTTACTTTTTCTACGAAAAATGCGAAATATACTTTTCATAGTGAAATTTAAAGATATTTCCCTTTTTACTAGAAATTTTAGCGAAAATTATATTTTTAAGATTTTTTACGAAATTTAACTCTGCATGGGAATTCAGCGAGAGTTTGCTTTGCATGCAAAATTTTGCGAAACTTGAGAAAATTTCACTTTCCTAATGATATATTTCAAAAATTCGCTTTTCGTAGGAAATTTTGCAAAAATTTACTTTTCTTGGGAAATCTTCTGAAAACTTCACTTTTTAGAGAGAATTTTGCAAAAAATTACTTTTCAAAGAAAATTTTGGGGAAAATTCAATTTAAAAGGGTTTATCCTAAAAAACCCTTTTTTTATTAAAATTCAAAAGATACTTCAATTTTTGAACCCCTTTTATGTGTAAAGCAGAAGAAAGCAAAGTCAAGGAAAAGCGAGAATAAGTTTTTATTTTTTTTATTTTAGTTAGAATGCACGCGTGCCAAAATGATATTGTGCCCATCACTGGTTTAAAATTAGTTCTTTTAAAAATTTAGTTTTTAAATTGTTTTTAAAAATTTCTTTTCATATAGAGTATAAATCATAATATCTTGTATTTCTATCTCATCGATTACCATCATCTTTGCTCTATTTTACTACGTGTTCATAAAACTTATTTTCCAATTATAACTTCAATTTCTTGCAAACTATTTAACTTTTGAACTTTATACCTGAATAAAAATCAAGTTTATTTAAATAAAATAAATCGCAAAGGAATCCTAACACGTGTAATTCTATAAAGACTCACGCACCTCATGGAAAATCTGAAAGAAAGAAAAAACTTTCCATAATGCAACTTTGATTTGTCTTGATGCAATTTATATAAAATTTAGTTTTACTTTTTTGTTCCACAGACAAACGCATGCACTACTTGGAAATTTCCGGTTTTGTTAATAAAAGTTCTGGGTAAAATTCATAAAGATGCTGCTTTGATTTTTTCTTGCATTTTTTTTTTTTTTGTACTTAAGGCAGCAGGCAGACAGACCTACGCAGGAGTCACTGAGACAAACAGTCAGAGTTGCCTTATGGCAATATGACTCGCAAAGTGCATTTTAAGTTGCAGCAAGTGTCACTTTAAGTATAAAGCGTGCTAAGAATATGTTTGCGATCGTTTCTTCCTTAAGTGAGAAGGCTGTAGTAGTAAAGACAGCCGGTATAATAAGGTTGTTTTTTTTATCCTAAAAGTATGCTTTTATGTGTGTGTTTGTGTTTGTGTGTATGAAATGCGTTTATTTGTTGTTGCACTTTTGGGTCACATTTTTGTTGGAAACTTAATACTTCTGCTACTTTTACAGCTACTGCTTGTGTTCAAGTTGTATTGCTTAAGCAGGAAAAACTTTTTCCCTAAATGCAAGTCACGTTAATTTTTAGTTACTCACGAATACATATGAACGAACAGATACACAGATACACAGATACACAGATTTATTCTCTAAACATTCTCACTAACCCACATGAAATAAATGGGTGTTATAGCACTATTCCAATTAGAGCCACACACTCTAAACTAAACTCTTTTGGTTTACTTTACTCATTTACACATCCACACCGGAGACCTACAAATAACAACCGAATTTTTTATCTACTGAAGGAACAGTGGGCAAGTTTTGTAAATTTTTCGAGAAAAAAAAGGAACAACTTACTTTGCAATTTTAAACACTTAATCCTTCACATCAATCTTCATTTTCGAGGAAATTTTGAATTTCAACAATTTTATTTCAAATTTAATGCTAAAAAAATTCATTTCCAAGCACTGTGCGTCTTAGTAGCATTACCACAAAACATACACACCATCCGTTGGCTTTAGTTTGTAGCTGTGATGGTGTAACTTTCCATGTTTTCACAAAAATGGCTAAAGATTCTTTTCCCGCTTTTCTTCTTTAACTTTTAAGTTTAGAAAAAGTTTTAGCTTTCTTATTTTTTTTTCCTGATTTTGCTTGTGCTTTTATTTTGAGATTTTTGTAAAAGTATAACTTTTCCTATTTACGTTGGGATTAACGAACGACACCAAAACGCGACTTACTTATTTGCTAACATCCTTTTAAAGGAATATGTTGCTTTAAGCAGCAGCAGAACGACCTTAAATAGAAGATAGAACAAAAAAAATCAAATACATAGTTAAAGTTAAGAAAACTTGATAACTTGATAAAAAAAAGAAGCTACATACATTTTTTCAAATGGAGTTAAATTGAAGGTGAAATGTAATCAAAATAGAAAAAATAGAACAGAAAATAGATAAAAAGAACAGAACTTAGAGTTTTTTAAAAATCCATTATTAAATCGGAGTTTAGAAGAGTTTAAGGCAAAACTTTCCATTTAAAAAGGATTTTTCGACAAATTGTCATTTAAAGCGAATTTTTTAGAAAACAATCCTTTGTAGAAAACATTTAAAAAAAAGTTCGGAGTAATTTTTTTGAAATTTGCTTAAAATATTCGAAATTTCTTTTTGAAAAAACTTTACTATATAAAATTAAAATAGTGGAGTTCAAAAATAATTGCAAATGGTCTTGCAACAAAGGAAGTTTAAAATGGTTTTCATAAAATTTTTCAAAAATTTACTGTTTATAGAGAATTTTCATGCCCATCACTATCCTAATCCCAACACCTGTATATCTGTCCCCCTAATCCAATCCCAGTTCCACCACTTTTAACAGTACCGAGGACTGAATGGCTAAAAGAAACAACTCAGCATATTGGATATCGATAGGGATTTCTGCTACAGCAGAGTTAGTTAGTGGAAGAACTGACTTAGACGGAAAGGATGGGCCGCCCAAAAGATTACCTTTCTCGTACTGCGGCTAAAGAAAAGCTCGGTAATATAGCCTTGAGCTTTGACAATGAGCACGAAATAACAATAATTTGGGCTCATAATCAGAGCCAAATGCAAGGCGAATTAAGCTACGGGTAGGGGCGAGAGCCCATCTGGTTTCGATCCAAATTGTTTTGGTTTTCTTAGAAACGGCTTACATTTCGAACCATTAATAATTACAATGCAGTGCAATATTTCACTGCTGTTTCTGTTGTTTTTTATTGTTGTAGTATTGCCACCACCTGTAGTTAAATTCGCATTGAGCCAGATAATTGAACTATCGGCCTTCTTGATCACACTCAAGACAGAGAGTAGCTTAGAGAAAGCATTAAAACCCATAGTTCAGCATGAAGCTACAGAAAAGGTCTTATCCGATAGCCGAACGATAGCTAAGAAAGGCTGAGGAAGCACCGAAAGAACCTTGCAAGATTCGAACAAATCTACGGTTCTATTAATATTATACTTCCAATACCAATATCAACTATTGTCAGTATTACTTCTTAAGCCGTCACAATTGACCATCCCGGTCTCTGGGTGAAAATATTCTGAAATTTCACTTTTTATAAAGATTTTTACAAGTTCAACTTTTATTAAGAATTTTTCATATTCCCCAAGGAATTATGCGAAAATTCACTTGCCGTAAAAATTTTAGTGAAAATTAACTTTTTACAAAGAATTTATAAAAAATTCACTTTTTGCAGAGAACAGAAAAATTCACTTTTCGTACAAAATTTCACTTTTTATTAAAAATTTTTCACTTTCGCTTTTTATAGTTATTTTTCGGACAACTTACTTTTCATAGAAAATATTCCAAAAATTCACTTTCAACAGAGAGTTATCAAAAAAAAAAATAGGTTTCATAAAAAATTATGCGAAAATTCACATTTCAAAAAACATTTTTCAAGAATTCTCAAGTTCGAAAATCTTGTGATCGCTTTATTGAGAATTCTGTGAAAATTCAGTTTACAAAGGGAATTTTTAAAACTTTATTTTTTGTAGTGAATGTTGCGAGTGGGAACTTTTGATAAAAATTCACTTTTTAAAGGATAGAGAGTATTTTCGAATATTCACATTTTATTGGAAATTTGTCGAAAATTCACTTTTTATAAACATTTTTGCGAAAAATAACTTTTTATGGGAAATTTAGCGAAAATTGTCACAGAAAATTTTTGCGAAAAATTATTTTTTATAGGAATTTTTGCTAAATACTTAAATTAACTTTTAATAGGAAATTTGCCGAACATTTACTTTTTATAGGAAATTTTGTGAAAATCAACTTCAAATAGAGAATTTTTGCAAAAATTCACATTTTATTGAAAATTTTGCTAAGATTTGCTTTCTATAAAACTTTTTAAAAATTTCGTTGTTATAAAAAATTTTGCAATAATTCACTTTTTATTGAATATATTTCATAATTCACTTTCTGTCAAAAATTTGTCTTAAATTCACTCATTTATAAAGAAATTTTGCAAACATCACTTTTCATGAGAAACTTGGCAAAAATTCGTTTGTCGTAGAGAATTTTTTTGCAAAAAAAATACTTTTTAAAGGAAATTTCGTAAAAGTTCACCTTTTTTTAGATATTCGGCGAAAAATCACTTTTTATGGGAAATTTTGTAAAAATTTAGTTGTCATACAGAACTTTGCAAAAATTTACTTTCTAATGGATATTTTACATAAATTCACATTTTATAGGATATTGACAAAAATTCACTTTTTGTGGGAAATTTGTAGAAAATTCACTTTTATAGGATATTTTTCCATAATTACTTTTTATGAGAAATTTGGCTAAAATTCACTTGCCATAGAGAATTTTAGCGAAAAATTACTTTTTATAGAAAATTTTTCAAAAATTCACTTTTTATAGGAAATTTCGTGAAAATTCACTTTTTATAGGAAATTTCGTGAAAATTCACTTGTCAGGAGAATTTTTGCAAAAATGCACTTTTTATAGACAATGTTGCTAAAATTCACATTTTATGGGATATTTTGTGAAAATTTAGTTGTCATAGAGAACTGTGCAAAAATTCAGTTTATAATGGATATTTCGCAGGAATTCACTTTTTATGAGAAATTTGGCTAAAATTTTCTTGTC
Organism: Pollenia griseotomentosa; assembly: GCA_963931875.1. Lineage (NCBI taxonomy): Eukaryota > Metazoa > Arthropoda > Insecta > Diptera > Polleniidae > Pollenia > Pollenia griseotomentosa. The sequence goes on from OZ007561.1 coordinate 187,106,900, forward strand.
ATAAAGAATTTTAATAAGAAATTTGACTAAAATTTTCTTGTCATAGAGAATTTTTGCGAAAAATTACTTTTTTAGGAAACTTGGTGAGCTCACTTTTTATTGGATATTTAGCGAAAATTAACTTTTTATAGGAAATTTTGTGCAACTGTTCTTTTTATAGAGAATTTTTACAAAAATTCACTTTGTATTAAAAATTTTGACAAAATTTACTTTTTATGAGAAATTTTGACAGAATTCACTTCTTTTAGGAAATTTGGTGTAAGATCTTTTTTTATTGGATATTTTTGAAAATTGCTTTTTTGTTCATTTCATAAAGAAGTTTTTCGAAATTTCATTGAAAATTTTAGGAAAATTCACTTTTTATGGAACATTTGGAAAAAAAAAAATTCACATCTCAACGGGCATTAGGCGAAAATTCTCATTATAAAGGAATTTTGTAAAAACTACCAATTTACAAAGAAATTTTGAGAAATTAAGAAATTATTTCTCATATTAAAATATTTCATTTTCTTTCTTTAATAAATTTTTATCTTAAATCAAATTTTGTAACAATGTATTAAAACTCTTCTATTTATATTCATAAGAAACATCACCGTTCTCTATATTGTTTATCCAAACATCAAACAAATTAGCAAAACCCTCCTTTACAAACCCTTTTTCATAAAATCATTTTAATTTTATAAAGTTACCATAATTTGCTTCCTTAAATCCACAAGTTTATGAGTCTGATTTTAAAACAAAACAAATTTGGAGACATTTGTTTCCTGCCTCAACTTAAGATCCCTTAGCGTGTTTGTGAATACTTTAACAAAAAAAAAGTAAAACGCAATGCAACACAAAATAAACAAATTACCACAAACACTGCAGCAACAAGAGAACCCAGGACAGACATCAACTGCAAAATACAAATGCCAACCGAAACAACACGTACTTAAAAATATTTAAAACACTACATAACAACACTTTTGTTCAAACAAAAAAAATGAAAGGGGAATACTCGCACAAATACTTACACATTATACTTGCAACAATCGCACAACATCTACAACTATTCCACTCAACAAATTTAAACTTATGAAAGACTATAGCGAGAGAGTGGCAACATAAAAGTCGTTAAGCGTCTTTTAGTGTTTATGATATAAATTAAGTTAATTTAAATTTTTTGTTTGTTTCTAAGTTTTTGTATTCGTTGCAACTTTCAACACACGCATACTTATACAAGCAAACGCACACTTTCGCAAACACACAAATACTCACATACACGCACACACGCACACACACTTAAATAAACAAGCTTGGTGCACAAATTCGCACACTGAGTTTTCGAGTTCCGGTGTCGTCACATAAATGTTAATTTATATTCCCTAAGGGTGAGCAAGTCTGCCGAGTGGAAAGAAAATAGTGTTGTTGAAGTTACAGGGTATAACAATAAGATACAAATTCTAAAATGAAAAATCCATCCTTCTACACTTAATATAATTCAAAATACATAAAGATTATTTTTTATAGAAAATTTTGCAAAAATGTCCCTTCCATCATTTTTTGTTGTAAACTTTACAATAATTCTCTTTTTGCAAGAATTTAAAGGAAATTTTACAAAAATTCTCTTTTAACAGGATATTTTGCGAAAATTCTGCCTTAATAGATAATTAATTTTTGGGGAAATTTACTATATTTATAGCGAAATTTAGAAAAAATTTATAGGAAAATTTTGCAAAAATTAACTTCTCGTGGGGAATTTTACATATCAATATTCACTTTTTGTGTTATTAGGGAATTTTGCGACAATTAATTTTTGATTGGAAATTTTACGAATATTTCCTTTCTAGGCAATTTTGCAAGAATAACTATTTATAAGATATTTTCCAAAAAAAACTTTTAACAGGAAATTTTCCAAGAAAAATCTTTTTCAAAAATGAATTTTTGATAATATTTAGATATATAGGGATATTAAGAATAAATTCCCCTTTCATAAGAAAGTTTGCGAAAATTCAATTTTCATAGGAAATATTACAAATATTAATTTTTTGTAGGTAATTTTGCGACAATTCCGCTTTCAAAGGGAATTTTGCAAAAAATCACTTTTTATAGGTAATTTTCCAAAATTTTCTTTCCATAGGGAATTTAACGACAGGTATTTTTTTATTGGAAATTTTACGATATTCCTTTTAATAAGAAATATTGCAAGAATAAATCTTTAATTAATTAAGTAATTTTTTAAAAATTCACCTTTAATTTTGCGAAAATTCATGGGAAATTTCGCGAATATAGAATTTAGTTAAAATACACTTTTTGGGGATATCAGCAATAATTACATTTTCATAGAGAATTTTGTGAAAATTAACTTTTTTAGAAAATTAACTTTTAACAAGAAATTTTGCAAATGTTAACCTTTCATTGGGAATTTTGGGAAATTTCCCTTTTTATAAAAAAAATTTGGAAAAATTAACTACTTTCACTTTTTATAGGAAATTTTGCAAAAATTCACTTTTCAAAAGAATTTTCATAGGGAAAGCTTACTTTTTATTAGAAGATTTAAAAAAGTAAGTTTTTTTAGGGAATTTTGTGGAATTTCACTATTTATGGGCAGTTTCGCAAAAAAAAAAAAATTCTAAAGGTAATTTTCCCCTAACATGCTTTTAAAAGTGAAGTTTGTGAAATCTATAAATAATTTCAATTGAAGCTAAAAGCAACTTTTTTAAAGCCAACAAATAAAACTTTAACCGAAGTGTAAATGACTAAAATACGATTATTTAAGACTACGTTGAAAAATTTCATTATTTTTTTAACCAAAAACATGTGTTTCCTTTAAAAAGTCACGAACTTATTGACCCGCCCTCGTATAATAAAACGGTGCTTCTAAGTTTTTCTGCAATAAATATCTCGAGCGATTTTAGTTTTTGTTTTCAAGGATCGATTATGAAGACCTCTATGTGTCTGTTAAAAGTATATGAACCTTAAATTTAACCTTTTAAAACTAACACCTCTTTTTTGTTTTCCTGATATCAAAAAATTTGTGTGCATGTTCTTCGGCATGTTGATAAAGTCAACATAAGTAGATGAAGTTTTTTTCCTCTTTTTAATATTGTGATTTTTTAAAAGTTCACTTTTTTTTCTAAAATGACTTAAGGAGTTTTCTTAAGTGTTGCATAAGGAAGTTAAGTAAAATTAAGTTAAGAAAACGTAGAAGCTTGATAATTTTTAGCTTTAACAAAAAAATATTTTAAAAATATAACATATTTACTGAGCTAATTTGAAGTGAAGATGTAGCAAAACTCACAAATTAAAATATTCTAGTAGTGGGTAGATTTCTGAAGTAGAATTTTTTAAGAGAGAAAAAAAACGTCAAATCGTTACTTTAGTTTTTTGACAAAAATTTAAAGTTTTTTATAAGGTTTTTTAACTAATGTCCAGCTTTTGACTTCGTATTTAGTAAATTTTGATTAAAGTTTAAGTTGTAGTTAAATATGGTTTCAGTTTGTAAGTGCTACATGATTAACCCTGTACCAAAAACGTATATTATTGATTTTTCCTTAACTTTTGCTTAGTCATATAAAAAATTTTAAAGTTCAAAATAACATTTGTCTTTAATGACAACCTGCTTTTTCTTACAATTTTCGAGTAAAAATTAAATGCAGTTGGCGAAGTTGAAGCAACATTTTGGGTAAGCAGATAAATATTTAAACCCAAAAGCCAAAATTCCGCAAAAAAAAATTTTTTTTTATTTGCTGCGAAAGTTCTTGTAGACATCTAAAAAATTCAACATGTAGCAAAATATGCCTCAGAAAGGCAAAATATGCGCTAGAAACATGAAAAATGCTGCAAAAAGGCTCTTTTAACTAAACTAAAATATGCAAAAATATGCACTAACAAATCGATGCCAAAATTCATAAAAAGCTCTAAATCGGATAAATATATTGTTTCTGCCTTCATTGGTCGTACATGCAATTGCAAATTTATGGTTTCCCTGCTTATAATTATTTAATATGTGTAAATGTATTCAGATTTACGCATCGTAGGTGCAATAGGATGCCACTTATACAAACGCTTATAAAATGTAGCGTTATTAAGGCAGTAATCTGCAAACTTCTACACATGGACTTTGTGGCCACCTAGGGTGCATTCATCCATGCCTTCCGAACAATATTTTTGTCCGAAGAATAATTTTTTTACTGAGAGTGCTCTGCAATACGATTCACCCATTTCGGAAAATTGTTCCGGAAAAACAAAGCTACCATATGGTTTACAAATGTAAACTTATTATAAATTGTTTTCCAAAAGTGTGTTAAAGAAAAAAGTAAAGTGACTTGTTATTTTTAAATTATAATATATTTTTTTATATAATTATTCAGCAAAAAAACAATAATTTCAACTTTAATGCACAAATTGAAAAAAAGTGCCAACTCAGTTCTTTTTATTCTGAACAAAATTTAAAATTAATCCAATTCAAGAAAAAACTTGCCAAACAAAATAATTACTCTCTCTCCCCCAGAAGTAAGACGTCAAACTCAATATATACAAATTTTGTCCGGGCAAAAATATTGTTCGGATCGCATGGGTGAATCAAGCTTTAGTATTTCTTCTATGATAACCTTTAGTCGGTAAATTAAATTAAAGTCCACTGCAATAATTTCGTACCTAACTCAGGATTGGAAAAAAATCTTCAACTCGTTATTCCCAAGCCAAGCTTTTGTAGCATCTACTCTTATGGCCTGTTCAAGAATTTGCAAACGAAAACTTCGTTCGTTTAACTTACATATATATGTATATGTAAAACAAAAATATTCCCTACAAGAAAAGAATGAGCTAGTTGTCACTTTTTTCACGTTGGTGTTAAGAAAATGATAGAATGAAATGACCGAAATCAAGTTTTCTGTCATTTCTTTCTATCATTTTCTTAAGACCAACATGAAAAAAGTGACTACTCGCTCATTCATTTCTTGTAGGGTGTAAAACAAAAATATTATCTTTTTATTATTTTTTTTTTTTTTGTTTGAAATGTAAGTTAAGCGATCGAAGTCTAAGTTCGCCAGTGTGGCCATATCCAAAATATGTTACAGCTGAAATTCGCAAATCGATAAACAGACAGTAAGTCCAGTTTCAGGACGAAGTTTGTCTTATTATTACTTTCCTTTTCTCGACAAAAGCTTTGTCTACGTCAGATCTTAGCTGCCACTTTTTTATACTCAGTTTATATGAGAGGTACAGTATACTCTCAAATAAACGAATTCCGGTGTGTGAAGTTAATAATCCGAATGATAGTTAGTCTGCATCAACATCGTTTTTGTGGTTAAATTGTTGAAGTCTTTTAATGTTTTACCACAAATGTAGCACCTAATTGTTGACGAGGTCTGTGTAATGAATAAAATTTTTGCTCCAGTCAAAATTTTGTATTTTGTTAACGCCACTTTCCACGTACTCAATTCCTTTTTGTATTATATTCATCTTGTGTTATACCCATCTTATTCAATAGGAATAATATGGATATTCTAATAGGACGAAAATATCGTGGGGGAGATGGGGTTGGATTTTGCCGTAGGCAACTGACGCCATTTTGATGTGATGAAGGTTACAGGTACGGTGGCATTCTTAGGGTCGTCGTCCAATTTCAGAAGGATGCCCTCATCGTCTGCCACTTCCATCTTACCAAAGAAGTTACCCACAAATCCAGTGATCGATTAAGTGTCTTCGTTGGCAGATAATGCGGCAGAATCATCCTGCATACTCTCAGTGATTGCTGTGGTAGTCACCGGAGCTTAAGGCTTCTCTTTGTCATAACCTTTGTAAACTCGGAGGAAGATAGACCTCAATAAGATACTTTCAAATATTTATAGCTGTATTAAGAACATTTTGAGCCACATTTATTTTATTTAACTTAAATTTACAAAACAAACGCATTCAAATACTCCTTTTAGCGGTTTTAAATAAAACGATATTTTATATATTCATAAATTTTCTTTAACATGAAAGTTGCATTTTATTTGTCTTTAAACATCTTTGATAATTGAAACAAAATTTTGTAATATTTTATAAAACAAAAACAAATTTTAAATATTTTTCTTGGTTTTAAAAACAAACCACGAAAAAAGATTGGTTGCCAAAAAAAAAAAAAAAACAACGACCATTATAACACACAAGACCTTCTCTTTTACACAGGGCTAATGCAAATGGCAGCCTTTTTGCCATGAATATTTTTTTTTTTTTTTTTGTTTTTTTTACTTCCTTTCTCTTGACTTTGTTGTGTTCTTTTAAAACATTTTTTTTTATTTTATAGATTTATGCATTTTAATTCTTATCGACATGAAAAACAGCCTTGGCTCCTTTTATGTGTAACAAAATAATTTCTTTTTTTTAGATATTTTATTTTAACTGGAGCGCTATAGATGATATCAAGGCTTTTTTAAACTTAAAACACTTTTGGACTTGCATTGTATATTTTCGAACTGAGACAATATGGTGCTAATACTCTTCAGAGACTTAACGCTAAATTGGGACTATGTAGACCCCTGCACAAGAAGCTGATCTGATAATTAACTAATTTAGCTGAACTAGGACTTAATTAAGAAATACAACAAAACCTAACTTGGTGGCCACACGATCAAGTTTTGCCTTTCAATTCCATTCAATTTGCTGGAATTGTATTAACCCATTTTTGCCAACCGATGATTATAATAACCAGCATTCACTGTTAATAACTGCCAAATAAATCTTGGGGAGTATGTGGTAAGGCTTTGCTGGGTACTAGGTCACTGCAATTGAAACTTGGTGCGGCGAAAAAAGCTTAAACAACCAAATCGAGACCATATAAAAGTTAAAAGCCTTCTTCAAAAAATGCTGGAATAAAAAACAAAGAAAGAATATTAATTAAAAAAGTTATAAAAAATTCAAACCATATAGCTCATTCTGCACCACCCTGTATATTCAATTAATGTTTTGTTTCCAGAAATTTACATAAAAAATATTCGTTGGTAAACCAGAGTTCGAAAGAAACTGTACACTAACGTAGTGTAGTTTTTCAAAACACAAGCTCTAAACCTTATTTGTGTATTTGAGAATTTGTACACAAACAAAATACGCTACATAAAGATTGTGAACTGATGAACACAAACACTAACATAACCTTCAGATCTTTTTTAAGCGAACGTGTGGTTTTTTAGGGAACTTGTTCTGTATTTTTTAGTGAACGCTTAGTGAACCTTAAGTTAAAGTGTTGTGTTTTTTAGTGTATGCGTAGTTAACTTTAAATGTACTTGTTTTTTAAAGAAAGATGTAAAATAATAAATTCTTTGTATATATGGGAAAGAAATTGCAGAATTGGATTATCCACTACCAATGCAGGTATGCAGCAGAGAAAAGAACATTGTAAAGTGTAAAGAGTATGCGTATCTACATATGTATAATTGTTTGTGAATATTTGTAAGTGATAAATGATACATCAAAAATTGTTGTTGTGCTATGCCTTAGTGTTCAAATAGAATTGAGTCTTCAACTTAAGGCAAAAATCCTAAAGGCCATAAATTAAACGTCGGCAGTAGCTTCAAATTTTCTCTCATTTTATTGTTTTTATTTTTTGTTTTCTTTTATTTTTTATTTTCTGTTTAAAAAATGTATGAAATTTAATAAAAGTATGGTACCATTTTAAAGAGAATAAGTGAAAATAAGAAAAACCATTCTCAATTTTAAATAGATTTTTTTCACGACGGCTTTCTATGATAAATTTTTATGTCAAATTGTATGGAGAATGTGGTCTCAACGCAGTTCTGTTTGAACACTTATGCGAGATTATTTGAGAAAGAAAAAAAACATTTGATGCCACTGCTCTGGTTTTTAATAATTTAAATATTTTAAGTTAAAAAATTGTTGTTGTGTTTTATATTCATATTTACATTTAAGGTAAACTTTTAATCCAAATTTTTAATATTTTTAATTAGGCTCATCATCAAATTTAATTTTCATTAAATTATTTTTATGAAGAAAGAATTTTACAACATGAAAATTAATTAAATTTGTTATTGATAATCTTTTATTCTTGACCGTGGCACAGTGCGAAATTTCTTGAGTTTAGCGGAACTTTATTATTTAAACCAGTAAACCAGTTCTGTTTGTGATTTTTTTAAAGTTTTAATAAAAATTAATGTGTTTTTTTTAAGTCTTTGAGTTTATTTACGTTTTTAATTATAGAACAATTAAAAAAACATCAATTCAGAACTAGTCTCATTGCAATCGTCTGAATACTCGTAATCATTGCATGTGTCTTAAAATGTTTCTAACACCTCTAAAACTTCTGAAGTAACTTCACTAAGCTTGGTTTTAGGTGCTTTACGAAGACTAGCGATGTACGGATCCGATGAAATAAGCAGTCGATTAAATAAATCCGTATTTGTGTCAATTCGGGATGTTTTCCTAGTAAAAAGTTCGCGATATTTTCTGCAGTGTTTGTTTCTTGCATCCTGAGCTTCTTCATAAAATTGTCCAATCGGAAGAATGCAAGAGGCTATAATATCCTTTCCATGACAAAGGACTTTATGCACACTAACAGGCATTGAGTACCAGAAATATTCTTTCAAGTACAACTCTAAAGTTTCTCTTGCATAATCGCCGAACTTTTCTGAATCAATTTTAAGACCACAATTTAGGCACTCCAACAGCACATGAAAACGCTTGATCAAATCTAAATTAACGCCAGTTATTTCGGCTGACTTTTCGGCATTTCTAAAGAATTTCCTTGCGGTATTACCATCGTTTGTGTTTCCGGTCTGCTGTTTTGGCATATCTATTAGCAAGCCAAGCTCCTCTTTAAATTTTTGTTGAATGTATTTTTTCATCTCTGCAACTTTTTTTTATTTTCTGTTCCTTTGGCTAACTCGTCTTGACTAGCGAACTGCAAAAGATGTTGCAATTTTTTGTATTGCACTTTAGGATGACAATCCTTAAATTCCTTTTTAGGTCTGCCTGCATTGGTCCTCGATCCACAAGGCAATGCATCCCTTACAGCAGTTGAAAATTTTACATTATTTTTAAGACAGCTTGCATTTTTATTTAGAAATGATGCTAAATTTCGACTGGATTCCCTCCACCTTTTTTGTATTTTACAAACTAGCGCACGAACAGTTACTTTTAAACTGCAAAGAGCGTCAGATGTTAGCACTGGTAAGCCTATTTTTTTCCAAAACAAAACCAATGATGGCGTCCGATGTCGGTTCTTCCTTCCAATTTTGTAAAATACAGTTATATGAAATTTGCAAAGTCATTCTGGAAAAAGTTTAATTTAAAAGAAGATCGCAAAATATCGCAGAAGATATTTTGTGTTCCCAATAGAGGAAAAACATACCTTTAAAATGTTGTGCGTTTTAAGATGGTATTATGTGGTATCACCTTTTAAAGTCTCCAACGAAGTTAAAAAATTAAATTTACTCACTTCTTAAAAATCACTTTTTTCACGAACAAATCACACACGAGTACGAAACGATTTTGCAATTATTTAAATGCCAATAATTGACATTTTTCTCATAAAATAAATTATGTAAAAATCATGGCCTACTGCACTGCCGTTTGTATGTACCACTCTATTAACTGAAACAAATCGAAAATCTTTCTGTATGCAAAAAGTATAATTGAATAAGAAATGCAACTTTCAGGTGTATTTTGCAGTTGTTTCGCAGGGTAAATCTCCAAACTAAGTATGAGGTTTTTGAGGTGGGATATTAAGCAACCGAAATAATGAATAATCTTATGCATTTAATGTATTTCAAAAATTTAATAAAGTTCCGCTAAACTTCCTGAATTTCGCACTGTGCGTGGCCGCGATTCGAAACCTGGCCGGCAGGTAACCCTGACATGTTTCGATCGCAACCACTCGATCTCCTCAGATGGATTTGCCGTCTTACACTCGCAGCCATCGACGAGTGCTGACGTCAATAGTCAAACATCAATCCTTAAACCAAACTGTATTTTAAACTTTGGTAGATCGAAATTTGGTTTTTTGGATGATTAAACATTTTAATTGACTTAACAGGTTTTTCCTTTCTTCTCTTTTTTCCCTGTTCGAGCCCCGGCCACGGTCAAGAATGAAAGATTATCAATAACAATTTTAATTAATTTTCATGTTGTAAAATTCCTTTCTTCATAAAAATAATTTAATGAAAATTAAATTTGATGAACTTAAGCTTAATTAAAAATATTAAAAATTTGGATTAAAAACCACAAATGGTTCAACAAAATAACCACAATACTAATTATTTTAAGGTAAATATTTTTTATTTACTGTACATATATTTTTTTCGTGTACAAATTCAGGAACGGAAAAAAATTGTTTCTTTTATTTTGTATTTTGCATAGAAGTACACATACTGTTCATGTCAAAATAAGGTTTGGTACACTAACTTCATGCACTTTACTGATTTTTTTTCGAACTCTAGTGTAAACAGTGGCCAAGTTCAAAAGATACTGGGGAGAGGGTTGCGCAACTCAAACTGTCCTGTCTGATACTCGAATTGCTAAAGTAAAAAACTACAGTGCTAAAAAATTCGACTTTAGTCAACATAAAACTTTATTCTCCACCATTTTCTTTCCATTTACAAATTAAACCTTTTCTTGCCTTTTTCTTTTTTTTTCATCTCTTGTAACCAATTTTCAAGTATTTTTCCCTATTATCATACCGTTTACTTAAATTTCTATTTCTGTTTTTTTTTCATTTTCTGTGCATATTTTCCCAGCAATTTTCCAGTATTTTCTATGCTTTTATCATATTTTTTTTAACTCTGGTTCAAAATTACCACAAAAAGACGCTAAATCAGCAATAGCGCCAAATTGATTTTAAATTGCATTTGTTGTTTTTTTTTTTTTATTCTCTAGAAGTCTTATTCAGTGCTTTTTTTTTTTTTTTTTTTTTTTTTGTTAAAGTAGCTTCTATTGGGTTCTATTATTTCGTTTGCTGATTTCATTTCTTTTGATAACTTGTCCGTGTTTGGTTTTTATCAGAATTGTCGTCGTTGGTTTTGTCATATCGATGCTTTTTGAGCGTAAATTAGGCATATTTTATGCACATCTCGTTTGAACATTTTGCACTTTTTTTTAGTTTTGGTCTTGGCATGTCATTGCAGTTTTTAACTTGGTCTACTAGGCTCTTTTCTGTTTTTGTTGTTGTTGTTCTTCTGGCTTGCTGCAGTAATTTTTAATTAATTGCTTCAACAAAAATTTTATGGTTGAGTTGAAATCATCGATAAATTTGTATTTGCTGCATACAGATTAGTTTCAGAAAAGAAGTTCAAGGAAAAAATTACAGCTGTCATAAATATAAAGAAAAAAATTTGAAATTTTTTTTAAATTAAGTTAAAGGAAGAACGTGACTTTTTTGCTTATCAAATGGATATAATTAAGCCATAGAGAATTGCTTGACATGGGAAAGAAGGGGTAAATAAAATGTTAAATGAACTGAAAATAAAGATTTAAAATAATCATGGTCAAGGATTGAGAATAAAATTTAAGATTAAGATGGTGTTTTAATAAATTTTAGTTTATATAGTTAAGTATAAAATGTCTAAGGACCCAAAAACCAATTTTAAGGGTATCCTTAAAACAATCTGTTGCTTTAAAACACTAATAAGATTCTAAAAATATTGTGATTTAAAAAAAAGAAGGAATGATATTTGGCTATGCTCAATCTACCAAGAAATAAAATCTTTCAGAAGCTTACCCATGCCCATGTTCTGTAACTCCCGCGTCGAGAAACTGTTTGATTGAAATGTGAGAAATAAAAAAAAATGTCATAAATTGAAACAAACAACTATTTTCCTCACTTAACTGTAAGAAAATTACTCGCCAATTTACAGAAAAAGTATGTCTGTAAAATTTTTGTGAGAAAGTTCCCGCTTTGAACTGTCAAATTAACTCACGAATAAAAACGGGGCAAGAAAAAATTTTAACACAAAAAAATATATTAAAAATACAAAAATACAAACGAACCGAACACAATGAAGTTTGTGGATTTAAAAAAAAAACCGAACAGAATTAAATTTTTTCATATTTTGTTGAGTTTGATAAAAACAGTATTATTTTTGTGTTCGAAAGATGACTAACAAGGAAACGTAATTTTTTAATGATTTTCTACTCAAACACTATTAGCGTTTGTGTTGTCCACAAATCTACCGAACCGAACACTAAGGAGCGATATTAAGTGTTTATTTTCGAACCAACCAAACATTTTTTACACATGAGAAAAATAAACAAAAAACCAGCCAAATAATTGTACACAAACAAAACATATATACAATACAAACACAAGCTGTTCGTGTTGTGGTCGTTGCTAAAATTTTTTATTTGTTAATTTCTTTATCAATGTAAAAAAAGAAACATTATAGAACATTAAAATCTAGTGTTTGTCTACAGTATCACTACAATTTTTCTGTTAAATGACGAAGAACAGAACACTATATAATGTTCGGCTCTTTCTTGAGAATAGTTACGAATGGTTTAAAGGGTTGTGTTCGACTACACAAACACTAAATAAAATAGATATCGTTCCTGGGCGTGTGAACCGAACGCTAAATAATATTCTGTTTATTTTCAAACACTGTTACAGACACACTTTTTCTCACTTTTCGAAAAACGATGGAAACTGCTTTATTTCACATCTTTCCGATGCGAAAAGTTCTAACTAGAGGACTGCTTTGAATAACTCACTTGTTTATAATAATTTATTTTACATTCAAAATAACGAGCACTTACCGCAAAAAACAATAATAAACGACCTAACTGGCAACACTTGAATTTTTTTTTTTTTTATTATTCAGTTTATTTTCAAAAAAAAAAAGAAATATTTTACAAAAGATAGAAAGTGCCTCAGCGCCACTTGGACATTATTGAGGCGAGTTGGTAAAAAATATTAAAAAAAAGTTTAATATATAATAGCAATAAAAAAAAGAGAAAAAAAAAAGAAAAATTATTATTACATATTAAATAAATTTTCACAATAAATGTTTAAAGTTTTTTTGAAACTTGAATAATGTCCTAAAATATCATGGTCACATAAGTTAGCGTTACGATTTTATAGCAAAAACAATTTTATCTCAAGCGACAAACTTTATACAAAATGTTCGAGAAATAAAATTAAAAAACCTTCTCCTGTAAAATTTTGTTTTTGTCGCTTAATACGATTCGTTAAGACCTATATATTGTCTGTTCTTCTATATGCAATGGAGGTATGGACCATAAAAGCAGTAGACGTAAAGAAGCTTGAAGCCTTTGAAATATGGATATATCGAAGAATTCTTAGAATACCATGGACCCACTTTGTATCGAACCGAGAAGTACTCAGTCAAATGCACCGAAGTAGAGAGCTAGTAGTCACCATAAAGAAGCGAAAAACAGCATACCTGGGCCACATTATGAGGAACCCAAAATAAAAACTATTACAAATTATCACGCGAACAAATGTTGAAGGACGGCCTAGGAGCGGAAGAAAAGAAATAACTTGGCTTAGTAACATACAAGCGTGGACTGGTATCCGTGATGCACGCAACCTGTTTAGCGAGGCGAGAAATCGAGAAACTTTTTCAAGATAATAAAAAACTTATGATATGTATCATATAAAATAATGTAAAATTTAATTGTAATGGTCGCTTACATTCGGAAAACGAATTGGCGAATAAGGAAGAAGCTTTTTTTGCGGTTATGGATCGATATATTTGAATATTCAACTGATTTGATTTGAGTTGACTGAATTGAATGTGTTTTTGTTTGTTTCGTCTTTGGTTATTCACTCATTTGTTTCCTTATTATTGGGTGCTCATTACATTAATGTGACGCACTTTGCATATCACAACACATCTCTTCAATGAAGTTTGTTACACGTTGTGTTCAATAAATTCTAGCTTACAAAGTGTATGAGGGCAGTGTATGGAATTTACAAAAATGAATTTCGTTCATCTTTTAAAATGTGCTGATATATTCTGTATGTATGTAAATATGCAGATTTTTATTTAGTCCCGTTAATTTTTATTTGCTACTTTATAAAATAGTTTTTCTTTAAATGCGATTTAAAAGTTTGCTGCCTGTTGTGTAATAAGAAGAAATCTAAAAATATATCGCGAGTTAAATATACATATATTTTTTAATTTTATAACGAAAGTCTGGTTTGATTTTCTTGAAAATAGTTACAAAATCAATAATTCTAAAATAACGCAAAAATCCAAAAAGGCTACCTGCTTACAAGGTGTGGGAAGTAGTGTGCTAGACGCCTTCCACTTGCCCACGAAGTAAGCGAGATTGTGTATAGGCTGCCCACTGTCCGCTTACAATGTGTGCGAAGTAGTGTGGTAGACGTCTTCCACTTGCCCACTAAGTAAGCGAGATTGTGTATAGACTGTCTACTGTCCGCTTACAATGTGTGGGAAGTAGTGTGCTAGACGCCTTCCACTTGCCCACGTAGTAAGCGAGATTGTGTATAGACTGTCGACTGTCCGCTTACAATGTGTGCGAAGTAGTGTGCTAGTGAACACTTCACTATCCCGCTTACTTTGTGTGCAAGTGGTAGGAGTTCACTCGATAAATGCGGCAAAGCATTTGAAAAAGTGTACTAGGTTGTAGTTGAGATGGTGTGCATTACTATCTTACTCGTATCTATCACTTCATCGCTTCTGTTATCGAAAAATTCGCCCCTGGGTTGTAGTTAAACAACAAATGAGTATGTTGAAATTGCTTTTTATTAATTCTTGCAGACCTCTAGTTCTCAACAAAGTTACAGAACATGGGTACTGGTCGGTCTGTGTTTTCCGTATCAAAATCTCCACTTCTGAACCCCACAAACCCTCTCTCGCACATTAAAATCAATGCAACATTCAGAATAAGCTTTGGTAAGCAATCGGAGAGCTTCAGATGCACATTTTTCAAATTTAAAAAGAAAACCGAAACTATTACAAAATAGCACACAATAAATTTTTTTATTCAATGACTAAAGCCCCTACTATACTATGCTTAAGTTGGCTTAAGCAACTGTGCGAATACATGTAAATCATATGTGTCAAGCCATATTGAACTTAAGAAAATTTTTTGTTCAGTTTTATGAATATGTCATTTGCTTAAACAATTTGGAAACTTTTCGCACTTTCCGTACGGAATCAAATGTTTTTTGAATTTGTTATTTTTCAATGCATTTGAGAGTCTTTTTGTTAATTTTTGACAGAAGCTTAATTAAGCTTATGCATATTATAGTTGAGCTTTTAGTGAGAATGAATGCCAGATGTTTATCCTTCGAAATAATATAAAAGGTGTTTTTAACAGCAAATGAAAATACCAGACAAAAATTATCTTTAAATTGAAATTTTTTTATTAAAAACTGGTTGATGATTTCATGACTTTTTTTAAATATGATTTTTGGCATATGGCCGCCGCGGCTACGAGTTACATGGGTTGTTCGATCAGTCCAATTTTTGACAACTTTTTCCAATAAATCTAGTCATATGGCGTCAATGGTTTGTCGCTTAACATAGAATATAAAAAATAATCTAGATGCATTTAATCGCACGGACGAGGAGGCGCGTGAACAGGTCCACTTCTGGAAATAAAGCTGATTTTCCGATTGCTAAGCGCGCTTCATCCAGGTTCACCATATTGTTGGAACCGAATATCGATGATACTCAACTGATTAATTTTTGAAAAAAAAAATTCAGCCTGCATGTCTCGATACCGCTAGCCATTCCCCGTAACGTCAGACTTAAAACTTTTACCAAATTTTGCTTTTGTACATTAAGAACCAAAACATTTATTAGGAATCCTATAACGGATTAAAAAAAACTTTAAGAAGTTCTTTTCAAACGGTTTTAGCCATTGCTCGTACAAATGTATGACAAAAATTAAATACCTTTTGTAAATAAAACCAATAATTTCGAATTTATTAATTAAAAGTTTTTATTCAAAAGTTTTTGTAAATTATAAAAAGAAAAAAAGTTTAATAACGATTTTGAAATTGTGGATCTGATGCAAAAGCAATGCAACCGCATGGATAACCTATAAAAATTAAAAAATAGATTCATATAAGAAAAATAAAACAAAATTAATTTTAAAATTTATATTTATATTCAAAACTTTATTGAAAAGAAAAACAAAAATTTTCGATACAAAAATTAATTTTAATAACAATTTCAATAAAATTGGTTATGAACGATCAAAATCGAGAACGGATAAGTAGTATATAAAATGTCTATAAAAATAAAGAAATAAACTAAAAATATGTGACAAAAGTGTTTTTGAAAAATAAAAAATTTCGAACTGTGGAATAGGAAAGTTCTGTAGTATTTTGACAAACCATCTTAAGTTGAGATAAGATTGCAGAAAAGTTCTTAAAAAAAAATTCGGTGAAAAATTAATTTCTATTAAATAATAAAATAAACCAAAATTAAAGAAAAATTTCTTTTATAATACAAAATTTTAAAAACGTAAGTAAAAATGTTTTTTGAATGAAAATTCATATGATTAAAAACATTTTTTTTGAACTTTTTAAATTTGACTTAAGATGTTTTGTCAAAATGGCACAGAAATATTTTGGATGATTAAAATAAATTAATAATTAAATACAAAAGAAAATAATTGATTTTGAACAGAGTACAAGGCTATAGGGATATAAGGAAAATAGATTTTAAAGACAAAAAATAAACAAAATTAAAACCGCCTTTTTAATTTTATAAATGATATAAATTACTCAATAAGTTTTAAACAGAAAATTTAAAAAAAAACGGTTTTTAACAGGGACCGTAACAGTTATTCCTTTTTTCATAAAAGTCTGATGAAAACAGTTATTTTTTGATTTTTATTTTTTTTAACAAATATAACAGTCATTTTTTGATTTTTATTTTTTTGAACAATAATAACAGTTATTTTTTTATTTTAATTTTTTCGAGCAAAAATAAAAGTTATTCTTTAAAGAAATGTACTAGTAATAATAATTTTTTGACTAAATATTTATTTTAATGTGCATATGAAATCCCAATGATGAATACACATTAAAATAAACATCTAACTGTTAATTTTGATCGAAACAATAAAAATCAATATATTTTATCATAGACAAGTTTATTAGGATCAATGTGGTATACTTGAATCAGTTTTTCGACTTTTACTTCTTGATGCTTTTTTGTTTTAAAATTCCAATATAACTGTTATTTTCGGTCCCTGGTTTTTAATTAGTATTTAAAATTATAAAAAATAGAACAATTCTGATTTTTTGATATTTGGTTAGGCTTGAGTTCATCAAACTTAATTTTCATTAAATTTTTTTTATTGAAAAAAGGAATTTTACAACATGAAAAAAATTAAAATCAATTGATAATTTTTATTCTTGGCTGAGCTGAGGCTCTAATAAAAAATATATATAAAATAATTGTAATTGCACACTGAAACATCCAATCAATTTCCATACATTGTAGAACGGGTCCAAACTACTTGACCAACACTATTCAAAATAACTGTGAAATCAAATTTTAATTAAAAATGATAAAGAACAAAACCATTAATGCCAAAAAAAAAACAAAAAAAAACACAAAACAACTAGTATGATAATGAAATTAATAAATAAATATTTTATTTGTAAATATTTAATCAAAATCAATTAATTTTGAAAATAGTAACAAATTTAAGCTAAAAGTACTGAACTGATGTAAAAGATCGTTAGAAATTAATGTTCAATTAGATGGGCGTTATTGTTAAACATTTAAAAGTAGTTTTGAAATGATTTGAAAATGTTCATTGTACAATTACAAATTATGTAGAGATGATGTTTGAATTCGAATTTTATTCATATCGTTCAGATGCCAACACCCAGTAACTAATATCAAAGCATTTCAACTTGCCTCTTGGTTTACACTGTAAATGCACTTTGATGTATTGGCAGGGACACTGAAATTGTCCACAATGACGTCCTGGCTCTAAGGGGGTAACATCAACCAAACCTCTGATGGCATCGCGACCCCAGCGGGAGGCATAACGCAAAAACAGTTGTACTCCACGTTCCTGAAATTTTGGTTTGTTTTTTTTTTTTTTTGGTTTGTTTAAAAAAAAAAAATAATCAAATAAAAACAAAATGCAGATGCAATAGATGATAGAAAAAGCATACAAGGATGTAAAAGTGGAAAAAACTAAAAAATAATTAAAGTGATGTATTTAAAAAAAAAATAAATATTTTACAAAAAACCATGCATTAAATAGAAAAAAATATAAAGGGTGATTTTTTTATGAATTAAGTTTTTCGGGCCGTCAGCACTGGTTGGTAATTGTGTCCAAACTACATCTGTGAAAGTGAAAAGTGTTCAGTATACTCTGCCATTTCATCATGGAGAAACTCACAAACGAGCAACGACTGCAAATCGTTGAAATTTAGTATCAAAATTCGTGCTCTGTGAGAAATGTCCATCGTTTGTTACGAATTTTTTATGATCGTCAAAATCGACCTAGTGTATCAACAATTCGTGCTATTATCACCAAATTGCGCACCAAATTTACTTTGATGGACATTAAACCACCGAATCGCGTTCGTAGAGTGCGACCAGTGTTAATGAGGATAGTGAAATGTTAGTTCGACCGTGGAAGAAACGTTATAGTCAACGGCGAACGATATCGAACCATAATACGCGACTTTTTTGCCCCAATTGGCTGAGTTGGACTTGGTTAATATGTGGTTTCAATAAGACGGTGCCACATGCCACACAGCTTGTAAAACAATGGACATATTGAAGGATGAATTTGGTGAGCAGTTTATCTCTCGAAATGGCCCTGTGAGTTGGCCGCCAAGATCATGTGATTTGACGCCTCTTGACTATTTCTTGTGGGGTTATGTGAAGTCGTTGGTCTATGTGGGCAAGACAAACACGATTGAAGCTTTAGAGTACAAAATAACACGTGTTATTCGTGGAATA
The DNA here is from genome assembly GCA_963931875.1 of Pollenia griseotomentosa. Lineage (NCBI taxonomy): Eukaryota > Metazoa > Arthropoda > Insecta > Diptera > Polleniidae > Pollenia > Pollenia griseotomentosa. Next base: position 187,125,805 of record OZ007561.1, read on the forward strand.
CAGGCCGAAATGCTCGAAAAAGTGGTGCAAAATTGGACCTTACGAATGGACCATTTGAACCGGAGCCGCGGGCAACATTTACATGAAGTTATTTTTAAAAAGTAGATGGCAACGACCAATTTATCAATTCCAATAAAAATTTTGAATATATGATGCAAATTCGAGTGTTTTATTAGATTTTTTTAATAAAACTACGCTAAAAAAAATCACCCATTAAATGTGGCTAAAAGTAAAAAAGATATGCTTATTTATAGGAAAGAACATCTTGAAATGCAATTTTACAACAGACATGAAAATTTGTAAATTTTTGTGATATAAAAAGTACCGTTTTCATCACACACTAGTGATTTGTGCATGTGATTTGTGCGAGCTCGACTTCTTGTTACTTGTTAATAGGCCTGTGTGCGCACATATCACAAGTAATTGAAAATTTTCAATTTCTTGTAATTAGTTCGATCTGTTAGTGGGCTTTTGTGCGAACGTTTTAAAATTTTTTCAATTTAGTGTACAACGAAACATTATTGCGGAGTTGTTTAGCAAACAAAAATTTTTTTTGGATTCTTCTTAAATTTTTTTCTTTTTTTTTAATTTTTTTTTTTTTTTTTTTTTTTTGTATTGTGTAAACAAATAAATTATCAAAAGTACAATTGCATCATCCGCTTTACAATTCATATTTTCTTATTCGTCAGGTCAGAATTGGTTTGGCGCATAGCATGGTAATTTAACGATGATATGCGCCAAACCAATTCTGAGCTGACGTTTTAGGTTATTGTGATTTGTTCGTCGTGTCTGGAGAAATGGAACGCTAACAAATCACACGCACAAATTACTAGTGTGTGGTCAGCTTTAGGCCAGATCATCACAAAAACTTTTTCCAAAGATTTAAGAAAAGCTAAAAATATTATACAATTAAAACTTAAAAGCGAATAAGAATTATAAACACTCAAAGTTTTACTTGTAACAATTTAAAAGCTTTAATAAAATACAATGAGTTTTTCTTTTCTTATATTAACGATTTATTTTACAAATAAAGTGAAGTTAACCAAATCCGATTGAAGGTCGGGGTTTTCGTTAAATATTTGTTTAGTGTGAACATACCTTAAGTAGATAATGATCTTATAACGAGTCAATAATCATGTGAGAATTGTAAGATTTTTTTTATAAATTTATGTATATAAAATTAAATTTAAGCAAATTATCACAAATGAATGCAACTACAGTGAAATGGTAATTAGTTTAAGTGATGTTATGCATGTAGTCGAAGTAAAAATTAAATTTAATAGATCAGTTAAGGATGGCAATCCAATTTCAAATGCATTGCCATTTAGCTCTAGAGGTTGGTTTTGCTTAAAAACTTTCAGTTGCCGTTTAAAGGATAGCGAATATATTACGTTATGAATCTGTAAGTTAGTAAATAACTTTTTGGTTTACGAATTTTTTTACAATTGACTTTGAAATGCTTAAAAAATTTATATGAAAAGACACAAAGAATCAAACCAAAACCAATTTATAACTAGCCCAGGCGGCTCATGATATCCATGAACCCCCCTGCAATCGATCCGCGCTTGTGCATAGTAAAGCGTGGAATAATTTCAGAAAGAATCATTGGTCAATTTTTGTCTTATCGTAAAACAATTTGTGGTTAATGTGATTGCTATTCGATACCACGCAATGATTGGAAAATTTTTAAGGCAAAAATTGTTGTTCCAATCGATATCAGACAATGATTGAAAGATGTTTAAAGTAAGATTTGTTGTTCCAACAAGATGCAATCATAGCTTGTCCAAATATGACTCTGACTTGCGAAAGTATTGGCGGTCAAATAATATTGTGATTTTGTGATTTTAACTGGTCCTCTTGGTCGCCCTATTTGATGACTCCCAATGACCTTAAGGTTATTAACTAGCAACTATCTTACAGCTTTAGCCCAATAACCTTGATGAAAAACTTTAAAGATAATTTATGGGAAATGTTCTAGAAGGATCACGTAGAGTATACAATGGACAACATTTGAATAATATTCCGCATGTGATAAAAATCTATCGATTTAAAAACAACCATTTTTAAAATCATTTTTTTGAATAAAAGTTTTAATTTGTTTTTCAAATTATAGTTCAACAAAAAAAAATGAATATAAGAGGAAAATGTATTAAGAACAGTGTTCGAAATAAACATCAAATATCGTTTCTTAGTGTTCGGTTCGGTAGATTTGGAGAAAACAAAGACGCTAATAGCGTTTGTGTAGTAAATCATTAAAAAAAATAACGTTTCCCTGTTTGTCATCTTCGAGCACAAAAATACTACTGTTCTTTTCCAACTCTACAAAAAGCTGAGAACACTTAATTTCGTTCTGTTTTTTTTTTTTTAACCATAAACTTCTTTGTGTTCGGTTCGGCACAATAATGTTCGTTTGTTTCAGTTGTGCTAAGCACCCTTTTGGCTGTTAAAAAAAACAAAAATTTTTACAAAACCAAAACACATGCATGCGAAAAATCAAAATGACAGCGAAGAAATTTTACACAAGCAAAACATGCACAATTTACAAACAAGCTATTTGTGCTGTCCTTGTTGCTAAAATTTTTGATTTGCTTTATTCTTTATCAATGTTAAAAAGAAACACTAAAAACATTAAAATATAATGTATTTCAACAGTAATACTATAATGGTTCTGTTTTATAACGACGAATAGAACACTATACAATGTTCATTACTTTCTTGAAAATTACGAACGCTAATAATGTTTGTATTCGTATACACACACACTACGTACGATTAATAATGTTCTGTTTATTTTCGAACACTGATTAGAAATCCATTTTTTTTTAACAAACGATATTATTGTTTTCCAAATGTTTTGTTTTCTAAAACATAATCTGCACAATTTTTAAAACTTTAAACTAAAGTTTTATAAATAATAATTTTTTTATTAAATAAATCATAACGTAACTTATGCGCCACCCTTTATAATATACTTTTTGAATAATTTAAGGTTTGATTGCTCTCCCTAATCGATCAGATTAAAAGTTTTTAATGATAAAGATATTTTAACTTCCATGCCAGTGATAACCAAAATTAGAAAATAATGCTGTAAATACATATTTTAAATAAAAGTAAAATAAAACTAAATTGTAAATATTTTCAATAAAATAATATATATTTCTTAAATAAAATATTTAAGTTTTTCATTTATACAATAAACTTAATAATTTACGACTATTTCTGTAAACAAACGCAAAAAGTTACAACAATGAAGCGAAAAAATCATAAGAATTCTTGAGCAAAGAAAAAAATAAAATAGTTACAAAAAACAACTGCAAACAAGAGCTACAAAAACAAAACAAAAAAAACTATCTTTTGTTTTTCATAATTAAAAACCAGTTTCCAAATCAAATATTAACATTCCTTTAAGGTGTTTTTTTTTCTCTTTTTTCAAAGTATCCTGGGTAAAATGTCCTTTTTTTCTAAGCCCAACAACCCAAACAATTAAGGCCACAACACTGGTTGCGTTGTAAATGCATTTTAATTTTATTGCGCAAAACTTCTTCCTCATACTGGCAGGGACAAATGGATGATTGTAAATGGCGGGGAGTTTCGTGAACACCAGCCTCTTGGACGGTCCAGTCAAGGCGACGTCTTAGGAAATCTTTGCCCCAGCGTTGTAAATAGCTGAGATAAAGTTCTTGCGCCACAGCCTAAAAATTTTACAATATTTGGGGATTTTTGGTTTTCATAATATTGAATATAAAATTAGTAAAAAAAAAAAATACATAAAAAATATTTAATGTGTTTGTATGTGTGTGTTAATGAAAGGAAAAAGGAAATTTATTTTTTTTTTTTTTTAATTCAAATACCATGATTTTGCATAAAAATTAAGTAATAATCTGTCTATTTAAGAAAAAAGAATGTTATTTACATGACTTTAATGTGTTTAAATGTGTTTTGCAAAAAGTGCTTTCTATAAGAAAAAAAAAAAAACAAATAAATCCAAACTCACCTGTTTCCTAGACAAACGCACCGGATTCGAACCTTGTATAACAATATCATTCAGATCTATATCCAACTTGGCCTCCCATCCAGCCTTAATCGTCTCACCACCATTTTGCTCTGTGTGCTCAAGGAATTCGTTTAAAAAGTTTACACAAGGAGCCGAATCAAAGTAGAGGAAACATAAGTTTACTTTATGACACGAGATACGACCACGATCGTCCAATAACAAAAGGATTTTGTGCTTTATCAGCTGTTTATTAACACGAGCCAAACATTTCTCCAAACCTCGAGCCAAACGTAATTTTACCCACATACACAGGAATATAGCGGCAGCATTAAGGAATAGCCAACCTACGCCTAAAGAGAACAGAGCTACTCCTTGTAGGCCAGAGAATAGTAGAGTCAATAAGACAGTAAAAGCAAACAGAATCCAACAAACTAAAATGCGTTTGTAGCAAATGTTGTACATGGTAAAGCGATAATCGTTAACCAGAGTTTCCATGGCGTGAACATATTCTTCGACGGTAAGCTAATGGAAAGAGAATAAAAAAAAGAAAACTTATTGGGTTTTTTTGTTCAAAAAAAATTGCAAACTTCTCTAATACTAATACTCACTGTTAAGCCTTGAGCCATTAATTCTTCAGGCACAAGTTCTGGCTTAAAAATGGCCGGTGTTACCCAGGGAAATTTGATGTTAGCGGGCAGAAGTGTTACAATAACATCACCATTAGCTAAAAATAAAAATTATGCATTAAAGTTTATTAAATAACTTCAAAAAAAATCCCATTTTGGACAAAATTTCAGGCTTTAAGTTGCTGTTACAAGTTTTCAATAATTGCCTTGTCAAAATCTGTTATGAGAAAATGCATTGAAAAAAATGTTTTATTAATTATGATAAACTAAGAGCAAACCCCTACTATCTTATTTTGATGGAAGTCATTCTGTAATTGATTAAAGCATCAATACGAATATAACTCTCTAAAATCTCATTAACTTAAATAAGCACTTCCGCGTTCAGGCATGGATAATTTAGTACTACTGTATTTTCTCGGTATATTTGAAGATAGAACATACCATAGTTTCCTTACGACATAAAAAGTAACATTTCCTTTTTACATCCTATCAACAAGGAATAAAGAAAAATTTTTTGAAACTCTAATATTTACATTGCTTTTAGTTTTTGTTTTAGCATTTTTAATTAACAATTAAAAGGTATGAAAAAGGAAGGGGCATGTTGAACGGTATAATATGAACTAGGACCGACTTATTCGGGGGGTGGTCAAAACCGAGGAACTCGAATGACTCAAGTAAAGGGAAAAAAACTCGATATAGATTTGGACTTACTAGGTATAAACAAGGATTAACTGTTACAAGAGGGATAGATAATTCATGCCTCTGGAAATGGAGGATAAAGTAGGCTATTCTATAGACTTGCTTGTCGTGACAGATGCTGCAGGAAGGCAGATGGTAGGGATTTGTTTCATGATTCTGGTGAGGAGTATAAATTTACAATAATTTCTCATTTCAATTAGAATCAAGAGAAAGGTGTATCAGTTTTTTTTTCCTCTTTACTACGGTGTTCAATTATTCGGGTTTTATTTTTGTTAAATCAAACAATTAATCGATATTTGGTATTTTTAACTTATTCGATTAAACAAATAAAATTTCAAAATTAATCGATTAATCGAATAATTCTAAACCCAGAAATTTTATAAATTACGAGACTTTTTTCGATAATTTTAGAAAAAATGAGTACTTTAGTAACTAAACAATCTTTTTTACAAACACTTGTCAATGTTGCTCCAAATTCTTGCTTCACATTCGGGCACTTAGATTTTAACATTTAGCATTATTAGATTTATCCTTCGTACAATATTTTTTAAAGCAAACTCATTCTAAAAAGAAAAACGCATGAACTGTTTTGTTAATAAATACTGGCGTGTTCTAGAAATCGAAATGAAGTGGATTTAAAATCGAGCAAATTTTAAAAACGATCTTGTAATGAAAGTTCATAAAAATATTCCATTTTATCTACTTCAGTCTATACGTATCTATTGCATTTGCAAGAACAACACTTAAAACAACGTAAAACTACAGTCATTTTGTAAAATAGTAATTGAATTTAAATTATCGTTCGATTTCAATTATACTTCATTTCGATTTCTAAAACATACGCGATAAATTAATATAAATCTTTGAGTAAACATACCTATCTTAGTCGTTTTTTCTTTTGTGAAATGAATTATTTAATTGTGTTGAAAAAATTTAATAAAAAAAATATAAGCTTAATTACTCATACATCTGGTTTGTTTAATCGACTTAAAACTTTAAAAAAAATTATATATTTAACAGAAATACCATATATTTTTTTTTATTCGAATAATCGGTATAAATTAATTGTTTAATCGAAATTAGCAATATTAAATTATTCGAACAATTAATCGTCTAAAATGGTTCGATTAATCGAACAAGAATTAATCGACTGAACACCCTACTCTTTACTAATTAACGATCATTTGAATACTGGAAATTCCATTATGAAATATTGATAAAGAAAATCTGCAGTATATTTGAATCCCACAGAAGTCAGTTAGCATGGCTTTTGCTTCTAAATTCTTTAAAAAATTTCTTAAAATAAATCGTCAAAATAATAAAAAAAATACATAAACATAGCATTGATATTGTGAATTAATTTCGGGCATATGGAAAACTCAGCTGTTCTTGGCGCAACGCATTCTACTTGTTAAATTTGGGTTCACTTTTAAAAGCATTGCTGACCATATGTCACGAATGACACGAACAATAAAAGCCAACAAACTGTCAAATATTTCTGGCTTAAATAAGTTTATGGTAGTGCCGGAATATGGTATCTAGCGATATCCTGTTGCAATTACATCTCGCCCGGATCAATGTCATCCATTTTTTAAACAAAAAAATCAAATGAGCAATGTGGACAATTAACAAAAACATTTCGTGAAATTATTCATTTTAAAAATATTTCTCTCGGTAATTTGATTGTCAGATATGCGGCACCACCCTGCCAAAACCACACATATACAAAACAATGACCTCCAATTAAGGAACAAAAAAAGATTTAGTCCTTGGGCCTACTTCATAGTGGATCTAAGCTACTGCGAAACTAACATTGCGTTTCGCAACTTATACCGGGAGTGAGCATCAACAACACATCCAGGTAACGAAAGACAGAAAGCATTTCCCGCAAGAAGCATGGTTAGGTTAGGTTCCATTGGCAGCCGTCAAGAGACAGCTCACTTGGGTCCTAGTTGGTCCCTTTGTGATACCCGGCGCCAATGGCCATCCCTTGGAGCAGTTACTCAGATGGCGTCACTGCATGTTTCAACCACTTCGTCTTCCTAGTGAAGAGAAGGAGCGATTTTAGTTCCATCCCGGACAGATCCTCCAAACAGGAAAACACCGGTCCCTCCAGGTATTCTTCCCTAATGCCCCGCAGTCCAGGGCAATGGCAAAGGAAGTGAAGCACAGTCTCCTCTTCCTCCTCGTTCTGACAACTCCTACAGTAGTCGTTAAATTCCAGACCCATTCTTCCAGCATGAGTCCCCACCGGCCAGTGTCCAGTCAAAACCGATATCACCGTCGTAATTTGGTTCCTGCTGAACCCAAGTAGAGAGCCAGTTCTCCGTTCATCATATCCAGGCTAAAAGGATCCTGGATATCAAGCAGGTGGACTCACAGGTCCACCGCATCTGCGGAATTCTATAAGACTCGCGCCCGATGAGTAATTTACAGTGAGCCATTGGAAGACCAACAAATTGATCGATGAATCCGTCATCCATGCGACCACCTTGTCTGGCCAGCCCATCTGCTACCAGATTGCCGGGCACTCCGAGTGACCAGGTCCCTTATTCTTTTCCGCGTCCCTTATTCTTTTCCGCCACACGTTATCTGCCTTATTACAAGAAGCATTCTAATGGGCGCCTCAACCAATATTAACGAGATACGATGAATGGTCAGACCTATTCACGATCTCTTTCGATCTCCGTATTTTATATTTTTGCCGAATACCAGGTATTGACGGCCCCTGATTTTGCCAGAGAACGTAACACCAAATAGTGAAATATTCCTAATATGATCCCTATAAGACCCCGGGGTATCATTACAAGCCGTGGGTTTTTTGGATGTAAGGGTGTTTTATCATGATGAATTGCCAAACAAATCTAACCACAAAAATAACCGCAAAACAACAGAGTACTGCAAAATCAGCTGACCCCACTCAAAGCAAGTCTTATATACGGGTGCGTTCGTAAATGCATCACTGCGCTGCATCAGAAAAGCAAACTTTTTTTAAGGCCGATAAAAAAATAATTAAAATTTTTTTTATTGTGTGACTATTACTTTTGTGGAGTTTTTCACAATTTTTTGGTACACATTAACTTCACTAATAAATATATAAGCATTTGAAATCACTGATGCAGCGCAGTGATGCATTTACGAACGCACCCAACCATTCACCATGGTGCGAAAATTAATGAAAGTTATATAAATACCGTTTTTTAAATATAAATAATTCATGTCCAATGTCCAATCCCGCCCACATTTTCACGGATGTTTTGGATTCATAACCAAGATGCTTGTACCTAATTGTTTTCTTGGAAACTTTAAAACATAAAAATAACTTAAAAAACAACAACAAGGAATTTTAAAGTCGAAAATTTAGCGGAAAAATTTCTCCAAATTTTCGCGGGAATTTCCTGTAATTTTTTTCTCCATTAGGAACTCTATACTTAATGTTGAATATTTTTGTCAGTGAAACAAAACAAGCAAAAGTGGATGAGACTGCAATCATGTGGCAAATGTTATTTTCTACCATAAAAACCAAAAAAGTCTGTAGTTTAAGAAGAATCGCGACGATAAAACTCTAGGGAATAATATTCTAACATTAAGATAAAATGTTCATTAGTACACATGACCCACTGTACAAATGTGCCCAAACACAATTTGTTTTTTGTGATAGATTTAGGAAAACAAATATGTTTATAGTGTTTCGCTCAGTGCAGCCATGTTTGTCTGTTATATACCTTTTTTTCTCCTAGAATATACGACTTTTAAAGTCCCATCTTAAGTGATTTAGGCAAATTTTTGTCGTTTGTGGAAACTAGTACAAAAACAAAAACAATCTCTATGTAACATTCCATTTAAAATTAATCTTTGCCTATGACAAAAAGAGGCATGAAATGTTACTCACACATTTGTTCTAGACATTGTACATAGATACACACACTAGATACATATGAAGAAGAAAAAAAAAACAAAGATACATACCAAATCCTTCTCGTATCCGACCTGTTGATAATTCAATTGTTCGCATTGGTGGCTGGGATTCAATTGGTATTGTGACAGACGTTTTTCCAGTTGATGGTTGTGATGATGATGTTGCCGTCGCAGACGTTAAGGATGATGATGCTGATGACAGTTTATTGGTTGTGGAGTTGGTCATATGGCCATTATTGCTGTGATGTGGTAATTGATTGTTGGTGTATTGCTGCTGTTGCTGACTACTTGAGTTATTAGGAGACGTTGTTGTTGATAATGTTTTTGAAACAAGATTGTTGTTATTGTTGCTATTGGAAGTTAAAGTATTTGGTTTTTGGTGATGTTGTTGTATGTTTTGTGTGTTAAATTGTGATTGTTGCTGGTGCTGCAATTGTTGTTGCGCTTTACCGGATGCATTCAAGTTAACATGCACACTTTCAGTATTTAAAACAGCGGGAGCCGCTACGTCCGGCAAAACACTGGAAGTGGAAGACGTTACAGTTGTGCGCTAAAAATGGTTAAAAGAGAAATTTGTCAATATTTTATTAAAGCTTTTTCGTTTTTTATTTATTTAAATTAAGGTAACAAGGAAAGGAAATGACTTGAAATTCATGTAGATGAGAATACATTTTTTTTGTTATGTTTATTTCTTACGTTTTACATACATGTGCTTTAAACTATACAATTATTTAAACCTAAAAAGTGTTTTTTTTTTCTATGTTAAATTTATTGGTTTAATTTTTAGTTTATTTTTGTTTGCATTTTTTGTTCATATTGTGTTATTCTCTTGTCATAATTTGCTTTATTATTTTTCTAAATCGATAATATTGATTTATGATGACATTACAAGGTCTGGTTCGGCCTGGTCATCGGTTAAATATACTGTCTTTTCTACTGCGAATACAATGTTTGTGGGGTTATGTCTATGTCTAAATGCCAGATTTAGTTTTCATCACAAAATCATTGAAATGTTATAAAGCCGTGTGAAAACCTACAATACGGAAGTTTTTTTTTAATAATAATTCTGATGTTTAATGTGATACAAATTTTGTTTTTGCAGTTCTGTTACTTATTATTGGCAATTATTGTTTATCAGATGAAGAATTCATATGAAAGCTAAGGCCAATTATTAAGGCCCTTATCATGTAAAACGCAACGCAACGCCAAAGAATTACATTGAAAGTCATAAATATTTTAGAATTTTGTTGTTGCTTTCTACAGAAAATCATGTGCCGTTTTAAAATTTTCAACGCCACAAGCTATGCAGCGTTTGAAATTTTAAAACGCAATGTGAATTTCTGTAGAATGCAACAACAAAATTACAAAATACAGTGGTATCCCGGTTTAACGTATACTCAGTTTAACGAATTCGCGATTTAACGTACGGTCATATTTTTCCATTGAGTACCTTATATTACGAACAAACACCAAATTTGTGTACTCTAGATAACGAATTTTTATAAAAAAAATTTGAAAAAACAAAGTAGAATGAATGCAAACATATATGCATCCATTCTTTTTGTTTTTGTTTACATTTTTATCATATATTAAGAGCGATTTTACTGTAAACAACGAGTTAAGAGAAGTATTTTCTTTTCTTAAAAAGAAAGCAAAGAAAATACTTACATCGTGTTCATCGATTTCGAACGTTAACGTTCGCAGTTACTCTCCAAAATAAAAATTTGTACGTTACAAAGTCATTTTTTAATTTTGTTTACAAAACAAATGTTTGTTTCTGTTTCAAATTTTACGTAATTTTTGTGGAGTTTTTGTTTTACGTTTTTTAAGTTTATATTATTATAAGTTTTGTTCTCCACTATGTACTCATTTAATTAAAAATGATATGAATTATTTATTTTTTGCTTGTGTTGTGAATGGAAATAAACGAATTTACTTTGTTTTATTAAAATATTATTGTTTAATTATCAAAATTGTATTACAAAAACTTCGGGATATAACGAATTTTTCAATATAATGAAAGGGCCTGACAATATATAATTCGTTAAACCGGGATTATATGTATGACTTTGTTTTCGCTTTCAATGCAATTCTTTGGCATTGCGTTGCGTTTTACATGATAAGGGGACTTTTTTATTTTTATTTTATTTATTTCAGTCTATAGATTTAAAATCCTTATTAGAGTACAATACATAAAGAAATATTTTATTAATTATTTTAAATAAGCAATAATTTTTCTTTTTGTGATCTTATATGCGTTAAACCCTTAAGACAATATCATTTCCGTAGCTTCGGTTCTAAAAATAAATATATGTGTTTATATCGCTTATTCACTTCAATAGTGACATAACTCAAAAATTTTAATTTTTGGAGTTAGTCATGCAGAATTGTTCGCTATGTTTTTCTTTATATTGTATATAATATTCATCTTTATATATTTTATACTTTCCTTGTTTGAAGAGAATGTTTCGTTATTTTTTCTAAGTGGTTAAAGTAAATCAAAAAACTTTAATTGCGTTTATCTCGAAATGGATTTTTTTGTGTTAGGTCACTATTGAAGTAAACAAGCAATATATGTATAATTTGAGTTTTTTGTAATGTAACGCTAACAGAGCGCCTATAATATCTTAATTAAAATATCTGATACCCTACACCACAGTTTATACAGACAGATTTTTAAGAGTAATCCCTATTTGGGACACATGGGCGGACAATCATAAATCCGCCATAGCAAAATTATGTTATGGGATAACGATTCATATAAGAGTTCCTTGTGTCATATATTATCTAAATTACATTAGAAACCAAAGCAGGGAAAAGACTACATATCAACAAAGCTATTTAGGAAACTATTAGTCACAAAACTAACTCCGATTCTAAATGAAAATAGTTGTATTCGAAATCATTAATTTCGATTTAGAAAAATACACAGCCCATTTGAACAAACGGATAGAAGAATAATCGTCTTAAGAAAGAATTTATTGCTCAGCACTCTTCCATGAAGTTTCTCGAGCTTTTGATAAGATGAAGGCTTATTACAGAAATTGAAGCTATATTAAACTGTAAACTGATACATTCGTATTAGTTGCAATGGCTTTATTTTTATTAATGTTACATTTATAAAATATGACAATATGATACAACTGAACACTTTGTTAATTGCCTAATTATTTTGTTAAATTACTTAAGGAGGCCCTTTTACACTATAATACTGAGTTTAACGACATGTCAAAAACTTCAATAAATTTAAAATGTATGTATTAATGTAATTGTAATGTATTAAAAACAATTTGCTATGAAATGTCGTATGGCTCTCACCGTTTTTTTGGAATATTTTTAAACGATTAAACTTTAACTGCCAGGCCCACAATGTCGACAAGAACATTTCTTTCGCATACATATTTATATTGAAAACAAAAAAACAATTAAAAGTTGTTTTTGTTTTCAATATAAATATACAAAAGAAATGTTCTTGTCGCCATCGGGGGCCAGGCAGTAAATTTTATCAGAGCAATACTTTTAGAAGCACAAGAACAAAATTAGAAATGAAAAATTGAAATTTTATTCACATAATTTCAATACTATTTTTTTATTTTTTTTTAATTTAATTATTGTAAAAATTAATCAAAAACGCGACACATGCGAAAAAATATGCAAAAAGTAAATTCGTATTAAGTTTTCATCAAGGGAGATGAAAATAAAAAAACATTTATTTATTGCGGGTAGCAGAATCAGAATAAAAATTATGAAATATATCTGAAATATCCCATTTTATGTTGTTTATGCTGCACACACTCTTATTTTTTATATCTGTTAAAATCCAGCCAAAATGTTAAAAATGCTGCTAACAAAATTAAAAATATTTTTTATACTAAACATATGTTTCGATGCCACAAAGTGTTCTTTTTTTATTTAAAGTTTGATAGTGTAGACGCAAAATGTAATGAAAAAGATTTTCTATATGATTTTTTGACAGTTAGACAATAAAAATCTTTTGATTTTATGAGAGCAAAAATCTTAGGACTTGTTGAATAGTGTCAAAAGGGCTTTCAAACACAATCATATTTGGGTTTTATTCTCTCTTTTTCGATTCCACTCAATCTTCTATGGTTTTGGCTTTACAAAATAAACTACTCTAATTTGGTTTTCTTCCAATCTAGGTTTTTTTTTTTTTATTTTTAGCTTGACTTACTGAAATTTAAAATATAGTTAGTACAATAACCTTTTGGCTTAGCACATGCATACATACATACATACTTTTTTGTATTGTCCAATTTTGTCAATAAAAATACGTGATGAAAATAATTCTATTGAAAAATTAAATAAAAATTTAACACAAATTTCCTATTAATTTTGACAATTTTTTTTTTTCTTGGCAATGCAACATAATCGTACGTTATAAAAAAATACATATTGAAAACAATTCATGCAAAGAAAACTAAGCAATAAATTTTTTTTTTTTTTGTTTAGTTTTTTAGTCTAGATACGACTTATGGAAGCAAAAATTTAAAGTTCTCCAGAAAAGTCTTTAAAAACGAAAATAAGTAAGTTAAACGGGACGGACGAGTTTGAGAAAATTTAAAATTATGGTACGAATAGTTCGGGCTATATAAAAAAATAATCATAGAAAGTGTTCATATGCCAAAAAAAAAAAAAAATAATTATAAGAGGCATGCATGAATTTGTTATTTTTACATACCGCACCACCAAAAGTGCTGAATGGGGGTATACTAAAGGCATCCGCACACGACATATTTTTTACATCTAACTTGTCAAAATTCCCATTGAAAAATACATAAATGTCGTGTGCAACCTGTATTACTTGCATCTGTAAAAGTCGTCTGACAAAATTTCAGTTAGAGCTTGCTCTATTTTCATCTGGCAAACCATCTGACATAAGCTGTGTGGAAACCGGCAGAGGCGGTTAATATTTTACTATATCGATACAAGTATGTTCATTTCACCTTTTAATAGAAATTAATTTCAAACATATACAAAAAACGTTTCATATAATAATTGCATAATAATTCTATCGCTATTATAAATATGTATTTTATACTTGAAATTTTTAATGATTTACGAGTACAACTTCCTGTCTACTTAAATTGCAAGTTGTGCAATTACTTCAAGTTCTACGGAGATGACTTGTTCGAACAATATTTTATTGGTCACGTTTTTAATTTTACAAGTAAGATTCTATTACCGTTCGCTGAAAATTTAAATTTGTTTTTTAAAAAATAAACCTGATAAAAAACTTATTTATAAAAACAAAAATACTTTTAGCATATGTTAAAAATTAATTAATGTTAAAACAGAAAATTTAAAACTAATTACAGGGTACTTTTTTTAATGGCAAAAAAAACCAGTACATAAAAATAAAGCAACTCGAATAACGTGCAGCGAAAATAGATTTATTCCCAGAAACATAATTAGATGGAGAGAATGCCCAACGGGAAAATGTAATCGATAGGAATCAAGAATGCTATACATATCTTGTAAAATATTTGATTCCAGAATTCATTAACATTAATTCATTAACAGGGAACATCTCCTAGGATTGTAATGCATTATTTTAATGCATCCTGCGAATGACTTAAATAATTCATCCTTCATGATAAAAATTTGTAATCGACATAAGTGCAGGAAAAAATAACGAATTCTTATTAAGAAAAATGTAAGAAAGAAAAACACGAATAATAGTCACGAACAGGAAAAGTACGTTCCTTGTTCTGCAAATATAGGAATATACATGGTAATCCATGAGTAATTATTTTGACTGATAAAATTATCTTCTCGATTTCAATGAATGCTCTATTATTCTTTCGAAAGTAATACATTTTTGTTTTAGTTATTTATGTAATTAATTCCTCATTTTCCCGGTGGGTGTGTTAATAACGCCTAATATTCCTTTTTATTTTATGTTTAAGTTGGATAAATAAAAGACATATATTGTCCCTGATCAAAAAGAGGGTATTAACTCGAATTTATAAATTTTCAGTAGAAGCAAAACACTTTTTAATTTAATATTTAAAAAAAAAAATATATATATAAATATTTTTACAGCGGGTAGATATGAATTTTAAGTTAATACCCTCTTGTTGATCTTGTTCTATTAGGAAAGGCCATATGGAAAAACGTATAGGTGCAGTATCTAATTTGGAATATTATCAGCCCAAATTTTTTAAGGAAAAAGTAAGCAATGCACTAACCATCGCTGCTGATTAAAAGCGAAGCATGTTGAAAAACTTGTTAAAGCCAGCTGTGGAGATCTTCCCCCAAAAATGCGAGTTCAATTACATAGAACCACTACACATCGCGCACGGCAGCTGAGGATACATTTAAATTGGCAGCTTCGTTTGCCGAATTAAAGCGCTCTTGAATTATGAAATAATCTTTATGATATAATCTTTTTATTTCCATAGAACACAATACCTTAATAAGCTTGTTTAGAGTTTTCTAAAAAAACTTAACAAATAACGTTTCTCTGTTTGTGATCTTTGAATACAAAAAAAAATACTGTTCTTATCCAACTCAACAAAAATGACCACATTTAATTGCGTTGTGTTCGGTTCAGTTTATTAATGTTCGTTCGTTTCAGTAGTGAGCACCCTTTTGGCTGGTAAAAAAAAAACAAAAAATTTTTTACAAAAACAAAATACACATACGAAAAAAAAAAACAAAAAGCCAGCAAAATAATTTTACACAGAGAAAACATATACACAATAAATACACACACAAGCTGTTCGTTGCTGTGGTCGTTGCTAAAAAAAATTTCTTGTTTGTTCCTTTTTTATCAATGTATAGAACATTTAAATCTAATGTTTGTCTACAGTATCACTACTATTGTTCTGTTTTTTAACGAAGAACAGAATACTATATAATATTCGGCTCTTTCTTGAAAAAAGCTACGAACGGTATTAAGGGTTGTGTTCGTCTACACAAACACTTAAAAATAGATATCGTTTCTGGGTGTGTGAACCGTACACTAAATAAGGATCTCTTTATTTTCGAACACTGATTTTTACCTTCCCCATTAAAAATGTAATTATATGAGTTATGCCGGCCCGCAGTCGCAATTAACAAAAATTTTTGGAAATTGAATTTGAAATTTCTTGCAGACAGACAAAGTTTGTGGATAAATTAAAATATTAAATAATAAAAAAAATTGTTTCAAAAGTATTTCAATTTAATTAATGCGATAATTAAATTAATTATTTTTTTTGATGAAAGAAAGTTAAAAATATAATTTTGATTTAATTAACATTTAAGCTGTTTTGAAATAAATTTTTAATTAAAATATTAATTAAATAACAAAAAATCGTAATTGATTTTTTCGTTTAAAATAAAATAAAATAAAATAATAATTAGTATTGTGGTTATTTTGTTAAACTATTTATGGTTTTTAATCCAAATTTTTAATAATTTTAATTAGGCTTAAGTTCATTAAATTTAATTTTCATTAAATTATTTTTATGAAGAAAGGAAAAAGGTCAACAAGAACAAGAAAGACAAAAAAATGAAAAACAAAAAAAAAAAAAAAAAAAAAAAAAAAAAAAAAAAATGTACTTTGGACTTCAAGAAAAATTCTTGACAAAAGTACGAAAAAACAGAAGTAAGGAAGAACATGTAAAATCAATTAAATAGATAATCATTCAAAGAAGCAAACTTCGATCTACCAAAGGTTAAAATACAATTTGGTTTAAGGATTGATGTTTGACTATTGACGTCAGCACTCGTCGATGGCTGCGAGTGTAAAACGGCAAATCCATCTGAGGAGATCGAGTGGTTGCGATCGAAACATGTCATGGTAACCTGCCGGCCCGGGTTCGAGCCCCGGCCACGGTCAAGAATGAAAGACTATCAATAACAATTTTAATTAATTTTCATGTTGTAAAATTCCTTTCTTCATAAAAATAATTTAATGAAAATTAAATTTAATGAACTTAAGCCTAATTAAAATTATTAAAAATTTGGATTAAAATAAAATAAATAATTTGATAACTAATATGCATGTGGCAGTGTAAATAAAACCGAACTGGCAAAATAAAATAAAGTAATTTGTTTTTATTTTTGTTTTTTCTTTACCCACTTACAACTACATTTAGAGTTAACAAAAAATCAACCAATTGTAGTTGGGACTGTAAGAAAAGATAAACTCACTGTTTATTGTTCTTGTTTTTGTTTAAGCTTTGATATTGTTACAAGTGAAACTGGGGCTTATAATTCTTATTCGCTTAACAGTTTTATTTGGTTTAATATCTTTATTTCTTCTAAAATGTTTGGGTGAAGCTTCCTGATGATCTGGCCTAAGCAACCAGTGAAATGCGCAAAGGAATAGCTTATCCCATCAAAAATAAATTTCAGCTTATCAATAGTATGAAATGGGAATTTAGCACATTTAAACGAAACCTTTTTAATAAATATTTTTATTCTCAAGAAAAACTTTGATAAAATAATTTAAATTTGTAGACTTGTTGTTGGAAATTGTCAAAACCTAAGCCCCATTTAATTAAATCAATTAACACATCGTTTGAAACGGCAAATTTTTTTGATTATTCTTTTAATTAATATTAAAAATATCTTTTATTGAAAAAAAAAAATATTCACAATTTTAAATTTTTACAATTTTTAGGAATCTTTGAAATCATTTTGTTAATAGGTGCAAAATCAACAAATTTTTTGATTGATTCTATGAATTTGGTGATTAGAGAAAATTTTTAATTTTTTCTGTGTACAAACTTCGTCTGTCCGTCAAGAAATGTCCACTATGTAAATTGAGACTTATAATGAGAGAACGTGCGTAAATAAGCCAAAAAATATGAGAGGGAATTCGAGTGACAGCTCCAAAAATCTCGCAAAATTTTACAGAACACTGACTAAAGTTTAACGTTACTATTTCTCTGTAAACTAAGTTAACATATAATGTGTAAGTGTATTTGTAAGTTTAAATAAATAAATAATTGTCTTCCTTATGGCCAATTTTCAGGATTGATATTAAAACACATTTATGTTTAAAATCGTTTTTAATACAAAATTCTCTTCTTCACTAAATACTTCAATCAAACTTAATTCACCGATGTGGTACACTTAATTTCAACTTAAGTTTCTATTGTAATACTTTAGAAAGGTGGCCTCAATAGCACGATAACACAACAACAAGAGGCAAAGCAATTACAATCAGCTGTTTTTTGAGACCAACTTGTAAATAATTATACTTTTTTATGATATTTTTTTTGTATTTTGTAGTGCTACCATACTTTTATCTTAATTAAATAAGACTTTTCAAATAAAACTCCAAAAATCAATCTGTATTTAAATACGATTTAAGTTTTAATGAAAATTAACTTAATTAATATTTAATTACTATCCTGAAAATTAGGTATTAATCTCGAAAAGATTTAAATCCTTGCTCTTCACCTTGGTAAACAAAATTATTCTTAAAATATATATACAGCTACTCACACTTAAAGTGGGACACCATAAAAAAATACTTACAGCCGTATTCATAAAAACTTATTGATGATTAATTGACCGTTTTTAAGCAAAAATTGCTAAAGTTGTATTCTTAAACGAAAAATAGTTTATTGAACCTTTAATAAACCATTCATAAAGTTAAACCAAAAATAAAATGACATTTTGATAAGTGTTTGCATTTTATGATATTATTTTTGTGAAAAATGTTAACAATTAATGACAAAAATGTTTTATTTATTAATATGGACATGTTAAATACATTTTACTAATTTTTTTTTTTTATTTTAGACAACCAATTTAAAGTTATATTTAAAAAAAATTTTATATGATTTAAATGAATATTTTCAGGGGCAAATGCAGATATTCTCTTTAATTATTTATTAAATTATTGCAACTAGTTGTTGTTTTGTTTAAAACAACAAATTATTGTTCAAAAATATTAAAAAAAATAATATAAGCAAATCATAATAATAGTGATGTTAATAAAAAGTAAACAAACTTTTTATTCGAATCCTTTTTTATCGTATATTTATAAAAGGTTCAAACAAAAGATTTTATGATACCTTTCGGCAACATTTTGCTCAGAAACTAAAATAATATGTAGTTTTATTTGATAAGAATAATTTTGAAGGTCTACAATTAAAAAAAATTATAAAAAAAATTTAAATATAGAATATCATGTGAACCGAATAGAAGTTTCATGCATCACTAACAATAAAATGGCAGCAAAATATAAAGACAGTATCCATACTTAAACACAAAATCGCTACAAACAGTTAATAGTAAAAAAGCTGTTAATGTACGTTTATGAATACAAATTTTTATAAGAGGTTTATAAGACAAAAAGCGTTTAATAGTTATTACATACTATAGGCTTAAAATAAGAACTTTTTATGAATATGGCTGTTAGTTTACATACTTTGTGTTAATCTTTTTCTGTAGGTATGAATAAAATTGATATAATTTTATTCATATAATTCATATAAAATTTAAATTATATTTAAATATCAATTTTTGCTTTAAATTCGTTTTAATGTCAAATGAAAATAAAATTATATGAAGAACTATATTTTAATATGAATTGATATTTAAATAGAATTGGTGAAATAGACACTTTGTATATTAAACGAAAATTCTTAAATTTAATTCAAGTTTTAATTTTAACTTCAAAGTATTTATAGCAATATAATGCTTTTCCTATGTGTCCCATTTATAGTGTTAGTAGCTGTATATGAAATAAAATACATACTAAATTATACATGCTTAACAAACAAATAAAAACTCGCAATTATTTTATTTTTAAAGCAATCAAAAATCACAAACAGGTACTAATTATTGCGGCTTTGAACTAAACAATTATAAAAAAAAAATCAGAAAATTAAAATGCTCGTATAAATAAAATTGTATATGGCCTGCCAAACGATTTAAGTGACTGCCTGATTTTTTTTTTAAATATTTAATTGTTATTTTTATTGTATTGTATTGTACTGTATTTAATTTTCCGTCAGTGAATGACTCAAAATTCAGTAATTTACTTAAGCTACTATTAACTTGACTGCATACAGAATATTTCATTAAGAAGTTCAAATATTTCTAATATTGACAATTTGATAAGGGAAAAGTAAGAAAAACAGACAGACGGACGGAAAGACTGACAGGCAAAACAAACAAAAACAGTAATAAAAAAAATAAGATAAACGTGAGTAAAATTTAAAAAATTTCATTAAAGTTAAATAAGATACATTCATATGTTTTGTACCTTAAAGATTCGTAGTTAACACATTATCACTGAGAGAATTGTATTTAACTATTTGTTTAAAGAAAGAGGAAGAGCGGAAGGCAGTAAAGGGAGAGAGAACGCTATAAGAAGAGAGTACTAAAAACCGGTAATTATGTGTAAACGGTTTGGAGATAAGATGTAAAACTATTTTTACTTTTATATTGTCTAAAACATCAAAATTTAAAGAAACTTAACGATTTCAATTATAAAGAAAAAATATATACAATTTAAATAAATATTTTTAGTTCTTTGCCATCTAAATTTTAACAATTTGTATATTATAATGACTAGATATTAAATTTAATTGAACTGAACTGAACTGATCTACTAAGTGGATTATTAAAGAACCGATCGTGAGTTGTAAACCGAATCCCAAGAAAGTTGATGCCGTTTATTACACTTTACCACCATGAGTGGTGAGTAAGGGTAAATTAAGTTTGTCATTTCGTGTGTAACACTAGGCAATGTTCTTATAAGACCCCATTGAGCCTTCACACTTTAGACAAATTTTTAAGCGAACAATTTTTGTTCCATCAATCACACACTGTAGTAAAATTATCTGGCATAAAATGTATACATGAACAAAACTTTGTATGTATTAGTGTTTTTTGCATTTATTTGTTTTTGAAAATGTATTTGATGTATTGGTTTTGTGCTGCTTGTGCACTGCTGCTTGGTAGAAGCCGGTTGAAACTTTACGCCAACGAAAACCCATTCCCTTCACCTCGCTTGCCTACAAACTGCCATTTTACGCCAGCATAATTCGTCTAGTGTGTGAAGGCTCATAGACTATTTAAATTCTACGTTCTTAAGTAATTCCTAGGGACATTCAATTGTTACCCTTAAATGGGCCTTAATGGGCCCCTTGAAACATGGATACTGTATGGCTGACTCGTTGGCATATGCAGGCACCAATTTGAATCGGAACGATAGTTGTATTTAGTTTATCGATGTAGCTGTGTCCGTCTATTTGAGCGCAATTTTTTTAAGTTCTCATAAGCACGCTGGGATCGAATTCGAACAAAATTGGTATAGTAGACAATGTGTTATGGGCCCAAATGTGGACTAACCCTCTCTTAAATATTGTCTTTTTCGTGCACATGTTAAAATTGGTCAGGTCCAAAAAAAACAATTTTTTAGGCATACTAAAGTATTTTCCCAGTGTGGGCTTTATATGGGGCATATGGTTAATTATAAACCGATTTTCACAAAATTTTGTATTATGATTCCCAATTAAAACGATTTTGTGCCAAATTTAATGAGCATCGGTGCATTCTGTCACCAATTTATGTTAGTTTTGTAACCAAAACATGAATTTTTTAGGGAAGTTTTTCCACATTTGGATTCATAGCTAGTTTCTTACGGAGCCGGTTGTGTTGGATTTCAATCTTAAACTGCTTAAGAGAACAAGAAATATTTTGAAAAAATTTGATTCTTTCTGTTGAGTCTCTCGAGAGTCAGCGTGTTTTCAATAGACGGATATGGCTAAATCGACTTTAAATTACTCAAGGATCTAGAATATATATATAAATATATTTACCTTAAGGGTTCTTAGATGAATATTATCGTTTCGTTTGATTATAGAACCAAAAACAATTTGACATAAAAACTGTGCTTTTCTGTGAGAGACAAAGATACTGATGGACATGACTTAATGAATTTAGAATTACTCCAGAATAATTGTCTATATACTTAATGAGGTCTTATATGAATATATAAGTTTTACACTGAATGACAAATTTAGTATGCCCTCGTTCACCACTAGTGCTGGTGGAAGGTATATAAAAGCTTCCTAAAACATATAGTTGTTCTTGACCACTCGCACTGTGGTAGATGCATAATAGACAGCTCTTATATTTACTCATTAGCGCCCAAATAAAATTTTACTTTTCGAAAAAAGCTTACAATCCTTAAAATAAAAATTGGGCGCTTATGCGTTAACACTTTTTTCAAACGAGGTAGAAATCATGTTAATAGGCTGTTTTGTAAGGTAAAGTCTTATAAAAAATTTTACGTATATAGTTCGTGAGCTACTTTTTGCCACGCTACGCAAGCGTTTAATTTAGACCTATGTTGTAAAAACTTTTCTCATCTTTTACTAAATGTAGAGCTAGTTGTCAAAATACAAAAAAGTAAACAATATATAAGGTTTGGTGTAGAAACAAATTGTAATGCTTGCAAAAATTACCCCTTTTTGTGGAAAAGCCCATATACACAACTCCGAATTCACTATCAAAATCAAAAGTCTTGTATAAATATTTAAGATTGGGAACAGTTGACCTTTAGTTTAGTATAAATTGAAAATTTTTTTTATAATTTGTAAGTCCATAGCGGGCTCTATATTTTATATAAGCCCTACACCCAAAAATCGGTTTCACAGACAAAATTTTTACAACAATTTTAATCTCGGAAAAAATTGTAACCAAAAAAACCATTTTCGTAATTCTAAACATTTTCACATAGTTTTAAGATTAGTAGTTTGATAAATGGTCTTAGTTACTTTAGAGGTCACTCCCAATAAATTTTCTTTAAATCCAATATGCCCCATACAATCGCTGATAAGATTCGGTACTAACACACCTTTACGAAAGTCTTAATTTTTGCACAAAATTCCGTCGTGAAAAATCCATAATTGACCCACTTGCAAAAAGTTATTCGGACTTTAATAAATTTCCCAATTTTCAAGATCGTAATGAAAAAGGTACATATAAATTTTATATCGCTTCAATGATTTATTCAAAGCATAAGTTATTCTTTGGAAAAGTAAACTATGTAAATAAAATTTTCAAAACTTTCCCATTATAAAATATAATTTATATCAACTTCATAACTCTATTGAAGATCAACAAGTTCATAGAATTCTCTTACTCATTCTTACAATTTCATCAAATAAAGTACACTTTTGTTTATTTTTGTATTCATGAAATATGTTGGGTGTAAGTAATTCTCTCTCGTTCTCATTCACTCTCTCCCGAACTACTCTTATCTTGTATTACAACATCATTATTACCTGCACAGGTGTTGCAGCTGTTACATCCAATTGTGAAGCATGCAGTTGTTGTTGTTGCTGTTGACTGCTCTCTATAGTTGGAGTACGAGAACGTGTGGCTCCCCCAACTGCAGTCGAATGTCTCTTTGGATTTGTTGGTGGTGGTATCGGTGATGGTGTTAACCTGTTTGTATCAGCAGCGACTGCAGTCGCTGCCAGTTCATTGTTGTTTTTGCTATTTTCGCTGGTACCTAAAATACCTTCACCGACGTCGTCATCAAATTTAACCCAATTTTCTTTTTTATTCATATTTTTGGGGGCATCGGCATTGTCAGAAGATGAGGAGGCATTTAAATCAACATCCTGCAAAGGATGTTGAGTAACGGTATGACCGTGTTTTAAATCACTGGGTGAGGAAGACATGATTTTACAAAAGATAACAGGAAAAGAAAGAAGTTTTTTCTTTGTAACACAGTTAAAATTTTTTTTTAATTAGTTTTATGAAAATTTAAAGATTTTTCTACCGAATTATTTTATCTTTGTTTTGCGATCATATTATATAAATTTTTTATATCAAGATCATTTGTTTTTAACAATTTTTTTCTCTTCTTATTAAGTTTAGTTTACACTTAAAAAAAAAAATCACTGCCGCAAGGTTTTTTTCCGTACGTTTAATTTCGCTTAATATTTTTTAACCGTTTATGAGTATTTAAAACTCAAAGTGTCGAAAAGCAACTGAATTTTTTAATTTTATTTTTAAGTCACACCCAGCTTGTATTTGGTTGTACTACTGACTTGACTGTATTTTTTTTTTTTACTCGTTACCTAACCTGAGCTTTGTGGTTAAAGGTATTTTTGTTTTTCGTCTTTTATTTTGTTCATTTTTAATTTGTTTTTACTCTTTCGTTTATTTTACTCTCTTGTACTAGTTTGTAAACCCCGTTAATATTGTTTTATTTTCAGAAAAAAAAAATAACGAACGTGTCGCTCTCATAACGTTTATTTGAATACTTGCATACGTTTAATACACATAAACAATATTAACGAAGTTTAACAATGAGTGGATCAATTTAGCGGTTTTTTGGTTGTTATTGCAAATATAAATTATAAAAAAAGATCGTTAGAAAAAACTTTTTATACCCTACAAAAGGTGCTATGAATTTTTTTGCTGTTTTTGCAACGTCTTAATTAAATTATTAGTTCCATACCCATTGTCAAAGCTACTGGAAAAGGCTTCAGATATAAATTAAAAAGAAGGCATAGCCTTGGAAGAAATCCAGCAAGAGTATTTTTTATACAAATTCCATTTTATAAATTTTTTTCCCCCATCATTTCAAATATCATTTCGAATCTATATTGGAGTTAAATACCCGCACAGTATCCGGTTTTGCCAATTTAGAAGGAGTAAACTCAAATTTTTTTTATGGTTTTTTGCTTAAGTTTGAATTCAGTACGTGAGACAATAGTCCAAATAATAAAGAAATGTATGGTAATGCGAAGAAATGTGAACAAAAAGAAGGTAACGGTAAACCAAATGTAGTGTTTATTGCAGAAAAAAAATTCTACACTCTGCGTATTCACTAACTTTGAACTCAAGGCGAATTTACTAGAACGTGGCTTCAAGTCAACATATGGTATTTTTTCCGTGGTCCACTTGTCAAAGTTTGTATACAAACTAATTTTTAATGTAAACAACCCTGCTTTTTACTAGCAATATTTTTGACAATCCATGTTGTTGTAGAGTTGATTTCATCTTCTAGTCAATTCGCATTGTTTGAACTATTATAACTTTTTTGTTTTTATTCCATTTTCTTTTGCTTTTATTTAATAATAACAATAAATCTTCTAATAAACAAGTGATGATACATTTTCTGTTCCGTTTTAAGTAAAACTTTTTTTTTTTTAAGTATATATGGAATATAAAAATGTTAATGGACTCAAAATACCATTTGATTTTAGGGTTTTGTTTCCAACATATAAAAAATTGATACTTATATGTATAATCTATTGGGATTAAAAAAAATAATTTTTGCACCTTTGTGCATACCGCATACACATTTTTTTTTAAAAGTTCACCATGAACTCACAAATGTCGCATCAACAAATTTTGATTTTTGGTATTCTGCTGTGCCAAATGATATACAGGCAAAGCCCGGTATAACGAATGATATAATGTCAGCTCCTTTCGTTAAACTGAGAGATTCGTAATAACGAACTTTTTTTAAATAAAAATTAGCTACATTTGCCATTAAATCGAGCTGTTTATGTTATAATATTCATGTTTATTAAACTTACATACGTAAGTACATACGTGTTTACATATTGCGACAAATTATTTGTGTAAAAAATCTGTAATATATAGTCCAGACAATATGTTGAAACAGCAAATGTATGCTTACACTCATATGCTTAAAAATAATAACAAAGAGGCATTTGTAAGCGTATTCATATTTAATATGAGATATAAGAAAGAAAAAGATTTACATCTTTTTTACATTCATCTAAAATTTTTATTTTTTCACCATTTTGCTTCAACAACACTTCAAGCAAAACTCTTTTATTATGCTTAAAACTAATCTACATGTTCTCTTACTTTGTAACAAACAAAAAAGAACATCCAAACAAACGGTATTGTAACGACTTTTTGGTTTTGCTTTGTTTTACTTAACCATTCGTTAAACCGGGTGCAAATAAGTTGATCGTTCGTTATATAAGGTAGCTAATGAACAAACTTGCTCATTCGTTATATCGAATTTTCGTTAAAGTGAGTATTTGTTATACCGAGCTTTGCCTGTATATGAAAAGCTGTGAAATGCGACCCCAGGAAATATACCCCTAAAGTACTAAATTTGGAATGGTCCCAAGAGCCCAACAACATGCAATTTTCATACACTTTCCTACTATAAAAAAAATTTATACGAACATTGAATTAAAAAAAAATTATAAATACCATGTTTGACTAACCTAAACATTTGTGTAGTAACGTCCGAGTAACTTTACGTTATTGTTTTGGACTAAGGAACCTCCTAGCGACCACCTTGCATCTTTGCGTGAGACACTCTGTGCTTATTTATTCTTATTGTAATATGGGGGATGGCCGTTACAGTTATCCGATTTCGCCCAATTCGTTAAAAAATATGCGTATTTTCATGGTAATACCTCGTTCGAATATTCGTAGCTTTATCTTTAATAGTTTTTAAAATTTAGACTTCAATCCCCCTAAAATGGAAATATCTGACACTGTAACACGGAAAGAAGTTTATTTTCTCAAGTAATCAACTTTGACCCTATACGCACAATAATCGGATAATCGGCGAAAATAATTGGATTAAAAACAACCTAAATAAATAAAAAATTTGTTACTTACTTCCAAATTCGATCGAATTAATTATTTCTCGATAAGTGAAAACATTAAGACAGACACCTAGGCGGCTACACGCAAAGAAACGGTTACGGCAACTACACTATGTTTATTGTTACAATATATTGTTGTCGTACACAAAAAATTTGTATTTTTATTTTATATCAGCAATGCTATAGTTACTGTAAACATTTCAATGTTTATCGCAATTATAAATTTGAGTATTTTTGACTGAAAAATAATTATTTACTCTAATAATATTTTTTTATTGCCATTTGTAAAATAAATTTGTATCAGTTGTGTCGTTTGTTTTAAATACGCCCATCGAATTATTTGTTAGTGAGTGGTTCAACAATTAAAAAAAATACCCATTAAAAAAACAAGTTTAAAAAAATTAAAAAAATAAAGAAATTGTTTTTACTTAAAAAAAAAAATTGTGAACTGCCACAAAATAAAAAATCGATGCAAAAAAGTTGATTTTTTTTTTGTTATGAAAGTGGTGCTGTATCATAATATGATTACTTCTTAACTTACACTGTGCAACAAAAAAAAATAGCAACGCAAAATGCAACTAGACTATTGGTAGAGCAAATCTGCCAAAGGGTTTTGAAAAGTTAGCTCGGGTTCCCGAAATATCGGCCCCTTAAGTTTTTGAATTTCTTGAAAAGGCGTTTGGTAAAAGTCAAAAAAATATACTAAATGTACTTCTGAGCTAAAATACTATTTTAGATGTCTTCAGTAGAATTGTATGGCGATTCTTTTCTTAGAATATATTAACCCTTTTACACTAATTTTAAAGGGTAATTTTTGTCTTCTTTTAACTTCCCTACAAAAGTATACTAAAATGGCACTTTAGAGGTTAAAAATTTTCCACGAATATTTTCTGAATTAAATTTTACTAGGGGTCTTCTAAGACCAAAAAAATCGTACAATGTATGTAAAACGGGTTTTCAAAAAATTCAAAAATTTTCGTTTTACATACATTACACGCACTTTTGGTCTTTGAAGACCTCTAGTGAAATTTTATGCAAAAAATATTCGTAGAACATTTTAACCCTCTAAAGTGCCGTTTTAGTGTGGAAATTAAAACCAGGACAAAAATGAGTGTTAGAGGGTTAATATATTCTAAGAAAATTCTACTGAAATAGTATTTAAGCTCAGAAGTACATTTAGTATATTTTTTTGACTTGTACCAAAAGCCTTTTCTAGAAATTCAAAAACTTAAGGGGCCGATATTTCGGGAACCCGATCTTACTTTTCAAAACCATTTAGCAGATTTTCTCTACCAATAGTCTAGTTTCATTTGCGTTGCAAGTTTTGAGGCTAGTGGCGATGACCCGAATTTTGTTGCACTGTGTTACTATGATTAACATGACAATAATGTGAGAATATGATTAAGGGAAAAATATTATGATTTAATATTACGAATATATTTGGTCATAATATGATTCAATAATAATCGTAATATGTTGACTACAATCATGAATCTTATCATAATATGTTGCTCTTAGAATATGTTAACCACAATAATGTTTTTTCTTTGCGTGAAGGTGGCCCTAGTTGTAGTGGCTCAAAGAGCCAGAAACTTTGAGGATTCTTCAAAGACATCGATTAACAAAAACTTTAAGGAAATTTACGTTGTGTTCTGTTGTATTCCAACCCTCATATGCATAGAGGAGCAAATACATCACAAAAGAGTTTAAGATGCCAATATTTGTGTTTTAGGAATTGGCAAAAGATTTCCATACTGAGTGAAGGGTACCAAATGCTTGTTTGGCTTTGGAGATTCGGTTAGCTGCTAGACCACCCGTATTTGTTAGTATGCTACCTAAGTGAATGAATAACTTTTTTTTATCGATTAATGCACAGAAAAAAAACTGATTTCAATTAAAAAATTTGTGATATTAATTAAAAAATTAATTTAATTTGCACAAGTTAACAAATTAATAGTATGTATTAAATATGTTTTTATATTTACAACATTCTCTGCAGTAATGTTGTTTATATAAGTAAACGTTTAATTCACTTGATTAAATTTTTTTTACAGATTTTAAAGCTTTCCCTCAACAATAAACTTCAGTGTGTTTATCAAAAATAAAAATTGGAAATAAAGCACGTTATGGCTAAATCTTATTAAATTAAATTTTTTTTTTTTTTATTAATTAATTAATTGAAAAAAAGTGACCAGAATTTTTCTGTGTAGTTAAAAATAGCTCTAATAAAAAATTTTAACTTTCTTTAAAATTGTTCTCGAATTTAAGCGCTTTTTTTAATATCGTTAAGAAAAACAAATTAACCACACTTGCATTTTAAACAATTCACCGATAACAAAAACAAGAACGAAAAAAAGCGTATCTTGTCGTACTACCAAATTCATTATAAAGTATTTTACCTTATTTTGTATTGTAAATGTGTGATTGTGTTGTATTGTGTACATTGATGACTTTAACAACTACTAATGCAAAAATAGTATCTACTCTCTAATTTAAACAAGCCTCTCAGTTATTTATTTTTGTTATTATTAATTTCGTTTTCTGGCTGTTGTATTCTATTAAGTTTTTTAATCATTCTCACACACTTGGATTATCAATTATTTACTCACTTCTATTATTATTATTGTTATTCTTAAATTTGTTGTATCCCCATTTATTATTTATTTCGTTTTCATATTTTTGTTTTGTCGTCAAAAAACAAAATTTATTTTCTTTTTTTTCTTTTCTTTTAACTTTTGCATTCTTAAGCATTCATGTGTTTGTTGTAGATGAATTTTTTTTGTTTGATTTTGTTGTTGGTTTTTTAAATGTTTTTGTTTTTACACATAAATATTTTTTTATAATTTGTTTAGTTAATATTGTTTAAAACCCATCCAATATTGTAAACAATTGTAATTGTAGCAGTTGTGTGTTCATACCAACGTAGTTTCATGTTACCAACCCTGACATTTGTTTAAAATTTATGCGTGGAATTTATTGCAGAGATGGTCAAGTATAAATATTAATTTCTCTCTGATGCCTGTAGTGCAAATTGTATACATATATTAATGTAAGTATGTATAAATACACGGGTTACCTGAAGTTCCACAATGTTTTCACTTATTTGTACTTAAAGTTTAGTATATATAGAGTTAAATTTTAAAACAGTTGTGTCAATAAATTGAAGATATTATATAGGCAGACATGTTCATTAGACCTTACCTCAAAAAAAAGTTTACACGTAAACCCTCTAATATAAAGTATTTTTGCAAGGAGGTTTCGAAAAAAAACTTTTTTCTGCCGAACGTAGGGGTCGCCTTTTACATTTTTTGTTATATCTTAGGCAGGGCTGTGGAGTCGGAGTCGGAGTCGGAGTTGAGGAGTCGGAGTTGAGGTTTTTGTACCGGAGTCGGAGTCGGAGTCGAAGTACCCACAAAAACTAGCGACTCCGACTCCGACTTTTTTGCATTAAAATTTTTCTAATATTTTCAAAATAAAAAAATTTTAATGACCAATTTCTCCAATTCTTTTTAAATATCAATTCATATTTAAATATAATTTTTCTTATAATTTTATTTTTATTTGACATAAGAAAACAAATTTTAAACATAAATTGATATATTAATAAATTAGTGGAATTGGCCATAAGAGGGTCTGCTTTTTGAAATTGTGAAGTCAGAAAATAAGGACCAGTATACTTTTCATATGAGTAGGTGAGTTTCAAAAATTAAAAAATTGAGATAACATCTTATTTTGGCAATTTATAAGAATATAGATTGTATCGAAGCATGTCCTTTTCTATGTTTTAATGTGACCTCAAATTTCTGTAACAAAAACCAGCGGGTTTACTATTTGAATTTCGCCAAGATATAGTTAATGAAATAGAGCCGAATTAAGGAATTTAAAAATTAAATTTGTAAAGATGTTGTTTTTTATTTATCGTATATTAACAAATATTTTTGTAGCCATGTTCATGAATATGACATGAAATCAGCTGTAGCTCCTGTGGTGAAAGCATTAAGTGAACTACATTTTAAGTTCCAACCTTCAAGATGAATTATAATAGAATAGAAGGAAAAGGAACTCGGAAAAATACATGACATTGTTCCAGACATAATTCCCATCAATGTGGGGGTTAACCCGAAAAATGATTTGAGAATACTTTTATCTGCTCACTTTAGGGAAAATTGGAGAGATAATAAAGACTTGCAATTTTAAATTTCGGTCTTGGACAATAATAATATTGAATTAGGAACGGAAAAATGCAATGGCGAGTACACTGAAGAAAAAGATTTAAATTTAGTTGTTTAAAAATTCACATAAAACTACATCAAGCCACATGTTGAAAACTTTACAGCAGACCGCGCAAACATGTTGATAATAGCAAATGATGTTTATGTTATAAAAATGTGCATTTGTACGAATATTTTATATGATCCTAACATATTTTTTTTATGTCGATGATATACTTAAAAAATTACGTCATAAAATGTTCGTTACCTTCTATGGTACTGTTCCATGCCTTGAGACAAACAGCACCAAGTCCAACAACAAAAGGGGTACTATTTCCCAAAAATAATAGAAGGCTAACAACATTTTTTTACGTTACATTTCTCTTCAAAATGTGTTATATAAATTGTAAAACTAACAACTGAAGGCGCATCTGCATGTTTTAATAAACTATATTAAATTTTCCTGAGAAAGATTTGACTTAATAAATAAAACAAGACCAAAATGGCAGTGTCTGAATTTATGTATATTTGGCGCCCTATGCTCCAATGGGAGCAAAAAAGGACTGTCCTTTGCCTCTATTAATATTGTGGTAAACAACACTAAGTACACTTGATGCCTTTAACGTCTAAGCCAATTGGACTTGCTGTTGTTTTCAACTTTTCTATCTCGAAAGCTACATTAGATAGGACTTATGGAAATTCACACATCTATAAATTCCAACAGTATAAAAAACGTTATTTGAAAAAGATGTGAATTGGTGTAGTTTATCTCTCCCCTACAGAACTATTTTTACATTTTTTAGCACTGTTGGCATAATATTAATAAATTAATATAACCTTTAAAATATACCTAAATTCAATGATCCCATACGGATTGAAGCAAAACTCGTTTCTTTCGAAAGTTCGTAACAAAACTCGTTCTGTTGAGTTATAAGTCAAGAATGTCATAACACTTTAGAATTAAAAAAGTTCAACTCATTTGGTCTATTTAATCGGGCGCTATATGTTTTTTGCATTTTTTCCAAAATCCAAATAAAATATTTTGCAGCTTTCCTACTCATATAGTAGGTTAAAGCTCAATGCGCGGCACGTTAGAATTAAAATATCGATTTGAAATTTTTACAGAATCATTTTGTTGCTGTATTTAACCATTTAACAGGTACTAAATTAAAAAAGAGTTTAAAGTCAAATAAAAACTAGTCTCTTAAATAATGCTAAGTTAGAGTAGGAGTCGGAGTCGGAGTTGGAGTCGGAGTCGGAGTCGGAGTCGGAGTCGTACTTAAAAAATTTCACCAAAAGGAGTCGGAGTCGGAGTTATAACTTTTTCTTAACGACTCCACAGCCCTGATCTTAGGCATTGAACATCCGATCTGAAAGTATGATATATCAATGCTTTTGTCTCGAGAATACTAATGACATCAGAGGCGATTGACCTCAAGTATCTCGTTCTTGTATTTATCCACAAGAATGTACCGCCCTAATGTCAGAAAATAAAAGCTCGCAAAAAACTATTAAGCTTTTGCTAAGGAAATAATCGATAATTCCAGCAGAAACACTTTTTTATTTTATTATACAAAAATATATATCGTTATTTCGAAAATGGATGAGGTTGCACAACATATACTCGCGTAACTCAAAAACGGTTCATTGTATTGAATAAATTAAAAAAAAATTATAGGATTTTTTTCTAAAAAATATTTCTAGTCTGTATTGCAAATTTTGTATGGAAGCCCCCTTAAGGAATGGTGATAAGGGATAGGTATGTTAGAAAGTAAAAAATTTAGGACCCAAACAATGTTTTTCAACCTTTATTTGTCCTTTTCTTAAAGTTTATGGCATAAAGTAAATCCTCAAGATATATGCCCATATGCTGAGAGTCACATTTCGCAAGAAAAATGCGAATACGATTTCAAATCACTTAATGGATGTGTGGGAAAAAGCAATCACAAAAAATTTTGTTATATCATTTTTTTTTGTTATTTGTTATTCATCAAAGAAAGTGGCCAAAAATAAAGAAAAACAAAAAAAACTAAATTAAAATAATTACTTCTTTTATTTGCAATACATTGTATGTGTGTCCGCTTTGTCACAGCTGCCCAATAACAAATTAAGCTTCAAACGAAGCAGGTTTGTAAGGGAGAAATGTAAGAGTTTCGCTAACCATCTCACTTACGGAAGGCATGAATTTTATATAGTGAGTTTCCACTTCGAAGCAATACATTTTTGGTACAAAAAGCGCTTTATTCAACGCATATAAAAACTGGTTAGTGTAGCTATCAGCTTTACACAATGAATGTTTTTTACAGTTTTTTTTAGTATCCTCCCTTACGAACCTGCTTCGTAGTAAGGGAATGCCGTGGCACGTGAAAAGTTATTTCTTCTTTTATAAAACTCGTTAGGAGATCTTCACTTACTTTACTGCATCTTTGTATGTCTTATTGCGAAGCGCATAATTGTGCGCTTATTATTTTAAAGGTACCATTAGTACTTCGCAAAATGATACAAAGCGTCCATGGGCTTTATGTCGCATCGAAGGGCGTCATAATGTCCATGGACATTATGTCCGTGGACATTATGACATGCCACCATAAAAAATATCAGAAAATATCAATTGAAAAACCAAAAAGGTATTAAAAAGTCTGCTTTATAGATTGTCATCCACTCAGCACATTGCATGTTAATTTTATCTTTCTATGTCTGAAATTAACGAAAGTTAATCAAAGTACCAGATGTAGAACGAAAAAGTACCAAAAAGCTCCCTCTAATACATTCTTATTCACTCAGGACCATGCATGTTTATTTTTATCTTTGTAGGTCGAATATTTCAAAATGAACCAGATAAAAAACGAAAAGTACCAACATATTTCATCTTATCACTTAGTAACTTGTACCTATAAAATTATGTTTCTTAGTTCAATATTATAAAAAAATTAGAAATTATTACATGATCCACGGAAAAGTAAAAGGAAGACATTTAATTTTCCGTATTTCCCCTTTTTAATACTTTTTTCTCCCCATAAAGGTTCGGTTGGCTAACAAAGGAAGAGAGCGTTCTTTACTGTTTTGCATGTGCCGATTGATACATAAGATTTATATAATCGTAATATTCGAAAACCGGTTTTTGAAAAATGTCGAATAATAGACCTATCTATTTTTTTATTATTTGATAATTGATAAAAAAACAAATTTTTTTTTCTACATATGTATGTGTTATTAGCAAATTTGAACGCTTTTAACTAGGGATGAGATTTTCATGCACTAAAATATCGAAAATATGCACTAAAAAATAAAAAATATGTACTAAAAACTTGACCATTTCCAATAAAAAAAATAAAATATTCTATTGTTGTATTTATTCTATTAAAACCAATAAATTAATATTTTCGAATTGGCTTCTAATTTCCTCTGTAAATGGGTGTAACCCATGTGTCAATCAAGTAACATGTTACAGTTTTGGATAAATTATTTTAGGACAATTGGCAGCCTTAACCATTTAAGGTGCTGCATCGGTTAAAAATTGAAGGATCTTTTGTCGAAATCTTGTATTTTAAGCAGAGCTCAAAAAATGTATTCATTGATTTTAAAAAAATTTTTTTTTTGATTTGAATTTGGAAATTTTTTTAATAACTTTTTTTATAATATGGAAATTTAAGAAAATATATCACTCAAAAATTTTAAAATAATCAAAAATATGCATTAAAAACCAAAATATGCATTTTTACCAAAATATGCAACAATATGCAAAAACAAATCGATGCCATTTTAACGCAAATTTAATGATTCGGAAAGATCGACATCGTTTTTAGACTATCGACAAAAAACATGCATTTGCATGGAAATCGCATCCCTATTTATAACCCTAAAATTATTCAACAGATTTTAAAAAAAAATATATACTTTGCACTTCTGTGAGTAAATACCTTTCAAATGGTGTATATTTTGTTCAAATTGGTTGACATACAGAGGAGAAAAGTGTTCTTAACTGTTTTTCCTTTGCCGATTTATATAAGATAAGTTGTACATAGTCTGAAGGGTTTAAAACCATAGACTTTAAGAAATGTATACAAATATTGTACTGGTAAGTCCCAAATTAACCATAGGCCACATATTAACCCCCTTTCCAAAATCACTTAAACGTAAACAAATCTCATACAGATGAAGATATCTAAATAATGTTCAGCACAAAAAACTTTTACATAAATCTTAATCTTATAACATAATTTTGTTCTGGCGGGTTCATGATTGCCCATGGGTCCCAAATAGGTTACACTTTCGAAAATTTGTTTCGAAATACTGGGCTGTAGGGTTTCATATGGACGGGCTTGATCTACTTTACTTTTGTACTTGTTTTAAATAAGAGTAATTTTAACGAGTTTATTGGACCCTTTATAGGACATGTAAATTGACCCAAAAAAATTTTTTTGTAAGTTTAGGACTTAACCAAAGTTTGTTTCGGGATAAGGATTTTATAAAAAAATAGAAACGATTTTTAACCTATTATTACAAAACTTTGTCATGCCATAAAGGCCTATATAGAAAATATTTGTTACCAACATTTTTAGGGGATTTATATTGGTAAGCGTGATTTTCGAAATCGTTCTCCTTAGTAATCTAAAGGCATGTTCAAAACTAACAAATATTTGACGAAAAAATCATAAAAAGGAGTGACAAGTAATTGATCAAACTTTAGCTTTGTTTCTAACAATGTAACTTAGAAACTGTTAAATGATTTTTGATATAGCCAAACGTTTTGCAAAAACAAATATTTTTTTAATAAAACTAGTGGTTACGTGTAGGACGCCAACTATTTAATAGGTGTGAACATAGCTTTAGGAGATTGTTCTACATTTGGATCCATAACTATATTCCTACTAAATTGATTGTGCAGCATTTCAGTCTCAAAATGCTTTTGCTTACTTCATGGGGTCTTAAATGAATCTTAAAAAAGTTTTAAACGGAATGACAAACTAAGCTCACCCTTGTTCAGAAGTGGAGGGCATGAAAATTTAACTTAATTTATTCATTTCTTTGCATTTTAAATTAATAAACAAGTAAATATGTAACAACAAAGTAAATAAATGCATTTGTGATTAGAAATGAGATAAAAAGCAGGTCTCTTAATTTGTTTTCTTTTAATTTCTAATAATAACAAAATTTGTTAAAATTTTAATTTAACCTCTTTAAAATTTGAATTTGAAATTCTTAGGAAAAAATATTTACTTCAAAACTTTTTCGCTCTCACATCCATCATATTTCCCCCTTCTACACTCCGATATTAATAGGATCAATCACTTAGTATAAAATATGCATGGGATATATGAAGTGCATCCTTTTAGATTACTTTATATCCTTGCAACAAACTGCCACGTCGACTTGCAATATATAACACAAAACTAACAAACGAAGAAGAGAACGAGGACGTGGATGATGATGACGATGAAAAGAATAAAAGAAAAAAGGCCGTTAAAATTATTTACACTACATCCATTATATGGGCTCCCTTCCATGTTCTGTGTGCCACATAAAACATAATTTAAAAGGCGAACAATCCTCGCATACAAGTACAGAATATTCCAACTATGTTCCATTCTTTTTTTATTCTTTCTTTAGTTAATTCAGCACTTTTTTGTACTTTTTTCTAACTGCCAACAATCATAAATCATAATTTTTCGTAACAAGGAACAAGTTTATACCGAAAACATGGTCTAAAGGTTCTATTTTTTTCCGGCTGGTTAACAAGCAAAGAATGCAAAATGGAGTAAACAAGAACTAGACCAAATCTCAACTATATTTGGTGAAAAACAAGCTTGCACCATTATGTAGAACGTGTATGGAAGTAAGCAAGTAGCCTAAGTTTTATTATTGCACAATCTATACAGGATTTTTATCCTGGCAGCGCAAAAGAAAAACGAGTAAATAAAAAGAAATTTTATAGAAAAACTTTTCATTTTTTTCACTAAATTACATTTAGGAGATTGTTGTGCTGTTGTTAGATGTTGTTTTTCTTTTTGCTCTTTCTATAGCAACATAAGTTGCAAGTATATTAATAGATGGTGCTGGACAGGAATAGCCATGAAACATTTAAAAGAATATTATCCTGCCATGCAGTTCATTGGAAAACCTCAGAGATAACCAAGCCACACAAAATATGTAACGAACTTTTCCTTCCAATTTACTTTGTATATATTTTACGACTTAAAATTGTTTAACTGAGCAACTTTCTATAAAATGCTATTCTAGGGAGACAATTTTCTACAGAAAATTAATGGGAAAAAGACTTTTTTTAAAAAACTGATCGAAAAGAAAAATTTTTTATAAAAAACTGTTCAATAGAGACGAATTTTAAAAAAAAAAAAACATATCAATAAAAAAAATATTTTATTAAAACTCTTAACAAAAAAACTGCTTGGTTTAATAAAATGTTCGAAGGGAAAAATTTTCTATAGAAAACTGTTTATATAAAACAATTTTCTATAGAAAATTTGGCTTCCTGTATTTATTTTATACAAATATATTTATATAAGAAGTTTAAAAAAAAAAAGATTTCGCAGAAACATTTTTCATAAACTATGATTTTTACAAAAAAACTTTCGGATGAAAAGAGTTTTCTATAAACAAAAAAAAATAAATAAAACTTTTTACTTTTTTTTATAAAACTTTTTGATGAGCAAATTTTAAGCAAAAAAATGGAAGTATAACGTTTTCTATAGAAAAACGTAACGATTGACAAAGTTTTGTTTTTCGATATATTCAACCTTATTACGAGAGTCGTTGTCGTGATCTAAGTCTTTGTCTTTTGATGCTTTGTCGATATCATTTCAAATTTACGACAACTGCAATGTTAACAACTAAATATTCATGTCGTACATGTTTATGTCGCTTACGACCATCATAATACCAATTTTTAAAAACTACTTGTTTTCGGTTACGACAATGACACTCAAAATAAAGCTGATTAAGTTTTTTATATAAAGCTTTTCGATGTATAATGAATTTGTTAGAAAGCTTTTTAATAACTTAAGTTTTCTATAGGACACTTCTCGATTAATAAAGTTTTTTAATAAAAACGTTTTTAATTAATCAACAAAGTTTTCTCTA
Organism: Pollenia griseotomentosa; assembly: GCA_963931875.1. Classification (NCBI taxonomy): domain Eukaryota; kingdom Metazoa; phylum Arthropoda; class Insecta; order Diptera; family Polleniidae; genus Pollenia; species Pollenia griseotomentosa. The sequence goes on from OZ007561.1 coordinate 187,163,948, forward strand.
TAAAAGTTTCTGATAGACAAAGTTTTCTGAAAAAAAGTTTTGTATAAATAAATTTTTCTTTAAAAAGCTTTTATGTATCAAAATTTTCTTTGAAAAAAAAATTGCGGTAAATAAAATATTCTATTCTATAAAAAAAAATTTTTATAAACAAAGTTTTCTTAAGAAAGATTTTCAATTAAAAATGCTTTCTGTTGAAAGCTCTTTTATAAATATATTTTTGTTTAGGAAAATTTTTTATAAACAATGTTTTTTTGAGAAAGTTTTGCGATACATAAAGTATTATATAGAAAAATTTTCAATAAATTAAGTTTTTTATAGAAAAGTTTTCAATATATTAAGTTTCCATAGAAAAGTTTTCCATGGAAAAGTTTTCAATATATTAAGTTTTTTTACGAAAGCTTTTTGAATAAATATGCTTTCTGTTAAAACCACCTTGATAAATATAATTTTGACTAGAAAACTTTTTGATAAACAATGTTTTTTAAAGAAAGCTTTGCGACATATAAAATTTTATATAGAAAAGTTTTCAATATATTAAGTTTTCTATAAAAAAGTTTTTAATATAAAGGGTGGTTAAATTTCAAGGGCCGATATTGATTTTGAATAAAACACAAACTATTTAGGAAATTATTGTAATTATTTTATTATGATATATTGGTATTACTCAATTATGTATGGAACAAAATATCGGCCAAATGGGCGCCGCGACCACGGCGGCACACCTCCATCCGATGGTCCAAATTTTCGATGACCCTGAGGCATAATGGAGGTTCTATGCCGTTAATGTGCCGAATTATCTCATCCTTTAGCTCTTGAATTGTTGCTGGCTTATCGACGTACACCTTTTCTTTCAAATAACCCCAAAGAAAAAAGTCCAACGGTGTCAAATCACATGATCTTGGCGGCCAATTGACATCGCCATTACGTGAGATAACACGGCCATTGAATTTGTTGCGCAAAAGAGCCATTGTTTCGTTAGCTGTGTGGCAAGTGGGTGCCACTTGCCACACCTTTCCTGCTGAAACCACATATCGTCCACATCCATATCTTCCAATTCGGGCCATAAAAAGTTCGTTATCATCTCACGATAGCGAACACCATTCACAGTAACTGCCTGACCGGCCTCATTTTGGAAAAAATACGGCCCGATGATGCCGCCAGCCCATAAACCGCACCAAACAGTCACTCTTTGTGGGTGCATTGGTTTTTCGAAAATCACTCTTGGATTCTCATTCGCCCAAATGCGGCAATTCTGCTTATTGACGAATCCACTGAGGTGCAAATGTGCCTCATCACTGAAGATGATTTTCTTCGAAATTTATCATCCATTTTCATAATAAGCCTGTATAACTTTTACACGTTGTTGGATTGTGTATCTCTCCATGGTTCAAATTGAGTAAGTCTGAGATAGAGAAATGTCAAATAAAATTCGGAAAAAAACTTGGCGTTTAGGTGTGGTTCACATTCAACATCGGCCCTTACAATTTAACCACCCTTTACATATTAAGTTTTCTATAGAAAGCTTTTCAATATATTAAGTTTACTATAGAAAACTTTTTCGATTTATTATGCTTTGTATGGAAATTTATTCGATATTTTAAGTTTTCTATAGGAAACATTATAAATCAAAAAGTTTTCTATACTTTTCAATCAACAAAGTTTAATATAAAAAGCTTTTCCATTAACAAAGTGAAATATAGAAAACTTTTTTATATACAAAGTTTTTTTCTGTTAGGAAAGTTTTTCGATAAAAAAAAGTTTTTTATAAATAAAAAGCTTTTCGATTTTTAAGTTTTTTATAGAAAGCTTTTCAGTAAATAAACTTTTCTACAGAAACTTTTTTAATAAAATTTACAATAGAAAACTTTTCGTTTAATAAAGTTGTTTATAGAAATTTTTTTGATAAACAAGATCTAAAGATTTTTTTAGTAAGCTTTTTGATTAAATAAATTTAAAGCTTTTCGATTAAGAAAGTTTGTCGAAATTTTATATGAAAAACAATAGTTTAAAAAAAAAATATTTTATTTAAGAAATCCTTTTCTAAAAACATTTTTATTAAGAATGCATTTTATAAAAAATGTAGATTAGGAAAGCTTATTGAATAAAAAAGCTTTTGATAATGATTTTACCAGAAAACTTAATTTTTTTGATTGGAAGCTTTTAAAGAGAAGTTCTACAGAAAATTAAAAATTTACAATGGAACACTTTTCGCTTAATGAAGTTTTTTATAGAAAATTTTTGATAAACAAGATCTGAAGAGGTTTCAGGAAGCTTTTTGGTGAACTTAATTTAAAGCTTTCAAATAAGAAAGTTTTCTATAGAAAACTTTTCGAATTTTTATATGAAAAACTTTTCAGTTTACAAAGTTTTCTTTAGAAAATTAATCGATTCATTAACAAAAACTTTAAAAGAAAGTATTTCAATTAAGAAATCCTTCTCTAAAAACATTTTATAAAAAAAGCGTTCTAAAAAAGGTAGATTAGGAACGCTTATCGAATAAAAAAGCTTTTGATAAAGCTTTTGCCAGAAAACTTAACTTTTTTTATTGAAATTTCTTGATAAAGTTTTTTAAAAGAAATGTTTTTATAGAAAGCAGTTAAAAGTTGTCTATGGATAACTGTTGTAGGATAAATGCTTACTATAGGAATAGTTTGAGAAAATTCCACATTTTTTAAACTGTTTATCTATCCATCATCCCGTTTGGTCCTTGTTTATTCTCACACTTTGTTAGAGTTTGTTGCTCCTCTAAAATTTTTTGCACCTGCTTTTTTATGGCAACTTTGTTTGGCTTCTGTTGCTGTTGCATGCAAAATCCATGTGTACACAACTAACGAATACATAAGAGTGAGTATGCAGTAGTGTTTGCTTTTGCATTTGTGTGTGTGTGTGTGTGTGTGTGTTAGTGTTTGCATTTGCATAGGCATATGTTTGTATGTATTGGGGAAAACGTATTGTTAAATATCCTTAAGGATATGAATATATTTTGAGGTAAACAGTTGCTCTCGCATGGCTTAAATCATAGGAAAGCCCTCAATAACATGAGCAAACATGCATTTATAAGTGTGTATACTTTTGCTTACTCACATTTATTTTAGGTGTATGTGAATGGGCTTTAAAGCCTTTGCTGATATTGGCTTGTTGTGTACTCTGGTCAATTGGAAGAGTTAAAAAATGGTAAAACAAAAAAATTGTTTTGTTAATGTTGCTTATGGCCGTGTTTAGGTTTTTTATTTTTTGTTTCTTTGGAACATTTTAGATGATTGTTTAGTTTTGTAGTTAAATACTTTAGTAAACAGTTAACAGAAATATTTTATTGGCATAAATGAATTCAACTCTTCATTTTTAGACACATTTATTACAAATTAACTATTTAATATTGTCAGTTGATTGTAAAAACTAAATATTTTAATACTTTAATATAAAGGAATTAATTTTGAATCCTCTTATTTTCTAGGTTTTTTTTTTTTTTTTTTTTTTTTTTTTTTGTCCACTGTAAATTTGAGTTGTACTTAAAAAGTTTCTCTATATTTGTTAAAAACTTCAAAAGTTTTGTCTGTGTTTATTATTTTTTACAGTTTCATAATTTTCCCAAATAAGGTCCTGCCAGTATCCTGGATTATGTGTATGCACTATCTCATCTATGTAATTGTGTATAAAAAGCACATTTTATTAAAAAGACTTCGAACCGGAAAAAAATTTTAATGAAGCAAAAGTTTTTGTACCAGTCTCTTCTCATACTCATGCAACAAACTTTTTGAATTATTATGTTTTATAGCCAAAATGTTATGATTTGGTACTTAAAGTTTTTAGAGAAAAAAGAAACAGACATAAAATAAAATACAATATTTCCAAAAAAAAAAATGTTTTTTTATTAAAGCAGCTTTTAAATACCAATAGTGTTGAATAGTAATCGATTGAAAAATATGTAAACAAAAATGAGTTTTATTGTTGAAATTGCAACATTGTGAATAAGCGCATCTTGTTTAGGATTCCTAAACTCCCGGGATTTTTCCATTCCCGCAACTCATTCAATTTCCTTTCATTCCCGGAAACTCCTGGGCATTCTTTAAAAATAATAACAAGGCGCTTTGGTTAAAACCACCACCTTATTTGGCCAAAACTATCTTACGGCTAAATTATTTACCGACTCCTATGAAACTTAAGACTAGAAAAGTGGGCAGTGCCATGCCCATTCTAAGTAAATATTCTTTTTAAGCTACTTTTACTTAACCGAATCTTGGGAAACTTAGAGCACAGATTAAGCTCTGCTTTAAATGCAAATAAATGATTAGAAAAATGGGCAGTGCCACGCCCATTTCAAATAAATATTCTTTTTAAGCTACTTCTATTTAACTGAACCTTATGAAACTTCGTAAACACATTCAGCTCCAGCGAAAATGTAGTATTCTGAATAGAAAAGTAAGCAGTGCCACGCCCATTTTTTTTCATGCACTCCCACTTAACTGAAAAAAAATTTGAAACAAACATTAATTTCTGGTAAAAATGCAATATAATGACTACATAGAAAAGTAGGTATTGGCACGCCCATTCAAAGGAATTATTATTTTTTTGGGTTTTTAAATTAGTTTATTAAAGTTATAAGCAAGGCTGTGGAGTCAGAGTCGGACTTATAATTTCAGCGATTGGAGTCCACATCCCAGGTTATTAGGACAAGACTATTATACATTTTTTGAAATAGAAATTCAATTTAATAAAAAGAAACATGAATTTCTTCTTTTCAGATTATCACATAGAATAATTATATATAACGTTACCTATAACGCCCGAAGGCCCTATCTTACATTTTTAAAATTTTACATGATAAGCGTAAAAATATTTAAAATAATAAATAGAAAACTTGCCTTAAACTTTTTATAATTAATTTTTCTTCCATTTTGCTTGCAAAACCTACCAGTTGTTTCGACAATTGACAATGCTGCATATTATGCAAACTGTGGGTCAGTTCTTTTAGCGTTTATCATATAATCTTTTGCGAATAGGGCAATTTGTTTTTTGCTTATAAAATCCCTTATTTTGGTAAAAAGATTCCGAAATTCTTTGTGAACATTTGTGTTGATGCAACACAGCAGAATCAATGAAAAAGTCAATATTTAATTTTTGGTTAGTTATGGCCTTTTGCGTTTTAGATAACGATATATAATTCATAATTTGAAATTAAATTAAATTTTATTAGATCCTTGGATCTTTTCTATGGAATTATCACTACTTATGGTGTGACGCAATAGAAATACATATACTATACTACTACCTCCCCCCCCCCCCCTTGAATCCACACATTCCTGCTATATCTAGGAAAAATGACCCGAAAATGTTCTCTTGATTGTTTTTTTTCTATACCTTCTTGAAAACTTAATTTTTTAATGTTTTAACTATTTCTTCAGAAATGTTAGAAAATTTTTCACGGTATGACTATTTTCAAAAAAAAGTGTAATTTTTTCGAAAATCGCAAATAACAACAACTTCTGGAAGTCCTCTGGTAAACAGTTAAAACTTTTTTATTAATGTGAACACAAATGAGTTTTAAGGTGGTCAACACTGAAAAGAAAAATCAATCCATCCGTACAGAAAAGAAAACAAAAGCAGTATCAATAGTACGGATATCCTTAAATCAAGTACAGAATGCCTGATTCAAGTACGGTAAATAGAAAAAAACTTAAAAATAAAAGTACAATATTGGCAAACAGACATAAACATAATTACAATTTTTTTTTTTTTCAAAATGTGCTGAATGTTAACAACAACCTTACAAAATTTACCCCCAACATGTAAAAAAAAAATTATGAACAAATTAAGAAAATTGGTTTTAAATGATTTTTAATCTTTATTTTTATGTCGATTTTGGCATAAAGCCATTTTATGAAAATGTATGCAAAACACAAAATATAAGACAAAAAAACAACATTATTGAAAACATGAAAAGCACCATAAAACAACAAAATATTTTGCAAATTCAGCCTTAATACTACAATTTGTTTCTCTTATATTGTGCTCGTATGTAACAGTGTTGCCAGGTAATGGGAATCTGTTCCAAAACAAGAGAGTTTAACTTTTATTTAACTGACAGATTTTTGTGGTGAGAATTTTATAAAGAAAGGGACGATGTTGAATGTGAACCACACTTAAACGTCAATTTTTTTTCTGAATTTCATTTGACATTTCTCAATTTCAGACTTACTCAATTGGAACCATGGAAAGATACCCAATCGAGCAACGCGCTAAAATTATTCAGGCTTATTATGAAAATGGGCGTTCAAATCAAAATGCATATCGTGCACTTCGTGGTTTTTTCGGTCAATTTAATTGTCCAAATGTGCGTACAATCGGAAAAATCGTACACAAATTTTAGCAAGCCAGGTCTGTAGGAGATGTGAAAACACCAGGGCATGCTCGTACTGCAGAAAATATTGCTGCTGCTCGCGATAGTGTGGCTGAAGTGCCGTCTGCCTCAACTCGTCTAGGTGCCCAACAATTGCACCTCTCACGCTCGTCGTTGATGAACATTATGCATAAAGACTTGCATTTACACGCTTACAAGGTGCAATTGACTCAAGAACTAAAACCGCTTGACTATTCCAAACGTCGTCAATGGTCAGAAAGATGGCAAGAAATGGCAACAGTGGATGACCAATTTTCGAAGAAAATCATCCTCAGTGATGAGGCTCATTTGTATAGAACCTCAATTGTGCCTCAGCATTATCGAAAATTTGTACCATCGGATGGAGGTGTGCCGCCGAGGTCGCGACGGCCATTAGGCCGATATTTTGTTCCATACATAATTGAACCATACCAATATTATCATAATAAATGACAATCATTTCCTTAATAATTTGTATTTTATTAAAAATCAACATCGGCCCTTAAAATTTAACCACCCTTTATATGAAAAACTATATTTAAATATGAATTGATATTTAAATAGAATTGGTGATATTGGCCATTAGTATTTTTTGTCATCAATTCCTTTCGAAGGTACCATTTAAAAATATTTGTTAATTTTCTAGTGGGTGTTTAAATATGCACAAAAATGTTTAAAATATGAAGGCAAACATATCGAAAAAAAACACACACTTATGGATTTGAATAAGTTTTATTTAAGAAAATGTTTATTAGAATGTACATATAATCATGTATTTTTTCCAGTTTTCAAATTGAATTGATCTTCGGTTGTCCCAAAACCCGTAGAATATATGGAAAATATACGTTCAACATCAGCTTATCCATATATTCATTAGTTTCGTTAATAAATTAAAATACTTGTTGTTTTTTAACTTGGTCAACGTTTGCAGACCGAAAGCCCAACCATACTTTGCATGGGCTGGCTTAAGCAACTTTGCGAAAACATTTTAATCATATGTGTCAAGCCATATTTAACGTAAGGAAACGTTTTTTGAAACTGTCATTTGCTTAAGCAAAGTGCGAAACGGATCACACATTCCGTACGGAATCATATGTATTTTGATTTTGTTGTTGTGATTTAAATGCATTTGACAGGCTTTACGTTAATTTTTGGCTGTAGCTTAATGTAGCTCATGGATATTATAGTTGATCCTAAACATTTCGATTAAAACCTTTATTAACTGCCCGTTCCGCTCTTTTCGAACAAAGACTTCATTCGAAATCGCAACAGGTTATACGTTTTTCAATAAATATTTGTTCTATTCTAAAAAGCACACAAATCAAAACGGAATAATTCGCTCTTAAAATTCCTGGATTATCTCCCACCATATGAGCATGTAAGTATTTTTTTTGTTTCTTATAAAACCTTTAAAAAAATCACTTCGTACATTAACAAGACATCCAAAATTGTTCAGTACCCGTTTATTTGAGAAAATCTTAACTAAAAATTGGATCTAGGCCCAATAATTGTTATAAGTTATACACTTCAGCACAAACGCATTATACCGTCTCCGCATATGGAAATATTGGTATTAAACAGATGACAAAATATGGTATTTATATTTAAGGATGTACATTTTGTGGAGATTTTGAAATTTCATTCGGACACTTAAGCCAAAACATTTCTGGCAACACTGCCATGCAAATATTTTTGTTTTTGTGTATGAGTGTTTTTATAAAATGCTTCTCTTTTAAGACAAAGAAAAAAAATTTTTGCTTTTTTAAAAGATTAAAATCTAAATATTTTTATATTATCCTACATTCATCTACTTGGCATTTAGTTAAGCTGAAAATGTTTATCACAAAAAAATACACATACTTATACTAGCACACATACGAACACATAAGGAAATAAACAAACAACAAAATGAGGAGAATAGAGAAAATATATTTAGCATACAAAAGTGGGCAAATGTTGGGTGTACGCTTTAAGGAATTTTATATTTACGTACATGAATGTTAGTGTATCGTTCTATATAAAAAATATATTTAATTTAGTATGCTTACTTAACAGAATGCTTTTACACAATTCTGAAATGATTTAGATGAAAAAAGTACAGATGTATAAAATTAGCCCCGACTAAACAATAATAAAATTCTTCTAATTGTGTTTGTGCAAATACTTTGAGTTAAATACTTAAATCATATTACCAAATTGTAAGGAAATTGGCCTATATTAGTTGATCATATCTTCCGTTTTTTGTAATGTAGCGCTCACGTAAGATGGTAGAACAAAAATTTTTTTACCAAAAAACTAACACATGTTAGGACAGATAAGAAAAGGTATTTATATTGGATTTTTATAGTTAATACTCTGTAAACAGAAAGTAAATATCAATTTTCAAGGGATTTTTGGTTACATTTGTACATCTTTTCCTGCGACGGTTAGTCTAAACTTCAATGCCCAGCTGCCTATAAACTGTTTGATACAAAATTATTTTCTGTTAAATCGTTCGAGGGTGATCGTGTTTTCAGCAGACAGTAATAGTTAAATCGACTTAGGATTTTTGCACGACCAAAAAGGTATGTACTTCAGGGTTGTCAGATTTTTTTAAGCTACATCGCCAAGCCGGATGTCAGAAATCGCCAAAAGTCTATTTGGTTCAGTTTTCTTATCATTTTTTTTTAATTAAATTTTGCATACAAAAAAAGCTAGTATGTATAATATTTCAGTAAAAATCGCTAAAAACTAAAAAAAACTCAAAAATTCGCCGAAAGTAAATTTTGTTTTGTTCCTGTTATTTTATTTTAATGGAGACCAAATATTCAGTTAAAAAAACTAAAACTAAATTCACAAGTCTATAAGATCGTACACTTCAGCCTCATCGATTTCATTACTGGAATTTTGACCTGCATTAATATTATTAGAATTAAGTAGTGACTGAATATAAAATTCACTTAAAATGAGTATAAAACAAAAAAAGTTGCAAGTTTTTTTTTTTAATTAGTAATAATAACAAAAAATGACAAAGTGTTAAAAAAATCGCTGAAATAGTATAAGTGGTAAAAATAGACAAGTAAATCACAAGTTATATCAAAAATCGCCAAAAAAAAATCGCAAGTCGCCAAAGGGAAGATCCCACCGCCAAACACGTTTCAAAATCGCCACGTTTGGCGAGAAATCGCCATATCTGACAACCCTGATGTACTTGCTGATATTATTGATGAATATTTCTCCATGTTGTAAACGGAACGACAAACATAATATTTACTTGTTCACTACTTGTGGTAGTAGAGGGTATATGAAGGAAGTCTAATTACCTACAAAACTTCCGGGCTTATGGTTTTTCACATATATAAAAAATTGACTGCTGTTTCCTTATTTAATGAATAAATACATATTAATTTCAAATATTGACTTTTTCTTAAGAATTTAATTATTATTCTTTTAATTTGTTTGTTTTACTTCTCTTCAGAATTTTCTATTGCTCTTCTTGTGAGGTTTCGTTGCATTTTCATTATTTTACTCATTCAAATTAATTTAAGTTTTAAGCCACCCGTTTAAGTGATACTTTCGCAGAAACATTTGCCAGGGAACAGTGTGTTTTAAAATTATAGGGCAAAAGTGCATAGTGTAAGTGCATTTTCTTAAATAGGAGTCACTTAAAATAATGAATAATTTGGTTCTAAATTTTTTACGATTCATTTGTAATTTATTGAAATAACCGTCGCACAGTTGTGAAAAATCGTTTTTCATCGGCCAAAAATCTGTAACTTCTGAACCGATTGAGATAATTTTTTTTGCTGGAGAGAAGAGTTCTTGAACTTTCCTACAGTTTTAATTTTATTAAAATCGGCTTAGGAGTTATTGATAAATTTATGATTAAAGTTGAACTTTTGGTGTTTTTTAGCATTAAGTAAGAAAATGCTTTTGATTGAGATTGAGAATTATGGTACTTTTTTTATCTAAAAAGGTGGATGTTTAAAGTGCACTGTTTTTAAAACTACTGAATCTACATAGCCGCCAAATTTTATTATGGTATCTTTATTCATGTCATATTTATAGAATGTCAAAATTACTATTTTTTTACCCATATTGAAATAAAAATTTTAATGTTTGACATTTCATGAATCAGACATAGATAGAGATATCGCAGAGAAATTTTGAAGTAAGGTAGACCGAAGAGATCTTAAAACAGTGGACTAAAAAGCATTTCCATTTTTTTTATCAAGAAATAAATAATATAAATAATAAATAAATATTAAGAAAATTATTTTTTTCCAGAAAATCAGGGACATATTAGAAGACATTACTGTTCTAATTTTATAAAAATCGGTGTGTCGAATTACTAGAATTTTTACTATAGATTTTAGAAGACATTACTGTTCTAATTTTATAAAAATCGGTGTGTCGAATTACTAGAATTTTTACTATAGATTTTGTTTGCTTGAAAAATTTTTTTTTTTTTTTTTTTTTTTTTGATAGGACATGTGGGAGAAATAAATGTCAAATTGCTTCTACGAGAATACTCATAAAGTTTTCTTTCCAAAAATTTGGACATTTATATTTATTTGTGGAGAAAATAGTGTTTTATAAGCGAAAGAACATGGCCATGTTTTTGTGAAATAGTAAAAACATAACAACACATGTATTCCCTGTATTCGCATATACATTCGCCTTGAATAAACAACTATACTTCTAGAAAATGCATAAGCATTTCACAAGACAACATACCATTGCTTAAAGTCTGCTTTCCTACCAATATAAAAAATGTTAAGCCCACTATTGATAACAGTTTGATATTAAACATAATCCACCTGATTAAAAAACTAGAAAAATAGTAAAAAAATCCGTTTTATCCAAATCTCTTAAGGCAAAGGAGATAGCTTAATACTAAAGGCCGTTACACACTATCTCACAAAGTCTTACGTATTTTTCAAAAATGCTTCTCTGATATAATTATTCTTTTAACATTTTTAAAAAACAATAACAACTTATCACGACAGGGTTGCATTTTCGTAAATTACTAAGGACTTTGTGGGATAGTGTATCACTGCGTTAAAGGACATTTTTGTAGGACAGCTTAAGTCTAATTTTTTTGCAATCCATAAATATATACATATAATAGCGAATTTTTTTAAAATTGAATATTAATTTTAGAGGACCACAAGTCACTCTCACGACCATCTATTAGCCCCTGTCCTTTCAAATCAACTCAAAAGCCGCCCGGCTTTGATAGTTCCAAACAGTTGCAAATGTACATATGGGGTTAAAGGGGTCACTTTCAGCTTTCCGATGGCACTAAAATCTCCTTATCCCTTTTTGGGCTTGAAAAGTTATATTCCTCTGAAATTAGGATTTAACTAAAATATAGCACCTGGGGAAACTTTTAATAACACATCATGTATAAATGATATAGTGATGAAAAGAAACATTTCTTAAAGACTACTATCCCACTAATACAGCGTGGCGCAGAATGATATATGGGTTGAATTCTTTATAACTTTTTTAATTATTATTCTTTCTTTGTTTTTTTTTTCCAGCATTTTGTGAAGAAGAAGAAGGCTTGGGAAATTAATGATGAAAAATATACAATCGAACAAAAATAATTACCCGCAAAATTTTGCAAAAAATTATGGAAAATTATGCGAAGCAGAAAATGGACATCACTTACAGGATATCATTTTCCAAAGCTAATTGCAAAAAATTCCCCAAAAATATACTGTATTTTAAAAAAAAAATATTATAATCGCATTAATAAAAAAGTTATAGGCCATTTAAACCGTATAGCTCATTCTAAGCCACTCGGTATAACAAAGAAACTTTCGACCCATTCTTAATAACAGTTTGCGAGAAACCATAATTTAGTTCTGATCAAATATACAAAAATTTAATTTTTTCTAAAACAACATTAAAATATTTTTTTCCAGTAGCATGTTATCAATATTTTAATGCATTTTTTGGATACCTTTGTTCTTATATGTTTGCTATCGAATGGCATTAACATTTTTGAAATCGGCGATAACAAAGAATTGGACTTTTGGCCGATGAAATTTAATATTCAGCCACAGTGCGTCGGAGATCCCATAAATAATTTTTATGTTTTTAAATCTTTAAAAAATTCTTACACGATTTTAGGATTTTTTCATTCGTTTAATTAAACAGTCATTCTATACAAATATTCTATCCGATTCTCGGTCTAACCGAACGCGTTTAATCAAAATAAGAGCCTTTTTAAATTTATCATTCACTTTAGTGTAAAGTTAGGTTGTGGTAAGGGAATACTTTTTATACGGACTATTAAATAGCTATCGGTAAGTTGTGAAACCGAGCCTAATTGTATTAGTTAACTAACTTGAACTTTAACTTTTTTTCATAAGGCAGTCAGTCAATGATCCAAACATAGCCTATAGAATTGTATTGTTTTTTAACTACCCCTAAAATTTTACTTTGCACTGCATTTCAAATCGATTGCAATTTGAAACATTCCCAAAAACAACAAAAACATTTTTCTTTAGATAATTGTTTTCTTTTTTTTTTTTTGCCTTTGTTACTACTGTCTAGCCTCAAAAACAAAATCACTTGTAATTAAAATAAAGTTCTTTGTTTTGTTGCGAATGGAAAGGGCCAAAAATCTTAACAACAAAGATTCACAAATAATTTTGGCAATTTCAAAATATAATTTAAGAAAATAGATTTTAAGAAATTAAATTAAAATTAAACAGTTTTTTTTAATAAATTAGATTGTGAACTAAAATTTTAACGATGGAATTTATTTTTATACCCTTCACTATTGCAAGTGGTCAAAACAGGGGTATATAATGTTTGTTATTCCGTGTGCAGCACAAAGAAATATTATTCTATCACTCCATTAAGTATATATTTTTTAGGTCTTTGCGTAATTTTAAGACAACTTATATTTGTCCGTCTATTTGTGGAAAGAACGCTTACTTTTGAATATCGTAATAAAAAGGAACCTTTTTTGTGTCAACATGTTTTAGTTCTCGTAAGCAGTTTGGGATTGAAACCCAAAATGTAGGCTAACCTTTTAAAAAAAAATTTATGGGCTTCCTCCCCATTTCTGTTTTTTTTTAAGATGTATATTTGACGGCCTACATTGAATAACTGCTTTGAACCAATTTCTTGAAAATCACTTCTTGACTATAACTTTGTCCTTTCGTTTGTCACTTCTACAACATTGATCTAATACCGTATAAAGTATATATATTCTGGGTCCTTATGATCCAGATACTATGAATTTGTTTACTGGTGAAAATTTAATTAATTTTTTAATTAACATCAAACAATTTTTATTTAAAATAAATTTTTATTTTTTCTGTGTGGATAATATTCTGCACAATTAACTCTTATAAGAATTTTAACCTTATAACATAAATTTGTGTGGGTAAGCCCATGGCTGCCTATCGGTTCAATATAGGGTAAAATTTTTGACTTTTTTTCAAAACAAATATTATTCAATTATTGAATATTTTATTTTCAATAAATTAAATAGATTTTTTTTGGTTGAAAATTTTGATTTTTTTTTTCAAATAAGCTATTTTTTTGTTTTTTGTTGGAATATTTTTTAAAATGTTTAGGGTCTATTTTTAAGTTTTTACAGCTACACCCCGAGAGCAAATATGTTTCAATAAGGTCACCTCCAACAAAACTATTTTTTAAGAAAATTTTAGACATATGTATTATGTTTAATTTAACCAATAAATTATAATTCTATTTCTTCGACCTTTTTTATTAAATATTATTCTTAATAAATTACTCAAGCTTAAAGTCACTTTTTTAAAAAATTAATTAAAATATTTTAATTTTTATTTTCAATATTTCGATTTCCGTTGGAAATCTTCTTCAGGAAATTTTTATAATAAAATTAAATTTGACAATAAATGGAAAAATAAAACATGGAAAAATAATTCTCAAATGGAACATTATTTATCTGCAACATTTCTAACATATATCTACGGAAAGTTTTATGAAACGTAGATATATGTTAGAAATGTTGCAGATAAATAATGTTCCATTTAAGAAAAGAATTAATTTTAAAAAAGATACTGAGGGATTAGCTCAGATTTATAGACATTTATTGAATAAAAATAAATAGGTTGATGGAAGGGATAATTATAAATAGGTATTTGTCTTTGATTTTTTGTTAAATAAATTTCAGATGGCATAGCTCAGTTGGTGAACTTTTATTAAATGAAAATAACTTTTGACGGAAAGGGACATTAAAATAGGTTTTAGGCTTTGAATATATTTAAAATTTTGTTTTTCCTTTTTGTTTGTTTGGTTGTTTTTCTGTTTTAAGTTTGTAGAATGGAATTTTAAATTTCTTATGATAATTTTGCTAACTGAAATTTTAAAATTTATTTTTCCATGTTTTATTTTTCCATTTATTGTCAAATTTTATTTTATTATAAAAATTTCCTGAAGAAGATTTCCAACGGAAATCAAAATATTGAAATTAAAATATTTTAATTAATTTTTTAAAAAAAGTGACCTTAAGCTTGAGTAATTTATTAAGAATAATATTTAATTTAACCATATAATTGTCACCGCCAACCATATTATGGTTAAAATATTCGTCCATCAAGAAGCCACAACCATATTATGGTTTCCTCCAAGTCTTCAGTCCCAATGTCTTGCCGATATCAATACGTAGTCCAGCTTTGATCGCGGCACCGGCGTAAATAGTAAAATGAAAGGCTTTGTATTATTTGCGTCTTATTTTAGCTTGTTTGTTCTGTTAAGGAAGTGTGGAACCATACCAAAGTTATTTCCGCTTAATTGAGTTTCTAAAAATGCACGACTTTTGACGCAAATTAACGGGAACACAATTAAGCAGTACTCGGTTAATTAAATCGCCGACGCAATTAAAACGAAAATCGCTTAATTGAGCAAGATGTGCAATAAAGCGAAACACCCATGTGTAGATAGAATATAAAACTAATTTCTTTATTTATTAATTTAAAAAATGGTTTAGGTTTTTTAAAACGAAATAAAAATCAGGTACGTTCATCGTACAATCTTTCTTGCAGCAAAATAATTATTTTACGTGTGTGAAGCAAAAACACATTAAGTAGACGGAAACAATTAACCAAAACATTTGCTCTTGTTTTTTCGCAATGCGGTCTTATTTTGCGAAATAATTAAGCGGGTGACGCAATTAAACGGAACTTAACTAAACGGGTATTTTAACATAGACAGTTATACTGAATGATTTCGTTCCATAATTTTTAGTGCAATAAAAAGAAAAACTCTATTAAGCGGGGCTAAATTAACCGAAAACAACTGCTCTTATTCATAGATGTTACATGTATTAAATTCTAACAAAAATTTTAATTAGAAAACAATTTAATCAGCTTACTCCATTCTTGTGCGACTTAGAATTTATTCTTTATGGGTTCCTCCATCAATATTAGATGTTGTACAAAATGTATGTCAAAATCTATAAAAAAAAAGTACTGTTTAAAACATTTAAAATTCCAAAAAAAAATTTTTAACTGTATATTTTTAAAGAAGAAAAAAAAACATTTTGCATAATTTTTTTCTAACAATGCATATTTGCATATAAAGAGTGCATACATCTGGTTATATACACCCTTGTGTATGCTAATGTAAGTGTTGTTGTTATTGTTGATGGTGGCATATGTTACACATTTATATCTTCATTCTCATATCTGTATGTGTTGGCCCAGTAAACTTAATTAAAAATGCACGCATATAATTATGTTCTTATGTGTGTGTGTGTTTTTGTGTAGGTGAGATTACACATGCATACTTATGTTTAGATGTGTGTGTATGTACATAATTCCTAAGCTGATAAAGTACCGACTTATATGACGGTTTTTTCCTCTTTTTTTTTGAGCAAATATGAGTAAGTTGAAACTGTACAGATTTTAAGGAAACTGCTGCTGTTGGTTAGTCAGGGTTTACACGCTTCAACTTTTAATGTTTAACTTTTAAGGTTTTAGGAGAGAGAAGAAAGAGAAAGGCGGCTGTACGGCTAGTACTAGTTAGAACGTTTTGTGCTATTATTCGTATGTATATATTTTCATTTCATTTCCTCTGTGATTTACTGTAAATAAAATTGTTTTGGTTTTTGAAGCATAAATAATCGAGAAAAGCTGAAACAGTTTGCTCCTTGTGACCATTTCGGCAACTTTAAGAGGGAATTCGAAAGAAATCAAGCATCAAAAGGTGAAACGTGTAAACCCTGACTTACAGTCAGTGATTTTCATCAAGACAGTTTTTTTTTCACAAACCATAGTAGCACGTATCTACTTAGATGGTGAATAATTTAAAAATTTCATCGTAGAATTACTGTTAAAACGAAATTATGAGCAGTAATGACCAATTGTAAAAAATATTAAATATATTTTTACCCTAAAAATTTTGATAAAATCTGTTGATTCAAGGTACATTTTCCTTCCTTTATCCCTAAAATAAAAATTAATCAAAATTTAAATAATGAGACAATGCGTTCCATATAAAAAAAGCTAACAACACCAATTATGCGATTAGATTTATTGATTCTAATTAACACAAGCTCACAAAAATGAACACTCTTTTTTAAAACTATAATTCCTACTTCTAAAACAAAATTCCCAATTAATCGAAACAGGTGGTAGTTGAACGGGACAACATCTGCATCATAAAAATTCTAAAGCAAAACTTCCGAACTACTGTTTTAAATAGATTTTAACTAGTCTTGCAACATGTGGCAGAGCACTGACTCGATCTTGCCATATTACAGCTTCATGTCCAGGCGTTTTTCGGCCAGTGCTTGCTTTAAACGAATCAACCGCTTCCCTGTGTTTGCTTAGTCTGATTTTTCAAGCTTATATAGTTATACCGCTTCGGGGTCACCAAATACAACGCAACAGCATTTGGAAATGACACTGCGAGTCTAAAAATGGCAAAGGTAATAAATATTGAAATATTTTTTTTTCTTCATTAACCCTCTTGGGAGCATATGGTTTCCACAAAGCATCTCCATCTTACACGATTTTGTTGCAGTTGTATTCGGGTCTTCCCATGTAAAATTACACTGTCCTAGTTCTTGAAGTATTGATCCCGGCTATTGTTTTTCTGCCTTGTATCAGTTTAGTTAATCGGTTGTTGTTTCAGGTAAGTATACTATACTGTAGCAGGTCCTAGGATAATGGGGCTGATATCTGTCGTTGCCTAGAAACGATGCCCTCCGTACATTTTTTGTAGTAGTGGGGAACCTTGCTAATTTTTGATTTCTACCTTTTTCTCAGGGGGTGGCGGATGTCTTACCTTTGCCATGATGTAAGCCTCTTTTCCAGGGGGAGGGGTAGCCAGGGGGTTTCTTGTATGAATTGTTTGTAGGGGGTTTGAAGCCACTTAATTTTTAAAACTCTAAAACTAAACCACGCCGCCAAATTACTATAAGGGCATAAATATGGTGTTTTTAAAGAGGAATACGAAATTTGTTTCTTGTATAAAAAGCTTTTTAGCCATCTGGCTATAAAATAATTGTCAATATTCCCTCAAAAATAACAAAAAGTTATAATTTCTGTTAAGTGCCTCCTTCCTTATAATGTTCGACAAATCATCTATACAAATATTCTTTCGTGACTATTTCTATCTATCTCGATCTTAGAAATTAAAGCATCCTGATTCAATTTTAGAATTGAGTTTTAAGAACATCCCATCACGACCCTACCACAATCGAATTGTTGGCTGTAGTAGCGGCAAAATTATCCACATAAATGTATAAAGTCCTGATCTCTTAAAAAAGTACTTCAATTGCATTAGAGTCTACGATTTGAACTTATATTTTCCGATAAAAGCAGTACAAGTTTGAAGTAATCCGAATGTGAACGAAAAGTCTTAATAAGGCAACCATTTTTTTCTATACCTCTAGCCTCAAAGTGTCCGCCTTGTACCCCAGTTATTTAGATCGTAATTTGCTAAAATCGAAGAAAATCTGACAATATCTGATTACGAATGTGTATTAAGATACATATTATTATGTTATTAATGTTGTCGCTTAAGTCAATTCGTCTCTCTTAATCTTAGCACCGATCTTACATATACGATGTTTGTATAAGGCTTTAATACAGAATTATTATTATGCTAGCATAATGCATTAAACGCAAGGCACTCCATTTTTAGGCTAAGGAGTCTTTGCACTTTATCAAAAAATTTTGGATATGTTCTCTTTTCTATCGTTCTTAAACTAAAGAGTGTTCCATGAGTTCCAATGAACGTATGCGTTCAGCGTACGCTTTAATTTCCATTACAGTTCCTTTTTGGGGCCAATTTTGACTTCGATGGATTTAAATTTTTATTTAAACACCGATCGATTGCGCATGACGTTTTTTGGTTTGTTATATTGTTAAAACATCTCTGTAAACTTACAAATAAGAACAAAGTAATACATATTTCATTTATATTTTTTTTTTTGCATTTGATTAATTTACAAAATCGAGCTGTAAGAAAGCCTTCATTCCATTCCACTAACAACTAAACCTTTTTCAAAACCTAACTCTACCACTCCGTTTGGCTACCTCAAACTAAAACGTCGATTCGTAATCCATCCACATCTATTTATTGAGGGCGCCAGCAGTCAAAGCCTTCGCTCTATTCACTTGCTATTTAGTGCGTTTTCAACCTCAAACCCCATTGTTGCATTTGCACTTTAATTTGCCGCTGGCACCATATAGAAGCCTGATTAAACTCTGTGGCTTCGACTATCTGTTACCCACTCTAGAAGTGCGGTTCAACTAAGAGAGAATTTTTTGTGAACGGCCAAATTCCTTGTTAAGTATCGAGTTCAGAATATGAGAAACGAACAAAAAAAAAGCAAAGTATGTTGCTGTTGTTGTACGAGAAAACAGTGGAACCAACCAACCAAAAGAGTTTTTTGTGTTGGTAAAACTAGCGCTTTTTTGTGATGCTTTTTTGTTGTTGTTCTTGTTGTTGCGTTCTTTTCAAAAACACTCAAAACAACAAACAAGCTAAATATGCGAAATAGTATGAGAGGATGCTCTTCTAATGCAAAATTTGTTTGTGTTTGTGTGTGCTGCGTTTTGCATTGTTTTCGTTACTGTTTAAAATTACACAATAACAACAATGACGACAAACAAACTCGCTGATGTGGTTTAAACTCTAAAAAAGCTGAAGAAGAACTACTTTTAGTGCTACAAGCACTACTCATGATCCAGCAGAGGTGTGTATAAGTAAAAGTCCTTTCGTTTGTGCATGAACTGCACTACAAAGTACTTTTTTAGCTTCTAACGTTTTGTAATTTTTTTTTTATAGTTTTAGGGTTTTGATGAGTAGATGAGCAGATGTTGTAAATTATTTTTAATATGCTGCTTTTTACAAAATGCTTTTGCTGTTGCTGTTGTTGTTTTTGCTAGTTTTTCTGAATACATAAAATGTCAGTCATCATGTCTTGTTTCTGTTTCGTCTTTTTATTTTATTTTTCATTAAGTCATATAGTCAAATATGTTTGTGTGCTAAAGCTGTCACTTCTGTTGCTGCTGTTTTGTTATGTATGCTAAAGTCATCCTTGATGTTGTTATAAGAGCAACATTATCATCCTTTACAGACAGACTGACTGTAATACAACTGCAACAGGAACTTATCATCATTTTGCATGCATTAAAATCCGGACTGTGATTCTTGGGACAGTGGTGGAATAGAAGGTATCCTAAGCACCTCTAAGTCCTCTGATCAATATTTGTTTACATAGTCCCAGATTTTCGGTATTATTTGTGTAAGCAAGTCTGTAAGAAAAATTTTTTTATTATTTCGAACAATGATTTTAGATAAAATTGAAATATTAAAACTAATAATTTTTTTGGAAAACGTTGTTTTTAAAACTTTTCTCGTGTTAACTTCGTCTTGAAAAAATACTTATTTCGTGAGAAGTTTTCCTGGGGAAACATAGTCGGCCGATTAGGGCAATTTCCAACTTAAAATGAATATTTGTGCTCAAACGAAAAATAAACGACCCTTGCTTGGACCCTCATTATCTTGTTGGTAAGTCTTGTAAGCAAAAATGTATCACGTCGACAGATACATATTGCTAATTGACTGTATACTCTCTATAGTGATATCGTTACTTTATTAGTTGACTACTTTAACAGCTGTGGGAAAGATTTATATACATGCCTACTTTAGGGCTTACTCCATGGTGTATTTCAAATACTGGTTGACAAACAATTCGTTTAACAACCGCCAACGAGTGTGAGCGCAGCCACCACACCCAGGTAGCAATTAAAGTGAATAGTCCGGCAAGATTATACACTGGCCCCTTATTTTGGAAAAAATTTAAGCAGTTTCAGCCCTTTAGTGGAATTTTAATTATATCTCTTCCCGCGACTTTGGGTAGTACGCCAAAGCCAACACGTGATACCCAAAAGTATCTTTTTAACAGAAAAGCGAAATTACCGCAAAGACAATCTTCCGGAAAGGCAGTGAGCATTTTCCACAAGAAGCATACTAACGGAGGCCTCAACTAATAGTCAATCCGGTGCCGTGCCACAGGGGGCTATTGACCGATCAATAACTAGATTCCTTTATTTCTTTCTACAGCGATACATAAGCATTCAATTGCACAAAAACTTAATTATATCGAAAACTTTGGGATAAAATTCCCAAAATTTTCCATCCGAAAATTCCCCGAAATTTCAAAAATTATTTTGCCACCAATTTTTCCTGGAATAAAAACCCTTATAAGTAGATAAACTTAGATTTGTTATAGAGTTGCAAAAATCAGAGTCTTTGAACGGAAAAATAACCTTAAGGATCTCTTAAAATGTCGAACATATGATAATCCTTATTAGTTTAACCAGTATTGTCGGCTTATTACTAAAGTAGTTCTTCTTAATGATTTAATTAGAGGAAACTATCGCCCTGGGCCCAAGATAACTAACTTCGTCCCTGTTTTACCGAAAATCCTCTCTTCCAACATTATTATCATCATTTATTTCGTTTTTTCCTGTTTTCTTATCACGTTTTTATTATAACTCATTTTAAACTAACTGTATTAGTAGTAGTATGGTTGTTGAAATTATAGCAAAGTTTAGTTGTTGTACAAGAAATATGTAAATAATAACGGTAAGCATATTCCAAAACTGTACAAAACAATCTCTTTCCTGTTTATTATTTATGCATTTTAAGCATAAAAAAATTTAATGAAAAGTTTAACATGCCGACACTATTGTATTATGCATTTTAAGGAAACATGGCGTACAAATCAGGAGATACCAGGTCAGATTTCATATTAAAAAGAACAGGACAGCAACACAATAATTTTAATGCTTGAATTATTTCCACAATGTAAAAATATTTATATATTTTATTAATGAAAAAAAAATAATTTCTATCTCTTTTTATTATAAACAAGTAAATTAAAGTACCACAAATTAAGTAGCGTTTGCATGTGGCTTCGTTCCCGTAAAAATTAGAGCAAGATGTAAAGGAAAATTTGTATCCCATAAAAAAAAAATTGTATGTAGTAGAATTATTTTTCGCCAACACATATACATAGATAAGCTTTCAGCAGCCGACATTCAACTGTCCATATAAGAAGCAGACCCCTTGCTTATGTATGTATGTTCCGGCCACTAGAATAGCGAAAAAGCACCAATTTTTTCGTTATTTCTTCATAAAAAGTATATTTGAAACTGGGCATATGCTATGTCTTACCAAATTTTTTGGAAAAAAGTAGCAAAAGGTGAAAAGAGTACTGGTACTTTTTCTCATAGTACCATGAGTACTGGTACTTTTTCTCATATTAAGCCGTCAGAAAGAACACTGTATGTACTATATCTGTATAGAAAAGAGAAAAAGTACGAATTTTAACCCGTTTTTTACACCGTAAAAAGTACCAATTTTGTCCCTGAAAAAGGAGCCTGGACCGTATCTGGACCATTTGCAATCTGCATACTAAATTTATCAAGAAGAGAAAAAGTATCAAAGTGCCGATCTCTTAAAAAGTACGCTAAATTTGAATCTGGGCCATATTTCAACATATACAGGCATGTCACAAGTTCCGATCGGAATGGTTTTAATTCCGTATGTTCAATTCCGATCGATTTAGTTTTAGCTTCTTCAGATTCCAATCGATTTTGCTAAATGTGTTTTTTTATAACAACTCTGGTTTTACAATTGGATATGGCAACTTTACATAAAAACCATATGATTTTTGTGTTAAGTATGGCAATGTTCAGAAAAAAGTGGTTTGTGAGGGAAAAAAGGTGGCAATGCAACGGTAAAGAATTTATTATTTTTTTAATAAAATCAATATAAAGTAAAATAAATAAATCAAAAGTGTGTTATTTCTTCAATCTATATCATAAAAAACATTTATTTATCCATAAAAAATAGTTTTAAGTAGTTTTTTCGGTTATAAAATACTGAAACAATCAATTCCACTTGAAAAACCAAAAGTGGTTTCATTCCGAAAAAATTTTTCGTTTTTCGTTTTCTGAAGTAGCAAAAAAGGGGCACGGGTGCACGATATATGAGGATATAGATATAAGAAGGTCATATAGGTCTCCTGACGACTGCGGTGTATTTTTGGAAGAGGCTCTAGATGTTAAAAGCCGTAGAATTGATAAGGCGTACCATTGCTGGGGGTCTTGAAGGTCACCATTATGTGGACAGCCAGGTTGCTCTTATACTCAAATCCGAAGCGGTATTAACTCTACGGTGAGTATGGATTTTCTTGAATCAAGTATATAAAGATTGATTCAAGTACGAACTTTAAGTCGCGAAATACTTAACTTATCCGTATTCAATCCTGAATTCGTACTTGAAATAATCCGAAAATGAGATTGATTAAAGTAAATTTAATATTGATTCAATCGCAAAATGCGCTTGATTCAAGTATTATAAAGTTGATTTCATCCCGAATTCGTACTTGAAATAAACCATAAGTGAAATTAGAATGATATTTTTTTTATGAGAAGCAAGAGTTCTCAATTTTAATTCTTAAACATGAAAATAATGTGTTTTCGTCTTGTTATTTTGTTTTGTTTGTTTCTACACGCAACAAGCAAATCGGGTTTTAACTATCTGTGTGGTGTTGTAGTGTCTACAACAAACTTTGATAAGTTAAATGAGATTAAAACGCTCACTTTGTAATTTTAGTCTCAGAGTGGCACTACCAACGAAAAGTTTAATCTTTTTTTTTTACTTGGTTTTAGAATTTTGTACTTATTTTAAGAATTCTAATTCTATTTAGGATTGTTTTGAGTACGTTTTAGTGTTATTCTTAATTGAATTTTTAAGAACGACTCGTACGTTTAGTAAGTATAAAAATCTTAATTTATCCCAAGTGTTTTTCTTTCTGTGTATGACTTTGATTGCCTGTTTTGTAAATTCCAAGCTAGTGGATGATTGTAAAAGAGCTCTTAGGTAAATCTTAGGGGAGACTGCCTAGCAAGGTTATGCTCGGTACCAGGTCACTGCAACATAACCAATATAAATAAAAAAATAAAATAGCCGATGAGTTAGCGAGACTAATAGGCTTTTATATAAATTGACTTTTATTTGGTGAAGATTAGGGAATGGATTCTAAACTTCACATATGCCAATGTAATCAGCAGGTATATTATTATTTGTTGTACTGTGTAATTAAATGAAAATAAAAATTATTTTCATTGCAATAGCTTTTTTAAAATCTTATAAGCTCTTCAATTAAACAACAAATTCTTTTTTTCAATATATAAAATTTCCAAATGTATTTCAAATACTCCAATTAATTACATTTTAAGCAAGTAAAAATCTGAATGGAATTATGAAAATATACATACACACAAACATATGTATGTATATGCATATAATAAAAAGTTTGTTTAAGAACCTAGAAAAATTTATTGTGAAAAAAATTGTAATAGTGAATACAGCAAAAATATATTTTTAAAAACACCATTTCCTGAAAGTTAGAAATAATGATTAGATGTATTCTGCCAGACTGCAACGCTAAGAGGAAGAAGCTTTCACAAATCCCCGGGTATATATACCTGTAGAAGATCTGTGGACAGGAAATAGGGCTTCGGTCCAAACCGAAGGCGTTGTTCACTATGTTGAACTGGTTGCCAGTTGCCAGTTCCGCGGTTAGGCTGGGATCGCGGGCCTCTGGTCTACGCGGAACCAAGCAGTAAACAGCCTGGACAGACAAGTCTGTCTCTTGGAGGCAGGCGCGGATTCAGGGGGGGGGGGGGGAAAGGAAATTTCCCCCCCCTAAATTATAAAAATATGTTTTGCTTATTTCGATAATACACGAATTTCCAATAATATTACATATTTTTTTTAAATGTACAACATTTTTGGAAATCCCAGCATTTTTTTTTTAATCTGTATTGAAATTTAATTTTTTTATTATTTTATTTAGAGAATCACTCTAAATGCCTTTACCATAAAAATAGTGTTTCTTCTGGAAAACTGTTTTTAAAGACACGAAGACTTTCGTCTCGAGGTAGTTAATCAAGTTTATACATCTGTCCTTCAACAAAAAATTGAAAACCGAGAACGTTTACTCTCAATTATAAAAACCATAATTTTTCTTGGAAGGCATAATATACCTCTCCGTGGACATCGAGATGATGGTCCTTTGTTATCTTCCGAAAATAGAAACTCTGAAGGTATTTTCCGAGCGCTTTTGCGATTTCGTATAGAGGCCGGAGATAAAATTTTAGATAACCACCTGAAAATATCTCCTTTAAATGCAACGTATATATCAAAAACTACACAAAATAACATAATTAAATGTTGTAATAGTTTAATATTAGAAACAATCCTCGGAAATATATATGAATCAAAATTCTATTCGATAATTTTCGACGAAAGCACGGATTTGTCGGGGAAAATTCAGATTTCCTTATCTTTAAGATATTTCAACATTCAACAAAAAGTTGTTAGGGAAGAATTTATTGGCTTTGTTGACGCATTTCAAGAGGCCTCCAAGGATGTTGATAATGACGCTGAAGTGTCAATTGATGCGAAAGCACTATCATCAATAGTCCTTAAAGCTTTGACAAATTTTGGTCTTGACCCAAAAAATTGTGTAGGAGTTGGAACAGATGGGTGTCCTCTGATGTCAGCAGAAAATGGAGCTGTTAAAAAAATTCTGGAAACCGCGACAAATGCAAAACAAACGCCTTGCTATTCCCATAAATTAAACAACTCAATTTCTAAAAGCAACAAAGTGCCATTAATACAAAAAGTTGTGTCATTTGTTAAAGAAATATAATCATCCCAAACGAAACGCAATTTTAGCAAAGTATTTGGGAGCCAAACTCTCTACATTATGCGAGACAAGATGCAACAAGTGTACGTCGTATAATAGAAGCTTTGGAAAAAATATCTGAGTGGAAAGATAGAGATACTTCATCAAAAGCCTTATTATTAAGGAACTCACTTAATACTTTTGAATTTATTTGCGGAATATACATTTTAAGTGAGATACTTGTTGTAACACAGCCGCTTAGTATCATTCTACAAAAGCACGATATAGATCTTCAAAAAGGATCAAGCCTTTAAAACTTTAGTTATGTGCCTTGAAGAGAAAAGAAATAAAGCCGAAGAACAATTTAAAGCAGTTTTTGAAAAAGTTAAAGTTATTTGCGTTCAAATCGAAGTTCCAATTGAAAAGCCAAGATTTGAACGAAATAATCGCATCCAAAATGTTGAAGATTACTACCGAGTTGTAGGTTACATTCCTTTAATTGAATTTATTTTAGAAGATCTCAAAACACGTTTCCCAATAGATATCCTAAATGTATTAAACATACCTAAACTTTTACCTCAAAGTGTAATCAAGTAATATACAGATACAAAACTTTTAATACCACAACTAGCTGATGAGCTGACTAAGTTTGATAATATAGATAAACAACTACTAACATCTAAACTTGAGGCTGAACTGTTACATTGGCAACAAACATGGAAAATATCTGAAAATCTATCAGATAACGTTGTAGATGCTTTAATAAACTGTGATGAAGATATCTACCCAAATCTAAGAAAAATTTTTCAAATTTTCGTTTCAATGCCCGTCAGTAATGCTACAAGCGAGAGGTCATTTTCTACCCTTCGTCGGATAAAAACATGGCTCAGATCAACAATGACAGAAGATAGACTGAATGGTTAAGCCATGATGCACATTCATCATGAAATTGAAATTGATCCTAATCTTGTACTATCTAAATTTGCCTCACAAGGAAAGCATCAATTGCTTATTTAAAAAGATTAATTTTATTAATTTATATTCAACTGATCTTATATTTTATTTTACCTTATTGTTGAGTTTTTTTTTTTTAATATAATATATACATACATATCGTTTTTAATAAACTTTTAAAAACAAAATTTTTACTTTTTTTGTATCATAAAAAATTTCCCCCCCCTAAGGCTCAGGCTAGATCCGCGCCTGCTTGGAGGACATGTTTGTCGACGGCCTAATCGTTATTTCGATGGTTCGCTGTAAAGTTTTGAGTCGTACAGGAGGGCTCAGGATAATACCTGCTTGATGCCTAGGACTCTATTGCCTGGCTAAGGCGCGGGGAAAACTCGCACGCTAATTGAGTTTGATAGGGACCAGATTAGGACGGTGATAACCGTCAATACGGGTCACTGGTTGAGAGGGATACATGTGATGAGGATGGGCCTAGGTTAATGCGGCAGAAGTTGTTATGATGAGAAGGAGAAGGGAACGGTGTTTTACTTTCTCTGCCAATGCTCCAGTCTCGAGGTTATTAGGGTGAGGCATTTTAAGAGATCAGAGCTTCCGTGCTTCTACTATATCCAATGTGGGACTAAATTCAATCGCTCTTTTATGCAGGGAATGGAAATGGTTTAAAGCTGCAGTGATGTCTGGCGTATATTCTGGTGAACACTGGCTTGACTCTGGTCACAGGCTCAGCGAGTAAAATTACAAGTTTTTTTATCTCTTATAAATTATTTGTCTCACCTCTCAGCATTTTTTGCAGAAATTAAAACAACACCACACAAGTTGGAAAAAAACGATTGGCAACAAAAAGAACAGAACAAGATGAAAACACATTATTTTCATGGAAAAAAGTAAAATTGAGAACTCTTAATTCTCATTTAATTTATATTTTTATCAAAAGTAATTTCTTGGGAATACAAAATTTAAATTTAAAAAATTTGTTATTCGTGCTTAATTCCCAGTGGGGAATGTAAGAAGAGATAAACTCACTGTTTATTGTTGATGTTTTTGTTTAAACTTTGATATTGTTACAAGTAGAGCTGTTGCTTATGATTCTTATACGCTTAACAGTTTTTTTGGTTTAATATCTTTAGTTTTTCCAAAATGTTTATGGATGAAGTTTCCTGATGATCTGGCCTAAGCAACCAGTGAAATGCGCATAGGAATAGCTTATCCCATCAACAATAAATTTCAGTGTTTTTATCAAGAATAAAAACTGGGAATTAAGAACGAATAACAAATTTTTTAAATTTATATTTTTAGTTATATATAAACATGAACAGTAAGTTTTTAAAGTAAAAACCATATCGGGAGTAATTGAAATTCTGTAAGGTGTAATACGGGTACGTAAATCAACCATAATAAAATTCTCCTTCTAATTTCACTCTTGGTTTGTTTCAAGTACGAGTTTTGGATTGAATCAACTTTAAATTATTTGAATCAAGCGCATTTTGAGATTGGTTCAATCTTAGTTTTAATTAAATCAATCTAATATAGTATAATTTTAAGTACGAATTCGGGACTGAACATGGATAAGTTAAGTATTTCGCGATTTAAAATCCGTACTTGAATCAATCTTTCTGTACTTGATTCAAGAAAATCCGTAATATTAATATCGCTTCGGATTGATTTGAGTACGGATGGATTGATTTTTCTTTTGAGCTTACACCATAGTATTTAAAGGCAAATTTTTAAGAGTGGAACCCATGGACAATCACGGACATACCAGAATGAAATTATGTTTTGAGGCTAAAATTTATCATGAAGTAATTTATGCTGAATGTTATCTTAATATCAACGTCTAAATGAGATTTCTTTCGTCTTAAAATGATTTAACGGTGGGAACTTATGGTCAGATCTGGAACAACCAGCACAACATTTTGACATGACATGGTATAGTTACTACTTTTGACAAAATTTTCTTTATTAAAATGGTGTTCTATAGATTTATATTAAAAACCAATAAACAAATATTGATAAATATCGCTTCTCTCTCTCTCTCTCTCTCTCTCTCTCTCTCTCTCTCTCTCTCTCTCTCTCTCTCTCTCTCTCTTACATTTCAAATTGTTTAATTTGCTATCAGTTTTTCTATAAAAATACTGGAAAACTTGTACAAATAATAAAAATACGTTGTATCTAGTTATAATAGTTATGATTTTTTTTAATAAAGTCCTGTTTGTTTTTTTTTTTTGTGAGCGTCTTTATTTATCCTTTTTAAATAGGTACGCACACAGAAGCAACTGGGGAAATAGTCGATAGAAATTTTATTGAAATAATAATAATAATAATAATAATAATAATAATAATAATAAAACAATTTCTTTAAGGTTTATCTTATTCTTCTAAGAAGCTTGCTTTTGAAATCTATTAATAGTTTTTTATTTACTCCAGCAATATACATATTGTTATTTCAGTAAAAAAAAATTTGAAAAGCAAATTAAATCAGTTTTCGAAAATAAACCGTACATTATTTCGCGTTCGGCTCACATACCCAAGAACGACATCTATTTTTTTAATTGATTGTGTAGACGAACACAACCCTTAATAACGTTCGTAACTATTTTCAAGAAAGAGCCGAACATTTTATAATGTTCGTTAAAAACCAGAACAATTGTAGTGATACTGTAGACAAACATTATATTTTAATGTTCTATAATGTTTCTTTTTTTATATTAATAAAGAAATTAAAAAACAAAAAATTTTACCAGCGACCACAGCATGAACAGCTTGTGCATGAACACATGTTTGTTTGTATAAAATTATTTTTTGTTTTTTTTTCGTGTGTGTATTTTGTTTTTGTAAAAAATTTTTGGTTTTTTTACCAGCCAAAAGGGTGCTTAGCACTACTGAAACGAACGATCATTAATAAACTGAACTGAAATATAACAAACAGAACGTTTCATGAAGCACAACAGGGCAATAAGTGCACATCTTAAGGACGGGCCCGTGCAATAACACCATAATTGTTTAGTAACCAAAGTGGAAATAACGCCATAACAGTGTAAAATCTGTCTTGTTTTCGAACGAAGGCCAGCTATGCAGAGAAGCTTTAGTTAGCGAAGCCGGTCTTTGTTTAACCATAGAGAAGAAAGTCCTTGCGCCAAAAAGTGTTTTCGTTATATTTTTAATATATACACCCAAAGAAAAAACACCAAAACAATTTTTAAATAAATTAGAATTATGGGGAATAAGGCCATGTATGGCTTTATTTCACTCCTTAAATGGAAATAAAGCCATATGGCCATATTTCTCAATGGATTGAGAAATAAGGCCATATGGCTTTATTGTACGGCGTCCTTAAAGACAGTGCTCATGTTCTGTTACTCCCGCGTCGAGTAACTTTTCAAGTGAAATGTGAGAAATTAAACAAAAATGTTATAAATTGAAACAAACAACTGCTTTTCTCTCTTAAGAGCGTCTTACTCGCCAATTAACAGAAAAAGTAAGTCTGTAAAATTTTTGTGAGAAAGTTCCCGCTTTGAACTCACGAATAAAAACGGGATGAGAAAAAATTTTTATACTAAACAACTATATTCGGCTGTGCCGAATCTTTGATACCCTCCACCGACAGTTCGAATGTTTAAGGAGTAATACGATTTGTTATTAATTATGGTTTTAGGAGACTAAACTGTTTTCCGGGAGTAGGGCATATATTGGGCCTAGGGTAAATTATGTACTGATCTTCACGAAATTTCACGGTATCATTTATAGTCCTATAAAATTGTGACGAGCCAAAATTTGTTATGATTGCATTATTTTTTACGGTTTTAGGCGTACTAAACTGTTTTCCGGGAGTAGTGTTTATATGGGGCTTAGGGTAAATTATGGACCGACCTTCGCGAAATTTTGCAGTGTCATTTCTAGTTGAATTAAACGGACTTGTACAAAATCTTATGTCATTCCGTGCATTTTTGCATCATTTATGTTAGTTTTTGTAACAAAATTATCAAGTTTTTGAAGGTGGTGGTTCCACATTTTGATTCATAGCTCTGGTCCTACTGAACCGATTTTGCTGAAATTCAATCCCAAACTGCTTAGGATAACTACAAGCAATTTGACACCTAGTTTGTTTATTTTTTTTGAGTTTTTCGAAAGTGAGCGTGTTTTCAACAGACGGACAGACGGACAGACAGACGGACATGGCTAAATCGACTTAGAATTACTCAAGCAGCCAGAATATATATACTTTATGGGGTCTGAGATGAATAATAAAAAAGTTTCACACGGAATGACAAACTTAGTATACCCTCTTCACAACTAATTGTGGTGGAGGGTATAAAAATATATTTAAAATACAAAATGTTTATGATATCCGCTATTCCTATGCGCATTTCACTGGTCATCAGGAAACTTCAGCTTAAGATTTTAGAAAAACTAAAGATATTATACAAATAAAACTGTTAAGCGAATAAGAATTAAACAAAAACAACAACAATAAAAAGTGAGTTTATCCTTTCTTAAGCTACGGTCAGACTTATCAAATATTTGACGAAAAAACGGGACCAACAATCAAACTAAAAAATCATTTCGCTTAATATCAATATTTATTTTGATTAAAATACCACATATTAAAAAAAACTGTTTTTTGCTATGTCTAGTAGTATAATTAGTTTATTTTGTAATATTAAGACCATTTTAAATCTCACTAACTGTTAACAAAAGTAGGGGTTACGCTTATATGATCAAATATTTAATAAGTGTGACCTTAGCTTTACAGTCCCGACTATAATTGGTAGTTGTTAGTGGGTAAAGAAAAAACCAAAATAAAAGCAAATTGCTTTATTTTATTTTGCCAGTTCAGTTTTATTTACACTGCCACTTGCCTTATTTAGTTTTACTTCTTTTCGATTCGAGAAGTTCTTACCAAAGTTACAGAAGAAGGGTACTGGACTATGGAAGAAGAGTTGCTTTTAAAGGTATCGAAATCTGCGATCCTGCTTAGCAGGGTAGTCAAAAAGAAGACGTTAAAATTATTCTTTCCCTTCTTTCTAACAGTTTCTGTTCTTTTAAAATTGATGTTTCTAAACCATTGCTCCTAAAACAAAGAATGTTTTAAAACACGACTCAAGAACATTTTCTCAACTTAATTTCCAATCAGGGTTGTTTTTCACTGATTATGTTTTCCTGTTCTGAGTGAATGCAAAAATACTGTCGACTGGTAATTTTTTTTCTTTTTTTTAGTACAAATATTTTCTTCTTAATAGTTTTTACTATCGATATTTAGTGCAATTTATTCTATATTTAAAATATAGTGTATTTGTATGTATGGGTGAGAATGTTTGTTATACCCTGCAAATAATAGGACCAGTCCAAACACGCGTGTAAAGAGTAGCCCACAACGGACTAGGACTAATCCAAAAGTAACCCAAACGTATGGAAAAAACATGGTCTATTTAACATTACGATGTCCTTGGGCAGGACCATATAACCCAGCTTTGGACTACAAAGGAGTAGTTTTAAAACTACTCCATGGTATACTTAAGAGGATTAGTTTTGAAGTCGTTTAAAAACGAAAGCACGTCCATGCTTGCATTACATCGGACCAGTTCATGGAGTAGTCCTTTTTTGTCAAAATGGATCAGGTGGTCCAATATTATTTGCAGGGTACATTCGGCAATTTTGTGGATGTGTATGTGTGTTTGTATGAATGTGAATATTCCTTTTTTTACCTTTTCATTACGCTCAGCCACTTTATCAATTACGCCAATAAAACTTCAACTTTTTCTGTCGATTTTTTTCTGCAATTTAAACGCCACTATGAGCGCACAGTGTGCAGAGGTTTGTTTGTAGGTTTCAATATCGTTTCTGTTTCAGTTGCAGCTGTTGTTTTTGGTGTTGTTGTTGTTGGTTTTGGCAAGCAACAAAACCATTGATCATCATTCCAGCACAAGCAAAAAGGTAGGAAAGCAGCAGCCATTTTTTTGTGCTGGTGAATTCTTTTTTAATTTCTTTGCAAATTGAAAAAAATTCAAACATGATTCAGTGTTGTATGTAACATTCAGTTATGCTCGTAGTACTCTAGAATGTTTGCATTGTAGATTTTTGAGTAAATTGTAACAGATATCTGTTATACATATAGATTTTCAATTCTTTACTTATTTGGTAAAGAGATGATTGTGTGTGTGTATGTATAGAATTAGTTTGTGGGTGAATTCCTTTTGAAATCTTTTATAATATTTTGTTAGCTTAAAATTTTAATAGCTTAAAGTGAATATTTTCAAATGTTTGATTTAAGGGGTAACAATTTTTTTTTTCCACAATATTTCCGCCAAAAAATAACTCTGTAAAGATTATTCCAGTCAAAATGTATTATTAAAATAGTTGTCTCTTCAAAAGTACATTGTCGTTAAATAAGAATACATAGCTCTCACTAAAATAAATCAAACATTATTCGAAGACTTTTTCTATACAGCTATCTTAGTGCTTGTGTTTTCAAAACAGATAGAATGACAACAAATTAACCGACAAGGAAATTAAGAAACGGTAAATCATAGCAAAAGCATCGAGTACAATAGAACACATACAAAAAAAGTAAAAATGTTAAACAGCAGTATAATTAAATAATTTCATGTAGGGCAGCTTAAAGAAAAAATATTTTCTTATAAGCATAAATCTTTGACATTAATTATCAGTTCATACAACATTATTCATAGGAAAACCCTAAATGTTTCTTTCTATGCAAGTTGTTCTTTGGTCCATGTCCACAATCAAAACATTCAAACATGCTTTGAATGTTCTACTTGAGTTTTAATGTTCTATTTCATCTTTGGTCTGATTTAGCTTTTTTTATTTAAACATTGCTCTATTGCAGTGTTGTTCTTTTCTTCAATATTTTTGTCGTATAATAAGAGAGTTATATGCACTAGGGGTATAACCTAATTTTGGCCCCAACACTACGCGTTAGCGAATATTGTGTTATTAACGAAAAAGCGATTTTCTAAAATCCCTAAAAGAAAAATTTTAATTACTTTATTAATAAATGAAAAAAAAGTTAAAAAAGTTTCTTAATTATTAAAGGACATGAATTTCAAATTTAATGTGCGTATTTTTGGCTAAATGTATTAGTACAAATAAAAATAAAAAAAAAATAATTTTCCAACTTTACCGCGTTTTGTGGGTGACCTTTTTTGAAAACCGCGAAAAATTAATATAATTTTTTTTAATAGTTTTCAATGGAGGGAATACGTTATACCCCTTATATGCACACACATTTGTTTTTATTTAAGATTGAGATTGCTAGTAAGACTTGTGCAATTCTTTAGAAGAAGTATGGGGCAGACTCACACAAATAAGTTATCAATGGAGCAATTGCTTCATCCGCTTTACAAATCATGTTGCTTGTTGGTGTTTAGGATTTATTATTTATTAGGGTTTGATACCTTCGTATGAAGAAATGGTACGCCATCAAATAACACGCACTAATAACTCGTGTATGGGCAGCTAAAGGTTCTTCCCACTATAAGCTTATCCCATGCGCACTGTACACAGAAAAAAATTACGAAAATGAGACTTTAAATCAAAATGCACTTCGTGATTTTTTATGGTCAGCATAATCGACGAAATGTTATCACAATCGGGAGAATCGTGCGCCAATTTCAGCAAACCGGATCTGTAGGAGATGTGAAAACACCTGTGCATGATTGCCCAGTTTGTTTATGGTGTTCGCTATCGCGAGATGATGACGGACTTCCTGTGGCCAGGAATTTAAGATATGCCCCTGGACGATATGTGGTTCCAACAGGATGGTGCCCCTTATCACACAGCCAAAATGTACGTCAATAAGCCAAGAACAATTCAACAGCTAAAGAATGAGATTTTTAACCTCAAGTATGTCTCAGAGTCATTAAAAATAGGGACCAACAACTTAAAACCTATTTTTTATTTTTTTTTTTTTGTGTTAATTGTCTTTAAGACTGCATACATAATTTCAGTAAGAGCCTGTTTGGACCCAATACGATCCATCGTTTATCGATTTAGCCAGTTGGCTGTACTACTGTGCAGATTGAAGTAGCGCACGGTAACACTCCCGAATACAACTACGAAAGTTTTAATTATTTAAATTATTCAAATTTGAATAAATGGAAAACATTGTTCTATTCTACAGGCTTAAAATAGATAATAGAGCTACCAGATCTGACAAGCCTAAAACAGTTAAAACTGCTTCGAAAAAAAATTTAAAACAAACATTTTTAGACAAAAACTAAGGTGATTAAGTCTTCGACTGACTGACTGGGTCTCTACCGCCTAGAGTATCTTAACATTTATGTTTAATCTTTAGAAAATTTCTCACACATATTTTAAAGAAATCCATAACATCATTTTCGACTCATCCATCGTCTGTTTCGGCTCCTTCTGTGTGTTTGAAATAAATCCATATTATTCATTTCAGATTTTTCCGCTTGTTTACTGCGATAAAAATTCTTTTAATATTTTTATTATGTTTGGCTGGATGTAGCTGCTCTGGTGGCGAAGTGAGGTGTGGTGTCGGGCAGGTGAAAAAGGTAAAAAAATCTTTTTTTTTTTATGGAAAAAAGGAATCGAGTATATCTCATATGTTGTTGTTTGTATATTTTGTGGAATATTGTAAAACTAAGAGTGCTTGAATTATTTTTTTTTTTTTTTTTCTTTTTTTGCTTGATGCTCTTCCTTTAGAATGTTAAAAAAGGAATAAAAAAAACCAAAAAAAAATTGAAAAAAATTTACAAACAAAAAAGAATTGGGGGAAAAAGTGAATCATATTTATTGATGAAATTGACAGCAGAGCATAAAATCGAATGTTGTTAAAAATTTATAAAAACAAGAAAATTTTTTACTTCTTCTGTTTTTTCCTCTTATTTACAATATGTTGAAAAATAATGGCTTCTAGAGATATTTTTGAGAACAGTGAATATTTTTTTTTTTTTTTGTGTTTTTGTTTACCAAAGTAATTCTTAACAGTCAATTTAAATCACAGAATATTAAAATCTATAAAACTTTATGGATGTATGTATGTATTTACAATGTGCATTGTATGTAAAACAAGGAAATATGATTTTATTTGTGAAACTGCTTGGAAAATATTATTAAAAATATAAATAAAAAATAGAAAATTAAATATAAAGGAGCGAAATAAATCCGTTATATTAAGGGTCACTTTTAAATAAATAAAAAAAAGCAGAACAAGCAAAAAAACTGGAAAACCAAGAAATATCGAGCCGTTACCGCGAAAATAACGTAAGCGATATGATTTTTAATTTTCGTTTTTTTTAGCAACACTTGCATCATCTCCTCAAATGTCACGGTCACATAAGGTACCGTTACGATTTTATAGCAACAAATTTCATACAAAATGTATATGAAATAAAAAATAAAAAAGCTCTCTCCCATAAAATTTGATTTTTGGCGCTTACGTTATTTTCGCGGTTAGGGGTCGATATTTATGCTCGACTGTTTTTACCACCATAAAAAAGATGGAGGGGTTATACTTATTTTGTCTTTTCGTTTGTAATACATCCAAATAATTATTGAAAACTCGCACTGGTTCCTCTAAAAAGAGTAAAATCAAAATGTTTAAATTTTCACTTTTTGCAAGAAATCGATGTACAGTGAGTGCTCCTATCTACTACTCTTTCGCCAAAAGAAATACAGTTGTATCCCTTTTCTTGATATAAAAGTAGCTTTTCCAGAGTCAACTAAAAGAAAATATTTTGAGTTGTCCCAAATGTAAGCTGAATTTATATCAGTTTTGTTTCAACTAAGAAATAGAAATATTTTAAGGTGTTCTTGTGTTAATGTCACAACGGTTTACTTTAATGATGTTCTATTTTGTGTTGTCTCTTTTTAGTTGTTATAGATAAGTTTATTGTGCTGTTATATTTAATTTTGTTTCTATATTTATGAAATGACACCATTGTATAAATGAACAAATTTCACATAAAACGGAACAACTTAAAAAACTTGTTATTTTTCGATAATCCCTAAAAAAAATTACAAAAACTGCTACTGCTGTGTACTTTTTACTGTTATTTCTTAACAATGCCAATTTGTTTTCATTTTTCATTCTAAATATTTAAAAAAAAAAAACAGTATACATTGGATTCTTGTGTTACTCCAAGCCAATCTAGCCATGTCCATCCGTAAAAACGACCAAAAATGTAGTCAAACAGTTGTACACAGAAAAAAATAAAAATTGATTTTAATTAAAAAATTTGTGATATTAATTAAAAAATTAATTAAATTTGCACCAGTAAACAAATTAATAGTATCAATTAAACCAGTTAATAGTATTAATTAAAGGTTTAATTCACTTGATTAAAAGTTTAATTCACTTGATTAAATTTTTAATTAAAACTGATTATGTTTTTGATTAATGCTTTAATTGGTAAAAAATTTTGGAGAATTTTTTCTGTGTAATCTCCCTATTTTGTACATAAGTCGTTCGCGATGTCGACGTCAGTTTTCAATTGGTATTGTCTAAAGAAGTTGTGTCGATGTCGATCCCATCTTAATATTTTTTTTAACGTTTAAGCTGCGGTTACACTTATTAAATATTTGATCAAATTAGCGTAACCACTACTTTTGTAAATATTTAGTGCGATTTAACATGGTCTTAATATCACAAAATACAGTTGTTTCCCGATTTAACGAACTATCGATTAAGCGAATTTGAAATTTAACGAACGAGCAAAAATTTTACCTTAGGTACTATGTATAACGAATTAAAATCCAATTTGGTACTCGATGTAACGAACAAATACAAATAATATACAAAAAATTCGTAAAACTTATTTAAATACATAGATTGAGTAGTCAGGCAAAGATGAAGAAATTAATGCACGATTAGAAATCGATGTACCTGCTGATGAAGGCGTAAAAATTTAACACACAGATGTAATCAAAAGCTTTGATGTGGGGGACAGTGGGGACAGGAAAATAATGTCGATATATCCAAGACATTAAGGGTTTTCATGATATCGCTTAAAAGTCTCGCGAACTGTGCATATTTACGCCGTCGCAAATGAATTGTCAAAAATTGTATGAGAATTAATTTACAAAAACTTCGTAAATTCGCCCAGCAATTTTGACTCGTAAACATGCGCAGTTTAATTGTGCATTTATACAAAGAGATTTTTTAGTGCTTACCGCCATTTCCGTTGAAAAATTCAAGTGTTTTTAAATCACAAACAATAAATTCTTGCAATAATTTCAGCACTTTAGTCTTTTGGCTTTCTTGATGCGTTTTTAAAAACAAATTTCACATTTTAATCACAAATGTTAATATTTTTTTTAGTTTATTTTTCTATTGACGTTTCTTACAAATTAGTATAAATTGTTTAAAATTACACACAAACTAAATAGGGTATTCATGAAACGAGTCTCGCAAGTTTGCCAATTTGCACAAATGGCAATTTTAAGCGATATCATGAAAACCCTTACTTATTTTACGTGAGAAAAAGTTTAAAGAAATCTCAAAAACAAACGTCAATAACAGGTTTGTTTAAATAATTACGTACTTTTTCTTTTTTTTTTAAATAATTATTTTTTTTATTGTTTCTTTTAATTTGTTGTTACACGAATAAATATTTTTTTTTAGTACTGGATTTAACGAATTTTTCAATTTAACAAACAGGGCTGACAATCAATTGTTCGTTAAATCGGGAAACCACTGTAAAACTAATTATACTACTGGACATAGCAAAGAAATGGTTTTCGTAAGATGTGGTATTATACTCAAAATAAATATTAGAATTAAAGAAAATAATTATTTAGTTTGCTTGTTGGTCCCGTTTTTTTCGTCAAATAATTGACAAGCATGACCGTAGCTTTAGTGTTTGTTTTTTTTTATATTAAAATAATTTTAATTCAAATAAATTTAATTAAAAAGCTTGTTTATGGAAAACTTTACTTAAATAAAAACTAAAAGTAAACATCGCCATGACTTGAGATACCGCGGCAATTGAATTTCTCGCGCAAAACGGAATACGTTAGACTTGTATAATAGTGTAAACTAGCCTTAAGGAGTACGGCCCGATGACGCCGCCACCACATAAACCGCTGAATGAACTAGGCGAGCATGCACAGGAGTTTTCGCATTTCCTATAGATCCGGTTTGCTGAAAGTTGCGAACTTTTCTCCTGATTTTAGACACTTTTGATCGATTCTGCTGGCCAAAAAAATAACGAAGTTTCGTAAAAGGCTCTAACTGCTTAATTGTGTACTTCTATATGGTTGATTTTCTCAAACACTGAAACGAAGAAATGTCAAATTTAGTTGGCCAAAAAACTTGACGTTAAGCTGTGACTCATAATTAACGTCGTGCATTATGGTTGGAACACCCTTTATAAGCAAAAAATTCAAATAAAACTTAAACTTAAAGATTAAAATGAATTGGCTTATAAGAAGAAAGTAAGTTATAAGTCTCGATTGCAAACTTCTTCCTTACAATGTTTTCTTAAAGCCAATCTAGTGCTACGGTATTTAGTTATGGAGAGGAAAGGGAGGGGGAATAAAAAGGCGCAAAAATACATTTCTTCGAATAATCACATCTGCCCCCTGGGAATGTTAAAAACTCAAATATTCACAAGGATCTCAATGTGACATTAGTTTAAACTATGCTTATAAAATATGCAGTAAAATATTTAAAAAGATTTGAATTACATCCGAATCCACTAGCTCCAGATATTTTAAATGATGGCGACCACATCCGCTTAAGGAGAATAGATACTGCAAAACTCATCCGATTAGAAGAGCGCTAAACACCTAGATGTGTGAAGAGAAGCTGTGAAGATTCAATTAATAAAAAATGAAGTGGCATTAAGTAAAAACTATTCCCCAAAAAGTGGCATAACGTCGGGTTAATATACAAACCTGCTAACTGCCTTTCAACAAATTTTACTGGAGAGACAAAAAACTTTTTATTTTTCCTATTTGCTGCTCTAGAGAAAAACCAAAAATATACACGGCATTAAAGTCTCAATTTACTTAAAAAATTGATTTAGATTAAAATTTCAACAATTTTTCTGGAGGTGAAAACGGCATTGACTTAAAAAACTTTCTCCATGCCTTTTGATATTTTAACATAAATCGTTAAAGAACTTCAATCACAATATCTGGAAAAATATATCAAGCCACTTTGTTCTCCTACATTTTTGTGTATAAAATGTTGAACCTTTAAATATATTCGATTTCCCAAAAAAAAACAAAATTTGTGATATACGTCAAGATAACTTTAGCACGACGATATATAGTGCATTAGACAACAAGACAGTGAGTAAACTGCGTCTTGAGGAGAACTTACGATAAGTAAAGCTGCTGTCAATACCTCTAAAGGCTTGTTTACACTATCACACAAGTCTTACGTATTCCATACTACTTTGTGATATAGAAATCTTATGAGTTTTGTTGCGACTGTCAAAAAATCTAATTCTACATAGTGCACATTTAGACAGGGAAACATCTGGAAGGGAAACATTTTGTTTGTTAGCAAATTACGGGTGGGGAAGGGAGAATGGTTTTTGTGTTCGGTACTCGGCGACACGCTTTGTTCTCATTTTCTTTGTTGACATTTACCTTGCTTTTTGAGAAAAAAACAACAATATTAACAGAATGTTTCCGGCAACATGTTCGTCTGTGTGACCGAGAATGAAAAAACAAAAGAGAATTCCAGATGTTTTCCTTCCAAATGTTCGCTCGTCTAAACTCGGACATAACAGTTTCTGTTCACACTATCACACATGGACAAGCTTTTGTTAAACTGCAACCCTGATCAAATTAAAAATATTATTGTTTTGAAAATTTTCAAAAAATGTTGAAGTCGTATGGGATGTCAAATAATTTTTCGTAATACTTGTCATTTCCATGACGCATTGCATTTACACTATCACACTTCCTCATATTACTTGAGGTTTTGACATGTATTAATACAAAGTATAATAGTGTAAACTTGCTTTAATCTGTTAGGGGGCGTAATATCTGCAGATCTGCAACCAGACTATTATCTAATACCACTGAAAACATGAACCCCGAGTTGGACTGGCTATTGGTCAGAACCCTTTGGAAATCATGTGGTGATGTGCTTTTACCCGAATTGAGGAAGGGAGTTCTTAAATTTAAATTGTAAAATGTTAGTTAACTGCTAAGATATTTCATTATATTTCTTGTAAAACTGAATCTGTTTTAGTTTAAAGATAAGATGTATAAGAATCCACGATTTATGGTTAATAGCAATCAAATTTCAATGATCTATATTAACATATATTTAAGTTATTTCCTAAAACATTTCTAGCGATTACTTTAAGTCTACACTCTATTACTTTAAGTTCAAATTCTATTACATACAATCTTTATTCTATTATATGTATGTATATTCAATATTAGTTGGATGTTGTAATTCAATTGACGACTCTAAAAGCCATAGAAAATTGTTATTCATTTGAATGCATCCAATCGCATGTGAGTAACTATTTGGTTGAGTGACCAAAGTGATCTTTCAAATTGAGGTTCGTTTTAGTGGTTTTTTGTTGGTGTTGTTGTTGTTATTTGCCATATTGGTTTGTAAATGGGACAGATATTTGACATTAATGGAAAATAAATTTCAAAAGTAAAACAAAAGCAAAAGAGTGTGCTAAAGAAGAAAGTGGGTGGAAGAGATTTAGAGGAAAAAGTATGTAGCTATTAAAAATTTTACTATTCGTATGACTAAATGTTGAAGAGCTTGAAAATAGTATTGAAACTTAAAACCAAACAATTTATTATTACAATTGATATTGTTGTTGTTGCTGTTGCTGTTATTATTCCGGTGGTTGCTGGTGTTATACGAACGTCCAGACTTACATACGACAATATTGTTTTGCTACTGTTGCTGTTGTGGTTGTTAAAAGTTATAAATGTCTGTAGAAAGTCCAATAATGTTGCTGTTGCAAGGCACGTAAAATAAATAAAATATGTGTACAATGTGCAACACTTTATTTTTTAATACATCTCACTGTTTAAAAGGGTTAACTGAAAAGTTCTTATAAAATAAAAAAGCGAAATTATGTTCGGTAAATCCATATTCGCCATTTTATATCCTATACGACTTGAGAGTATTACATCCAATTTAGATTAGGGCTTTTACGACTTCGTTTTTTCTTTCTCCCTTTTGAAGCCAAATCCAAAAACCCTTTGCTTTCTTTCTTTTCTGTTGCATGTCTTTTTTTATTTACAGTAGGGGCTTGATTCGTTATTCGAATAACCGGCAGCATAAATTAACCGGGAAATAAAAAAGAAATTTTTTGCACGGATTTAAATGCAACGATTACCTCTATTATCAGGCATTGCCTCTATTATCCGAAATTATAAACAAATTAACCTTTTTACGTTTACTTTTAAACAATAGCAGAAATGCCAAAATTACCTCTTTCCACATATTATTTAAATATTTACATAATAATATATTATATATTTACATAAATTAAGAAACATAAAAAAAGAATTAATAATCCAGAATTCTGCAGGACCCGCCTGTTATAAATAATCGAGGTCTCTCTGTATTTTCAACATGATACTTCAAATTAAGTCTGTTAAAAACAATGCAGTCGGATGTGAAGGTGACTAGCAGTACCTGCTCTGCGTTTCTGGACATTTCTACCTTAGTCATCGTTTAGACTTGCAATTTTTGTTGCAGCAATTCTTGACCTAATTGTCGAAAGGGGTGAGAAGATTGGGGAGGGGTACTCAGTTTAATTTGCTCTGCAACTCTGTTTACTTTTGTAATTCTCACACTTTTGTTTGAAATATAAAAAGGGGAAAAGAAAATACAAGATGAAAATACAAAAATTGCAAAACTAGAATTTCATAAGGTGAACACTAAAGCAATTTTAAAGCAGAATTTTAAAAAATTACACCAACAAAAATTGCAAGTCTGGATGGTGACTTAAGAATTTAAAAAAGTACGAAGGAAGGGAACAAAATTGTACTTCTTTGTTATTGGTTTAGAATGAGCAATAGCACAGGATACTAACAGAACTGTCACGAGACGGAAGATTTTGCGTTTTTTTTTTGTCTCTTTCTAAGAAAGCTGCCCTTTTTCATTTCTCTTTGCATCATCTTTTATGCCGCAATACAATGAACACAAATTTATTTAGTTGAGATTTATTTGCAAAGCTTTTGTAAAAATTAACTTTTAAGTTTACCACAACACAAGTAAATAATATTTAAGTAAATAAATAACATTATAAAACAAAAAATATTAATAAATACATTTTTTTTGCACAAAACACAACGTTTGTTGAACTGATGCATTTTTTTAACGTGGTCTGTGTTTTGTTATTTTTGTTTTGATCATGCCATTTGTGTTGATTGTTGCTGCCTGTTTTTACACATTGCCACTTCACCACCAAAAAAAGCTTTTTGTCTCTTTCTTCGAAAGCTGCCCTCGCAACTGATTTGGGCCTTTTTCACACGTCACTTTTTTCAG
Organism: Pollenia griseotomentosa; assembly: GCA_963931875.1. Taxonomy (NCBI): domain Eukaryota; kingdom Metazoa; phylum Arthropoda; class Insecta; order Diptera; family Polleniidae; genus Pollenia; species Pollenia griseotomentosa. The sequence goes on from OZ007561.1 coordinate 187,206,971, forward strand.
TTCTGTTAGTATTCTGTGGCATTAGGTCCTACTAAATAAAAAAAATTTAATTTTCACCTACTTTTACCTAACGTTTCACTAAAAATTAAAAAAAAAAACATTTGAAAATTTTGTATGTATCCGTTTTTTCCGTCTAGCATTAACGCTGAAATGCCATACCTAAACAAGAGCGCCAACGCTACGTCAAGCGATAAAAACAGGGTTATCAAAAAATAAAAATTACATTCCTATATTGATGTTTGTGATTTGTTGTTTATAAATTAAAATTTTATAAGAAAAAAATATTAAAGTGCAAAAAATAAGTTCTGGTTTTGGTTCCTGCTTATTTCTTTCTTCTTTTTTTTTTATTTGTTTAAATTGTTTGTTGTTTGCAACTAACTTCACTACTAAACGAGTTTTCAAAATCGGATCTAATCTAATTGCAAAGCATTGCCAACGCGTTCTTTCGGTATGCTATATACAAATTGTATGGGCATAAGAACTTTTGGCAGCTAGAAAACGCTTGTCGCTTGTTTAGGTATGTCTGTTAGTTTGACAGAAAAAGAAGACCGATTTTCAATTTTTATACTACTCTCCTCCTGTTTGATGTTGTTTAATTTCTTCTTATTCCTTTAACACGTCGCTAGGCAAACTGACATTTCGAATTTCATGTCCCTCATATCAGAATTTTAGACAGAGCGATGATTAAGTTTTTAGTTTAAAATCTCATCTATCCGAAAAAAAGCATTAGATTAAATGTTATGCTTTTTATTAGATGTCACGTGATATATACCCAATTTTCAAACAACTTCCTAGTCTAACCTCGTACATATAAACTTTCACATAAAATTACATACATACACGCATAAATATTCTCATACCGATTCACACTTACTTACCCAAGCTCCGTAACAAGTGAACTGACCATACTTTTATTGTTATAGAAAATTTATGAGGTGTAATAATTTTGTATAAATCGGAAAACTCTGCAAGTAAAAAAAAACAGCAAAACTATTTTTATAACTATAGCAATAAAGGTTTTTGATTTTATAGTACTTCTTCGATTTTGTACTATTTTTTCTGCTAGAATTCCTTTTGTTTTTATTATTATTAATGATGACCGTTACCTAAGTATTGCCATATTTCTTATTATACCTTAAACAAAGTTTCAAATAGTTACATACTTTAAGATAATCGAAACCATTGGTAGTGTTTTTTTTCATAATATTTACTATTTATTGAATAAGTGGTTTTTTATTAAAGAGTTAAAATTAATTACACTAGTCGGCATCTAGATATGAGCAAATAAAACAAAAATACATTTTTGGTCGAATAAATCAACATATTTCGCTTTTTGCTCCTTTACAAGTTTCATACTTTTTCAACATGTTTTTTTAAACAACGATGTTACACAGAAAAAAATTTTCGCGCCAGTAAAAGAATTAATCAAAAATAAAATCTGTTTTAATTAAATATTTAATCAGGTGAATTAAACTTTTAATCAGGTGAATTAAACTTTTAATTGAAATATTGTCAATTAAACATTTAATACACTTGATTAAAAGTTTAATTCACCTGATTAAATATTTAATTAAAACTGATTTTATTTTTGATTAATTTTTTTACTGGCGCAAAAATTTTTTTCTGTGTAACGTAAATATTTCTCATTTTTAATTTTTGTCCAAAAGTTAAAAACCCAACATTAATTTAAATTGGAAAATTTCTAAAATACAAATTGTGGGCAAAACCAACGTTTTTCCTTAACAAAACTAAAGTTTTTGCAAGTCCTGTACAATATTGAAATTTAAAAACACAGTTTTTCCACCATCTTTTATTCGTAAACCAGCACATTTGTCAAAAATAAATTTGTACTGAAAGTTTGTTTTGCACAAAAAACACGGTATCATGTTGTACAGGCGTATGTTCAACAGATCTAAGTATGTCAGTCCGTTTGTATTTAGTTATGTTGCTGCTTCATGTTGTTAACAGTTGTCGATGTTTTACTTAAAGTTATTGAAGTTGTTGAAAGCTGTTTATTGTTAAGTTCGGATTTTTAATGGATTGTCACTGAATTAAGGCTGTTGGTAAATAGTTAATCTTCTGTTGCACTCACTCGCCTGCTTACTCTGTCAGTTGTACACTCTTTTGCCTTCTTGTGCAGTTGAAGTAGATTAATTTTGTTTGTTTGTTGAATTCAATTTGAGCTGGTTTATTCAAGAATGTAATTTCAAAATAATAAATAAATAAACAATTAAACTAGTTTCTAACTAACTGTAACTATTTTACAGCCATTAAAAGGTATTTTCTTAACACGAAGTCAACAATTGTTATTTATAATTCATGGTCCAGAGTAATAAGTCTCATTAAAAAGTTGTTTATAAGAATTATAATTTTGAGGAATCAATCGAAAAGCAAAAGATACTAAAGCTTCGTACAGACGATGGTCAGATCTTACAATGTTGTAAGCAGGCGTTGCCAACAGCAATATTTTTCTGACAATGGTGCCATTGTCAGATGCATTAATTTTGCACTTCTGCAAATACAAATGAGCTTACAATGTTCACACAGTTATAAGACATTTTAGCCAATATTAATGCAATTTAAGCAACGCTGCTTACCAATATTGTAAGATCTGACCATCGTCTGCACGAAGCTTAAGTAATACTAAAGGATTTATTAAAAAATAAGATGTTAGAAACGACATTCACCGTGTATGAATTGTACGTCTTAAAAAGAACATTGTTTAAGGTAGTGATTTTGTTAAGTGAGCGATAGATAGATATGACTACGGTGGCCATAATTTTCAAATCAAAACACTATATCAACTTGTATTTAGAAAAGTATCAAGGATGGATTCGTTTACCAAAAATAGACATAGCCGATCTTAGAACGAGATATTTGTCCTTAAAATTTTCTCTAAACATACTTGTGCCTTATAACCATCCATTAGAGGGTTTCCATACAAATATGGCAGTTTAATGAAATTCTTAAATTTGGCCCCGGCAGCGCCAAGGAAGCCCCTAGTCAAATGTATGACTAACGCCACTTTATTTTTCATTTCCATCATTTGTTTTTAACAAACCAAGCCGCTATCTCCATTCCTAAAGGGAGCTCCCATACAATATTTGCAATACAGACTAGAAATTGATTGAAGAAAAAGTCCAATAACTGCCTAGGGGTTGGTTAGCACCATTTGATTCAGCGTTCTCAAATTAGGTTTACTCCCTGTTGCCTTGCTTGTCCGTTTATAAACTAGCGCAGTGTTTTTAGTGGTGAACAAATTTTTGTTCTTATAAGCTATAACATATTTGGAGGCAACTTAAACATAAATAATACAATTAATTTTATTATATAATTTGTAACTAAAGTAGAGAGTTAAAAAAATTTATAGAAGAAACAGTGGCACCGCCAAACAGTGGTAATCAGAATGCTAGTGGTAAAGGACGGCGTACTGATGGCTGCTTCAGAGGACGTGGTGGTGGATCTTCAGGAAAGAACAGAGGTCATGTGCGAAGCGGTCGTTTTGAAAATATTGTTCGTTAGCGGTCATTTGGGCGGTGGTTTGGCCAGGATAATCGTTTAAGATTTAGTGGTGGTAATAGAGGAACAAATATTCAGCCTGATTATTATTAAAAATCCTGATGACTTTTCAAGTTTGTATTTGATTTTTTGGGCACAAGTTGTTAACAAAATAAAATGTCTTTTTAAGATCTGCAATTAAATTATTGGTCACACGTACGTTTACCTCCATTTCCAGACCCATGCAAGAAGTGGGACGCTACACTGATAGAAAAATGCATCTTCATATTGCTGATGCCCTAACATCAGAATTGTAACATCCATGTTACTACAAATGGCATCAATGATGCAAAAAGTAACAAAAATCCAATGACTAACGTCTTCGTACAATTTTGTAATTTTTTACGTGTCATCTATTTTATGACTATAGTGACATCAATTCGATGTCACATTTTGTATATTATTAACATTATTTTCATGATTACAATATATTATAAGAAGCAAAAATTCCTATATTCTATTTTTTTAAATTATTTAGTTAAATACATCAACATTTTAAAGTAGAATGATTGCGAAAACCATATGGGACATGGTGCTGGTGTCTTATAATTGAGAGTTCTGTTGTAAACAAAGATCGTAATTCAACAAACGTGAAACAAACATATATAACGGGTAAGTAAATAATAATAATGACTTTGACTTAATGACAAACTTTCATTAAATTGATGCTAATATGTCCTTTCTCCGATGTTACTGCGTCATCGCACTGAGGACATGTTCGTCATTTCTGTGATGCCGATGTGTCATCCCATTGATGAGATAATTTCATTTTGGCCCTGATGACACTTTTGCAAAGTGATGTTAAGGTTGATGAAAAGTGTCATGGGGTCAAAAACGAAAACACTTGTCATAGTACTGGTGTCAAAATACATCAGCGTTATGACGCCTTTTCTATCAGTGTATAGAGCTGCCACTAAAGTCTAATTTCCTGAATACGTAATGTATGATTGAAATATATTACAATTTTTTTAATAATAAATTTAATTTAAAATGAAAATTAAAAAAAAATTATTATTTTATAAAGGTTAGTAATAGTACAGAGTAAGCAGTACAGATATATGTTCCATAGTTTAGTCGAAATCATTAGTTAGAGAGAGAAGCAAAATCACATGTACACAAGAGTTTTGGTTAGTTTTTTCATTTTGCTCTTAATAAACTAATAGAAACTTTAACCAATATATCGGTCAACACTACCGGCCATATAACTAGTAATATGACCGGCAGTCTTCTTGTAGGGAAGTGCATCCCAGGAACTTTGGGTTATGGATATATTTTGTCCGGCTACTAAGAATTAAAATTTCAAGGACTTCAATTCCCGGAAGAGTATTTTTTGTTATTCCCGGGAATTCTCAAGAGTTTTTTATAAAGTATAATACGAATTAATATGAGAAAGTTATCGATTAATGACATAAATGGTCATTAAATGCAACGAAAGGTGTTTAATTAGAAAAAAAAAAATAAATTGTTAGAATTGTTTGAAATATGTTTCAGGCACAAGAGTGCAATAGATGTCGTTCAGTTTGTCGTTTGTTTTAAAACTTCGTCAAATCTCCTTATCGCAATACAAAAAATTTTAGAAATCAAGTTGTGATATAAATGAGGGAAATGTTATTTGCGGAGTGGATATTATTAAACTGAAATAAGTAGTTATAATTCTAATTTATTTATTTAGGCATTCATAAAAATATTATAACTCCTTTTATTTCTTTCCAAATTCTTTAGCACTCATTAGTCCGTCATAAGTATTTCATATTTTTCAATTACAAGTCTTTTCTAACTCAAACAAAACTTTTCTGCAGTTGCGTTTAATTAATATTAGAGTCCTTATTATCCCTTATATTAACGACCAACAATTATTTTAACTTTAAGTAATATTGCACATTCCTTTAACTCCTCCACAAGCCACAATTCAATAAAAAAGTTGCAAAACTGCTGTTTTAAGCGCGCAACCATAAATGAAAAACTATTAAATGCAACTGTGGCAGAGTCCTAAGTTCCACTTCGTTTGTATTCTATTTGTTGCAAATGCCTCCAAAAAATATGAAATGAAAGTTTCATTAGCATGTTTTTATGTAGATACGGGTAAATATCCTTTCAAATTGTACATGGTTTCTTGAGCTGGAAAACTATAACAAAAGTATGTTTTTATTTTTTTTTTCTATTGTCGACAGAACTGGAACAATCTAATGCATCCTTACAATTGTCAGATAAAAGTTGTACGTACATATAAACACAAAATTACATTAAATTATACGAATTGCTCTTTTAAAATCCTACAAGAAATGAATACGTTGCAAAATTTTAACAAGCTACTTTTATATGCAGTTTTTGTAAACAATAAATACAGAGATTGCGTTCACGAAATAGCCAATAGGAATTAAGTAAGTAAGAAAGTTAAATAAAGCTACCGTATACAATCCTTCTATTAACACTTTGGTTTTTCTCTAAGAACCTTGAAGGGGGTTTTCTGTATGAACCTGAGTCAAAGAATCTTAGAGTTTTATTGTTAGATTCTAAGAATTAAATAGTTTAAGCCTGAGGATTTTATAGTCAGAACATAAACTTAGGCTACCGTCTTACACTTAGGATTCGGTCTAATATAAAGTATACCGTAGTTTACTTAAGCTACTGTTTTTTACATTTTCATCTTAAACTGTATTCTTTTACTGGGAATTTTTTCTTCTTCTAACTAATCCTTTCCTCAGACTAAGTTTATACCGGTCTTAATATTACATCACTTATGTTGGCATCTTATACTCAGCTAACGTTCTTATACTTAAACCACCATCCTTTACTCAAACAGCCGATTTGGAATCATACAATATAGTTCTTCTTTTACTTAAATTAACTATTATATGTATTATAAGCAGCCAATTTGCAATCAAACAATAGTTTTATAATAAGACTACCTTTTCAATTGCACCGTCTAATACTTAAACCACTATGTTATACTTATACATACTAGCACTACCGTCTTATATTTATGTACGTTACCGACAAACAATTAAACCGAAACTTCTGCTTTATATAAAGACAACTGTATTACACTGTACGACACGATTTTTACCCATGATCAAACTGACGAGATTCTAAAAATACAGCTTTAAAAAAATATACGTATCTCTCAACGTTTCTATATCAATTCATTTCACGTTTTTACACGCAATTCAATTTTTAATGTGAATCCACCTGTCTATCACTTGGGGAATTTTCGTTTACACCCACACCCGTTGATAGAGATGCCAGAATTTTTGACTAATACTTCGTTTGCAAAATTGGTCCGCGGGTTTAAAGATTATGATCACATTTCTTTTCTGTCGCAAAGAAGCAAAGCATCTGTCAATTATTTATTTTCCTTTTATTTGCCGTAAATATAAATTCAATCTGCTGGCTGCCAACTTGTACATGTATTTTGAGTGGTGTTGCCAACGGAAAACAATGTGTTTTGTCGGTATATTGAACAAAATCGTTAACGGACAGTTAATCGGTCTAATAAATTTATGTTGACATTAAGTAACAGACAGTTTGTCGATACAAGAGAAAATGGCCATTGCACTTCTTACTTACTTACACTTAGAATTCCGCTGTTTTATTTGTTTTTGCATCTCATACTCAAACTCAAAGTCTTGGTGTAAGGCTACTGAATTTTACACATACTGCCATCAGACTGCTTTGAATATTCAAATCACCTTTTAATACTCAGAATACTTTTTTTATACGGACTTACATCTCATACTCAGACTTCCGTCTTATATTCAGACTGCCATACTCAAATTAATGTCTTAAATTAAAATTCCCGTTTTATATATTGACCACATTCTTGTGCTCATACAGTCATACATTGCTTAACCAACCTTCTCATACACACTATACTATCCTATATCCAAACTTAGGTTTTATGCTCATATAGTGGTAGTATTCTTAAACTACCGTTTTATACACAATTTACTAATTTACACTCAGAATCATGTCTTGTACTACTCATAATCAAACCGATGAATGTATTATACTAACTTTATTATTTTATATTCAGACAATCGCTTATTTCCTATTGGGATAGTAACGGTCAAAAACATTCGACTTAAAATTTAACGTTTAGTTTAATTTTAATATTTTTTTTACATAAAACTTAAGTAATAGAAAGGCATACGCTGTTTTAAAGTTCTAATTATGTGCAAATATATTTTTATAATCGTTAAAAGTAATTATTTATTTTCTTTAAAAACTTTATTACTTACTTCATTAGTAATATAAAAAGGATTTCATACATAAGACTAGACAAATACCAAAAAAAAACTTTTAATTGTAGCTTGAAAAAAGTAAAAGAGAAATATTCGGCTGTACCGAACCTTCGATTCCCTCCACTTAAAGTAAAACTGTTTCATGATTGAGTTTCAAATTACATGTATTATTTTTATGCTTTTGACAACAGTAAATCCGTTTTTATATTTAAGCTCCCTTGATTGTTTTCACTAAAAATAATAAAATTTTCTATTTCTATTTTTTAGACCTTTTCTGTAACGAAACTCATACATGAAGTACATTAATTATGTCTGGAAACTGCACCCCCATTTTAAAGTTTCCTTGAAATTACTTTTTACAAAAAGTACCAAGAGTTTACAATTTTGCCCCTTTTGCTCTTTTTAGGGAAAATTTTCAAAATGTTAACTCCTGGTGATATAGTCTAGTAAAAATTAACAAAATTTTTAAATTTCAAACATCTGGATGACTTTACAGAATACCAAAATTCCCGCTTCTGTGCTACTGAAAAAAAAATATTTATTGCCTTTATATTCCTCTAACTCCCACTGAAGCATAGAGCCCCTTTAATTTGGATTATAAGTAAATAATATTTCTAAATTTTCCACAAAATTTTTTAAAAGAAAAGCGTGTTATCAGAAAGAGGACCAATAATACATATTTTGTACTTCTTTTCGTCCCTTGAAATTTGAAAAGTATATGTTTTAAGATTTAAGCTCATAAACAACCCCGGAAAACCCTCGCCTACAAAATGATGTGTTTTGTAAACAGAAAAAACTAAAAACACTAGTTACAATTCCACTGAAAAAAACCGATGAATTTTACAAGGTATGTCCCAAAATAAACGCTTCCAATGTAAGTCATTATTTTTTACCTACATACATTTAGAAAGAAGTATTTATAGAAGTAGCTATAGAAGTAGTTACAGAAGAAAGCTACTAAATAATGAGTGAAGGAAGCTATTCGTTTTGTAAAAGTAAGCGAAGTTTTAATTGGGAATTATGTATATTTAAGAAATTTTTAATAAGTATGTTTAATACAACAGATCATAAGATTTCCTTTTTACGCCGTTTTATGTTTCAAGTGTGCGCAAAATTATTTAAAAAAAAACTCGTGCTTAAAAAAGGTAACTAAAATACAAATTTCTACCCTGTTTTTTTTTTTTTTTTTTTTTGTATATTCCCTAAGCTAATCCCGCGAAGCTCTACGCTTGTTTGGAGGAAAGAAACTAGAGTCTCTGGCGGAAATCGTACCCGCAACCCCGGCGCTGATAGGCAAGTTCATTACCAGCAAGCATACCGGGGCACTTAAATGTACTTTATTTTTTTCAGCCTTTATGTTAAAGATCACAGATTTAAGGTTCTTCCAAAATTGTTAGAAAAAATACTTTATCACAGAAAGTACTAAAAGAAAAAATGTTTACCCTGTTTTGCCACTCAAATGTACTAATTTTCAATAGAAACTTGTTAACAAAATATACAAAAAGTACAAATTTCTACCCTGTTTTGTCCCTCAGTGTGCTTTATTTTAAAGAACCTAAGTTTAAATTTTTTGCAAAGTTAGTTTTAAAAAAAATCAGTGTTTTAAATAAGTACCGATTACCGAATAAGTACTCGATTTTCAAAGTGAACGAAGAGGTCCGAACACACTTCCCTGCGGCATACCGCACTTCACAGAAGCAATAGAAATTTTCGGTACAAAAACCTCAACATATTGTTTTCTGTTCGTTAAAAAACTTTCTATCAGTTTAAGTTCCGCTCCGAAAACGCCGCAATATTGAAGTTTTTCAATTAAAATTTTGTGACTTCCAGATCAAACGCTTTACTGAAATCATAAAATATAGCAGCAACTCTATTATAGCCTTTATCCAGACTACCACAAACAGTGTTGACAACACACAGAAAATCACACAACTGAGAGTGAATTATTTTTTCAAATACTTTATTAATAACAGAAAGTAACGTTATAGCCACAGTATTTGCGTATGTATCTTTCAGTATAGAAATAACTTTGTGTAGTTTTAGAGCTTCAGGATAAATAGATGTTCTACTCATGATATTGAAAATTCTAGCTAAATGTGGTGACAATACTGTACACCTCATTTTTATAATATATGTTTGTATGTATATCGTCGTGCTTCTTATTAAACCACGTAAGCGCCAACAACTCTTTTTTTAGAAAACGAAATAAAAACTTTAAATATGGGTTTTAAAACAAATTTTTTTTACAAAATATGGCTTTGCGACTCTCTGATGGGTGTAGAAACCGTTTTTAAAAATAATTGCTACTTACAAGTAATTGTTGCCAAATTTGTCGCTTACGTGTTTTTGGCACAAACAACAGTTCTTAATTAATGTTAATTTTATTATATTTGCTAAAAAAAAAAAGTTAAAACAGGTGCCCCAATTTCTATATCCCTTGGATTTGAACGCACTGTGAAAATTCTCTTTTTCGAACCATTTTAGAAATACATAACTCATATTCGACTAATTTCATGCTTTTTCCATACATTTAGAACGGGAGCCATGTTAAGATATCTAGATAGAGTTATAAATAACAGCGTTAAAAAAATATTTTTCTACTCTAGTGTTGAAAATTTAACCTTAAACTCAAATTTAATACGCGTATCGGTATCACCGATATTTTTTTGAATATCGGTATCGTATCGTTACGTCCCTAATAAGGATATAAGGATTATTTTAGGAAGTTCTTAACTGTCAAGAATTCTTTTCAAAAAAAGATTTGTTCAATGAATGTCAAGAATTTGGACAATCCTTCCTTAATTGCGCAATGGCTTCACAATTTTATTTTGAAATAAGCCTCTGCTTCAAACTAAATGCAGCTGCAGCATAACTATGATTTGTACTTTTTTAATATTGCCAGAAGATTTTCAATAGGAAACAAAATATGCCCAAGCTATTTGTTGTAGCTTAGTTTATTACCAAGTATGTAGTTATTTAACATAAATATTAGTACGTCTTGCAATCAACTTTTAATTCTCTTTGAACAATTGTAAATAAAAAATTGGTCTGGTAGCATTAAATGGTTTAGATATTGGATAAAATAGAGTGTTATTTTTGTGTTCCTTAAATTTTGGAAATTATTTCGAAAATGTACGTATGCATCAGCGTTGCCAATCCGTGTGTTTGTGTATTTACACATATTATGTGTAGCCCATGTTTAATTTGTTTCATATGTAATCAGTGTGTAATTTTACTATGAGTTCTATTTTTTCATTAATTTTTAAGTCAGGTTTCTTTCTCTATTCGAAAATATTTTGTAGAAATAATGTTTAACATAAACTGTCATTTCCTTGACGTACAGGATAGCCGCAAGTCAATAATTTTTTTTTCCATTAAATAGAACAATTTTCAGCGAATTTTAAGAATCTATGCTGATTATGCTTGAAAACAAATATTTTTGTCCTGTTCTTCTGCCAACGTTATTGTCTTATTCGTGACGTGCCGTTAGAAATGTACACCAATTCTTTTTACTTCAGGAACCGCTATGCTTGGCCTTTTTTTTGTAAACATAACCATTTAATTGCAAACAAGGAATAATAAAAAGGTGATGCAGGGCAAACTTATTTTATCAAAGCAAATGTTTTTATTTTGCGTGTAATTTTTCTTCAAATGTTTAATTTTCGCCACAGTCATGTGTGATTTTCGAATTCTTTATTGGCAACACTGGTATGCATCCAAACAATCTAGCATACACAGGTACGCTTCTACTGTTTTAAACTGAGATCTGTTATACGCTGTAAAATTAAGAATAGAGATGGAAGAAACACACTATGCATACATATGTTTCCATATTGAAAGATGATTACTACTCGTTTGTGGCCATTTGCAGTGAATTAATTATGTAAATTAAATAAGCCCAAGCTATAAAAATGTGTTCTATTTTAAATTTTATTTATGGTCATCTATATATAAATCGGCAAAGGCAAAACAGTTAAGAACACTTTCCTCCTCTGTATGTCAACCGATTTGAACAAAATATACACCATTTGAAAGGTATTTACTTACAGAATATATATTTAATTAAAGTCTGTTTAATAATTTCAGAGTTATAAGCGTTCAAATTTGCTACTAACACATATGCAGAACAAAAATATTTGTTTTTTTTTAAATTATCAAATAATAAAAAATAGGGTGGTCGATTATTCGAAATTTTAAAAAAAAAACAGGTAAACAAATATTTCGAATATATAAATCTTATGTATAAATCGGCACAGGCAAAATAGTTAAGAACGCTTTCTTCTTCATATTAACATACAAATTTATGGTCGAATTTTGACCATTAGGCAAACACTAGTTCTTCATATTTACATAAAAATTTATGGTCGAATTTTGACCATTAGGCAAACACTAGTTTAAATAAAAGAGTTAAATGAAGGAGTAATAATTACAAGATTAGTAGCCGATCCGATATTAATATAGATAGCGCTTAAATACCATTTAAAATTAATTACCGATTGGTACAAATAGTTTAATACTGCTATTAATACTGAAATTCGTTAAGGTTGCCAACTTTAGTTTAAAATAATTACGGTGACCATCTGTTCCGTATTATACTAAATATCTTAGAGCTTTGTTCTGTGTGAATTATTTTCAAGTCAAACCCTATAATTGATATGTATGTAATTATTAAATTAAATATTCTGTATTTATACTGCACTTATCGGACTTTTATTTGTACTGTATTTATCGGACTTTTCTCATTGCGGAAAACTTGCACAATTTCTCATTTTTTTTTTTTTAAATTTGAGGAATTCTAAGGAGCCCTTCTTGTTCATAAACATTCTTTTTCGACACCAACGATACAAAAATAACACTGCTATACAGTCATTTTGCGGCAGGCATACTTGAAGTCGATTTTGTATAAGACGAGTGTGCTGATAACGGGAAAAATACCAGAATTGTCAAATTGACTCCAGTTTTTGAGATAAACGCTTCTAACATTTTCCATAAAATGTTTCAATAAATGGGCCAAAAGATTTATTTAAAATTTATTTTTATTGTTTATCTTTACAAAAATACACAAAAATAATAGTTTGGGGTACCTTTAACTAGAATAAATAAATGAAGATCATAAAAAACTTTTTCTTTGAGATTTTACATTTTGTAAACAAAACCAAAGAAAAATAAAAACAAAAGAAATTAGGAAAAAACTTTTGAAATTCCAATTGAATTTATAGTTTTGTAAATTTCTAAAAGAAATGACTGATATTGAAAAAAATATGCAGTGGCTAATGTACAACAACAATTTCGCAATAAAAAAATTGATATAATTTTTTCAAAAACAATTTTTTATAGCTTTACACACAAAAAAAGTGTAAAAATTAATTGGCAGATCCTGAAGTTGCAGTCGGCGTTTCAATTATGGGCCTGTTTTCTCTGAGAGTCATTTTTGCTTGAAGTTGCGGTCGTGTTCTGTTTCATCATTTAGGAATGAATCCAAATATGAAAAATATATGACAATATTTGAAATAAGAAATAAACGTAAGTGAAAACAAATCAATGAACCACAATGTTTATAGGGTATTTCAATTATTTCTTAGTTCCGTTTATCTCAATAACCAGAGTGAATCAAAAATAAATAAGCATGCAGCGTGAAGGTCTAATATGAGTATTAACAAAAACCATTAACAAAATCCCTGCCGCAGATTTTTTTATTTTTTTTGTATAGCAGTGTAATTAATTAAACAAAAAATATGAACTGATATTTAGTTTCCAAGAATGTTTTAACATGATTTTGAAATAATACTAATTGAATATTATGTGAATTTGATGGTAAATTTTAATTTAAAAATGCCTACTTCGTTTTAAGACCGTTGATATTCTCGAAAAATATATCGTTGATACTTTTCCAACTTCAAGTTCATATGGTTGTTTTTTGCTTGAAATCGAATCTTTTTAGATTGACATTTTTGACAGTTATTAGCAATGATTTTGTGTTGAAACTAGCTTAATTTTAAAATAAACTGGTGGTTCATTTATCACAAATTTGTCCTAAAATAACGGCAGACTAGAAAAAAATACTTTTTAACAAGCAAGTTTGCTTGTCTGTCCTGCTTAAACTTCTTCTTCCCAACAAAAAAAAAATACAACTACGCCATTGCCAATCACAGACAAGTTTTTCATATTCCGACAAAACCACTTACAAATATTCAAGACGTTTGCTTGCTGTTACTCGTATTTCACCTTAATCGAATGCAGGTAATTCTGCATGTATAAGTTTGATGTCATCACTCTACTCGTGTGTGTGCATACATACTTAGTATCTACAATTGAACAGTCAAAAGAATTTATTGGCATGAATAAAAACTATAACAAAAACAAAAGAAGAAATTAAAACACCTTTTTTGCGCAAAAATCTCTGTTGTCGCACACAATGTCAAGTTAGTTTTCAAATGAAAACGGCGACCACTGACTGATTCAGGCCGCGGACGCGACGTCAAAAAAATAAGACTAAATAAAAGTAATAATAAAGAAAAAAGCATTAAATTTATATCGACAAATCTGTACATTTAATATAATCAAGTTGGATGGACGTGTGTTGTATGTACCGAGTTAAATGACGCATACAGGGCGGCTGCTATTTTTATAAAGATTTTAAAAAATTTTTTTTACTTAGTTTTTGTAAATAAAATTATCAAAAAACAAGTAGTCGACGCGAATTTGCCTTAGAGTGCGGACATACATTTACATATATACATATATTTGTTTAATCAAAAGAAAACAAAAACCTAAAGCAAAAAAGTGATAAAATTAAAATAATAAAAACAACTAATTCATACATAAAAAATTATTAAAATTAAAACAACTTTTTCATAAAATCTGATTAAACCAGTTCAAGTTTAACCGTTACTTGCATCCGTTTGTAATTGTGTCACGGCTACAAAAAAGTCTATTCATAAACCATTTATGGTCATGTTTCTGTTCAGACAATTGCCGGGGTGATGGAGATTTGTTACATTTCTGTTAAATGTACTGTTTAAATAGGATTTGTGGGTTGCATTCTACATCAGTGAAGAAAATTTAAATTGGTTTAAGTTTTAATAAACATGTTCAATTAATCTTCTAATTTGTTAGTAAATTTTACGTATGTATGTATGTACATATTTACTTAAAATTTTAAGTGAACGATGTGTATTATTAGAACACATGCAGCAGGCACCCTCCTTTCGTAACCCACATAAACAATAGGTCTGTTTATTTTTATTTTACCAGCAGAAACTTGTAACAAGAGAGAGTAAAACCAGTTATTTTCCTCGATTTCAAACGAAAATTTAGTTCGCTTAACTTACATTTAAAACAAAAAAGTTTTAAAATAAATTTAAAAATGTTTTAAAATAAAATTTACAAAATTGTTCTCCCAATTGCGCAAAAAAAGAAAAAAGTAAATGAACGCTTTACTAGCAAAAATTGGCAATTATCAACCTGTCAACATGATTCTGTCTTCTTTCATTCAATTGTTTTGGACTTTCTTCTAATTTAAAAAAAAAACATATATTTTATGAATGTTTTAGACATTTTCAAAAAAACAGCTGCTTAAATGATTAGCATTATATGCTTTTCATACCTTACTAGCGCTTTACGCTTCAAGTTACATGCAACAACGTTTACGCCTCAAGGCACTCTACGCTTTTGTGCATGTACCTTACTACGTATATAGCGTAGAACGTTTTTTTGTGTAGGATGCAAAAAAGCGTAGAACGCCACCAATTTTTCGTCTCTATCATTTTTACGATCTTTTTTACATTTCAAATTTTTAAGGAACGTAAACACTGAGCAGTGAAGATTGTTGCAAATTCGTAATAACAGTGATCGTCAATAAGGGTGTGCGCAAGGCGATTTAACTAAAGGTGGTGTCGAAACGGCATCTGAGAGTTCGAGCTTATTTGTTTTGATTTGTTAGTGTTTTGCTAAAAATGGTTGACATATCGAGCTAATGCCACTAACAATGCAATGCAAACAACCCTATGTTGTTTCTACTGTTTTTGGATTGTTGTAGTTCCGACACCACCTGTAGTTGCATTCGCCTTGGGTGTGTGTGAAACATTAGCAAAGTTCTATGGTGAATTAAAATTGTCAAAAGTTTCTACGCTAATGTCAAAATTTATACTAGCCCCTAGGGCTAGTGAAATTTTATTCATCTCAACAGTGTCAAAATTGTACTTGAATGAGTACTTTCCCAGCCAGCAAAATACTCCGACATTGTCTGAATCAGACATTTCGTGCAAATGTCTGACTTCATTCTTAGAGAATTCGTTTAGATTTCTGTCAGGCCGATTTCTGATCGTATCGCAGGGATATATCGGGGGGAATTTATGTACAGATATCTCCAATAGAATTCCGACAGAATTCATTTAGATTTGTCTAACGAGACTTATTTTTAAATAATGACAATTGTCGTTCAGTTGAAAATAATTCTAATTTTATTTTATTTGTTCAAGATAAAAAGCATAAAAAAGGCATAAAAAAGCATAAAAATTTATAATTATGTATGTACTTTTACATATTTTGCAATAAAATTATTTCTTTCAGCTATCAGTTAGAAAGCAAAAAGAATCTCGGCGAACACATCAGAACTTTCCATGCCCTTTTTATTAGATTTCTGTTAGATATCTATCAGAAATGCCGACAAAAAATCAGAATTTCCCACGACGTCTGTCAGAATTCGTGTCAACCACTTCATACATTTTTGGGTCAGAAATCTGACAGAATTCGTATACGATTCCGACTTTTTTGCCGAAGTTTCTCTCAGATATCTGAACGACGTCGGATTTTTTGCTGGCTGGGAATTGCTACCGTTTCACACACACCCTAAGTAAACAAATTTTAGTTTTTCTAACAATCATAGACAAATAACACTATTTATTTTAATGGGAAAATTATTGTTAGTCTCAATACACAATATTTGTGTACAATTTTATTCTTTATCAACAAGTTTGGCCCTTTGCTCTTTTTAGGAACTACAGGACATGATATAAGTATAATCAACAAAGTAAATGAACAGACCTACTGTAAAACATAAGCAACTACATATGTACATATACATATGTATGTATGAGATTTATTATGCTAAATGCAAATAAATTGCATTTAGCATAATAAATCCAAAAACCCACAAATATACCAATGGAATGAATTAATTTTATTTACTTGTAAATTATATTATTTTTTTTTTATATATATAAAAAAAAATAGAGAACACAGAATAAATTTACACACTCTTAAAAGAAAGGAGAATTTTATAGAAAAAAGAACTCAAAAATATCTAAAAGAATAACAAAAGACCAACAGATAGAAAAAATACAAAATGAGTCAATCTACTGTATCTTGCTTGCCAGTACAAGCTAAAATGTCGAAAGCAAAAAAAGTATTGGATGAAGCGCGTGAAACACAAAATCGGGAAATCGATTTGGTGGATAAGGGTATTAGCTCCTTTGAGGAGTTACCGGGATTGTGTAAGTGCTTAAAAAAACATGATACCTATGTAGGTATAAAATTAATATTATGTACATATGTATGTATGTACATATTTATGGATACCTATTAACTTTATAAATAAAAAGTGTTTAAGCAAAAAGTGTAAAACTAAAAATTAGTATAATTAACAATTTAAATTCTGTAATTTTCCAGTATTTATTTTGAATGTGTGTTTTTTAAAACTAAAAATTTCTTGAAATTTTTATAAATATGAAAGATATTACGTGTATGAGATCATCTGTATGCTACCCACTCTGTAGCAATCATAAATTTTCAGCATACATTCATACATATGCACACCTCAATTTTATGTGTACATCCATATGCATGTATATTTTTATCTACCAACTGCAACAAATTGTGATTGAGTTTATTTAATTTTAAAAAAGTTTAATTAATTGCTATCAAAATAGTTTTTCTTTAAAAATTAAAAACTTGTAACTTGATTTAATTTTAAAATTAAACGTCATAATATAGAAAAAAAAGAACAAAATTACTAAGGCACTAAATAGGTGAGTGTTTGTTGTTTATTAGTTTAGTAAACCTCTAGTAAAGAGATACATAGGAGAGGGTTAGCAAAACAAACGACATAAGAATGACAAACAGTGTTACCCCATCGATGTTTAATGTTAATGTGTGCTACCGTATAAATTTGAGCATTATTTTTCGTTTAAACGAATTAAAGGTTGTAATATTTATTAACAAAAGGAAAATTTTGTATTTAAATTTTTTTTGCTGTCTTTTTAGGTATGTATAGATTCAAAAATATTAATACTACTTACCAAAAAAGGGATAAAATCAATGATGTAAACATATTATTAGTTAGTGCTGGTTCACACTCTTCATGTTTTAGCCGTCAAGTCTTGAGTTTTTAGGAGAGAGTGGAAAAGATATGGCATTCTCTTTTCCCTTCTTTCGTAAGTGCTGGTTCACACACGTCGAGTTCGACTCGTCAAGTCTTGAGCTTTTAGGAAAGAACGGAAAAGAGAATGCCTTTTCTTTTCCCCTCTCAAACTTGACGTGTGTGAACTGGCACTCAGAGCTAAAGATTTGACGGTTAAAACTTGAAAAGTGTGAACTAGCACTTTGCCATTCATAACTCTTTTCCTACTGAACTTTTTTTCCTCTATTTCAATCCCAAACTGCTTAGGAGCCCAATTTGACACCAATAATTGATCTTTTCTTTTTGAGTCGTTCGAACTAAGCGTGATTTTAACTACTCAAGTACCTAGAATATACATAAATACTTTATTGGGTCTTAGATAAATATTAAAAATGTTTTACTCGGAATGACAAACTTATAGGCTTTTTACACTTGCTCTCATCTTACATCTTTTATCTTATCGCAAAGATGATAACATCTTCCCATAAGAATTGTACAGGGCTGAAAATCAACATCTTTCTTCATCTTTAAAAGATGTTCTTTTTTCATGTTGTTTCATTCATCATCTTTCGATTATTTTAGTGTCATCACTAGAAAAACCCAATAATTTGTTAAAAAAATATATACCATCACTAGAAAAAAATACAAGAGAGCAGGACAGCAATATCATTTATTTAGTTTTTATTCGCTCTTACACGCGAAAATAAATATTTTTATGATGAAAGATGAAAGATGTTGCAAATGTAAACAAGTTTTTTTCATTTTTAACATCTTCCATGCATTCCCTTAAGATGTGCTCAAGTGTAAAAAGGCTATTACCTCTTAACAACAAGATGTGGTGGAGAGTATAAAAATACTCTATTACAATTGAAGTGGTTGGTAGTAAAAAGTAAAAATTAAAAGATCTGCACAGCGTCATACTAAAATTACTTGTGAGCAAGATTCATTTATAAATTAAATCGAGGCATAATGTATTGAAAATCTTTGTTTTGAACAAAGTTGCTCTTAATATTGCATCTAAACTTGTATATTGTAATAAAAGTTTATACTTTGTCAATGTTAAAAACCTTTCAATCTCAAACTAATATACATATATATGTTTTTTCTAGTCAATATGATCAACATTACTCGTTTAACCTTGAGCCACAATAAAATTAATGTGATTAATCCCGGCATTGCTAACTTACTGAACTTGGAAATCTTAAATTTATCTAATAACCAATTGCGCGAATTACCCGTCTCCATATCATCCATGCCCAAATTACGTATTCTTAATGTTTCAATTAATCGTTTGGACAGTCTTCCGCGTGGTTTTGGAGCTTTCCCCGTTTTAGAAGTACTCGATTTATCTTACAACAATCTTAATGAAAAAGTTTTACCCGGTAATTTTTTTATGATGGAAACTTTGAGAGCCTTATACTTGGGAGACAATGATTTCGAATATATTCCCAAGGGTTTGGGTAATTTGAAGAACTTACAAATTTTGGGATTACGTGATAATGACTTATTGGAATTGCCGAGAGAAGTTGGGGAATTGACACGTTTGAGAGAGTTACATATTCAACACAATCGTTTACAAGTCTTACCACCTGAAGTTGCTCAGTTGGATTTATTGGGAAGCAAATCGGTTATGAAAATGGAAGAAAATCCTTGGGTTCAACCTATAGCCGAGCAATACTTATTGGGCATTAGCCATGTTATTGAGTATATTAAGACGGAAACTTATAAAATGTAAGTTTTTTTTTAATTTTTGCCAAAAATAAATTAACAAATTTTTAACCTAACAAGAACTAACCATGTACATACAAAAAATTTAATATGTAATTAATTATGATTCTCTAACGCAAAACTATTAAACCGAGTGAGTTATTTATATAAAAGTTTCTAGAAAGAACTATAACTCGTATTAGATGGGGATGTAACTGCAGCCACTTAAATTTTTAAGCCTAATTTTTGCAACAACAGATGTTTTCATGAACTTCATTTTTTTTTTTTGCTATTTGACACACAGATTGAAAACATCGAAGAAATAATTATGGGCTACTATAGAATGTAATTTACGTCCTCAACACAATTTTAAATCTTTCTTTACATATTATTTTGAAAAACGGACAGCGTCAGGTCCAAACATCTAGTTATATGTACATATATACAAATTGTCATATAATCTTATGATAGGTACACACTTTGCAACATGTTTATGCAACCAGGCATTTTTCAGTGTTGGTTGCATAGTGCGTAGTCGTGTTTATTGTTTAATTTCGAGGTTTTAAATACATATGTACATTAAAATATTTTAATATTTTCTGGTTGCATTAACACGTTGCAAAGTATGTACCTGCCATAATTTGCACACATGTAAGGAAATGCCTTTTGTGTTTCATATTTAACTTTTAAAAAAATAAAACTGCCCCAAAGACGTTTGGTGCATGAAAGGGTTAAATAATAATTAGAAATAATTAGACGTTAAGTACAAAATATATTTATTTACATATGAATGTATTTATTTATTTATTTATTCAAGTATTGTAACATAAAGCCTTGAATATTATTTGTATACCTATTTGTACAATTTATTAACGACTTTTTATTGCAGTATTTTCAATCGTCATATGCAAAACGGCCGCGGAGGTCCACCACCACCAAAAGCAGATAAAAGCAAAAAGGCTTCACGTGTTCGTGCATAAATTTTTTTGGTCTGGCTAATTTAGAAGCTAAAATATTTAATTTTGTCAATTTTTATGTGTTTTTGTACCACTAATTTTAAGTATTTAAGAAAAATAATGTATTTTTGTATTGTTAACATAAATAAAAATTTATATTATATAAACTTTATTTAATAAAAAAACCCAAAAAAAATTCACTGCGATTGGCAATATTTTAAATCAAAATATGTACATAGATATTGTTATATACCATGCATATGAATATAAAAATTATGGTCATTTCTTATAGCATAGTAAACTTTTATGAAAAATACTGTTTAAAAAATATTTTCCGTTCGAAAATATTTGTATACTTTATAATATCCTATTAAAATTATAAATGTAAAAGTATGTAAATATATTTGGATGTTAGTTAGTTTGTGGCTCAATCACGCGAATACCGCTGAATGGAATTGAATAAAATTTGGTAGACGGAAAGCATATGTTCCGGTTAAAATAAAGGGTACTTTATAAGCGATAAAATCGGTACTTTCCAAGGGGTGAGATTGGTACTTTCCTCTTTTCGATACATTTGATATACATTACAGAGATAGCATTTGGCCAAAATTAAAATATATGGTACTTCTTGATAAATTTGGTATATGTATATATTAAATATGGTCCAGTAGCCAGAATATACATATTTAGAGACCACTTGCTTTTCAAATGGAGAGTTGAATGTCGGTTGCTCGAAAGTAATTACTATAATGTTTCTTATTGAAATATTTTAACATAAAACAAGTATAGATGTAGAAAACTACATAAAATTTCTGTAAATTTTGTAAAGGATAAGCCCCTTTTAATCTTGCTTTAAGCGGCTGATACACTTGCAATACATTGCTGATACATTGGCAACAATCAAAAGACTTGATTTTTATTGCACAACGAAAAGAAAGTGAAGCGTGTTGGCAACATTGTACAATGCTGTTAATGTTATTCCTACAGGTTATGTTTACCTTTTATTGAATGAATGAAACCATTGTGCGACTTATTGCATAATATAGGACAATATGGAAATAATATGACAAATATTATATACAATAATAATGCAAGTGTATGGGCCGCTTTAATTTTCACGAGAACTAAGTCTTCAGCAAGAGCTACTCTGCTATAAAATTCAGGATTTTGTTGTAATATATATTGTTTTATTGGCCTTGATAAATAAATAGTTCCCAATTCTTTAACTGTACAAATAGCAGTAAATTTGACTAATTGTATATTTTTATATATACTTCGTTTTTTGTCGTTCTAATAAAAGCACTTAAATACTTCAAACTTTATTATAACCTTTTTCTAACTCACATTTTACATAAATAGTCTGGCATCGCATTGACAGAAAATACAACTCTGCTGTTAATTTAACATTTTGGTCACGACATCTGATGTGCGTGACGTTCGTGTTATTCATGACGTGAAAGATAAAAAAGTGGTGACTGGTGGTTGATGCATTTTGTCCGCAAATACAAAAAATTAAAACGAAAAATATACCAAAACTAATCATCCAGTAAGAATACACAAACTTAAGATTAACAAACACAAAAAGATACCAAATAAAGATTAGAGAACGTTTTAACGATGAGGCGGTGAGTTTTCAAGTAGAAAATGTAGCAAAAATATTTGTTAACAAAATTTGGTTTTTTCTATTTTTTCGGCGATATAAACATTATGTACTACAGTGTTAAGAAAACAACAAATGAACAATTTAATTTGTTAAAAGCTGAAATGGCCGTACATCCGGCAGCCGCCCGTGGGTATGGTGTGGGTGCCCAAAGAGCCGTAGTCGATGCTGAATGGAAAGATATTGTGGAAAAGTTAAATGAATTAGGGCCGCCAGAACGTACGATGACGGAATGGAAAAAGGTAAATAGAAGTAATGCATTATTGGTAAAAAGTTCGCACTGAGGGCTTGAGAGTTGTGTATTTTAAAATATATTTTAAAAGATGTATTGTAGGTATGTTAGTTTTAAATTTAAAGCTTTTAAGATACGAATCTAAGCCGCAGTAATTACTTCTGTATGTATATCAAGGCTTCAGTGAGTTAAATATGTCCAAAATTTTCTTTCCTTTCCCTAAAAGGAGAAAAACGGCCCATTAATTATCCCGAATAAGAATCTGGGTTTAATAAACTGTTTGAGAGATGTAAAATTTAAGGAGAAAAAAATTGGCTATGGTTTATGTAACCCAAAATTTAGGATATTCTGAAGGATACAGAGTTGATGTTATGATCGTTGCGAAATAATGAAATATGCCTATAAGGATTATAAGGAATTCGGAAGTCATAAAAAAGAATAAGTTTGAAAAATTTCTAAAAGCCCTGAGTTAAAAAACCCCCTGCCAATACACACTAGTTATGCTTTTGTAGTCGTGAAGCTTGTATTAAAAGTGGATTTGGATATTGCGACCTAAAGTGCAGCCTCAATCAAAGATATTTGCCGAAAATAATATTTTTTAAGTAGATATTAATTTATTTTCATATATAAATTTAAAAAAATTTAGCGCTTTTAAACAAAAAATTCTAATTGTCTTTCCATTACTTGCATTAGCAACATTAAGCTTTTACTTTTCTGAAAGTGACTGTTTTTATTTACTGTAAACGATCTATAATACAAATATGCAGTTTTTTTTAGTTTATTTCGTCCCAAACAATACTCCTATCCACCATAGACCAAATTTTAAATCTTAGTCTAATTCTAATGTCATTATAGGTACCAAGTAATATATTATATGCACCAAAAAAATTAACTTTAAGCGTTACATTAAAAATTTATATAAGAAGCCGTAAAGTATTTTTCAAAAAAGCGATATGTATGTATCTTGTAATACCTTTTTTACAATTTCCACAAAAAACCTATATAATGTTCTCTTTTAACGTTTTAATAATTGATATACATACATCCTATTCCATTTCTTAAACACATGAATATGTACATACTTTTTTGTTTAGTTTTTCTCACAACACCAGGCTTATGGCTCACGGTCACGCACACAAAACAACAACAACAAAATAAATTTAAATTTCTACAAAATTTAACTTAAGTCACGCACATTTCACGTGATTACAATATAATTGCCTGTGTGTACACCAAAGGTATAGAAATAAACTAGTATTGTATAAAATTGTTTCTTTTTTTTACAAAGAAAAAATATTTATCACGAAAATGTTGGTTGTATGAAAAATATATACACGATGCAGCAAAGCAGGTAATTGATAATTTCTAGAAAGAATGTATGGGTATTATTTTTTTAAATTTAAATTTCTTGGTTAAACGAAAATTTTCGTAAAAATCTTAAAAAATAATAGCCTATTTCTGATGTGCGAAAGAATTCTTTCTTTGGTACAAATACATTTAAAACAAATACAAAATTTTTAGAATTTGTTTTTGTTTTAAATGTAATTGTTCGAATGAAAGAATTCTTTAAAACAAATAAGAGTGCTATATTCGGCTCTGTCGAATCTTCCTTTCACCGAAATTTAGAATATTTCTGGCGTAAAATTATTTTCGAGTGGGGAATTTATATTGGACCCATGGTAAACTATGGACCAATCATCACAAATCTCTGCAGATGTGCTATGGGTGCCCCGGTAGGCTAGCTGGTAGTGAGCTAGTCTATCAGTGTGGGTGTTCGATTCCTGCAGACAAGCGTAGAGCTTCGCGGTATTAGATTAGTTGAACGAACTCGACTCCAAAATTTTCCCTCTCCTTTGAGTTTTTCCAAAGTGAGCGTGTTTTCAACAGATGGACATGGCTAAATCGACTTAGAATTACTCCAGGAGCCAGAATATATATGTATATAATGAATAATACAAAAGTTTTAAATACAATGACAAACTTGGTATACCCTCATTCAACAGATGGACATGGCTAAATCGACTTAGAATTACTCCAGGAGCCAGAATATATATGTATATAATGAATTATACAAAAGTTTCAAATACAATGACAAACTTGGTATACCCTCATTCACCACTAGTGTTGGCAGAGGGTATAAAAATAAACGAAATCAATTGCTCAAATTTTATATATATAAAGCTCATTTGCTAAAACATCGTCATAACTCAAAAGCATTAGTTTTACTGAAAACGGATTTAAAGTTTTAAATTTACACGCAAAATAATCGGAAAAGAATATTTTTTTGATTATGTATATGATTATAAAAAACGTGATTTTCTATGCATTAGTGATATTAATTCAAAAATTGCAATGTGTGACTTATGAAGTTGTCGCAGCAAATGAGCGATGTACTTAATAAAAAAATCAAAAATTTGCTAAAGTTGTAATATTAGTTCTTTATTTTGTGAAAGAAATCGCTATAGTCAGAAAAATCTACAAAATTTACAAATTCACTAAAGACTAGTTTACATTATTTCACAAGTCTTACGTATTCCATAATATTTTCTGAGATAGAAATCTAATGAGTTTTGTTGCGACTGTCAAAAAATCTAATTTAACATAACAGTTTGTGTTCACACCATCACACAAAGTATAAACACTCACACATGAAATAAAATGCAACCCTGATCCAATGAAAAGTATTATTGTTTAGAAATTTATCAAAATAATTTTTGGGATTACAAAATTTTAATTTAAAAGGTTTTTTTATTCGTGCTTAATTCCCAATTTTTATTCTTGATAAAAACACTGAAATTTATTGTTGATGGGATAAGCTGTTCCTATGCGCATTTCACTGGTTGCTTAGGCCAGATCGTCAGGAAACCTTATCCAATAAGATTTTAGAAAAACTAAAGATATTAAACCAAATAAAACTGTAAAGAGTATAAGAATTATAAGCAACAGTTCAACTTGTAACAATATCAAAGAAATTTTTCAAAAAACGATGAAGTCGTATAGGATGTCTAAACTTTTTTCATAATACTTTTCATTTTCATCACACATGCATTCACACTACCAGACTTTTACATATTACTTGAGTTTTTGACATGTATTAACACAAAGTATAATAGTGTAAACTAGCCTTAAATAAAAAAAGTAACACATGAAGGTCTCTTTAGCAATAAAAAATATCCAAGTAGTGGTTTTGTACCGACTTAATAGCAAGTTTTTCCAGATTTTTTCAGTAATTAGTGAAAAATAAGAGATCATATCGCTCATTTGCTGCAAGACCGGCATAACTCCAAAAAACCCGTTTCGAGATAAGCGCATTTAATGTTTTTGATTTGCTCTAACTAATTAGAAAAAAAGAAGACACATTATCTTCAAACTGGGAAAGTATAAAGGATATAAAGATGAATTAAGTACACAATATAAAGAAAAACAAAGCGAACAATTCTGCATCTCTAACTCCAAAATTTAATTTTTTGAGTTATGCCGGTCTTGCAGCAAATGAGCGATATGTGCACGTATTGGTGAAATTATCAGTGATTGGACGTCTACCACTGACAAAATTTGTCAATTTTGACATTTTCTTTTATTTTTTCGAACACTTAATCTTTTCACATATGAGAATGGTATCAACGGACCTTACTCAGCCATTTGGAAGCACCCTTTTAATAAGCTATATTTCATTATTATTATTTTTTTTTTGTCGAAAAATCTCTGTAATAAAAATGTGAATTTTTTCCCTCTCGCAACTGGAGACTTTGATTTTAAATCACGAGAACAAGTTTCATTATCCAAAAAAATTAATCAAAAGTATCAGTAAAATCGAAGACAAATAATTCACTTATGCATAAAAATTATACAAATTTAATATATATGTATATATATTATATAGGTAATATTAGGATAAATCACCATTAACAAAAATAATAGTAAAAACGTGTAAGTCAACAGTTGAATTGCTTCAATCGAAAATGGACAAAGTTTTTAATTAATTTGCAAATCTTAAAAGGTTTTGATAAAAATAAGCTACATTTTTTAATATATTTTTTTCGCAAAAAAAAAAAATAGAACTTTGTGCAAAAACCAAAATGAATAATCGGTTGTTTTTACGGAACAAATTTCTCTCAGGAAATAATCCAAAAATTCCCCTTTTATGCATATATTATTTTAGGTCTGGTCTGATGTTCGTTTACGCATGAAAAAACAAAGCATTAAAAAGCCAAAGAAACCAAAACAATCTAAAAAAGTCTCCGCCGACCCGGCTGAAGATCAGTTAATGGAAGCTTTAAATAGTTCCATCTCAATATATGAAACTAATATTAAAAGTGAACACAGTGCCGATGAGCACACACAAGATTACGAATCTTACGAAGATTATGACGAAGATGATAGTAAACTCATGGGAAATAATTACGATTACAGTAAAAATAATGAACTTGAAACACCTTCACCCAAACATGAAAATGATATGGACCAGACTTTAAATTCGTTACAACAACATTTGGAACAACAAAATAAAATAATGCAACATTTGTTACAAGTATCCTCTAATATGACAGTATTGATGAAGAGACATGTAAAGGCGGAGGAAAAGAAAACTTCCTTAATGGAAAGGCAATTAAAATTAAATGAATATCATAATGTGTTTTTAAGGAGGCAAGACTCTCGAAGAAAATTTAAATTAAGAAAGCCTGCAACAGAATAATTAGAAAGTAAATTTGCCTAAATTATTAAGATTTTAAGTTGTACGTGCTTATGTTTTTAAAAACAATAGATTCAAGGCACATTCATAAGGTATAGGCATCCGAGAGAGTTGTTTTCGGCGTCAATTTATGTGTATGTATTTTTTTATGTTTAAAGTATGTAACTAAGTTCATACATAAAAAACAGCAACTAGCTGCTCTGATTTATATACCTGTTTAGTGTGCCCTGAAAAGATTAATTTATTAAATAAAAATAAACGATATTAAATATATAACTAATTTTGTTAAAAAAATTAAATTTTATTTTAGAAATGTTTATGACAAAGAAAGTGAGTTAAAAAGCTTTAGACTACATAAATTTACCAAAAAGTATCAAGATCTGTTTGAAATAACAGAATTTTGTTAAAAAAAACTTTCACTTTTTGAAATTAAGAATTTCGTTAATTATCATTTCAGGTATGGTCAGATTTACGTTTACGTAGCATTAAACGTCTTAGCGAAGAATTCACACCAAAACCAAAGAAAGTCAAATATAAATCAAAAAAGAATAAACTTCTAGAAACTTTAAATAGTTCCGAGTCCATTTATGCTTCTTATGTCGATAATGCGGAACAAAAACCTTATTTATCAAATATCCATGATGAATCTCGTAATCCAGTTGATGAATCATATGACAATCCTCTGGCAGAAGATGAACTTCATAATACTGAAAAACACTATTACAATACATCGCATGACACCAACTCCTATGAAGTCAATTCTTTTGAAGAAGAAGAACCAGATGAAATGTATCATAATAATTATAATTCAGATGGTCCGACACCGCGCGATGCTGTACAAACCCATTATAGCCAGGAAAAAATGGACTGTTTGGAACAAACTCTCTCCACCATAGAACAACAAATGAAGAATCAAAATAAAATTGTGGAACATCTTACAAAATTAACCTCAAATTTAGCCCAAGTGATGGAGAGGCATGTTACAAACTTAGAAAAACAAAATAGTATTATGGAACGACAACTTAGAGCGACAGAATTTCATAACGAATTTTTGAGAAGACAAGAGGCTAGAAGAAAACTACAGATAGGTAAAAGTAAAGTTTGTGAAATACAAAAGTCTTAGCTTATTAAGGAAAATTGTATATATTATTAAATATAAGTACTTTTTTGTATGAAATTACATATTTTTTTATGTATAAGTTCATTTTTAATTACTTATAAGAATAATAAATGTTCATGTAAAGTACTAAATTTTGTATTGTTTTTTTAATTGTTAAGAGTAAAAGTTCAGTTTTTAAAATCTTTGGAGGTAAATAGTTAAATAAATTAGCCGACATACATGGACAACTGCATTGTTAACATTTTTGGGAACGTAAACTTATTTCCTTTAATCTATTACCAAACAGTCGCAGACGAATTTTAAATTCGCCAACCACGATAAGGGTGAATGTCTTTGCAATCGATTGACCTGTTTTCTCCCTTAATCTAGCAAAGAGGGGCCAATAAAAATCCCCAGAATAAGTCAAGTGTCTGTAAATTGTTTCAAATTTATCAACACTGCAGTACTTCCTGATCATATCGTTGTTCTCAAGTAGAAAGGTCCTATCTCAAATATTTGTAACTTACATAAGAAGGTAAAAACATAAAAGAAACTGTATGAATCATAATGTAAAATTGCTCATAAAACAGTTATTTTTTACACCGTTGCAATTAATAAATAAATGTATATTTGAAATTACAAAAGGGAAAAGTTTATGGAGTGAACGCCTCCCACTTGCACACAAAATAAGCGGGATAGTGAAGTGTTCATTCAATAAAAATAAACTCGGCACTGCTTCACATACATTGTTAACAGGCAGTCGAAAGTTTATACACAATCTCGCTTACTTCGTGGACGAGTGGAAGGCTTCTTGCACACATTGTAAGCAGACAGTGGGCAGCCTATACACATTGTCGCTTACTTCGTAGGCAAGTAGCAGGTGTCTTACACACTACTTCCCACACATTGTAAGCAGGCAGTCTTTTAAAATTGTTGCGTTATTTCAGAATTATTGATTTTGTAACTATTTTTACTTTCTTCATAAAATGAAAAAATATACATTTTATTCGCGATATATTTCAGATTTTTCCTTATAACACAACAGCCGGCAAACAAAAGCCTGCATATTTACATACATTCAGAATATATATGCACATTTTAGAAGATGAACGAAATTTATTTTTGTAAATTCCATACCCTGCCCTGATACACTTTGTAAGCTACATAGAATTCATTGAACACAAAGTGTGACAAAGTTCATTGAAGAGATGTGATGTGGTATGCAAAGTTCGCCGCTGGGTTGCAATTTGCTGTTAAATCAGTTGCCATTTATTTAACATTTTATTTCGCTGTACGTTTGTTTATGGGAAATCAATTTCACGTGTCTCCAGCAATTATTGCGCCATTAGCAAAAAAAAATTGCTACGTGGAGACCCAGCCAAGGTATATTTATAGCAGGTAGCCGC
This sequence comes from Pollenia griseotomentosa, assembly GCA_963931875.1. Classification (NCBI taxonomy): domain Eukaryota; kingdom Metazoa; phylum Arthropoda; class Insecta; order Diptera; family Polleniidae; genus Pollenia; species Pollenia griseotomentosa. Next base: position 187,236,922 of record OZ007561.1, read on the forward strand.
GAGATTACAACAATTGTACAATAAAACAAAGAACAGGGCTTTTTATTGTTGTTATGTGGTACGAACTGTCAAACAGCAAAGGGGTTGATAAGAGACAAAAAAGATAGAGACAAAAAACTTGTTTACTTGTTTTCTATACAACATTTGACAGTTCGTACCACAAAACAAGCAAATAAAAAATAAACAGCTAGCTTTCCGAGACTACCTGCTATAAATATACCTTGGACCCAGCGTTAGGTTGGTTATTAAATCACTTTTATACATACATAAATAAGTATGTATATAAAATCCTTTGAAATACAAAATTCTGTTCAAGGCGAATTCATACAAGGTGGTCTTATTTCGAAATCGGATGCAACACTGTAAACTACTTTTCGTTGTGTCAAAATAATACAACACTGCAGTAAACAAATTAGCAGTGCACTTACATACAAACATGTTAATATAAATGTCAACAAAAGTGTATCATTTTGACACAAGGTTAGTTTTCAGCTGTTGCTTACGTAGCAAGACAATACCACCTTGTATGAATTCGCCTTGATTCTGTTCTTCACTAAACACTTAGATTAAACAATATTCCCCAAGCTGGTACATTTAAATTTAATTTAAGTTTCCATTGTGAAAAATTAGCAAGGTGGCCTCAATATCAGAACAATACAACAAGAACAACAGGAAATGCCATAAAAGTCAGCTGTTTCGTAAGAACGCCTTGTTAATAATTCTACTTTTTTATGTAATTTTTTTTTTGTATTAGTAGTGCTACCATACTTTTATCTTAATTATATAAGACTTTAAATAACACTGATAAAATAAAATTGTATTTAAATACGATTTAAGTTTATATGAAAATTAACAAAAAAAGATAAATATTATCCTAAAAATTGAACATAAGTTAGCCAGTTTAAAATAATTAGCCAATAGGAATGCAGTTTGCGTGACGTCATTTGGACTGGAATGCCCCATATACAGGGGTGTGCTGGAAACCGAAAACGCAAAACGCAAGAATTTTAAGTCATTATTACAGAAGAATAAAAGAATTGTATGACAAATATTATACAAATACATATTTCTATATTCAACAGAATTTTATGACAAAAAGTGTAAAAATTAGATCAAAGTAATAAAAACAACTTCCGAATACTTCCGAAAATAAACACTAAATATCGATCATTAGTGTTCGGTTCGGTAGATTTGTGGAAAACACAAACGCTTATAGTGTTTGTGTAGAAAATCATTAAAAAAACGTTTCCCTGCTTACCATCCTTTGAACACAAAAATAATACTCGTGGTTATTCCAAAATACGCGTAGAAAAAGTGAACATTTACATGAAAACAAAAACCAATTGACAAAAATGGTTTTTGTTTATCATACAAAAATTTTCAGTTTTTAAAAGAGAAAAAAACGCGTTATAACTCTCGCGTAATTTTATTTTAGAAGTGTATAGATAACAAAAACAAGTTTCGTCACTTTGGCTTGGTTTTTGTTTTCATGTAAATGTACACTTCTTCGACGCGTATTTTGGAATAACCACGACTATTCTTATCCAACTCCGTAAAAAGATCAGAACATTTAATAACGTTCGGTTTTTTTTATAGAACCACAAACTTCATTGTGTTCGGTTCACCACATTAATATTCGTTCGTTTCAGTTGTGCGTAGCGCCCTTTAGGCTGGTTAAAAAAAAACCAAAAATTTGTTACAAAAACAAAATACACATTAGGAAAAAAAACAAAAAGCCATCAAAATAATTTTACACAAACAAAACATATACACAATACACACACAATTTTTTGTTTGTTCCTTTTTTTATCAATGTAAAAATGGAAACAATATAGAACATTAAAATATAATGTTTGTCTACAGTACCACTACAATTGTTCTGTTTTTTAACGAAGAACAGAACACTATATATACAAATAATTACTATATAATGTTTTGCTTATTTTGAACATGTTTCCAGCACACCCCCGATATATGTATATGGAGAAGTACGATTTCCAAACCTTAAACGTTCGAATTTTGAAAAAGTTCCAAAATAAAATTTCTATTTTGAAGATAAGTTACGAATGTGATATAAAGGGCTGTCATGGAAATCGAAAACGAAAAACGAAAGAATTTTAAAAGTCGCTTTTCAATAAGATTTCTGTAATAAAAAAATTTTTAAGCTTTATTATACAAATATTGCTCCATTAAACATAATTCTTTAACCAAAATTTTAAAAATTAGATTAAAAGTTTATTAAAAAGAACTTCCAAATTCTTTTGTTTTACGTTTTCGATTTCCATGCCACCCCTGATAATCAGGGTTTAAAAAACAGCAGTCGAAATCAAAAACTGTCGAACAAAAAATTCAAATTTGTGTAAAACTTTTCTCTTTTTGAGTTGGTTTGACGGCGACTGTGTACATTTAATGAATCGGAAGTAAAAGCAACTTGATAGGGTGATAATAACGTACCAAAATACAGGTTTTAGCCTTTTACTCCTCAAAAGGGCTGAATTTCAAAAAAGTACCAGACACCTGTACACTTATTGTTGGAATGAACAACAATAATTAATAAATTTTTTTGATATACAATAACTTTTAGTTTAGGAGATATAAGGCTTGCGAATTTACTAATTTTTACACTTATTTACCCCGTAAACATTCGAATTTCCGAAAATCCTATCCTATGGGATCGATTTGGCAAGAGGCCAACCTCCGGTCCAAATATCATTTTTTTAGCTTCATTCGTTTAGAATGTGCGATTATGAGTTAGTCAGTAGCGTTACAATTTTTTATTATATAGATATATAGAGAAAAATGTTCTGAAAAAAGTAACAAAATTAAGTACGATTTTCACCACTTAAAAGTCAAGTTTCAAAAAAGTACCATATTTGCATTTTTTAGATTATTAACGAATGGGATATGATTTATTTTTCAATGTGCATTAGCTTATAAGATATAAGTTTCAAAATACAGGTTTTACCCGTTTACTCCCTGAATGGGCCGAACTTTAAAGAAGTACCAAACAGCTGTCAGCTTTTTTTTCTAAAGAACAACGATAATTATTACATTTTTTGTATCTCTTTTGGTTTTGGAGATATAAGGTTGCCGAATTTACCCTTTTTTGTCCCTTAAAATTCGAATTTCCAAATAACCCGTCTTTAAGGGTCGAATTGAGCAGAGAAGCACCACCGGTAAAAATTTCAAGATTCCAACGCTTAGGTTGTGCGATGAAGAATCAGCTAGTCAGTAGGTCTGTAACGTTATAATTTTTTATATATAGGTAGATATAAAAAGCAGAATAAAAAAAAACAAAATTGCATGTCTGGCCCATAACTGACTTAAGCTGTAACAAATTTGTTTAATATATTTGACGTCTTTTTAACCCATCACTAATAATTTATTTGGAAACATTAACCGTATTGATACATTTTTGATTATTGGTCCTTAATTTACCATAGTTCTTTCATATGTACATATATCTTTAATAATTTTGATATCAAGATTTTGATTAACAAGCTCTGCAACGTACATATTTTTACTTGTTATTTTTCAAATCGAATGTTATTTTGGCGGTTTTAAGACAATTACCATCTGGCAGCTTAATTATGTTCATTAGTTTGACATTTTGCAACACTTCGTTTCGTTTGTGAATAACAAAATGTAAACAAAGTGAATGTGTATTCGCCAGCAGCAGACCAAAAAAGTGAAAAGTGATTTTTCAACATTTACGGAAAAACATATTAAAATAACAACAATACGATAAATATGAGTCAAACGGCGTAAGTATAATAATAATTAAAAAATCTAAATAATGGTTTTAAATATAAAGCCCCGATTGGCAAAATAAGTGAATGGATATGGCCAAGAATTCATAATTAGTACAAGAAGGCAGATAAAAAAACAAGTTTAGTGTGAAATGCCGAATTGTTGTTGGGTGAATTTTATTGGTACACAAGCATTAAATAAAAAAAAGAACTTTGAATTTGAGATTAAAATGCGGCGCAGAGTTTCTTGTAGAAGTCAATTTTTAAATAATTTTTATTTTTCTCCAAGTAATAATTCCGGTATTACGAGGGTGGTTTGATCAATTTTTACCTTGTTATCGATAGCATGGGTTTTCATCTATTTTTTTTATTGATTATCCTCGACAACAGAATGGTGGCTTGCGAATGTTCTTGTATTACTCGGTTGTATAAAGTTTAAAGTATAATCCTGAATATTTTTAAAATACTAATTTAAGTTGCATTTGGAATTCGCGAAAGTACCAAGAATATTTTAATTTGATGTGTTGCCTATACATACATATGTATATGTTATATTTAATCTGCTTACTACTTTCAAACTTTGTATCATTCTTTTCTTTTAGAATAAGTCATGCTGGCTATAAAAGGACCACAGACAAACAGTATAGTTTATTAACACACGAAATGGCTAGGGTATCGATTGGTAATCGTACTGGAAAAAGCCCAGATGCTATTTTGTATTGGAACACATTGACGGAGAAATTAAATGCCCTAGGACCACCTTATCGCACAGTACAACAATGGAAAAAGGTATAAAATGCTTAAAAATGTGTAGATCAAAAGTACTTAATTAAACATTGTACATGTTAAGGTTTGGACAGATTTTAGACGTTTTCACAGTAAACGAGGTTTCAAATCTAAACCGAAATTTACCAAAGCTATTAAAACAGAATCTAAAACTGATAATGATGTATTTCATATTGATGAAGAAGAAGAGATGGCCCAATCTTGTAATACCCCCGGTACTTCTAATAATGTAGCTCAGTTTTTACGATCTGAATGGGAAGAGTATGATCAAAATTCTCAATCAATGCATTCAACAAACTCTAATGATTTCAACGATGAGTATTCATATCCAGACAGACATTCCTCACAACCACAATTAGTTGACGACATACCTGAAACTTTAATACCTGATGACTCTCCCTACGATTCCTATTCTTATGTTACACATGATGTGGAGGAGTCGACGCCATCGAGGTCAATTATTCAGCCTCCTGTTGCAAATCATAAAAGATCACCCCCTCCATTACAACCGTCAAATAATCGTTTAATAGATCAAACCCTTTATACATTACAAAATCAAATGGAACATCAAACAAAACTTTTGGAACACATGTCACAAATTTCCAGCACAATGGCAGGTTTGATGGAACGTCAAGTTAATGCTGTTGAGAAACAAACAGAAGCTATGCGGCGTCAAGCCTCTGCTACAGAGCATCACACTTTGGTTATGAATAGTTTTATCGATATGATACGTGAAAAAATGCCAAAAGCCAATTCACGTACATCAAACGCGTCATCGAAAAATTTATTTAATGGCAGTTCATGAAGTTAAACTTTACTAACAAAAGTTTCTCCAAGGAAAGATATTATATTCATACATATTAAAAAGTTCTGCAAATTAAATTTATTTTGAGTATTAAGAAATGAATATTTTTTATAACAATAATATAGATTTAAAATTTAAACATTATTCCCCGTATTTATAAACGATTATTAAATTAAACAAACGTTTATTACGGAAATAAAAATCTTGTAAACCTTTATTAAATTTCGAAAGTACTCTTTTGTATAGAATTATATATGAAATATTATATGGAAATAAACTGATTCATAGACTTTTCTATGCGAACGTTAACTTTCGAAATTGTTGAACTTGCAAGGCAGTTAAAATATTTTTATGAATACAGACATAAGTTTTTTCTTTTACATAATTTTTTTTTAATTTTAGAATAAAAACTTATTTGTTTTTAATAAATAATAATGATAATAAAATTATAGATTTTCTTGTTTAACGAAGAGATTTGTATTTTTTTTATATAATTACTGATTTTACTATTTAAGCTCTTGGTCTTTTTATAAAAAATTTTTAAATTATTTATTTTTTCGATATTTCGCTAACCATTGGTTAGCATCTTCAGGAAATTATAATTATTTAACAATAAAAACTAACAATAACAAAATTATTGAAAAAATTTTCCTGAAGATGCTAACCAATGGTTAGCGAAATATCGAAAAAATAAATAATTTAAAAATTTTTTATAAAAAGACCAAGAGCTTAAATAGTAAAATCAGTAATTAAATAAAAAAAGGTCAAACAAAAAGTTATATATATATTTTTTTTATAAATAAATACGTAGTATTAATATAAATATTATATAGAAGTTTTTACAAAAATTTCAATAATGATAAAAAAAATAAATTTAAATAAAATTGATAAAACAAATTAAAATGCAGTTTACTAAGCTTAACCTTAGTGCTTGATGTGTGCAGTTTTCGTTTAAAAAAGCAACGATGGACCCTAACGAAAATCCCTTCTAATTAAACTTTTCTCGATTTTTACAAGTTAAATAAATCAGTCGCAGTTTTCAATGTTTTTTAATTCTCAAAAATTATTATCTTTCTCATTTTAATGTTTTATTGGCTTAACATGGGCAGCGTATCATAAATTCGTCTTATTTATAGGGGAATACAGAACTAATTAAAACTTAATAGTTAGGTGTAAAGGCTATCGTAAACAAAATTGCCCTCGTTTGTTCCCTTTTTCCTAAAAAATATGGCGGAATATCAAAATTTCGAGGGGGAAACGGTTCACTGTTTATTCACGATAGGCGCGTATATTTTTATTTTTTGTTACGAATTGTCAAAAAACGTCGCTCGCAGTTGTGTTAAGTGGGCAACATAATAGTCGCTGCCGTACAACATAACGAGTAGCGCTTCAAATTGTCAAAGGTTAAAAACGGAAGTTTCAAAGCAGTGACAACAGATTACGTAGTTGTAGTAATTGCTGCAGTAGAAATTGAAACGCAAAATTCGAAGTCTTGATCTAATTGTCAAATATAAATTTTCATCAAAATAGAAAAGAAGCATCAAATATGTGAAACATCGAATTTAATGATGAAGTAGAGAAATAGATATTGGGATATGAATTTATCATAAAACTTGACACGTATTTTGTTTTTAAAAAATTTACTTATTATTCTTTAGGGTTTTGAAGACGTTATTTGCTAACCATATTTAGAGCTTTAATATACTATTCGCATTTTTCTTGCTAAGCTACTTATTACGTCGTAGGCTATGGCTAACAAACCAGCTACTTTATTCTGTTTCAGACCTTAATTAACTGTAGCATTGCCAGCATTTTGTTTTATTCACCATCTGGTAGCCCTATAACAAAATTTTGACAGTTTACAACACTGTATCTTTGCGAAAACAAAAATATAAACAAAGTGGTTGTGTATTCACCCGTTTAGGGCAAAAAAAATTTTACCTGTGAATTAAAAAACCAATATTTAAAATTGCTATTTAATAAACAATAATACACTATTTGAAAAATATGGATAGTACGGCGTAAGTTCAAAATTGTGTTTGTAAAAAAACGGAAAAATGTGCACATGAAACATAATGCAATAAAACACCACCCTTTTTTAAAGGATAAAGGCAAAAGAATTTGGAATGTACCACAGCAAATTTATAACTAATTATTAATTTAACACCTAAAACATTTCGCTTTGAGATGCATTTCATTAAAGATGACAATTTTGAAGTTGCAGTTTTCTTTGTGACAAATATTTTTTTTTAATGTTTTAGTACATACTTACATATGTACATGAAATAAACTACTTGTATGTCGCGAGATCCTATTTAATATCACTTAGTGTAAATTTTCTTTTGTTTTTTTTTTGTTAAAATAACGCGAAAAATCATTTATCGGTTGTCTAAATTTCAATTATGTATATTTCTGTAATTATTTTTAGAATTATTGTCATTTGTCTGTATCTTATATTTAACATATTTGTATGTACCTACAACAGGAAGGGAGGGTGAATTATGGAGGCCCATAGCAAAACGCAACAATTCCACTTTAGCAAATTTTTAGAATAAAAATAATTTTCGCAGGATACACAGTGTGACTTTTTGCAATTTTAGGGGGCCAAAAGTAATAACTGTCGTGCTGGAGCATATACTTATGTATCAAAATGAAAACTTGTATGGTTAATGTCTATACATACGCGAAACTTTTTTGAAAAAATTGGCGCAGCCCGCCCACTTTTATTGGTAGCTTTCATACATTAGCAAAGAAGTGTTCGGTTAATTTGACTTCCCCCACCTGCATGGTTGGACAGTATTTAAAATACAAATACGTCCATATTTTGTATTTGTATATTTAGTACATTAAAAAAAATGTATTTTGTATTTTAAATACCTGCCGCTCGAGTATTTTAATTTCAAATAGGTACTTCTGATCTCAAAATACATTTGCTGTACATAGATAACAAATAAGTTGTCTCATGCATTAAGTTATATATGCCCACTATAGAATTAAATAATTCCACCAACAATTTTTATATTAGAAAAATTCACTATTTAGTAGGTATTTGATATTTATGGAATATGTTCAGAAGGCCTAAATGGGCCGAAGTTTTAATAGACTGTTTTGGGCACTATTTATTATGACCTAAGGCCCAACCATAATATGCATAGCCGTGCTTAACCTACTGTCAAAAATTACCAAAGTCTCTCAAATGTAGTTAAAAAAACAATAACAAAAAACATTTGATTCCGTACGGAATGTGCAATCAGTTTGGCACTTTGCTTAAGCAAATGAGTGTTTCATAAAACTTAACAAAAAGTATCCGTAAGTTCAAAATGGTTTGCTTTATATGATTTACATGTATCCTTAATCCAACTTAAGCACACTATGGTTAAGCCTTTAGTCCCACAAGATTATAAGCTCTCTTTATGATATTATACTAACGTTTTTGAAACGTTTATGCAAATTAAATGAATTATTTGATAAGTTGAGTAAGAATTACACTTTCTTGGCTATAGAACTGAAACATTTAAAGGAATTTATAGTTAGGGCAACAATAGTTATTAAAAAAATTTTTGTCTACATAATGTGCTGTTTTCACAACAGAAGTGATAAAAGGTGTAGTAAAAATTATATGAGTGTTTTCATTCAATCACTTGTTTCGTGAAAACAGCACATTAGTGTCAGTAAGAACCAGATTAGATCGGCTTTATGTTAACAATTTGGGGCATTTATTTTGTGTTACACCACAGTTATAAGAGAGTTTTGAAAACATTTTCTACAAGTTTTCTAAAAAAATAATCCATTTCCGAGGACAATGGGTTTTCAATATTGGTATTACCAATGACTTCCGGCTAAAGGGTTTTCTGCAACCATTTAGTGAAAAAGTTTTTAACTTCTTTAAAAATTGTAAGGTTATTTTAATGCAGTCTTAAATAAAAAATACTTTCCATAACTCTGAATCGCATAGATTTGAATTCTCTTTCATTGGATATGTTATTAGGTGGCAGAAATTAAACTTCAAATGTTCCAAATCTTTACAGCCGTACCTAAACAAGAGCGGAAAGCTTTTTCTAGCTGTTAAAAATTCTCATGCCTATACAATTTGTATGAAGCATCCCTAAATTGTTTTTATTAAATAAAAAAATTTTATATATTACTATGCACGCTTTTTTATTTTAGCTAAATTTTGGTACAATTTATGTCAATTTGGTAAAATTTTTCCACTGAGACGGTACAATTTTAGAATTATCAGATCCCAACAGTGATGGCATATCAGCGTAAAAGCTAAGCGGAAGAAAACGTTCTGCCTTCCGCTCTTGTTTAGGTACGGCTATTGGGGTGACAGGTAGTATTTCGATATCAACATTTTCTAAATTTGTGAACATTTCTGCTTCTTTAACAACAATTAGAACCTGTTTTCATAAATGTTGGTAGTAAGCTATTTTGAAACCGTGTTTTATTATTCGCGTAAAAAAGAACTCGTATTTAAAAAATGATTACTATTATTGCTGCGTGCTAAATCGATATAGCGTAAATAAAGTACCGCGTAAATCCTGTATACATTCATACATATAACTTAATATATGGGTTAATTCCAAACACAATGCTTTTTTTCGTCTCAAGCTTTTTATTTCTTTCATGTAAAAGAAAATAAAAAAACAAAAACGGCAAGTAAGCTCTAAAATAATTAGCAACAAACAAAAGTAGTTGTTATTATTGTAAAACTTTCTGCTAAATTGTGCAAATGGTGCTTTAACTGTATATCATGCCTATTACATACAAATATACCTGTCTCCACACATGTTATTCATTAAGCAACATGGAAAAAGAGTTGAAAACAATAGAACAATAATAAAAAATTCAACTGTTTTTCAATGATTGTATTTATTTTTATTGCTTTTTCCTGGTTTTACCTGAAAAATGTTATCAATGTCATTTTGACGTTCTAATTTTACTTTGTCTCTGCGTTTTTTCATAATCATTACTTGAGCTGTTTCGTTTGCTTTATGTGCATCGCTATTAAAAAGTGCAAGAAGTGATAAATTGATTAAGATAAAAAATAAAATAATAAAATCAATTATTAGGTGTTTTCAAGTGAATTTATAATCGCACGATGGTAAGTACAGCTAAAAATTTCCGTACTGTCACACAGTTATTTAATAAAAAATCGTAAAAAATAAAATAAATAAAAATGTATATTAATATATTACGAAGTTTTGATCACTTTTTCTTGTTTTTATTTTCCGTGAAATAACTTTTTAGAAGAAAAAAACAAAAAAAATATCACAAATTTCTTTACTGTCACTTTTAAGTAAAAAGGTTTTTTTTATTTTAAAAGCTTATTTCTCGAAAATTCTGATTGATTTCAATACTGTAGTTCTTTTGATGTAAAGATAATTTGTTATATTACTTTGAATGACTATTGTTGTTGTTATTCTTCTAAAATCTTAAAGGTAAAAACAAAGGCAAAGTTGACGGGAGCTGAAAGAGCAAAACGTTATCGAGAAAAAAGAAAATTAGACAAGAAACATGATGATGAATACAAAAAAAAAGAAAGAGAAAGGTACACGTTATATTTCGAAAATTTAGAATATTTTTAATTTTTTTTTATGTGTAGAAATTCTAAAAAATTGAAAAGAAACGAAATGCCGAGGAAGATGCTGAAGGCTATACGAGCTAAGGATAGAGAACGGAAGCGTGCCAATAAGGCCTTAGTGCGACATGAAGAACCTGCATCGATTGTTTTGCCACATGCTTCGAATATGGAGCTTGATGAAGAACCATTTACTATTTCACAAATAAGCGTATCGGAACTTAATTCAGTTAGACAACGAAAGGAAAGGTACAGGAAACAGCTTCAATCCAAAAATTTTAAACTAAATTCGACAGTAAAACAGTTGCAAGAAAAACTAAAACGAGTTGAGAAAGAAAACCGAAAATTCAAAAAGAGATTCCAACGTTTAAAACGAAAACAGAAAGAGAACTCAATGGGAGAAACTTCGAAAAAAAGAACATTAAATCTCACTTGTAGAAATACGAAAATTGTTTTATCAAATCTCAAACAGAAATATATACAACAAATAGAAAAAAAACCAATCGGGAATCAATTTTTTATGAAATATTCACAGATTCCGATGAATAGATTTGTTCATGAATTTTTTGTTAATATAATTGGATTACTTTTATTTTTTGTTTCGTTTTTATAAAAAAGAAAAAACAAACAGTAACCAAAAACAAAATAATGAATAAATGTTTAAGTTTTCGTTACACTTGAAATTTAAATTGGATTTTCTTTACTGTCACAAAAAATTCCGTACTGTCACTTTTTATTTTTTCAAGTTTCCAGCAAAATACAACAATTTCTTCCAAATTGTTTGAAGCAAATTTGTTACTTTAAATGTAAGCTGCACAAAAACAAATTTTTGTAAAAAAATTACTTTTTTTTAATTCTTGAATTATAAAAGGAAAAAAAAAAATAATTGGAATCTCTTCGAAAAATAACTTTTTGCTATTACTAACCCGTTTTTTTTAAGAAAAACATCCAAAGCTGGTAAATAATAAGTGAACGAATGCGATAGTAGGCTTTGTTCTAACATTTTTGCATTAATTTCTTAGTTTTGTAAATTTTTGTAAAAAGTGACATTCCGGAAAATATTTCACCAAAATGCAATAAAAAAGCAAAACAAATTTTTTTTAAAGAAACTAAAAGTAATTTCGCAATCTGCACAAATCTTAATGCAAGTAAACAATTTCAGAGAATGAATTCCTCAACCTTAAAAAAAAAAAAAAAAAATGCTCATGTACACTACTTTTGGAATTAACCCATATACAATAGAATGCAAATTTAATAAAAATTTTCATACCTGAATCAATTACAAAAAAATAAATATAAATAATATTTCTCACCATGAGATTAGATTAACCCCCATATTCATAAAAAATATTACTGACTTATAAGAGGTTTATTAATCAGATTTCCATAGAAAATTCGTTTAATAAACCTGTTATTAACCTGAAATATTTTTTATGAATTAGGCCATAAATATATAAAATTTACAAGAGGCACTTTCCAGTTATAAGATACTAAAAAGGCCGTAGCGGGCCAGAAAATGCATTACATTCTGCTGGTATAAATTTTCTGCTAAACTAAAGTAAGCCTCGTAACGAAAATATACAAAAATTCTGATAGTGCATAAAAAATATTCCTGGAAAATATTGAAGGAGTAAGACTGTTAAAGTATAAAATTGGACTTTGAATACACATTCGAATAATATAAAAATTTATAAAATAAATTTGTTAATATTAATTAAACTTTCAATATATTTAAATTTAATAGCACGAAAACATTTGCAAATAATAAAATGCAATTAAGCGATAAATACTAAATAAATATACATATTAAATTACACGGTGCTACAAATGAGCACTTTTTTATACTTGAAAACCGACCAAGTGTAGGTTATAGACCTTGTTAAGTAGATCATAAATCAATTTTAAAAAATTCGGAAACACCCTTAAATTTCGGAGTTATTCCGAAAAAAAACATTTTCTGGTAGGTTCGAGTACTTATGAACACGTAACTCAGTTGATTTTTAGCCGATATTTATTTTTTAAACGGTTTCAGAAAGAAGAGAAATGTGCCTTTGGTATGTGTATACAATTTTGTAGTGATATGCTTAATAATATCTGATTTTGATTTTATTTTTTCTAGGTTTTTTAACTTTGGTGCCATTTTTTTAAATTAGTTTGTTTAGAAACATACCCTTATGTATATATTTCATTAAAGCTAATTTAGTTTTGAGTAAAACCAGCTTTCATCAAATAAAATCGAGTAAAAAATAAAAAAGTTATTAAGGTTTTTCAAAAGTGAAAAAGACCGGGTCGACCTCCATACAAAAAAAAATTGTGCCAGTCAACCCGTAGAATGAAGGATGTGTCGATGAAGTTTCTAAAACAGGAAATATTTTTTTCTGCCACGCCCCCAAATACAGCCCTTTTGGTTCTTTATATGTAGCGTTGCCATTTAAAGTCCGATCTCATCAAATCACGTATCGTTGCTCATGGCTTGACAGTGGCTTCATTTTTAATCCGACTTCTAATTCTGGGCGCCACTTACGCCATCTCACATCCTCACCCCAAATTTTTTTCACGTGTCAAAAAAGTTCTTTCAACACTTAGTATGCATATCTTTTAATATGCTCTTAAAAATTCCACTAGTGAGTACCGAAAAAATAATTTTACCACCATTCCACCTCAAATTGGGATACAGGAAGCAGTTCGTGAAACGCCTGAATAATTATTTTTAAAGGACGACGCCGTATATATAACAAAAAGGGCGTTGCAAAAAACAATATTTCTGTTCTAGGGCGTGATTGATGAACATTTTTTTGGTTTGTATTGGCTTCTACCTGGTTAAATGTAATATGTATGTGAAAAAGAAAATGGGGCTTAATTTGGAGGGTTATCATAAAAGTGAGCATATAAAAAGATATGAAATCGATGTCTTCCGATTTGGATGAAATTTGCACCAAGGTCAGTCCTATTGTATAGTAGTTTAGACACAAATTTTGAACAAGATCAAAAAGTTTTTCAGGCAGTTAATATTAAAGTTATTTAGGAAACAAATTTGGAATTGTTTCGTAATAAGCCCGAATAAGTTTGTTCTCCAGTTTATTGAATAATTTTTTTTATTTATTTAATTTTTTTTTTTTTTCAAAAAACAAGTTAAAAGTTGCCCAATTTTAGTACTTTGCGTTAACAGAGACGTACGAAATTTCTTTTATTTTTCACCAACAAATTTATGTTGTTTATGTGAAACTGTTTCATTTTGATCTGAACCATAATACATATCGCACTTGATCACAAAGAGGGTGATTTGAAAAAAATCGACACGTAATATTCATATCTACTTGCTGTAAAAATACCAGACTATTTTGTCTACTTTTTGGTAATGAAACGGTTGGTTTAAAAATTCTTTTTCATATGCTTTAAATATAAAATGAAAAGTTTTTTGCTGCTACTGAAAACTTTTTATATTTGAGTAAAACTCTCTTTATGATCAAGTGCAATAATTGTTTTTGAATAACAACATAACCATTGCCGTTTTGTTTTGTTATGGACCTCTACAATTATGGATTCGATAGATAAAAAGAACTAGATGGCTCTAAGTCGTTCTTAAACTGATTTACTAAAAAGTTATACTCTCTTATTAAGCTTAGTATCGGAAATAAATTCATACATATCTCATACATTTTTCATAGTTCACATTTCTTTAACTCATTGAAATTTCATACCAAAAACTCTGAAATGATTAATAATTTTGTTCTGGATAATTTTAGATTTGACCAAAATGTATATAAAAATTATGTTCCCAACTACAAAAGAACTACTGATAAACAGTATAACCTGTTGAAGAGGAGTATGAACATTTCTGCACAAAAAAATAATTGGCATAAATATAAGAGTTCTAATGGTATTATAAGGTATAAACAAGATAATAACTATTGGACAGCACTGACAGAAAAATTAAATAATATTGGACCACCATATCGCACGTTACAGCAGTGGAAAAAGGTTTAAAATTTTGCAAAATCATTTTTATTACATAAATAACAACTTTATCCTTAATTTATTTCAAGGTCTGGTCAGATTTCAGTCGATGTGAAAGAAAACGTAGATCAAAAAATCAATCAAAAAAAGTCGTAAGCAATAAGATAGAGTCAAATTTTGATAATGAAATATATCAAAAAGAATCAAACGACGATTCTCAAAATGATTCTTCTATAAATTCAAACCAACATATTAAGTCTGAGACCAAAGATTATGAAGAGAATTCTCAATCAGTGTATACAACATATCCTAATGAATACGAAAACGATTATTCCTATCCAGATGATGGTGCCTGGCAGCAATCATATGTAAATGAAAAAGAAATTCTAATACCCGACGAATCTTCTTGCGCTTCATACAGCTCTGATCAGCGTAATTTAAATGAAGTAACGACGGCGAAAACTGCTGAAATGCCAGATTTCAATAAACCCCCACCTTTACAACCATCTAATGCCCCCAAGTTGCAAGATCAAACTTTGTATATGTTACAGGAACAAATGGGATTTCAAACGAAACTTTTGGAACATCTCTCGCAAATGGCTAGCTCAATGGCTAGTATAATGGAGCAACATGCGGAGGCTGTTGAAATGCAGACTAAGGCAATACACCGACAGGCCTTAGCCACTGAACGCCATACGGCAGTAATGAATACATTTGTTGATATGGTACGTGAAAAAATGTTCAAGGGAAATTCTCAGAAGAGAACAGCAGATGCTGAAAATTCAACAAATGAAATTTTATAAAAACATATTTAAGTACACATTAAATTAGCTTAAAATTTACCATATTTATATTTTACATAACGCACCCGATCATATAGAGGGTATCAACTCAAAATTTGAAAATTTTCAGTAGAAGCAACAAACTTTTTAATTTTGTATTAAATGCAGAAAAAAAAAAGAATTTTTAATTGTAATTTTGAAATTGACAAAATAGCCCGATATTTTTACAGCAGGTAGATATGAATATAATTTTTTCCAAAAAGTGAGAAAAAATATTTTAAGCTTATAACCTCTTTATGATGAAGTGTGTTTTGCTCTAAACGCAACTGTTTGGCGAATGCAGCAAATTCCTTATACAAAAACGGACAAAATAAATTTTACTCTTGCTTTGCTGCATTGCTGTAAGAAAAAAAATAGTTAAAGTTACATAAAATGTCAACAATTCAATACACACAAGTAAGTATACGTATGTAATACGTCAGCTCACTATTGGTTTGACCTACCGACCATTTAAAAAAACATTAAGTGAGGTATGGGGTTTATATGTTTTAAATACCCCCTTTCTGAATCTAAAACTGGTTCCACCAAATTCTTTATGGTTTCTGAGATAATAAGATTTTATTTTGCTCCATATCGACTATTTTAAAGTTTATTAGGTATTGTTTTGCTCGCCACGCCACTGTTTGGCGAATGCAGAAAATTCCTCATACAAAAACGGACGAAATAAATTTTACTCTTGCTTTGCTGCATTGCCGTAAAAAACAAAGTAGTTAAAGCGAAAACAAGACAAAATGAAAACAAGAAAATAAATTTCACTCTTGCTGCGCTTCATTGTCGTAAGAAAAAAAGTAGTTAAAGTTAAATTAAATATCAACAACTCAATACACAGCAGTAAGTATACGAATGCAAAAGCTACATATTTTTAAAAAACTAATTTAGAAAAGTGGCGTATGCGGCACTAAACAATATTTTTCACTTTCAATTCATTCATAAAAGTTCACAAAAACTTAAATTTTTCTTTAAAACATATTCCGGAAGACGTGGTGAAAATACAAAAATTAAAATTATTTTAAGTAAAATTAAGAAAAATAATAAAGAATACAATTTATTAAAAAATCAATTGTGGCCTTGAACTTGTTAGTTAACATAGAATATTTGAAGAAGATGACAGCCATTACAGTTTCCGGAGATGGGCCCTTTTCAATTTTTTTTTAATTTTCGTGGTTTTAGTATCAAAATGGAATCTTGAATGGAAGCAATTTATTAAGACTCACAAATTATTTAGATACTCTTTAAAGTTTAAATATATATTATACATTTTAAGATAAGATTAATCCCTTGAAGATTTTTATACGAAAATCGAAATTTTTAATAAAAATAAACAACATTTTTAACGAAAGCTCTTTATTATAAAGGAACAATAAAAACCTTTCGATACTTTTTTTTATCTGATAGATTACAAATAAAAAAACACATATCGCATTTTGCCAAGTTTGATTTTTTTTGAGATATGACTATGTTGCAATAAAGGAGCGATATGCACATTCATAAGGGGTTTTCAGGCGGAGGCTTAAGGGGTCTTGAGGGCTGTGAAATTGGTAAGAGGCAACATTCTTAGGGACTCGGACGTCACAATAGATGTAGACAGCCTGGCGGCTCTAAAGGCCTTCATGGTCAGTTATGTGAACTCCTAGCTAGTGGATGCTTGTAGAAGGGCTCTAGGAGAAATCTTAGAGGAGTTTGAGTTGAGCCTGTGCTGTGAGATGGCTGATGAGTTGGCGAGACTGGGGTCGGAAATGTAAAATCCTGACTGTCTTGGATTTGTACAGAATCTAGAAAATAACTTTAGAATTTTTCCGGTATTAAATTGCCGTAAATCACCATGACAAAATAAAAACAATTTTTTTTATTTTATAAAATAGTTTTCGTTTTATTTTTTATTTTATTTATAGTTTGACTTCTTAAATTTTATTATCAATTTGTGTTTTTCTTGCTGTGGTTTTTTTATATTTTAAATTTAAATACTTTTTAAATGTACTTTTTGTTTTGACCAATCAATCAATGGAATTCAATTAATTTAATTAATTTTTGTGGTTTTTTTTCGATACTTTTTAATTAAATAAAAAAAAAAAAACATAGACAAAAATAGAAACTAAATACACATTTTCTTTATAATTACTTTTTTTTTAAATTATTTATATGGTTTTCAATATCAATTTTTGTTTCTTTATTATTTAATAAATCTTATTATTAGAGCTTATTTATAATAAATGTATTCTTAAGTTCTTTTTTATTTTTATAACTATTATTTATTAAATATATTTTTAATTTTATATACATTATTTTATTAAAGGGGCAATATTTTCAATTTATTAAGTGTGGGGTCATTTTTGTAGGAAACGGGTCAATTTGATTCCATTGTTTTTTGTTGTTTTTTTTTTTTAAATATAAAATTTATCTTTTTAAACACTTTTTATTTAAAAATATTTTATCTTTTTTTTACTAACAAAACTAAAAGGAAATTGTTAAAAATATTGTAATAGTTTTTCTTTTTGGATTTGTTTCTTTAAGGGAATTATTTTATAGACTAATTAAATTAAATTACATCGACGCTTTTTTTTTGTTAATTTTTTTTTTTATTTAAATGACAAAATAGCACTTTAATTTGTTAGAAATAAACAAGCAATTTTGTTTTTTTTTTTTGTATTTGTTAATTAATATGTTTTTGTTTTAAATTTTATAGTAATTTTCTGTTTATTTAATTTGTTTACTTTTTAAATAATTTTTTTTTTTTTTTAAATTTAATTTTCATTTAAGGTGGTTGTTTTTGTAGTAGATTTCTTTTGTTTTTGTTAAAAAATTAAACTAATATCTTTATTATAAAAAAAAATTTATGACAAAGTTTTTTTTCTTTACAAATTAAAACTAAATAGAGTTTTTATTTAAATAAAAAAAGCTTAATGAAATTTTGTATAATGTTTATTATTAAACTAATAGAAATTATAAGATTCTCGGCTAAATTTGTTTGAGAAATTTAAAATATAAACATTTTTTTTTTAATTAAAATACATAATTCAAAATTAATTCCTAATACAAGTTAAAAAAGACTTTATTTTTTTTTCTTATGCTTTTAATCATAAAGTTTTAATGTGGCAGTTTTTGGTTTTGAATTAAAACTTTATATTTTAGGTTATGAAATGTTAATATTGAAGAGCAACAAAAAAAGAAAAAAATAGAAAGAAAACTAATAGAACTATGAGTTTTGCAAATAAACCAATTAAGGATATTTGTTAGTTAATTAATTTAATTAAATCATGTTCGGTTATTTTTATAAAGTTTTGAAAAAATTTAGTTTCGCTTAAAATCGCAGTCATTAAAAATGTAAAGTCTTACAATTTAATACAATTTGAGCCATACATTTTAAACAACAAATAAAAAAAATCAGTGGAATTTTGACAAAACATCTTAAGTCAAATTTGAAAAGTTTTAAAAAATGTTGTTAATTAAACGAATTTTCATTCAAAAACTATTTTTGTTTACGTTTTTAAAATTTTGTATTATAAAAAAAATTGTTCTTTAATTTTAGTTTATTTTATTATTTAGGCCCCTATTACGGTTTCCAACTCAACTCAGTTGAGTTGTAATTTCCTAATTTTTGTATTATGGTTTACAACTTTGCTATATTGCGGTGAACAAAAACATAACAAAAATAACAACTGATCACAACCAGTTGTCTTAATTACAACTCAACCGAGTTGAGTTGTGAACCGTAATAGGGGCGCTAATAAAAATTATCTTTTCACCGAGTTTTTCTTAAAAAATTTTTTTGCTATCTTATCTCGATTTAAGATGTATGTCAAAATGCAACAGAAATGGTTGTTGGTTAATGAATTTCATTTAATTAGGTACACTCTAGACATGCTACAGACAGCTTTATTTAAATTCAAAACCACATTAGTGCACAGATTCAAAAGCTATAATGTCCTATTTTTGAACCCATTAGAGCGATGTTCTAACAAACGTAATCGCAAGACTCTCGGAGAGTTCAAATAGCAACAGTGTACTTAAGTGATGTGTTTATCAGAGCTGTAAGAGTATCGCAAAAGATTTACATATCACATGATTTAATAATTGGTACTCAAAGTATGAAATAAAGAAAAGGAAAATTTAAATGAACTTTCTTTACAGGCTCATTTTAAAATTTGTTCGATTTTAAATCCACTTCATTCTGATTTATAATACACTTCTTTTGATTGTACCTTTTTTAAAGCCAATATAGCAAGCAAGAACGCTGTATATATTTTAGTTGAAAATTTATGTTTTGTTATAATAAACCATATTATGTATTAAAATACAAATAGCGCGGTTTTCAGAACTGCAGAAATGTATTTTTAAGACTGTTAACTTTTTTAAAACGCTGCATTTTCCATAACTTGGGCGATAATAAAATAAGAAATTAAAAAAAAAAATATTTTTTTCCAATTTGAAACAAATTTTTTGCTATATTATTTTTTAAAATTTCGTTAAAACTTAAATACCATTCTAAAATATTCAAACCTTTTTTGGTTCACAAATGCTAAAAATTTATATATTGGGCATGCAAATATTTAAAAAAATTTTCTTAAATTCAAATATTTTTCAGAATTCCTTTAAAGGAAATACTTTTTAATTATCAAACAATAACTCAAAACTACAAAAAATTGCAAAAATTTAAAACTAATAATATTAGATTTTAAATACTTTAATTTTTCAAATCACTTAAATTGCTATAAACAAAATAATTTTGGAATTTTTTGTATAGTTTATTATTAATTTTTTGTATACCTTAAAAATTTAACATTCAACAAAAACCTCTGTTTAAAACATAAACACTATAGAAAAAAAAGTTAAAAAGTATAATTTTAACATTTCAGACAGGCCCATCTTTTAAAAGTTCAATTTAATCAAATTGTTTTTCTTTTTTTGAAAATTGTATAGTTATTTTTTTTTTTGTTTTTTTGTTTTATGTTCAATATGTTCAAAATTTTTTACATTTTTGTTTTATAAATTTATACTTTTTGTAAATATTTGATTTTGATTATTCTTGTTTTCGGTTCATTTTCGATATCGCTTAGCAAATAATTTATAATAACACTGTGTTTTTTTTTTTTTTGTCTTTATTTTTGATAATGGTAAATCTTATTTAATAATTCTCTCATATCATTAACAAATGCTTGTTGTAATTTTGTGTAAAGGTCAAACTTGGTTTCAGTTTTTAAGGTAATTTTGGTAGTGAAAAAATGTAAAAAAATATAGACTAAATTAACAACGGAAAACAACACAAAGTCTGAACATTTAATTTATTCGGCCATGTTCTGATATACGAAGTCGAATGAAATTAAAATCGATGAAGATTCGCAATTAGTTTTTTTTAAATACTCGCACCATTTCTGATTTCAAGAGTAGTTTTGGTAAAGATAAGTGGTATCACCTAAAAGAAAATATTTTTGTGAACTTTATACACATGATCATTTTCAAAATTTGTTCGATTTGAATTTCACTTTAATTCAGTTTTTCGAACCAGGCAATTATGGGACTTTTTACATGAAAAGTCGAGATTGAAAAAAGTAGTAATACGAAATACATATTTAGAATAGACATTTGGAGGAATTATTATAAATTTTAATTCAAAAGAAAATAGTTTCGATATACAATGCTTAAATCATATAAATTCGAACGGGTTCTATTTGCATATTTCGACTTCAAACAAGTTCTTAATTTGTTAAGCTAATCTTAAAAAATTTCGAATATTTTATTTGGATTAAAAAAAAAAAATAAATGTAAATTAACAATTCTCAATTAAGAGCTTGAAATCGATAGCTAAAAATATTTATTTGAATTTAAATGTGTATTTTAAATAACAACGTAAAGTCATATAAATTCGAACGGGTTAATGTTCGAGTTAATTGCATATAAGTCATATAGTTCTAGTATTCAAGCAACCAGTTCTATTTGCATATGTATATCGACTTAAAACAAGTTCTTAATTTGTTAAGCTATTTTAAACAAAATTCAATTATTTTATTTGGATTTCAAAAAATGTAAATTATAAGGGAAAGTATAGACTCTGTTTCCAAATTAACGATTCTCAAAACATTTTTATATGCGAGCTTGAATGCGAAAAATATTTATATATATATGAAAAACAGTTTTTTAAGTTTACATGAAACGCTTTTCATTCGAACTTAAGATCTTTAAAATTTCTATGTATATTTTAAAACATAACGTGAAGTCATATAAGTTCGAACGGGTTTCTTTTCGAGTTAAATTTCAATTGTAGTTTACAAGTTTTTTTTTTTAAAGTGAACACTTTTTTTGCTTTTTACCAACAAATTTTAAGGGTGAAGGAAACAAGTTTCGAGGTAAATTTTATTCACGATAGGGGTGAATAGGTGGTAGGGTATTTAAGCAAAAATGATTTTAAGTAATTTTCGAATAATTTATTAGTATAGACTGACCAACTTTGCCATCAACTTCAGTATTTGGACTCGTATTCGATTGTTTAAAAAACTTGTTCGAGTAATTTCTTGTATATGTTTATGAATTGTAAAAAAAAATCTTTTTAATTGCATTTAATGTACGTATATTCAAATGCTTTCATTTTGATTCAAAATTGACAAAATACACCTTTCCCCCGTTAAATCTTACCAAGGCATTTTCAAAATTTTAAATTTTTTTTTTTTTTTTTGGAAAACTTTATATATCCTAAATACATATATGAAAAACTTAAAGTATTTCATATATTTTCCTTGATATATGGATATATTTTCCTTTTGAGTCTACTTCAGCAAAAATTTGTATGAAATGGAAAAAGCCAATTATAAAAATTTTATTTAGTTTTGAATGAAAATAAACAAAATGCTTTAAAAAATAATAATAACTACGTAATATTGTTCAGGGCAAAATTTGCAAACGGTTTCTTAATTGAAAATGTGTGTGGTTGTGAAAACAATTTTTGATTTATTGTGAATATTGTGAACACCAGTAAAAATTTTGCTGACATTGTGAGCGAAGCTTAAATGTTAACAAAAAAATTTTAGCAAATAAAATTTAAAAAAACTCCTTTTTCTGGGGGCTAATTCTGGCAGTCGTGATTCGAAAGCAATTTTATTTCTAATTCTTTCAGTCGATATTAAACGAATCGAAAATATTTTTTCAGTGTTGTAAAGCATTTATTTGGGTTTTTACAACACTGAAAAAACAATTTCTATGTTTTTAGTATCGACTGAAAGAATTAGAAATAAAATTGCTTTCGAATCGAAAAAGTATTCGATCACGGCTGCCAGAATTAGTACCCAGGGTTTCTAAAATGTTTAATTGAAACTTTTTTTATTTTAATAAAAAAAAAGTAAAATTATTAAGAAATGTTTATATTACTAAAAAAACATAACAAAAAGTTGGAAAAAGCATAAATTAAAATGAAATTATTTTAACTAATAAAAAAATACAAAAAGTAAAATTTTCTTTTAGCAATATGTGGGATGAATTTCCATTATTTGTTTCTTTGTTGATTGAGTTATTTTGTTTTTTGTTTTTTTTTTTTGTTGTAGTTTAAATTATAATAATTAGCGTACAAATACAATTTACATTTAGTTTGAGTTCATTTGATTTTTGTATTTTTGTTGCTGTTGTTGATTTTTTGTTGTTGTTATTATTGTTTTCAATATTGTTAATTAAACTAAAATGCTGTTGTTGAGTTTGTTGCTGCTGCTGTTCTTGTTCTTGTATTTCCGATTGTTTTATTAATCGTACCTCATTAATTTGTTGTATTGTATTTAATTTTGTTTTCATTATTCCGTTTGCATTTGTCTGTCAAACTTTATTGTTATTAGGCGCTCGAGCAGTTGCCTCATATGCACCACGTCCTAAAGCAGCATAAGCATCAGCATATAAATCAGGATTATGCAAAGATGGCGGTCGATTATAATTTACTGGTTGCGGAACGACGACTGTAATCAATTGGCAATTAATGTGAAGAGAAAACAGAGAAAAATAAAAAGGTTTATTATGTTGTTTAAATTTTTTTTTTAGGTTAGCAAGGAATTTGTTAGGAAGCTGTTAGTAAAAAAGCATGACATGTTCCAGGTTATAAGTAAATTATGCAAAAAGAATTAAAAGTTATCGATAATGTAATAAATAATTATAATTTTTAAACTTTGAGCCCTATTTGCGATTTATCGAAATTTATTTTTGTTCTTGCAAGAAATTGATAGCCTTTGAATTTGTACCGTTGCGGAGATAAAGCCCATCTAAATCCAAATAAAGCATTTATTATCTTAAGAAAATATAATAAAAGTCCTTCTCTTGTTAAATTTCCTTTTGTCGCTTACGATACAAGGTGCGTTTGAGTACTTCTACAGTAAAATGCAGTAAATGAGAAAATTGTAAAATTTGCTCTCACAAAAAGCTGTTGTCCAAAAAAGTACGCGAACGCAAATTTTGTAAAAATTCGTAAAATAAAGGCAACAGCTGATGAAAAATAGTTGAAGTGTGGAAAAATGTTAACACTTTTGACTACTTAACTCGTTTTCTTATCGGTACTCGATTAAATACTTTTTATAACACAAACATTTTTGGAAAATACAAACAAATTATTTTATGTAATCTTTCATATTTGTTTGTTTTTTATTTTATTTGATGTTACTAATTTGTGGCGGGTTAATTTATTCAAAAAAACATGAATAGTTTTTTGCTATTGATTACTTAAGTACCCAAGTACTTAGCACTTTTACAACTCTAAAAACTTAACATAACAAAAAAAGTTTCAAATGTTGGTATTAAACCCAGTAAATGATTCACAAACAAGTTTAATTAACAATTATTTATTCACATTTTGTTTTTATTTAATTTTTATTTCAACTTTACGTTTATTTAACAATTTTTTCACAATTTATAAGCATTTTGTTTGTTACTTTTGTTTGTTTACCTTTTCAAACATGTTTTTTCGTTTTACAAAATTTTACTGCAAAAATTTCTGCAGTAAAAATTTGTAAATACTCAGAGAAGAACTGTCACTTTTCGCTCTCAATTTGTGTTCTCATTTACTGCATTTTGTGTACTCGAACGCAATTTCGTAAAATGCAGTAAAGTTCAGTAAAAAATAGTAAAAACTTTTGTATTCTCGAACGCAGCTACAATCGCAAACAGAGCTCGACTTGTTTTGAAGTTAACATTTTTTTTTTTTTCAAAACATAAATGTATCGGGTGTTTTTTTAGACGTAAAGAAATTAAAATTGGACAACTTTTGTATGTGTAATTTTAATAAGTTAGTTCTGTTAGTTTGTTTATAGTTTTATAAAAATGTTATCGATAACTTAAACTCTTTAGTAAATAAAAAATAAGATATAAATCATAATTTAAGCAAAAAAAGTTTGTTAATAAATTAAATAAAAATAAATTAATAAAATTATAATAAAATAACACATGCACAAACCAAAAACAACAACTGTTTACAAAAACAAATTACGTTTAAACCAAAACTAATAAATAAAAATCTTGCATAAACAAAAAAAAAAATTAAAAACAAGCAAAACTTGAGAAAATTCAAGACTAAACAAACAAAATTTATAAAAAAATTAAAAAAAAAAAAAATGAATGTTCATACCAATTATGAGATCTTTATGATCACGTTTTCTTTTTTGTGCTTTTTTTCATAGAAATTTTGAAGTATTTGTTTATATATAAAAAAATATATTAAAATATTTATGTCTTTTTATCAGTTTTTTTATATATGTATATATTTGTGTACTGGATTTGTGTTTGGTCCTAGGAATCAATAAACAACATTACGTCGAGTTTTGCCAGACTTTTGATTGTGTGTTTGGTCTTTAGCTTTATGTTGGCTTTGTTTAGCCGTTGAAAGGGAGGGTGTGTTTCTACGTGATGAACGGGATTTATTGCGGACTTCAACTACAAAAATAAGGTGATGAGGTTGTTTTGATGAGTATAAAACTTTAGGATATTTTTGTTGTTTTTGTTAAAAAAATTTTAATAAAATATAAATAAAAAGAAAACTCGAAACTTTGACTTTTGAAACGTAATTTTAATAAAAACAAAACAAAAAAAAAAAAAAAACTTTAAGCAAAACGATAATAAAAACTTGGTTAAAAAACGTATAAAGAAAATTTGGAATAAGAAAACGCTTAAAAGTTTTGCTATTTACCTATTTGGGAATAGGAACAAATAAAGGGATGTGAGAGATTTATATGACCTGAAAAAGTTTCTTAAGAAAACCAATTTTAATGTGGTTGAAATAATTTTTGAATATTGTTAATCTCCTTTAAAGTTTAATCACAAATAATGGTTAATATGAAGTTTTCAATTACCCAGATACATTTTTAAAAATATTTATTAAATTGTTGCATCAAAGGCTAAACCAAGGCGAATTAATGTATACGGTGGTGGCGATACTACACCAAGTAACAACAGCAAAAACACAACATTGTATTTTATTTGTTGCTATCGTTGGCCGATATGTCAAAAACACAAGTAACTTTTGACGTTTCTCTCTTTAATTTAGAAAAAAAAGTAGCACAGCTGTGCTTTCAACGCCACCTGAAAAATGAATTCGCCTTGGTCTACACTGTACGCAATAGATTGAAATTGCTTTATTTTTTTAAAAAATTTAACAAAAATTCTATAAAAACACTCTAAAAATTATTAATAAAACTCTTAAAAAAATGTATCTTTATAACTTGTCTAAAATATCTATAATTTATTAATTTTAAAGAAAAAACTTTGCTCAAAATGCTACGTTTTAACCAAGGTATATTTACACAAGGTAGACTCATTTGGGAGTGTAGACATGCTGCTCTATAAATGGAGCCAATTTGTCAAAATTGTCTTCATATAAAACAAAAACAATTTAACGCACACATGTACAAATTTTGGCTCATATACACGCAATTTGACGTTTTGGCTCCAACTAGGGGTAAACAGCTGACAAACATATGGGCCAACGAGTTTACCTTGTGTAAATATACCTTGGTTTTAACAAAGTTATTTATTTTAATAAATAATTTGAATTTCACGAAGGATAAACTGACGATCATTTCTGATTGAAAGAGATAATTAAAAAATTAAGGTTCTCAAAAAACCAAACTTGGAAAACTTCAACATTTTTTTATTAAATTCTATGTTTTGAAAAAAATTCTCCATCGTAACTACATACACTTTCTTTCCCGTTTAAAAGCTCACATCCCGCTTTAATTCCCATTTCCCTTTCGGCGACCTGACTTCGTTTTAAAACCTTTGTCACACACCTTTCGGCGCATAGTAAGCTTGTTGTGGCAGTTGTTGTGATTGTTGTTGTTGCGTTTGTGCATTGGACGGCAGGGCGGGTAAAGGCATTTGGGCACGTGATAAAACACCCACACCACTAGTAGATGAACCCTGCCCAACAATTTGTGCACCCATATGTAAACCACTACCAACACCTCCCGCGCTATTAGATGATGGCCCCACATTAGTTGGAGCTTCAGCATACCCATGTTGTCCACCTGATCTGGAATTGCTAGGTTGCCTAGATCCTTGCGAACGAGAACTACGGCCACCGCCACCAGCTCCAGGTGTTCGACCACCAGCCGCCGAACGACTCGCATGACTGCTAGCGCCTGGCAAAGGCACAACACCTTGAGCAGCAACCACGCCAGCACCACCGGGGCGATGATGACGATCCCATTCAGGTGGATAGCTCCGATGATGGGAACGAGAGTCATGCACGGGCGGTGGTATGCTACGTGGGCCAGCACTACGCCCATGGGGATGACGCTAAAAAAACAAATTTTTCGAAAATGATAGATTTATTAAAAACAATGCCATTATTTACCATTCTTCTTAAGGTATTCATAGGAGCTCTTAATGTTTCCGATATTCGTCTAGCTCTTCGCTTTTTAGGATTTGAACTGGGCGTGTGTACGGCACA
The DNA here is from genome assembly GCA_963931875.1 of Pollenia griseotomentosa. Classification (NCBI taxonomy): domain Eukaryota; kingdom Metazoa; phylum Arthropoda; class Insecta; order Diptera; family Polleniidae; genus Pollenia; species Pollenia griseotomentosa. Next base: position 187,264,544 of record OZ007561.1, read on the forward strand.
GCATTTGATGAATATGCCCATGACAATAATGAAACCAATACTCATCAATACCACAACATACCAATTTTCTGTAATCCATTGAGCTACTGTTAGCAGCGTTTCACGATTCAGAAGCAAATTCTTTAAACGCACCAACGGACCATCTGCATCGACAGCCCGACATTTAAGGAACACATCACAATACCCCTGGAAATTATCACAAGGTGAACCGGGACGTAAACTTATACCGCCCACTGGCAAACCAAATAAATGAGCAAATTCAGATGTACTTCTACACGTAGATGTATCATTGCCATTTTGACAGGCTAATTCACACAGCTTCCGTTTATCTACATGTGGTTGCTGCTGCGATGTCAAGAAACATTCTGACATATTCCACAGCAAACAAATAGATCCCGAACACTCGCCTCTTATACACAAAGCTGTACCATTGTTACATTTTGTCTTATCATCTCTGGGCTTGGGTTCGGGACACTCGGCTGTGGTGCCATTACAAGTACTGGACCAGGAACACTCTGTTTCCTCTTTACATTTCTGATGATAGTTGGAGGGTACGAATGTGCAGGAATTGGGCAGACAACAGGGACCCTGCGATGGAGAACACTGTGTCTTGGCTCGTCGCGTACATCCTCTGGCGGAACTATTAAGGGATAGATCGTATTCGCTAATTAATCTAGGATAACAACATTTGTCTTTGCATTCTTCTTCATTGAAGCCACAATCACATTCTTCGCCTTGTTCAACAATCTTGTTGCCACAGAAGGCTCCTTCGGACACCTTGAAACAGTCACGTTTCATATTGCCCACTAAAACATCTAAGACATTTGAAATGTTGCGTATGGAACACGAAGAGAATTTTGAGTTATTTGGACGATCACCAGAAGTAGCGCTAGCGAACATAATGAAATTGCCGCTTAAGCCGCCGGGACGACAATCTTGAGGGTAGTCGTGCTGAAAAAAGAGAATAAAAAATATTGAAAAAATAGATTTGCAAATTATGAATTATTAATTTTAATTAAGTTATCGATATTTAAGTAACGTTAGCAACAACTTTTCAATAGCAATCGATAATTTTTCAATAGGTTGATTAAGAGATATTTGGGTAAAGCTATCGAAATAACTCCTATGGATTAGTAAAGATCGTAATAATTTTTTTATAAATTAATAAAGTTGCGATATCGTTTTTGAAGTTTAGTAAAGTTATCGAAAACTTTTCCATATAATAAATGGTTATCGTTAGCTTTCCTTTAGATTAGTTAAGTAATGGAGATCTTTTTTATATATGAGAAAATATATCGATGATAAGTAAGATTATCGAGAACTATAGATTAGCTAAGTTATTAAGAACTTTTGTTATAGTTTTTTTTATAGCTTAGTAACCTGTTTTTATAGATCTATAAAAAAGTTCTCGATAAACTTTTCTGTAGAAGTTTTCGCAAAATTTTCTATAGAAACACAACGTTATCGATAACTGTTTTATATACAGGTAAAGTTAAGGATAAATTTTCTATAGATGAGTAAGTTTATCGATAACTTTTCGAAAGGTTAGTTATCGAGGTTATCGAATTTTTTTTTAAATATTTGATGTAAAATTGTCAATAACTTTTTTATACATATAAAAGTAAAAAATGCTATGAAAAGTGAGTATTAGAAAACTTACCGGTGATCCAAAATTATGGCCAATTTCATGCGCCAAAGTCAGCTGTGATACCTTGGGCGGTACACGACTATTGTAGTTAACAAATGTAATAATGCCCGTATTTAGTGAACGTTTTGTGCTCTGATATTGACCACCAACTGTCTCAGTATATGTTTTATATTTTTCACAAATACCACCAGAAGCACCCGAAGCACTGGCCACCCAGGCCAAGCCCAAAGTCCCTCCAGTAAAATCTCTATAGGTGAACACATAGGCCAGACAAAAGTCTGAATGATCCTCAAGTGAATGCAAATTAAGAAAATTTGAAACATCCATATGTTCATTGCAAAATGCATTATGAGGACCATTGTAAGATGTGCGGCAGGCTGAATCATCATCAATTTTAATACGTTGAACCTGTTCAAGAAAACAGAAAGAGGGAGAGAGAAAAGGGGAGCAAAAAAAAAACAAAAGTGTTAACGGAAATTGATTTTTAAATAATAAATCAAGGATTGTACTGTGTGTTTCCGGTTGTTATTTTTTCCAGAAATAAGAAAAAAAAAAAAAATAAATAAAAATAACACAAATTTATTTGTGGTTTAAAAATAAATTAATTAAAATTCATGTAAGCACTTTTGCTGTTATTTTTATACTGGGTTGCTGCTGCATAAATTCAGTTTAATGCCTGCATAATAACCATTATTGCCACTATATGTTGTCTCTATTAGCTGGACATTTTTACACACAACATGTGCCAGGTGAATGAGTATATTGGCCATGTGTGGCCAAATATCTATATGAGCAAACATACAAGGAGTCAGACCGACTTACCTCAAAACGTATATTTCGATGCTCTGTACGTCCATCGAATTTTGTATTGCGGTAAATGTAATTAACAGCCGTAACGTGATGTGCTATTAGCGATGTGATTTCCTCGCGCGTCTTAACATCCCTTTCATATTTATGACTACGATCATGCTGTAATAAAATGAAACAAAAGCATACATATTAAATAAATAAAATTACGATTATTTTATACATTATTGTATAAAAAAAGAGTCATTAAAACAATTTAAATAAAATGAAAATAATAACTTTAATTTACAAATTACATGTTAACATTGCATTTATAAAACATCCTTTAAATAAAACAAAAAATACAAAATAAGATTTTTTTAAATCCTTTAACATTTGCTGGCGTATGCAAATTCAACAACTTGATTTATATTTTAATCCCATTTAAATAATTTTTAAATTGTAATTCCTCCCTTGTTATAACCAACAAGAAACGACCAAACAGAAGAGAAAAAAATCCAGACATTAATTAATAAAAATGCACATCATTGACTGACGACTGAAAGCATTTTATTTCGTCGTCAGTTAGATAAAAAAAGAAATCTAAATAACTGAAAATAAAAACTCAAAATCATTTACCTAAAACTGCTGTTTGCCAATGTCAGTATTCCAGAAAAGTTTGTAAGTATGATTTTTCAACACAATAGGCCCAAAAAGAAATCGGAATATGAGCAGATTATACTGATACACATTTGTACGTTTGGGTTGGAAAAATAAGCAAACATGCACCAATAAAGATTTCCCACCAAACAACATAAAACTGTAGTACAGAAGAAGAGCTGAAGCTTGAAAGACTATTATAATTCAATATTGTCAAAGTCATTGCTAAACATTCAACAAAATCTTTGAAAAATTATCGATAACTTTATTACTAATCTGAAGAAAAGTTATCGATAACTTTACTAATCGATACAAAAATTATATGTAATTCACTTTACTTTATTAGTAAAGTTAGCGAAACTTCACAGACTTAGAGAAAAGTTATCGATAACTTTTAAAATTTTAAGGATTTGATTTATTTGTGAACCTGCTTTTCTTTCCCCTCTAACATGACGTGGCACAAAATATTACAAATACCAGCAGAACAACATCAAGGCGATTTGCCTTTGCAATTGTCAAAACGGAAAAGAATTGTAAAAATGTACCAAATGTCAGGAATTTTTGTATTTTCATTTCGTCTTAACTTTTTGTATGGAGTATTTAATTTTCTTTCCTATTAAAAAAATATTTTGTATAAGTTTTGTTGTTGTTTTTTTGGCTTGTACTTACATCAGCGATTCCTTCACGTATATGACGCCAAATTAATGGATCTGTTTGTATGTACAATGAGCAGGTATTCTTATTATCCTCACGACGAGCAGAAGAGCCCGACAAACCGGATGCACGTCTTACGCGGTCATGAACACGTTCATGCCAGTCTCTATCGGTGGGTTGTAAACGACGACCCGTTTCGGGATCGTAGAAATAACCAGCACCAGCTGTAGCAGCAGCTACCTCATCATCCACGGCGTCACTATCATCATCATCATCATTATTGGCAGCAAAACGAAAATTTGCTTCTTTTGTATATTTTTCATAAGGATATTTAAAATCATCCATGGCACCATTGTTTTGGTTATTATTGTTGTTGTTGGCATATTTCTTCGGTGGTTGTGTGGTAGTGGATGAAGTAGAGGTTGAGAACGTTGAGGATGTGGTTTTTTGTTGTTTACTATTACTTCTACTGCTGCTGTTATTATCCCTCTCCTGTTGTTCCTCGTTTCCCAAAACCTTTTCATCAACATCCAGCATAATTTTATCTTCCGCTGGTGCACGTTTCTTGGGGATTCTTTCATCCTTTGACATTGGTGTAGGCAATTCTTCAACAGCGGAATTTTGTATGTTTTCCATCCATTGGGAAACTTCATCTGTTATGCCACAACCACCAACATGGCCTAAAAGAGGAGTAAAACGAACAAAATTATTTATTTAAGTTAAAACAAGTGGCAAACAAAATATGGCATTTTAAAAAAAGGAGGAGGTTATACAAAATTTTAAAGACATTGTAACAAAAAGAAGCACTTTTAAGGAAAAAGTATTTCTTGGCAAAGTAATGCTCAAGGGGGGAGTTACAGTAGCGGCTGTTTGGTTGGATTGTTGCTGAAGAGTTTGTTACTGTCTGTTGCTGTTGATGATGTTTCAAATTGTGTGGTTTTATTGAATGACAACAACAAGAAAAAATTAAGCAATTTTTTTTCTTTTTTACAAAATGAGAAAGAAAAAATAAAATACGAAATTTTATAATTGTATGAAAAAAAAAATGTATAGTAATAAATATTGAGTAACATTATAAAAATGATGACCGCCGGTCGTCATCATCATACCCACCATGAATAGCAAATGAGTTTTAAATAAAAAAAAAACTTAAGGAAGGATGAGGTCATAAAACTGTCACAAGGATAGTGTGGAAAATTATAATTAAACGACAAAAAGGATTTATTTGCCAACAAGTATCCAGATTTTTAATAACAGGGAAAAGCTAAATATTTAAGATAACATTGGCAACACTTTACTATAAGGATTTTATTTTACTAACTTTCCTATAAATTGCTACTAAGCTTTCTCGATGTTAATAGAAAAGTTTTCTTATTTAGTATAAAAGTTATCGATGACTTCACTAATCTTTAGAAACAATATCGATAATTTTAAAAATATATTTATGTTTATATAGTAGATTAATTTTGCTATAGGGGATAGCAACTTATCGATATTTTCCTAACTTATAAATCAAGGATTGTATTAATTTATTTAAAAGTTATCGCTTTTTTTTTTTAAAATTTCCTAAGCTAATCCCGCGAAACTCTATGCTTGTCTGCAATAATTTACTATCCTATAAACACTTTTCTACTTTATCAATAAGCTTTGGATGACTTTACTAGTCTGTAGACAAATTATCGCTAGCGTTACCAGTCAATTGACATGGCAAAATTTGTTTTTAATTTTTATATTTTAAATTTTTTGTTTTTTTAAATTAAAAAAAAAAAATTAAGCAAAAAACAAAAAAAAAGACAAATTTTTATCGTACAAAAAAATATTTAGTATTCTGACAGCTGTTTTCATCTATGTATGCATGTACTCATCAAAGTAACACATAAATTATAAATATTTGGAAAATTCTGTACAATAGTCAATGAAAATTTCTGTTGCAAATAAATTACTGCAAAATATTCCTATTAAATATTCCAGTTTAAGTTTATGCATAATAATTTTTATTTGTCAATTCTATAAATTTTTTTTAACGTTTCAGTATGTTTTTTTTTTATTCCTAGTTTTGTGAATATTAAACATTCTTTGATTATATTTGACAGCAAAGACATGATATTATGTATTGGGCACAGAATACTGCCTAGAAAGGAGAGAGAGAGAGAGAGAGAAAAATAGCTCAACTGTCAAAAAACAATGTTCGAAAATAAACATACACTATCGTTCCTAACACCCCTGACAGACATATAGTTTCAATACCATGGTATGCATACTACAGTAGTATATAAACCATCAATATACCACTTTGTTTCATGATTTAATTGTAGTTTAGGTTGACACACATGTAGTATACCATGATAGTATAGTATACAAACCCTATGTCTGTCAGGGGTATTAGTGTTCGGTTCGGTAGATTTGTGGAAATCACAAACGCTTAAAGTGTTTGTGTAGTGAATCATTAAACAAATAATAATAATAATAATAATGTGATCTTCAAACACAACAAACTTTGTTGTCAGCTCATTAATGCTCATTCACTTCAGTAGTGCTAAGCATCCTTTTGGCTGGTAAAAAACAAAAATATTTAAAAAAAAAAAACAAAATAAATATACAAAAAAATGTCAGCAAAAAAAATTTTAAACAAACAAAACATGTGCACAATACACACACAAGCTATTCGTGGTGTGGTCGTTGCAAAAATTTTTTGTTTGCTCATTTCTTTATCAATGTAAAAAAGAAACATTATAGAACATTAAAATATGAGGAGGTCTATAACAAAATGCAGCAATTCCACTTTTTATATTTAATTTTTTTTTTTACTGAATAATATTGTACATCAGGGGCAGGGTTGTTAGACTTTTTTCTTAAAAAATCGTCAAAAGTTTTAACAAAATGCGTCAAAATCGTCACGAACATTTAACAAAATCGTCAACAAATCGTCAAATATTTAAATTATACAAATCACAGACAATTTATTTCATTGATTGGTTAAAAAATATAAATTTTTAGCAAGAAATTCTATTTATGATAAAGAAAGTGATGTAGTTAAGTTTTATTCTATTTATTTCAGCAAGTGGGCTGAAATACAATATTTGTCATTTAAAAAGAAATACAAAAAAAATATATATTTTCATAAAAACATAACAAAAAATTATTTATTTCATTTATCCATATTCACAAAAATATTAAATAAAGTGAAAATCTAATTTTATATTAACTCGAGTAATCTTTAAATGATTAATTTTTAGCGCTATCACTATTGCAAATGGTTTTTACCGTTGAAGGTGTCAACAGCATTTTCACCCGACTTGAAACGTTTTATTACGTCCAATTTTAGTTCCAAACTAATGCATATTCTTCTCTTTGCACTCATTTTTCTACACAACTTCGTTTTAAGAACTAACTTCTTAATTCCTAACACGCAACTATACTTACAATAACTTACCTAACAAAATTAAATGGTAATTCGCCTTTTTACACGCAAATTCTTCACATGTGATTATGACTTCAGTGAAAAATCCAATCGTAGGTAGCGAAGCAAATCAAAATCATAAAAACGCAAAGCGGATTTAACCAATTTTTAAAAAGCGACGCAAATCGGGGCTCTAGTGTATATTTTTTGCAGTATCGATGGCATGCATATATGTAGTTGTAGAATTCGAATTACTAATGCTGCTAATGAAAGCCACCTGGTTTGAGATTGGGGAAGATTTTTTTTTTTTTTTGTTTAATTTCCAATAATTTTTGTATATTGAAAAATTGATTTTTACGTTTTGGACTGTTCCCAATATAATTGTAAATAGTTCTTGTAAGTGTTTTATTGGTACCAAAAATCTTCATAACACTATTACTTTAAGTAAAAAAATCGTCAATCGTCATTTTACTGTATTTTCTCAAAAAAATCGTCAAAATGACGAAAAATCGTCACATCTAACAACCCTGATCAGGGGTGTCAGCGTCATACACAATTGTGTAAAACAATTCACACACATTCTTCACACGCATTCTTACGCTCTTTCATTTAGTCCACGAGAGTACACAATTATTCGTCGATTATCAAGCGGCGGATGCTTACGTATTTTTTAAGAATAATTGTCTCTTTATTCACTAATACTAATATAAAGTAATACAACCACAATTGACATCACTGTTGTACATACTAAAATCCTAAACGTCATTGTTTTAACCCTTTTTATACCCTTCACCAAGGTGGTGAATAGGGTATATATAAGTTTGTCATTCCGTTTGTAATTTCTATAATATTGATGTTAGACCCTATAAAGTATATTTATTCTGGGTCCTTATGAGGAGCGAAGTTGATGTAACGATGTCCGTTTGTCCGTTGAAATGGGTTTTCCGAAGACGCCATATATGATGGGGGCCAGGTTATTATACATTTATGTCACATATGGTCTGGAACTGTTTGCTATTGAAATTCAGCAAGATCGGTCCACAAATGGCTGAGATATGAGTAAAAAATCACGACTGCCTCAATTTTTTTCCTTTAAAGGTCCAATTAGACGTGACATTACCATACCAACACTGTTTTACCAAAACGACATAAAAATACCATACAAACCAATTCAATTTTGGTTTCTACGGTAATACAGTGTTGAAGGTGCGGTTTTTTTGTTGCTTTTTTATACCCTTCACTACAAGTGGTGGATTTTATTTGTAATGTGTTTAATTTTACGCATCCACATACACATTAATGCATGTATACGATATGCCGCTCAAATAAAGAAATTATGGCCCCTATTACGGATTACAACTCAACTCAGTTGAGTTGTAATTTCTTAATTTTTGTATTATGGTTAACAACTTTGCTATATTGCGGCGAACAAAAACATAACAAACATTACAACTGATCACAACCAGTTGTCTTAATTACAACTCAACTGAGTTAGGTACATATATAAATTTTTTGTTTTTTTTTTATATTCTTCGGCATGGCGAAATTAAAAGTTGGCGTGGCTCAATTAATATTTATTTATACCTATCTAAAGAACGTTATTTATGTATTTAACTTTTTGTTCTTATCTCATCATGGTGAAGGGTATATAAGATTCAGCATAGCCGAATATAGCACTTTTACCTGTTTTACTTTGAATCGCATAAAAACGCAACAATTTCACAAACATACATACATACATACATCGTACTGGCTTAAATTAATTTTTTTGTTCATTTACCCAAAAATTGTAAAGGTGGAATGGATCCGTTTTGTTATGGAGCTCCTCATATAATATACGACTACAGTTCCACTACAATTGTTCTGTTTAATGACGAAGAACAGAACACTATATAATTTTCATTGCTTTCTTGAAAATAGTTACGAACGGTATTCAGGTTTGTGTTCGTATACACAAACACTTAAAAAATAGATATCGTTTCTGGGTGGTTGACCCATAATAATGTTTTGTTTGCTTACGAACACTGCAATAAAACCTAACCCTATGATTGTGTTTGTAATCACAGGTACATAATTTTTTTATTTTGTCTTGAGAGAATTTCTGTTCTTCTATTCTATTGGGTGCATAAATGCTGTTGAGCAGCATTATTGGCGAACATAAATGCAGAAATAGGGCCAGACGATTACATGGGGGACCTGCCCTAAGTACAATTGATTCGTTTGAAGTGGGAATTGGTCGAAAACCACAAGAAATATGCGACCAGACAGGAAGGCGTAATATTTCATTATGGCAAAGGTCGGACACATATAGCAATACCAACTGAAAAATTTTCAAACTTAGGATCTGGGAAGTTTTGCCTTACCTGCCTTATAGTCTAGGTCTTATCCCGTTGGACTTCCATTTGTTTTGATCTATGCATAATGCTCCAAATGGAATACGCTTTACTACAAAACAAGGTATATTTACACCAGAAAGATGGAAAAAAGGTCATAGCAAATAATGTAAATTTACTTTTAGTAAATTTATATTGTACTTTTTTCACATTTAACCCACAAAATAAGCTAAAAGTCTCTAATTTTATACATCCTCTACACCCACTCTTTACTCTCTTTCCATTGAATTTATTCCGTAGTTGTAACCAACCAATAACTCTGGCCAGCTTTTATTACAATTCTCCCTTTTAGGGAATTTCTGATAGAATAATATGCACTAAAAAATATATTATCAAGTAGTAAAGAATTTGTTTTTATTATTTTTTGTAATGCAAATACATGTACTAGAATATTAACTAAATTTGTTTCGTTTCGTTGTTCTTATGATACTTGTTTTTGCCCAGAACACTACAGTAAAAAAAATTAGGTAGTTAAGTAACTCCTTATTAATAAGTTGATTTTTTTTTTAATAAATCGCTTATTTAAGGAGAAATAATTTGTGCAATCTATTATTCTTCAGGCTCTTGACTGTCTTTTAATACACCGATTAACTCAGAACCCTTGATTCGATTTAAAGATTTTTAAAAAAAAAATAATTTAAATAAATTTAACTTTTTAGGCCTAAGGACAAGAGGTTTTGAAATTTGTTAGAATCAGCCAACGATTTTATATTGCCTTCATTTTTTAAGAAGTAACACATCGTTAAAAATGTGTCAAATAATTCAATACTTTCGAAACTCATTTCTAATCAAATAAAGTTTGGCACCGAAATAAAGTTTCATACTAATTAGACTTACATATCTGTAGCTTTTTTTCAAAACATCTTAAGTCAAATTTAAAAAGTTGAAAAAAAGTTTTTTAATCATACGAATTTTCATTCAACAACATTTTTGTTTACGTTTTTAAAATTTTGTATTATAAACAAAATTTTTCTTTAATTTTGGTTTATTTTATTATTTGCGAAAAATGTTTTTTCGCCGAATTTTTTTAACATTTTATCTCGACTTAAGATGTTTTGTTAAAATGCCACAGATATATAAAACTTTGTTGCACAGGGCCCTGTTTCTCAAAACTACAAGTAAAATACATTAAAAAATGCATCAATTTTACAATTTTTGTTTTTGTTTCAAATGTATTTTTCTTGCAGATTTGTAACGAAATTTCCATTTAAATTGATATCGAATGCAGAAGTTAAGGACTGGATTCTTTCCATTTTAAAAGTTGCATAATTTAGGACTGCTTTTTATATTTCTAAGACGGTATTTTTTATGATTTTTTTTTGATTGGAAGAAAGGCATGCCTTTGTATTTTGTTTAGAGAAAGACTTACAATTAATTTCGACAGAAAAAAATTTAATTATATCTGTTTTCCCTAAAAAAAAAAAAATCACGGACGAAAAGATTATTGAGATTTTGAAAGAGTTCTGAGCTTCTTTCAAAAAGTACTTTTTGGAAAATACTAGTACAAGACTTTTCTTAAGCTTTATGTTGGTAGTAATTTAAAAAACAATTCCCAAAGCAAAATTGTTCAAAATAGGAATAAATTTAAGTTTTTCAGATAATATTCTACAGAAAAACTTTACGAAGAAAAAAAACTAATTCAACATTCCCAGCGGGAAAAAGAAGGAGTAGGGAGGCCTTCTAGAAGGCCTATGTACCCCTTCTTTTGGATGTACAAGGCCTTCTTGCTCCATTCCATACTCATATCTTTTTTACACATGTTGTCATTGCGGAGAAGGCCTTCCGCTCTCGCTTCTTCAGCAGGTACATAAGAAGGGTAACGGGACAAAAAAAAAATTGATTTTGCTTTTGCTTGTGCAAAAACACAAAACAAAAAATGTTACTCCTTCTCTACCTTCTCATAGAAGCGAGTGTTGAAGGTGTATCTTATCTTTTATACGAAAGAGCCGAGGCCTTCTATGAGGACTTCTTTAGCAGTTAGATAAGAATAGTAATTGAATCAAAAAATCTTTTAAGCATGCCTTCAAAAAGGCCTGATGTAAGAAGGTCTTCTGAGTTTTCCCGCTGGGTTGATAGTACAATTTTAACGAACAAAGAAGCAAATACATGTGGAATTTTATTCTTAAAAAGTTCTTCAAATAGTACTGAACTTTTACGTTTCCAGTGTTTCCATGTTTTATAAAAATCGATTCTTTTAATAATAAAGGAATGCTACATTCAACCATTTTTTAAGTAGTGTTCCCATAAATTCGACTTAACCAACTTCTTTAGTTTCCAAATAATTTTGCTTTTAAAAGTTTCAATTTGCCCACAGAAATGCAAATAAAAGTGGAGCGTAAAAAAAGATTGCTTTCATAATTCAAAATACAAATATTATTTAAAATTTATTTACAGTAAAATAAACGGGATAAAAAAGTGATTTTTTTTTAGCAAAAAGTGCAGAAATGAAAGTACATACTAAAAGCACGAATATATGTTTTTTAGTACATTCATAAGTTTGTGGTTTTGCATCCCTTTGAGATCGCTAACTAAAAAATATTTTAAATTTGGCTTAAATTTTGGTCATGCTTTTCATTTATTTAATAAATCTAAATGGAGAGGGAAATTTTTTGTGTTTTAAACTTAAGAACTTGAAATTGTTTTTAATTTAAATCTAGCTTAATTCCGTGCGCTTCGCTTCTCCAATTGAAATAAAATAAAAAAAAAAATATTTATAAACAGATCGCGTGTATTGATGGTAAAGCAGTTTGTACCAAATTTAGATATTTTCACTGTTGCCGTTCTCAAGATATTCAGAAATCTATATTGTATTCATATTGAAAATGCCATGGCCACTTCTCCAACCCAGCCCGCTTTGTGACAGATGTTTTTCATAGATAACTAAATTTCGTATTTTTTTGGTAATTCAAGGCTTGACGAGATCCCTCTAAATCGTTATTTCTCGTCAACAACCTCTTATAATTCAGTATAAAAACCAATATGTTTTATGTTTGCTTCCCGGAATTTTTTGTGTTTCTTAAAAATATTTTGTTTTTTAGTTTTTGTGAAGTGTGTAACATAAAACTGCCAAAGAAAATCACGCATAGAACATTGATCATTATTGGAAAAAGAACATTATTTAAGAAATTGACAATGGAGTAAAGAAAATTAAATATTTTTTTTTTTTATATTTTTACCTCGTTAAACCGAAATCTCTTTATTTCAAAAACTCCTCTAGTTCGTAAAAAGCAGCCGGTGTCTTCGATTACGAATTATCGGGGTTCTACTGTAATAAGAACCGGGTTTCTGTAGTGGAATTCTCTAACTTTTAACGCTAACGTTAATTTTACCGGCACAGTTGATTGCTTACGGTAACAATACAGCAATTCAGTAACTCAGTTTTAACTACATAGTTAAAAATGTCAAACAAGTGGCATCTTTGTTAATTAATTAGTATATTTAACGAACACTGTCATCGAGTGCAAGCTACTTCTCGTGTGGAACGACTTAAAGTACTTTCGAAACGAACAAAACCCCATTTAGGTTTTGGTAGTCTAGTAAAAATTCGGAAAATTTGCAAAAGTAGCGAAAATTTTTAATATTTCAAACAAGCCACAAAATTGATTAAAAGTTGCTAAAACTATAAGGAATTGCAAAAATTCGGTAAAAATTGTTAAACTAGCGGAAATTCGCAAACATTTGCAAACAGCGGCTATTTTTGAAAAATCGTTAAAGCTCTAAAGAACCACAGGAAATAGCTAAATCGCTTCAAAAAAAAAAAACAAATTGTCGGAATATATAATTTTTTTTTTTTTGCAAAAATAGCGAAAATTCGCTAAAACAATAAGGATGGCAAAAATTCGGTAAAAATTGCTAAATTAGGGAAAATTCGCAAAAATTTGCTAACTGCGGCATGATTGGAAAGTCTACCACTTTTTTTTGAAAAGAAAACATTATTAGTTATTTCCATAAGCTGCTTCTAAAATGTAATATGTATTTTTAATGATTTTATAAATTCCCAAAAAACAAATTTTTTAATATAATTTTTGCAAAATGTGTACTAATAACGTGAATTTTAAAAATGTTAATGTGGCCTCTTATTTGCCAAAATTATTGTTTTTTTTTTTTTTTTTTTTTTTTTGTAAAATAACTACGAACTTAAAAGTAAACAATGAAAAATATTTTGCCGTTAAAATAATTTAAATACCTGACGTTAAGATAGAACATAGCAGTTAACGTTATTTTTAAAAACGTTACTGAATAAAATTTACGTTAACTTTACTGTTAAATATTTTTAACAATTTGTAAAAATTTAATGAGAATCGCACTACTGGTAACAATTTAATTATTAAACTTTATAGAAAATTTTCAAATGTTTTAATGATTTCTTTTGGAATTTTATTGAAAACATTTTTTATTTACAAAGTAGATACTCATCGTTTTTAAGGTACTTTAAAAATTCGTAACAGTTTGATTACATTTATGTTTTTTTTCTACTTTTTCTACTCCCCAAGTCAACAGTTTTGTCGACTATTTTGGTGACATTGTCAACGAAGTGTCTACACTACACTACATTTACCACTATATTTGGCTTGAATACGAAAACAAAATTATCAATAACAATTGAGAAGTACAATTCCTATAAAAGTTAAAGAAATATTAAAAAAAAATTGTTATGATTTCGTATTCCTACCCAAAGTGTAGACTACATTTACTAAAATGTACTAGTGATTCTCTGGTTCCAATGTCTACATATGTTCCCAAAGGAACTACCTAGTCAGTAGTACCAACGTCAGTAGTAGATTTCCAATGACACGCACATGTTAAATGTCTATAGTAAATAACATTGTTTGGGTATAATAAGTCACTAGTACTGGTGACTGAGTCAATAGTGAATCAGTACAGATTCACTAGTGACATTTCCTGCAGGGATAATTCCTTCACATACATATATACATACATTCACACATACATATGTAGAGAAAAATAAAAAACATACTTGAGTTGGAGTTTTTAAACAATTAAAATTCTGTTAAAAAAAAAACTACCAAACTTTCACTCCTTTTGTTAATATTTCAACCAACAGTTAGTAGGAGAAGTTTTTCTCTTTACTGGAGTTTTTATATGTTCTAAGTAGACGAAAAAGAAGTACGAGTAGAAATATAACGAAAACGTCTTACATTAAGTTAAAAAAAAGTATAACAAATTTTTAAAAGAAATAACTACTGAAAAACTGTTGTTACTTAAAAATTACTTTGGCAACTTAGTTAGCAACTTTGTTTTTTTTTTTTTGAAAGAGCAACTTCAAATGTTTGCAACAAAATTGTAAGTAAATTGTTGCTGGGTCTAATATTTGTGTAGTGTTGTACATCTTATACAACAAATAGTGTCTAATACAAAATATTTTTATTTCTTTTATCGTTTGATATTTTTTGAACAAATCCTTAGAAAATTAAGTGAAAATTTAAGAACGAAATAAGAAAATAGTAAACCAAATAGTACTTAACTCGCTTTAAGAATTTTAACAACTCACCAATTAGATGGAAGAAACTTGGAATATTATTGTTATTAAGGCGACATTGTAGACACGATAGCAGCAATACTGCAACAGTACAAAAACAACAGGGGTCATTTGCATTGTGTTGCATAGCGACCAGTTCAGAAAAAGACGACATTTATCAGAAGCTTGAGGAAGGTACAGAAAATAATCTCAATATTCTCTAGAAGTAACTATATTCGTAGGTAAGGAGATGGTGACAATCTTACCGATTCGCTCAAAATGTACAACATATTTAACATATTTAATACCTGACGATATCTTAAATCCCAATGTCCAATTAGGTAATAAATCACACACTTTTGGTTGCCCTCTACACAAATAAAATGCCATGTAAGGTTACGAAAATGAACTGTATTTGGAAAAAAAACTAGACAAAATTTGTAAACAGATGTCACCGAATTGCAGGAAGTTATGGGATTTGAGGTTAACTTTAAAAGGAATTTGAGGTTTACAATTTTTCGGAGATTTAAAGTTTACTTAAGAAGCTGTAGGTACATACATTTGCTTAGATAAGCTGTTTCTTCTACAAATGCACTTTAAGCACATCGTTGTCATGTCTGTCAAATATTCTTTACTGGAATCATTTTTTATCGCTAATCTCTTAAAGGCTTTGCAGTAAAAGTTGAGTCCCGACAAAAAGCCATAAATAAGGATATAATAGGGTGGACCAACCTGCTAGACTTGGCAGCAGCCTTTAGGCTTTATACTACTTGAAATGTGTGCGTGGAAATCAATATTCAGTTTTCTCAGTAAATTGTGAATAAAATCAAAAGTTGTGCCCCGATTACAATGAATTAAACCTCATTTCATTCAAAATTATGTTGAGCTAAATGTTTTTAGACCGAAACTGTGATTTTTATCGCAATTTTATTTTTATGAATTTTTAAAGAACAAAAAATTTGTTTTTTTTTTTTTCAAAATGTTCCTTTTTTTTTCTTCCAAAATTCAACCATATCTCTGAAACTACAGAGCACGGCTTAAAAATAATACTGTTGCCGAGATTCGGATTTTTTTTGTTAACTGAATATGGTCCACCGTGTTCAAGTTATTCCAATATATGTAGTGAAAGTGCCTTAATTTTAAACATATATCTCGAAAAGTAGAGCTGAAAGAGAAAAATGGAGATTAGATTTGAAATCAGCGACATCAAATTAGTAAAAATTTGCAATCCAATTCCCGACCGCAAAATGTCTGTTCCGTAGTGCAATTGATGGTCCTTGAATTTCACGATTCAAAGCGGGTAAACAAGTTAAGGTGTTAAAAAACACATGGATAATTGAGTTGGGACAGCGGTTCAATAAATGGTTCCACATAACACTACAATTGTACGTAACTTCTTGTCCCCTACAAATTCATTCATTTTCTTCCTTAACAGTTTCAGTTTTTATATTTCCGTTCCTTGTTTTTTCACTTTATCACTTAAAATTTTTTGTTGCCATCCATCCATCCCGTGTTCTATATTTTTCAAAAAAAAAAAACCTTTTTTGATTTTATTCCATTGAATTGTTGTTGCAACAAACTGCAAGTATATATTCTATATAATGCTTTTTTAAAGCTGTGATAATTTAAAAGGTGTTTTCTGTTAAAAAATGTTTTATTGTTGCTGCTACCACTGCCACTGCATTTCATCTTTTTGGATTTTTCCCAGTATTCTCGCAGTTGCCCTAAATTTCTTTACAGTTGTATTTTGTTTTTTTTTTTCAGATCATCCTTTCAAATACTTGCTACAGCTCGCAGTAGGTACCACCTCAATGATTTGATTTGCTTTTGAGTCAGACGGGAATACAGAGAATTGAAAAGTGGATATAAAAAGTTTTATTTGTTTCTCTTTTTTCGCGGGCTAAAAATAAAGGCATGAGTTTAAATATTTAAAATGTCAATTCGTGAAAAAGTGTGTAAGAGTTTTAAGGGATTTAAATGTTGAAAATTGGTTAATACTAAAGAAAAGAAATCAGTGACTTTTTAGTAATAAAAATAACAGGCTTTAAAAGAATATTAATTAAAGTATTAAAAGTGGTGCGAAACAGTAGTGGTGTCATATAAATTCCAAGTTTACCAGAGGATATTTTGGGATCTAGACCAAATTTTGCGACAGTAACTTTAAAGTTACAATCATTTCATTAATCACATCAACTAAAAGCAAGAACCTTAGTTTTTCATGACACATCCTTTGCAGGAAAACGTTCAATAGTGATTGTATTAAAAATGTCTCTTTAAGTAGAATTTATGTAAAATAAGTCAGTTCATGAAGAAATTTCAAAAATCCGAGCAAGGCTCTTTAGTTTTTTTTTCGGAATACGAATGTCCCATTAGCTGTTTTTTTTTAAAGACGAAGAACTTAAAATTGGCATCACTGTCTTCAGTGCCAGCTGATAAGGGAGATTGTGGTTGTTTTGAGGTTAGTGTGGTTTGGCATTGCCTCATGTAGTTACGAACGCCAGAACAACGTTTGCCAATTGCCAAGGGGTTTTTAAACGGTCAAACATTTCTCATCGAGCGCTATGGTGGTATTAGTGAAAATTTTTTTGTATGTGTGACACTGACGATGCTGGATGGGAAATCAAAAAATTTTGATATGACGGCGAATATTACGTCCAGCACACGTACGAGTAAATTTGCTTGCATGACATGCATTTTAAACGTGTACAGACCCCTTCAAAACTTACATATTTGGAAAATCATGATTAAATTTCATTTGAATATTTTGTTTAGTAAATAAGCACACTGTATCTAAAAGGCTATACAATAAACAGAACTGCAGCATTAAGTTTTAAGCTTTACAGTCAACGCTAAGCGGTTTAGAGACATGCTTACTAACTTTTCGTACCTTAAAAACGCTGGCAATAATCTTGCTAACATGTGGCTTAAACAGGCCGAAACTACATGCGACACAGCGCACGCTACAGTTCATATACTTAAGAACCTTTTGATGTGCCTCGGTAGGCTAGCTGGTAGCGAGCTAGTCTATCAGCGCCGAGGTTGCGGGTTCGATTCCCGCCAGAGACTCTGGTTTCTTTCCTGCAGACAAGCATAAAGCTTCGCGGGATTAGCTTAGGAAATTAAAAAAAAAAAAAAAAAATGAGCAAATATTTTAAGGTAATGGTCCTGCAAATTGGCCTTGAAGGATTGTGCGAGTTAAACCCTTTATATTGTTTTCTTTGGAGTTATGTAAAGTCATTAGTCTAAGCCGATAAAGCAAAGACCGTTAAACATTTGTAAAACAACATTCGAAAAGTTATTAGCAAAATACGGCCGTAAGTGCCGCGAAAAGTATTGGGAAATTGGTGTTCTAGATTGAGCCATGTATGTACGCACCAGTAGCGGCGGCCACAAGGGTCAAATCATATTTAAACATTAATAAAATCAAATAATCTATTCACTAAAGCCAGCTTAACTAATATTAAAAATATTCTCTATGCTTTATTTTAATTTAAAGAACCACATGTGTTTTGGGATTTCCCCAATCCATTCGTACTCAAATAAATCCGAAGCGGTATTAATAGTACGGTGAGTACGGATTTTCTTCAATCAAGTACAGAAAGATTGATTCAAGTACCGATTTCCAATCGCGAAATACTTAACTTTTCCATTATAAATACCAAATTCATACTTAAAATAATCCGAAAATGAGATTGATTTAAGTAAAACTGAGATTGAACCAATCTCAAAATCCGCTTGATGCAGGTATTATAAAATTAATTAAATCCCGAATTCGTACTTGAAAAAAACCAAAAGTGAAATTAGAAGGACCAGCATGATTCCCGATATGGTTTTTACTTTAAAAAACTTAATGTACATACATATATAACATGTTGTAAAATTCCTTTCTTCATAAAAATAATTTAATAAAAATTAAATTTAATGAACTTAAGCCTAATTGAAAATATTAAAAAATTTGGATTAAAAAACCATAAATAGTTCAACAAAAAATAACCACAATACTAATTATATAACTGAATATATAAACTAAATCAGAAGCAAGAGTTCTCAATTTTACTTTTAATCATCAAAATAATGTGTTTCGTCTTGTTTTGTTGTTTTTGTTGTTTCTACGCACAACAAGCAAATCGTTTTTTTTACTACTTGTGTGGTGTTGTCGTAGTGTCTACAACAAACTTTGAGAAGTTAAATGAGATTAAAGCGCTGACTTTGTAATTTTACTCTCAGAGTGGCACTACCAACGAAAAGTTAATCTTTTTTTTACTTGTTTTAAGAATTTTGTACTTATTTTAAGAAATTCCGGTATTGATTTTATAAAGTAATCTTATTTAGGATTGTTTTAAGTTGAGTACGACTCGTACTTGAAGTAAGTTTAAAAAACTTAATTTATCCCGAATGTTTTTTTTTCTGTGTAGTCGTGATACGGCAAATACGGCATTTTTTCAGTTATGTTAATGTAAAATTCTGAAAAAGGAGCTCAATGTTAAGAACATATTTGTTATTAACCTTAAAAACGTTCTAAGATTTTTTCTAGATCTGTCTAATAGATTCGAGCGTTAAAAACTATCCGACTTAAATCAAGATTAAGTGTTGGTTTTTTAAGGATTCTTAAGAAGGTCTAACATTTTAAGAATCTTCCTTTAGCCGATAACAGGTTCTAAAATTACTCCTGGATTTGTCCATGTTAAATAAATTCTATCATTAAAAGTGTACTGAATCAAAAAGTGCACGTCAAAAAGTTTTCCAAGCAATTAAGAAATCTTAAATAAATATTTTTTTCAGTTAAAGTAATTAATTAATTCCTGTATACAAAATACCGCCAATCCGTTTTGCAATTACATACACATTTTTTCCTTAAAACAAAAAAAAAAAGTAATTCCAAAGTAATTTACTTTTTCTGTGATAAAAAGTTTCCTCTTTTAAATACCCCCATCTGTACTATCACTGTACAAAAATGTACCACAAATTATATTTTCAATTTTGTTTTTTTTTTTTTTTGTATTTCAATTCATATTTTTTCATTTCACATAAGTATTAATTCATTTTATTACCACACGTCGTGCAACAGCAAACACCAGACATTAACATTAACATTTATGTTACAAGTTTTTTTCTCTTGCTACTTCAATTGAATATATGTGCCATTTTTTGTGGTATTTTTTTATTTATTGATTGTGTAATGAATTCATTTCTTTTTATGTTTTTTTACTCAATCGTTTTGTATTTTATTTTTGTTTGTTCGAAATGATAATGTTGCTGATGTTTTTTGTTTAAGAGCAACATTTGCTCTTGTAGTGAGTGTACTTGTGGTTGTGGGAAAAGAAAAAGGTCCTCGTTGCAGGTGCAACAATATTACTATAACATTTAAAATGGTTATACAGTAGACTCGCGGTAACGTGAACTAAGCGTGTTCACGTTTGCGAAGTTGTTCATGTTTACGAAGGTGTAATTTTTTACATCTTAAAAATAAAATAGACATATATTTAACTTAAATTCATATATTTTTTTTATTAATTCATATTCATTAATTCATATTCGTATTTGTTTTGTTAAGAAAAACAATTTACATTAAAATTATTTAAAACAAGTTAGAGTGCTATATTCGGCTGTGCCGAATCTTTGATACCCTCCACCGACAGTTCGAATGTTTAAGGAGTAATATCTGTATGATGTCTTTTTATTATTATTATCTTAAACTGTGACGATTTGTTATTAATTATGGTTTTAGGAGACTAAACTGTTTTCCGGGAGTAGGGCATATATGGGGCCTAGGGTAAATTATGTACCGATCTTCACGAAATTTTACAGTGTCATTTCTAGTCGAATAAAACAGACTTGTGCAAAATCTTATGTCATTCCGTGCATTTTTGCATCATTTATGTTAGTTTTTGTAACAAAATTATCAAGTTTTTGAAGGTGGTGGTTCCACATTTTGATTCATAGCTCTGGTCCTACTGAACCGATTTTGCTGAAATTCAATCCAAAACTGCTTAGGATAACTACAAGCAATTTGACACCTAGTTTGTTTATTTCTTTTGAGTTTTTCGAAAGTGAGCGTGTTTTCAACAGACGGACAGACGGACAGACAGACGGACATGGCTAAATCGACTTAGAATTACTCAAGCAGCCAGAATATATATACTTTATGGGGTCTGAGATGAATAATAAAAAAGTTTCACACGGAATGACAAACTTAGTATACCCTCTTCACAACTAATTGTGGTGGAGGGTATAAAAATGGGTTATCTTTTTTTGGATTTTCTTTTTTTGCAAAAAGCTGAACACCGCTAGTCACGCTTGATCCTCTTTTTATTTTTTCTATTACATCCACTTTTTCCTTTAAAGTTAAAAAATTTTTTAGTTTTTGCGACATTTTTCACGACACACTTTATATCAAACTAAAAACAAACTAAGCAAATCAACAGCTCGCGTTACACAAAATGCCAGAATATATTCATAAGCAATCATTTAAGGGGATTCCCAGTTTTTAAAGAAGTAGTGATTACTTAAAAATGTTCAAAAGAAAACAACTTTTTCTATGTTCCATGAATTTTACATTTGTTCACGTTATAGGGCTTTCTTACTGTGTTCACGCTACAGAGTAGTCAGTGTAAAAAAAATTATGTTCATGCTAGCCGGTGTTCACGTAAGGCGGTGTTTTTGTTATCGCGAGTCTACTGTATTTAAAAAAAAAAAGTTCGACTATAAACAATTTTTTTTTTGGGTTCTATACATAAGGTATGTATGTATATATATAAGTATTATAATAAAATTTATGGACATACAGGTAAAATACATACATATTTTTGAGCAGAGAGAGCTTTAATTGGGAGTAATGGGATTTTTCATTTTAATATTCAATTTCCAAATAACATTATGTTGCCATTTAAGGCCGGGATTCACTTTCCTACACAATCTTACGATTAATTCACACGAAAATCTGACAGAATTCTATTCGACATTAAAAAAAGTCTGGAAAATCTGCCCCACAAACACGAAGTCAAACCTTTAATGTGAAATGAATTTATCATTTGACATCAAACACAATTCTCAAACGTTTTTCAATTGTTTGATTTTAACATTTAAATTCAAATTGATAGTGAATTAAAAATAAAAATTTGACATCAAATGTAAACCTTTAAAAACGGTGATTAAAGACAAATTTTTACTTCGTGGTTTAATGTGTTTCACGATTTATTTCTTATTAAAAATAAAAACTATTTGTGAGTAATTACAATGATTAAGAATACGACTTAAAAAAAATAAAACGGGAAATTCAGAAAATTTTAAGTTTGTTGTATGATCGCAGTGCTACAATCCGCAAAATAAGAGGGATCCAAATATTTCGTCTTTCCAAGAATTAGAGGATGGAAAGAACATTATTTCATCTTTTTGCTATGGAGCCGAATGTTTGTTACACAATTTATTTAAATAAATAACGAATTTTAATTAAAAAAAATAAAATATTATTTATGTTTCACATTGTATTATAATCCACATTTGAAAAACATTTGAGAATTACGTTTGAAAGCAAGTTAAAAATAAAGGCCTTTTTCAATTTAAAAATAATTTCTCCTTTTTGTTGAGAATGCTATGTTTGAGAAAACGTTTGATTTCAAATCATTTTTATGATTTATTTTATGATTCCAAATTTGGATGGAATAAAATGGTAGAGTATATACTCAATAATCTCGACAAGCAGCAGATGTCGTTTCAAGAGTTCAAAAGGGGACATTATCCCGCTTCAGTGATGGTATGTTGGTCCGTCGCATATAATGGGGATACAAAACGCCATTTTTGCGAAAAAGGAGTGAAAACCTCTGCTGCGGTGTACTAGTTTTGGAAAAAGTTGTAAAGCCGTTTAACAAATCTTTGTTTAAAAACCACCAAAGGACTGGGCTGTGCGCCAGCTCCTTAGGCAAAAACCATACAGTTCTGGTTAAAAATGTTTTTTAAATTTAATATAACCGACGATTGGCCTTCTAAAAGCCCAGATCTGAGTCCCTTGAACTATTTGTATCGGTATTAGAGAACATGGTCTGCACTAAACGTCGTCCGAATTCACAGAAAAAATTATAAGTAGTTTTTTATCAATTAAAAAAATTAAATAAAAAGTATTTAAATTTATTTAATGTGATAATTGAATTGATTATTTTTTTTTGTTGAAAGAAAATTTAAAATATATTTATAATTTAATAAATATTTTAGTTGTTTTGAAATAAATTTTGAATTAAAATATTAATTAAATAACAAAAAATGATTTCGTTTAAAATAAAATTATAATTAAAAATACCATTTATTGAAAAAAAAAATGTTAAAAATATTAAATTTTACCAATTTTTAGTAATCAATATGTTTAATTAATAAATATATTATAAATTATAATAAATCAACAAATGGGTTGCTTGATTCTATGAATTTTGTGATTAGAGAGTACCCTTATCCGATCAGTGGATAATTGTCCTATGAATGTAGTGCGTACAGCGATAGAAGAATGACCAGTTAGACTTCGTTAATGCTGGTGGAAAAATGGTGGCCATTTTGAATAATATTTTTTTAATACATCGCTAAATATATTACAAATAAAATACAACTACTTGTTTAAAAAAATCGTACACCAGAACTTATAAGAGTACTAGGTATTTCGTTATTATTCTTTAAATCGGAAATTACCAGGATAATTGAAAATTCAAAATGCTTTTTCGCTTTCCTGAAAAGAAGTAAAAAAGTCCGGAAAAAATCCCCTACTTGTTACAGAAAATAAATAATTTCTTTAATTTACTCAGAGCCCCTATAAACATCGTATGGTTAAAAAGTTTTTGACACGTTAGCACCCATACGAAATCGTTATAATCTATGCGCATTTTCGCGCGTTTTTCGATTTAAGTAGGTATTTTTCATTCTCTGTACATATTTCACCAGAAGGTATGTAAGAATAAACTTGCAAATATGAAGCCACTTTATTAAAAAAAGTAACATTCAAAGTAAATTCTTTTCCAATTTTAAAACTTTCCTCAAATAATCTCAACTTTTAACGCTCCTGTTAGTACTTTGGTGCAAAATAAAATTCCAAATAAATTTTCCATAAAAATCTCGTTGCGCTTTAATGAAACACAGTATTTCTTTTTATGAAAATTCATAAATTTTTAGGTGAATATATAGGGAACATGAAACAACAATATAAGCACATTGAAATGTTTCTTTTCGTTTTTTTTTTTGCTCTTGTTGTATATTCTTTCTCATCTACGAAAACAAGCAAAGCTAAGGGAATACTTGTACACGAATGCAGGGAAACAAAAAAAAAAAAAAAAACAAAAAAAAAAAAAAATCTAGACTGTAAAAATAAAATACACAAGAGTAGGAAAATAAAAGGACAACATCACACAATAAACATGAAGCAAAATAAAAACGATTATAAACGAGGACTTACGGCATAAGTTTCTTAAAACTAAAAAAGAAATATCTTTAAACCTTTTTTTTTGTAAATAACTTGCTTAACCCGCTCCGCTTAGCTCTCCCGACTGGAATTAAAATAAGTAAATTTTTTTCCAACAAATTTAGCTACTTGTACTATTATCGTTCTTTAGATACTTAAGGTACATTCAGACTGATGAAATATTTGGTAGCAAACATCAAATTTTTCACTAACGTAGTCTGGACACAAAATATTTTTAAGTGTCAAATAAAATAACAAAGAGATGCTGCTCCACCAGAATAAAACAAATAAATTAGTTTCTGCGCTCATTTTTACTGTTTGTGAAATATATTTCAATTTTTGAACACTTTCATTAAATAATTATTTCATGCAAATATTTGTTTTAGTCCGAACGCATGGCACACATGATTTATTTTATTTGACTCTATTTGCCAACTGTTTTAACAAACAAAAATTGTCAAATATTTGAGCTTAGTTTAGTTTTTTTTTTGTTTCACACAGTTTGAAGCAAATATCAGAACAAATATTTTTAATCCAAATTTTTAATATTTTTAATTAGGCTTAAGTTCATTAAATTTAATTTTCATTTAATTATTTTTATGAAGAAAGGAATTTTACAACATGAAAATTAATTAAAATTGTTATTGATAATCTTTCATTCTTGAGCGTGGCCGGGATTCGAACCGCGTCAAATATTTCATTAGTCTGAACGTACCATTAGAAATCTATACACAAATTTATATGCCCACTTTTCCAATCCACCCCATTTTTGACAGATATTGTCTATTGTTAACCAAGTTATTTGTATTGAATTCGAAAACTTTTACTGTAACCGTTCTCCAAACATAAGGGAATTCATATTGTTTTTTTTGTGGGAGGTGCCTAGCCCACTTGAAATTTTCTAAATATTGATAGTCTATGTTTAACGCTGGCTAATAGGGAAAATGCTGTGAAAACTTTAGGGATTTCGGTTTGGTAGTTTGGGTGTCTATAGGGAACAAATAATTATAAAAAGAAACGCATTTATATTTTTATTTACATAAATAGATAAAAAGAAACTTTAAATGTCCCCAATAGGATAAAATGGAATTGAAATTTTATTATTTCTGAAAACTTGGTATGAAATGGTTTCAAGAATTTTAAACATAACCTGTGTATTTTTTTATTAAGAATTACATATTTCATAAATTTAAAAAGACCTTTTTCTATTTTCCCTCGTTCTTAACCAATAAAAACATAACAGGATATGTATGCTTGGGATATGAATGCGAGCTGGCTTGGTTGATATGAGCCAATAAACTATAATGAAAAAATATAAAACACAAATATGGGTAAAATGAATAAAAAAGCAAAAAAAAAAAAAAAAAATAGCTTCAATAATATGAAATGAAAACAGTCTTCATGTCTTCTATGTATGAATTTTTCGGTATCATTATTTGCAGGATCAGCGTTAACTACGACACCATTTCGTATATTGTTGTGTCCTGTGCCTGACACAAGTAACCAGGAGCGATTGTACAAGTCGAAGTTTTCAAAAACATCGTTTTTATGAGAAATGTACTAAAACAAAAAAACTCTTTCTGCGAATATGTATCTGTATGTGAGTTAAGTATGTACCACGTATGTATGTAAATGTACTTTGGAAAATACTAAAATGTGTGTGTTTGTAGAAAATGTTGCGAACATTAATATTAACGCACTTTTATACGAAATATTACATCCTTTCAAAAAATTATTATAAGCTGTCATTACAATGGAACAAATGAGAGTTAAAACAAATTTGGAAATTATATTATAATTACTATTTATTTATTTAAGAACAGTGTATAAAAACAAGCGAAACATTTTGGAAACCTTTGCAAAATTTACAATACTTTTTACATTTTTTTAATCGGGTTGTACATGAGCAAAACCAAATTCGTAAATAGTTTATTATAAGTGAAAAGAGATGCAAACAAAAAATTAGGATTTTCATTCATCTGCATGCTTTAGGTTACAGTTTATCTTTTGTAGATTTGAGAACAAAACAAATGTCGAAACTTATTTTGACAATTATTTATTAAGTTTTTCTTACTTACATTTTTAAATTTTAAGCCTAAGTTTTATGAATTGTTTTTTATTAAAAAAAGCTCTCCTCAAATAAATTATTATTTGAAGCAAATCAATCAGCAAACGCTTCATTTGTATTCTTTTCTAGCTGCGTACGTTAAAAATAATGAACGTGTTGTGCTCAAAAGCAAAAACCATGGAAAACAAGTAAAAAAGTACACCACATACATACACCACAGTATTTAAACATAAATTTTTAAGTGAATACCCTATTTGGGACCCATGGGCAATTACAGACCCGCGAGAACAAAATTATGTTATGAGGTTTGGATTCATGTAAAAGATATTTGTGCCGAATATTATTTAGATACTTTCATCTATGTATACACTTAAAGAAGAAACATTTTGCAATATGGTTACCTCCAACAAAACTATTTTTAATGAAAATGTTTAAACATATTTTGGTTAATTTAACCATATTATTGTCCTTCATTACGAAACCAAAACCAGTTTAAAGTTGCCAAAAATATGTTTCATACTTTTTTATTTAGCATGTTGCTCTAGAAAATTGGAAAATACTTTTGTTAATCTTAAACAAATTATTGTTATATTTAACCATAACATGTTTAGAGAAAACCATAATATGGTTGTGAATTTTTTACTGAGCTGGTGACAATAATATGGTTAAATTAACCATAATATGTTTAAAGTTTTTCGTTTTAAATAGTTTTGTTGGAGGTGACCATAGTGAAAAATGTTTTTTGGCTGCGTGTATGAGATTGGTTTGCTTTTTGGTGATTTTTGTATGCAGGACCTAGCAGCACAACATTTTGTCTTTACATATTATATATATATATATATATATATATATTGGTTCCTTTAGTTCCTATAAGGAGCATAGGGCCTTTACATATTAGCAATACTTAAAATTATTGTTGCCAATTATGCCAATCCAACATTTATAAGGAAGTTATGGCATTAAAAGCTTTTTTCACTCATACCTTCCAGCATTTTATAAAAATTAAAATATTTAAAGTTCCTCCAATCATTTTAAACAATATTTTAAAATAATGCCACTAATTAATCATGTAAAAAAAATCTTTAACTCCTTACTTATGTATATATATATATATGTTCCCATTGATCCTATAAGGAGCAGAGGGCCTCAACTTACCAACAAGAAAAAATATAGTCCAAATTTGGAACTCTAGATCCCTGTTCTTTATATTAACTTGTAGCTTATAATATCTTACATGGTTTTAAAAATCTGTATGAAATATATTAATTTAAATTGTAAAACTCCATTACTTGTTAACATCCCTGGCATAAATATAACAACATGATGAAAGACGGTACTCGTAGTTTTTGAAAGCAACTAATAAACGAGTTTGTCGGTCCGTGACTACATTTATGAATAAAATTGGTAGTGGTAGATTTACAGATGAATTGTTTTTGGTTCTGCCTCAATGGACCTCCATATCAATCTATGTATATAAAAAATATTTTTATATTTTTGTACATCATTTTTGGTTTATTTTTTGTTATTTTCTGTTAACATGAAATATCGTTTTTGGTTATTGTAACCATAAATGCCGTTACACAGGACGAACGTGCATTTCTATACCTTTTTTTTTTGTAGTTAATGTTCCGTTATTAAAAAAGTAGAGTCTATAGAACAAAGATGCCCAGTAGTGGCTGATATCAGCAAATGAAACTCACACGTATACTTACGCTCTTTTGTTTGATCGTCAATCAACCAATAGGAAATCAGCATGTTGAGTGCGAGAGACAAACTACACTGGCAGAACTTCTGTGTCTTATTTTAATCGTCATCAGACATTTAAAAAAACTAAGAAATATAATTAAAAAAAACATTTTGAAGATGTTCACAAAGACATGAATTATTTGCAAATAAATAAATAAATAAATACATTCACAAAGAGTATTACTAAATTAAGGAAAAAATATTGTATTCTATTAATTTGTAATTTTCAAATAATATCTATGTACATTGTTTTGCATTTAAGCTAACGATATGTGTTTTGTTTGTGAAAAAAATTCTTTGTACCTGAAAAGGGTCACTTTTACTTTCGTTAAAAAGACGTACCTAAATGCAGAAATTATTAAGAAAAAATAGCCACAATAATTTGTTGGTATTTTGTGCTTGTAAAAATATTTTTGTTTCTGTACCAATCGCGTCGGTGGGTTTTTTTCTTTGAAAACACTTTTCTTAAGTATGTAAAAATATTTAAAAAACAAGTTAAAAAAAGTCTTGTTTTCCTACAATTTATGTGTAAACCTATACACATAAAAGCAAATGTGACAGCAGGTAAAATTTTTGGGTAAGAAGATGTGTTTTATTGATGTATTAATGAAACTTGTTGGTTTCGCACTATTTTTATTGCTTACTTTTTTATGCCACAAACTCGAAATTTTACAGGGAAGGTTTTTTTTAAATAAAATCAGTTTGAAAAAAGCCATTATTTTAAAATTTATAATGTAAATATTATTTATTCAAACTGATTTTATTTAAAAAAAACCTTCCCCTGTAAAATTTCGAGTTTGTGGGATACAATTTTTCGGCGGTAACTTTGACCTGTTATAATGACTATACATTTTTGCAGGCAAACTCAGAATTTTCAGATTTGAATTATATTTGCTCAAAAAAACGGAATAAGCTGAATTCTTCTAGTTTGAGAAATATACTTTTATTACGTAACTGCAATAAGAGTATCAACTTAGAAGATTTTATTACTTTTTAATTGCAAATTGAACAATGATTAATTGAGGAAAAATTTATAAACACTTCGAAGAATCTTTTTATTCCGAAATATATCATACTATCCAGATGTCCGCATATATAAATTATATATGTATGTATTATAGATATATATACCAATCAATACATTCATCAAGAGAATTACTAAAATAAATACATTCACCAAGTGTATTACTTAAATATGTACATTCATTAATTTTAAATTTCCCTTTTGTTAAACAAAGAAACAGAAAAAAAATGACAACACCCGTCACACATGTGCTTTCGTCGCAATCTCGCTGACGACTAAATAAAATGAATAGCAAATTGTTTTCTTCCAGTGTTATTTCGTCACTCTCACCAATACTACTACCGTGGGCATCAATGCTATAGAAAATATAAAGAAAGAGAGAGAGAAAAAGAGAGGTCATAAAAAAGGGTATGATGTTGTTTCTGTTATGGCTATTGATGGCTCTTTGGTGATGATTATTATGATTGTCTACCACCAACCAATGCATGGTTAAGTTGTAGCACTCTGGTCGTATGAGTTTCAAAATTTGTTTTTGCCCTAAATTCCATTTTGGATAAAATTGTACGTATAGGTAGCAACAGACAAACATGACACAGAAATGTGCCTGTTGTTATTGTTTTGAAAGAATTTTCAACGATTTTTTTTATTATACGGGCTTGAATATGAAGTGTACATTTTTTTTCTTTTAATATGGGCAGTCGAGGACAGTTAAAAGCTATTAGTGAATTTAAATTGAAATTTTTAAAGACTAACTTTAACAAGAGGAAATAAAAATATAACTTTCCATATGCAAGATATAATTTTCCATTTGCTAAAAGGGGTTTTTTGCTTTTAACCCTTAAATGCATACTGTTGCCAATTGTCTACATACCAGTTCTAGCTAATTTTCCTATGTGTGTGCATTCATAAAAGTTCGTTTCTAAGCACACAAGCGATATGAATAAAGGTAAATAGGTGATAGAAATCCGTTTCTTAGTAAAAATCAAATTTTGTATTTTTGTCTTTTCTGTGGATCGTGTTTTATTACAATGGAAAAAAATAATTTTGCATCTGTGGACAGGTTAGCTATGGCCTGGTCATCTTGTATTTAATAATATAATTGAATAAATGCAATATTTTTGAAAAATACTGTATGTTGCCAAATTTCTACAACATGCGTTTGTGACATAAATAATTATACCTAGACGGTTACAACTTGTTTGGTTAGGCTGTGGTTAGACTGTGCCGTTCAATTCCCCGATAAATTAACCAAGTAATTTATTTCGGTACTTGTTATACATCTGTTCCATTGATGTATTACCTATGTACTCAGGGAATTTACTCGTTGGGCACAATTCAAAGTAATAGGCTCGAAAACTGTAAATTACCTGCCGCAAAATAATTTATGAAACGGTGTGTTGCACGGGGTTTCTATGAGAATTCGTTACAAATTATGAAAGTATAACTATGTCTGTGACATGCTGGAAGGAAAATAAGCTTTTTACGTAAGCTTCAAATTACGTAGGCGCGGAACCGGTTAAAGCTTCCAATAGATATGACAAAATGCAAAAAACACGAATGTCAATAGCTTGTCGAAAAACGGTTAAAAAATTTAACGCCCATATTGGAGGAGTTGACCTTATGATAGCTTTTTTTTGGCAGGTATAAAATAAGAATGAAAAGTCGTAAGTGGTATTTTCGATTATTTTACCATATGACAGATACGGACGTAATAATTTCATGGATACTCTAAAAACAAATCACCCAAACATTACATTGCCAGATTCTAAATCAGACCTGGCGGAAACATTGTGGTCCTATTAAACATATGAAAACAAACGAGGAAGACCTTTAACCAGAAAGGCAGATGGAGGTAAAGGTACCGAGGACCCACATAACCTATACCGATACAAGATATACGGACCGATGGTATAGGGCAGAATGAAAATAGATGTTCTACTAAAAACAGGTGAAAACTTCCAGGTTGCAAAGGATTTTCACGGACTAAGTGCACTAAATGTAAGGTTGCTTTGTGCCAGATCAAAAATCGCATTTGTTTTGCATTGTTTCATTAATAGAAACAATTTTCTAAACACCTGTATGTAATATAAATATGTATATGACTATGTTCATGCCTTAGTATTTTAAGTACCAAACGCATATTGTTGCCAAAAGTCTACACACCGTTTTCTCGAAATAAACACTAAAAACTATTTTCTAAATTTTTTTAATATTTTACGCCTAATTTTCTATTAAAAAATATTTTTTTCAATCCAAAAGACAAAATCATGCACTTAAGGGTTAAATTCTAAAATTTTTATATAATAATTTGCCTTTTTACACTTTTTGGTAAAACACAATTTCTTTTTCATTGATACGATTGAATGTATTAAAGGTTTAAAAGTTTTGTTTTCAGTGGAAATATAGCACATTTTCTATTTTTAAATTTAAGTTAAAAACAAAAATGGTGAAGTACTATGTTTAAAAAACAGTATTATAGTCCCCGCAATGGCCATAAACAAACTATAGTTGTTTTTAACACTAAATATTTTGTTAATAAGATGTTGCTTCCATTTAACAATTAAATGTTTGCTTCTCTTAGAACAACAAATATGGTTTAAAATTATAACAATATGATGTTTTAACAAAATTTTGCTACAGCCATATACTTAAACAGGTTATGGTTATTTTAACCATATTATTGCCACCGAAAACCATATTATGGTCAAATTAGTTTTCCATCCAAACGCCACAACCATAACATGGATGTCTCGGAACATGTTGTGGTTAATAATATGTTTGAAGTTATGATGTTTTTAAACATAGTATGATTGATTAAAAATTTAAAACATAATGTTCAGAAGTAAGAAAATGATGGTTGCTTTGCTCTGTGTAGCTTTTAAATGCTTTTAAATCACTTGCTTGGTTTGCTTAAAATTCTCAAATTCTTTTTCTTTAAACTATTGACTTAAATGCCTAACCCTGCGGCCACAGCTATAATTTTTCTCTGAATTAGACTATTCCTCTCTTTAACTAGTTTGAATATTGACCTTTTTTATGTTTTAAAAAGCAAATATCATTTGCTTTCCTTTCTATTCCGAGTGTCTATAATTTCGCTCTCAGAAACACAATTTCTCTCTTCCTCAAAAAATTTTCAAACACGATTAATAACTTTTTAAGTGGTGAACAGAATAACCGCTGTAGTACAACCTTACGAATAGCGCTGCAAGCTGTCAAACGTTAAAAACAGCAGTTTCAAAGAAGTCTCAACAGAATTTGTAGTTGTAGTAGTTGTTGCAGTTGAAGTTGAAGCGCAAAATTCGAAATTTTTAACTTGCAGCGCTACAAAGCATCGTTGCGCTACAGAGCATTCGTCAGCTTCAGCTGCTACTACAACTACTTAATTCTGCTCCAGGCCTTAATGTTGACTCTAATGTATGCATCTTAAACAAGCCAAACACAGGTTTTAAATGAACGGCTAAAAATTCACCCCAGTGTGAGTTTTACTGGCTCCTTTGTAAATGATGATACAAATTTTTTAATTATATAAAAAATTTTCTTAAAAAAAAAACTGCTAATTTAAATATTTTTAATTAAATAAAGCTTTCCTTATCTCCCTTAATACTAATTCATAATTCTTCATGGAGGCCTTTCACAATCTTTATTACAAATTTATAAAAATAAATATTTCCTTAAATATCTGCACATATTTGCATTTTGCCCCGTGACACAAGCTGTTGCTTTTTAAACAGAATAATTTTCTGTTTTGTTTCAATAATTTTAATTTTTTCCCTCAATTTTTATATTTTTTCACATTTTTTTATATTATTAAAATTGATTATGTAGTTGGTGGAAAGTGGGTGGTTGTGATCCGATAACGAGAGTTGATAAAAGCTGATAGTAAAATAAAATCAAAATTCATGAATAAGAGATTTAGAGAATTTTGGAATAATTGTATTGTATAAAATTTTAGAATGATTTTTTTCCTCAGACAAAGGATAATATGGAAAAATGGAGAATATAAAAAAAAATTGTGAACTCAATTGATTTAAATTTTTGTATCTGTGCAAAAATACTATAATAAAAAGGGATAAAATATTAAATTTTAGTACAAACGGTTGTAAGGATGTTTTTTTTTGGAAGAGTAAACATAAATATTAAATCTATATATATAAAAATGAAAAATGTTTGTATGTTTGTTTGTTTGTTTGTTTGTTTGTTTGTTTGTTTGTTTGTTTGTTTGTTTGTTTGTTGGCTTATAGACTCCTAAACTACTGAACCGATTTTCCTGAAATGTTTACAGATACATCACGTGAGCCCTAAAAATAAAATAGGCTACTTATTTTTTCGATAGGGGCAGGGGAATTGGTATCCCCCATAGGATGCCAATATTAATTATCGCATATATTAAGATCCGCTGCACGCATTATGCAGAACTTTTGGTAGTAAGATCTTCTGAGCCCCAAAATTAAAATAAAATAGCAGCGGGGGAAGTGGAATCCCCCATAGGACGCCAATGTTTAACATCGCCTATATAAAGAACTGTAATAGTGAGAATGTTCAAACTTTCTAGAAGTCACTCTTATGGTATACAACACTTTTGAAAATAACAATAAAGCGGGTAGGCGCAGGGGGGAAAATACCTCCCATAGGATGCATATATTAAATATCGCTCAACTGAAGAATTATTAAAGGGAGAGTCTTCAAAAGTGGTTAAAACTATTATTATAGTAAACTATAAATTTCAAATACAAATGGGCGGGGTAGACGGGGGAGGAGCAGTACCCCTCATATATAGAAATATTAATAAGAGCCACTGCACGCATTTTGTTGAACTTTTGGTAGTAGGATCTTCTGAGCCCCAAAATTAAAACAAAATAGCAGCGGGGGAAGTGTTACCCCCCATAGGACGCCAATGTTTAATATCGGATATTTTAAAAACTATTAAAGTTAGAATGTTCAAACTTTGTAGAAGTCACACTTATGGTATACTACACTTTTGAAAATAAAAATAAAGCGGGAAGGCGCAGGGGGGAAATACCTTCCATAGGATGCATATATTAAATATCTCTCAACTCAAGAACTATTAAAGGGATAGTCTTCAAACGTGGTTAAAGCTACTATTATGGCAAACTTTAAATTTCAATATAGAAATGGACAGAGGAGGAGCAGTACCCCTCAAAGATAGAAATATAATTTAGAGCCGCTGCACTCTTTTTATTAAACTTTTTGTAGTATGATCTTCTGAACCCCAAAATTGAAATAAAATAGCAGCGGGGAAATGTTACCCCCCATAGGACGCCAATGTTTAATATCACATATCTTAAGAACTGTTATAGTAAAATTGTTCAAACTTAGTAGAAGTCAATCCTATGGTATACTACACTTTTGAAAATAAAAATAAAGCGAGAAGGTGCAGGGGGGAAAACCTTCCATAGGATGCATATATTAAATATCTCTTAACTGAAGAAGTGGTTTAGCAGTGTAGCGAAGCGCACCGGGTTAAGCTAGTATTATATAAAAATGAGTTGTGTGTGGTAGAATTGTTTAAGGATTATTATACAGTGCGGATTTTGCAATGAAAAGTTGACAATTGAATCACGAAAAATTAACAAATAGATGGGGTTTAAATAGTTCATAAATTTATTATTTTAATGTGAGTTTCTTTATTTACCTCAGTTTTCTGAAATGAAAAGGTACAATATTGAAAAACGAATTAAAAAAATTAGGTTTAAAAACACTGATTTTTTTTTAACGAATCTCATTTTTACCCAGCGATAAATTTAAAGGCCTCTATACTTCTTCCTAAAGGATTTGCTTCGTATAATATCCTGCCTTCAGAAGTATGCCTTATAGAAGGTATAAATTTCTTTTTGAAAGACCTTCCAAAATATTCAATAAACATTCGCTACTCCCTTCTTTAAGAAGGCAGTAAGGAAGTTGTTCAGTTTTTTTTAGTAGCCTTCCTTACTTCCTTCCTTGGGAAGAGAACAAAGTTTTTAGGGAGTATGGAAGGGCAGCTCCCAATGAAAACCTGTGTAAAAAATAAATAAGAATGGAATGCGGCGATGAGTAAATGAAAACAAGGTAGAGCGATTCCTGCATCTAATTTATTTCACAAAGCAGCAACTTTATTTTACCGCTGCATTTGCCAATAATAATCTCAACCGATTTTTTCATCTGGAGATTATAAGAAAAAAATGTACGTGAAAAAGCCACAGGGTATATATATCCCAACTTAAAAATAATATTCGAGAAAAAAATCTATCGATAGCGTCGGAAATCTAAAAAAGGGCCTAAAATGAACGCGACTATGCAAAGCTAAACGTGGGCAGCACTTGCACCACGTTATTTTTCATTTCTAAATTAACTAAATTCTTTAATTGGAAATAAAGTGTAATAAAAAATTTATGCACTTAAAAATTAAGAAATTATATACAATTCGAACCCCTTCGTTTCTTTTGGTTCCGCTGTCAAACAATTTATGACTTCTAATAATTTCTTTGTAGCCCAATTAAAACTTTTAACAAATCTCAAGCGGTAAATTCCCCTTTCTAGTTCTATACAATTCATTTTTCGCTTCATTGAGTTAATGGTTGATGGTATAGCTCTAACTTTACTTTGTTACTTCTCCACAAAATGCTTCCTTTTGTATTTGTTTCCCTACCAGAATACAATAAAAAAAATTTAAAATGCACAACAAAATTATTATAATTGTCATTCATTGTTTTTTTTTTTACAATGAATATTGCACTTGATATTTTATATGCTTATCTATATGTATGTATGATGAAATTATATTTATTTAACACAATCATAGTGCAGGGGCCAATGTATTTACCCATAATGAAAAAACCCCTCTTTAACATTAAAGAAAGGCCAATCTACACCACAAACAAACGTGTACTCGAATTATGCGGTAGTGAAAACCACTACAGCTCATACTTTCAATACACTTTACTAAGCAGACAAAAAAAAAAAAAAAAAAAAACGATTGAATGAATGAACGAGCGACTAAAGAAGAAGAAAATGCAGGGAACGGTTAAAAGGATTTTTTTTAAACCAACAATGGGGCATACAATGATTTACCCAACTGTATTAAATGTTCACTACGAGTACCACCATGTTAGTGAGTGCAAGTATACATGTGTGCACTTTTAAAAGTAACCAATGAACCTATAAATGCCCGGTGAATGACCAACGTTTCTGTTTTTTTCGCCTTTGTATTGTTTTAAAATCCAGCACAATCGTTACTCACAACATACAACACAAACTGTGACACATACTCGTATGAGAAAAGTTTGTCGATACAAAAACTACAAATTATAAAAAAAGTTATTGTGTTGAAAACCCGTCAAAACTCTAGAAATAAAATAGCGCACGAGCCAATGTACCCAAAATTACCCTCCTTCTGTACTCCTCTTTTCTGTTGTGAGTTGTTTTTCCACAATAATTTGAATAAAGTACACAGCAAAAAGAGTGTTATACTACCAATTAATATTGTCCACAACTATAATTTGTTCACTTGTGTTGTTCACAGAGTTTAGTCGTCATACCACTTCCCTACAACCATTCATACCAGTTCTCAGAAGTTCCAAAACAATTTTATAACCTCTACAAAAATAATTTTATAAAACTGTCAATTTATTTCGTTTAATTTGTACCTTAAAAGGTCTATCAGATATGTTAATAAAAATATCGTTGTTATCTACCAATTTGGCTCCAGACAAGCTTAAGGAATTGGCTATATCTATTTCTTATTAATTTTTGACCTAAAAGTGTGTTTCACGATGCCAATACAATTCTTTCTTTCGAACAACTACTTTTGAAACAAAAACACAATTTTAGAATTTCTAGTTGACATCGTAAAATAGCCAGTAAGTTTGTACAAACGCCACCGTCACTTATAAGAAATGTTGCGAACACGTAAACATTGCGGTAGATTTCAATGGATGGTAGTTACTAAAAATACGTAAACGTGTCATACGATGTTGAAAAGTTGTAAAAAAAACAGAAAAAGTCGTTTAAGTCGACGGAAGTTTTGCTCTATCAATTTACATAAATAAACATAAGATTCTTTAACATCTGAGATCTAAAAACAGAGAAAAGTTGTATCATGTTCATTTGCAACTCAACGTTACGTTTTCGTAAGTTTACATACTTATATGTACACTACAATTATTTCTGCTACTTCGAAGTTAATGCTTCTAGATTAAAAAACGACCACGGCCCTGCTTCTCAAATCTACAAGTAAAATACATTAAAAAAGCAACAATTTTACAATTTTTGTTTTTGTTCCAAATGTATTTTACTTGTAGATTTGTAACTTGTAGTTTTGAGAAACAGGGCCCAGTTATAAAACAAAGAAGTACCAAACAGGTATTTTCATCCGCTTAGGACATAGCAAAAAGATCCAATTTACAGATTCTTATTCACTCAGGACCCTGCATGAAAATTTCATGTTTCTAGGTCCAATACTAACGGAAATAAAAAAAAAAAAAAAATACCAGTTTAAGAACAAAAAGTACCAAAAAATTCCCTCACAGGATTTTATCCACTCAGGACATTGCATGTTGAATTTTATGTTTATAGGTAAAATATTAAGGGGGTTATTTTCTAAAACACTACACCGCAATAAAAAAATATTTTCATACAAATTTTTGAATATTAAAAAAAATTTTATATGAAAAATTTCTCAACGCAAGGTGAAAGAAAGGATTTATAAAATAACCCTCTAACTTTTATTAAAGAAAGTACCAGTTTTAAAACAAAAAGCTAAAGAAAGGAATTTAATTCCCATATTTCTTCCTTTCCCTATTAAAGTATCAAGATTTTCAATATTGTAGTGGGGGCCCATAAATTAATACGTATACGTCAATAAACGGAGAAAAATGTTTTGTAAAAAAAGTGCCAAAAGCAGTTTAGACTTTCGCCGCTTAAACGTTCGAATTTACAAAAAAGTATTTCGCATTTGTACTTTTTAAGATTAGTTTCGAATGTGATATAAACATTATTTCTTTGTTTATTGGTTTAAAAGATAAATGGGATGACAAAAAAGTTCGAAAATACAGGTTTCACCTGTTTGCTCCCTAAAAGGGCCGAATTTTAAAAAAGTACCAGGCACCTGGGCGCTTATATTTCTAAAGAATTATATTATAATATTACATTTTTTAAAAATTTTTTTGTATCTCTTTTAGTTCTGGATATATAAGGTTACCGAATTTACACCGTTTTACCCTTTTTACCCCCTAAACATTCGAATTTTCAAAAAGACCAACCACAAATTTAAGATTTTAGCTTTAGGGGTTTAGGTTGTGCAATCGTGGTCACAGGTCCCACACATTCTAGTGGCTTACAAATAGTTTGCTTTATATTGAAAATGTGCGTAATCAGTTCATTATATTTAAAGGGGTTTCCTTTGCAACAATTACACGGAGAGGGGATAAATGGAAGTGTTAAGCTAAGATCACACATTGGCGCAATGTACCAATTTTCGTTGCATTTCATGTACCGATAATGTGAACGCACGTATTTTTTTAACATATCGCTTGTTTATTGCAACATAGTCATATCTCAAAAAAAAAAAAAAAATTCAAATTTGGCAAAATGCGATTAAAGTTTTCAAAATGCAGATTTAACAAAATATATTTTGCTCCAGTTCAAGACATAATACATACTATTTTCACATATAAAGAAGGTATGAATGAACACTTTTGCTTAAGTAGCTTGAAATTTTTGATTTTTTGAGATATGGCTGTGTTGCAATCAAGGAGCGATATGACAATCTACGCCGAAATCGTGCTAACTTTAGGAAATTAAAAGAAACCCCGGTTGAACGATAACGTGAACACCCTTTAGCACAACTCAACTGAAGTTGAGTTACCAGCAGCGAAATATGTTCAGTTGCCATCCGTAATAGACCCATTATTCTGTTCAAAAACACAAACTTTTGTTTATACCTTTATTATTTAATAAGTTACACATTCAACCAAAAACAGTTTCGGAACCTCTGTGTCCTCCCTGATGGCACTTCAAGTACTTTATACAATATGATTACGATTATATTCCACATTTATCTACACACGTTTAATAGTTTATTAAAAATTTCCGGTACAAGAGTTACACATATGAGCACACGTTCTGTTGACTAGCATTTTCAAATAGTACCAAATTGTATTTTCTAGTTTTATATTTAGAATTAATGCGGTGGCGGCAATCTCACTTTATGTCAGTAATGTAGTTAGCAAATACATAAACTATTTTTAAATTTGTAGGATAAGGGTTATCTTAAGGGGTGTTTACAAATAAACTAAACCCAAAAGGGTTAGGGGCAACATAAAAAATTAAAACATGATTTTAAAATAACCTAAAGCGTTGTTGTTAGTCGGGTTCATGGGACTCTTTAAAGTTTTTAGGAAAATTACTTTCATTGAATTGGGGTTAAATGTGCTTTGACTTGATTAACAACCATTTAACAAACATTTCTGTGGCAATAAGGAAAATGTGCTTAAGTCAATTTTTTTTTTTTTAAATTTTGGCACTTTAAACGTTAAAGGTGATTTTTAAAAATGTACACCTATTTTAATATAATAAAAACTTCTTTTTGTTTATTGTTTTTTTAAGTTTTTACTCCTTAATATACCTAATGTCACAGATCGGAAGTAAACTTAAGTTTTTATTCCAAATGTTATTGCACAATGAAAAAATATAAGCAAAAAGTGTAGCAAATTTCATAAATCATCGTACAAAATATTCGAATCTTCGCCCATGTCTACTTTCGAACGTGAAGATCTCAAAGGTGCCATTAACTCAAATTTAGCTTAAATCAACTTAAACACTCTTCCTTTTTGCTACATATTTAAAGAGAAAAGCCTTATACAATTGGACCAAAAAAATTTCAAAGTCGAAAGTTACAATGGGTTTATTGTGAACCAAGTAATTATTGACTTATGGTGTTTTCTTTTCTGATTAAAATGTATGTATGCTACCACTCCTAAGGGTTTGTGTTCCATTCAAAAAAATATGCAAAAATGGAAAAATTATCGTTTTTATTTCATTTCATTTTCTTCTGAAAAGTCAGAAATAATAAAAATGTTAAAAAAGCACTGCTACCAACATTAAAATTCATTATTTTGATAGAGTTACTTACCATTATCTGTAAATCTGACTGAAAATTTGTGCCTTAATGTGGACTCATCCATGCGTTCCAAACAATATTTTTGGCCGGAGAATAATTTTTTTACTGAAAGTTTTCTGCTGAACGATTTACCCATTTCGCAAAATCAAAGCTAGCATATGGTTTGCAGATGTAAACAATTATTCAAAATGGCAGCACAACTAGCAAACCACTTATTTTTAATTGTTTTGATTTTATTATTTTGAATTATATTATTTTTTTATTATTAAATTATTCAGCAAAACAACAATCATTTCAACTTTTATGTACAAATTGAAAAAAAGTGGCAACTCAGTTCATATTGTTCTAAACAAAAATTAAAATTAAACCAATTCAAGAAAAACCCTGCCGTACAAAATAATTCTCTATCTCTGTAAGAAGTAAGACATCGAAATCAATATAAAAACAATTTTGTCCGGACAAAAAATATTGTTTGGAACGCATGGGTGACTCGAGACTTAAGGCGCCCGTACACGACATGTTTTTGTCATCTGACATGTCAAATTTCCCACTGCAAAATACATACATGTCGTGTGTTACCTTTTAAAAGTCATCTGACAAAATTTCAATTAGAGCGTGCTCTATTTTCTTCTGACAAACCATCTGACATCAGAAAGCTATGCCGGCAAGAAACCGGCAGCGGCGTCCACTATTGACGGAATCATTAGCCGGCTGAAGTTAATTTTTTACAATACCGAGATATGTTTGATCATCTTACCATTGAATAGAATTTATGTGAATATATATATAAAAACCGTTTTATTATAAAATCCTAAATTGGTATCTTTGAATTAAAAGAAAAAAATGTTAAGATGGCTAAACTATTTTACGGCGCAAATAAAACTTTGCATGGCGGCAACAAGCTATTTTGAAACCGAGCTCTACTTTGGTTTCTGCAATAACAATGCGAAAAAAACAGAGACAATGTCAGAAGCAAATTACATGTACGTTTGTGACCGAATTTTATAAAGCTTATGTAAAACAGCGATTTTGACAGACATGCACAATTACATGTGACTTAAGAATTTGACATGTCAGATGACAAAAACATGTCGTCTATATGCTCCTTTAGAGTCTGAAAAAGTAGCTGCTGTTTATCATTTACAAATATTGAACATCTCTAGTTCGATGCTTAAAGTATTATTAAGGCAATGGGTAATTTAAAAAGAATAGTACCAATTCCTATTATTTCAAAATCCTGAAAAAAGATTTCAAATTTTTTTTAAATCCCGAATTTTTGAGGGGCTACTCTCTTTTGCGATGCGAATTAAATTTCGATACGAAAGAAATAAGCCAATTTGGTATTCCCTATCACTTTCGCAAAAGAAAAAATAAAAAGATGCGCAAACGCATTATAGAGCAGGGCTGCCAGGTACCTTTTTTGCTTGTCCGCAAAATATTAAAACAAATTCCCAAATTAAAAAGCAAAACCTAAAAAAGTTAATATTTTTTTTTGTTTTTTTTTTTTTCTGACCAAAAACATAAGTTTATTAAGTACCTTTTACACACTTAACAAAAATGGTAAACTTAATTAGGACATTTTACACCGTATAAGTTGTTGATAAGGGAAAGATAAAAGTTTTGCTACTTTTTTCATATTTTATATACGAAGCAAAGAAAAATAAGCGTAAATAATAAAAGAAGGGAAAATATATCAAAAATGTGCAAAATCCCCGAATTTTATTTTTAAATCCCCAAATGACTTTCTTTGTCCTTTTTGCTCGAATGAAATCCCCAACTTTGGGGATAAATCCCCAAGTCTGGCAGCCCTGTTATAGAGCAGCAATCACTACATTTGGTACCATTTTCTCACGCATCGCAATAGAGAGTGGCCCTCGAGAATTCTGAATCTCAAAATCCCGAACTTTATAAGCCCGATTTTTGATATCGAATCGTTTTTGTAGCAAAAAATTCCAGTTTAATAGATCAACTTTTCTACTTGATGTTATTCAAATAAGAGAACAAAATTGGTCTTCAATTTATATTAAATTATTTTCGTAACACATTACGGACCATTTTAACCCTTCTGTTTGTGGCTAATTAATGCCTCAATTGTAGTTTGCTATCTCTCGTGTTGTATACGACAAATCTCTCAAATTTCAAAACTAATTAACAATATTAAATTATTTAAGAATTCTTTTCATAAGATAACCAATTCCCTATTTTACCTTTTTTACCCACAAACTGAATCTTAATTTAAAGGCTGTTAAAATATATTTTTCGTTGCTAAAAATTTGTCATACTTTATGAAGTATTGGATGTTACATATATATACAATATGTTTGTGTATATGCAAAATAAGTATATAAATACATATATAGATATATGTATATATACACATATGTATATATGTGAATGAAAAGTATGTTTTTCATGTTCATCTGGTTGACTGAATATTTTGAGTAATTTTGGTTTATAATTTCCATTAATTATGACCACGCACGCATTTTAAATTTTAACATTCAGATTTCTATATGGAATAATGTATGTATGTATGTGTTTTATGTGTTATTGGGTATAACGGTGTTTTTGCATCTGTGTACCATTTTATGTCAATAATGTAATCGTTTCTGCAGTTGTTATCGGTTTGTCGGGCCTAGTTTCTTTACCAACAAAAACATTTATATATTTATATATAGAACATACTTAAACCACACATTATTATACATAATTATTAAAATCCTATTTCACTTTGCTCTACATATTTTCAAATACCCTACAGCAAGTTGTGGTTGAAAATAAATCAAAATATTTAAAAATTTTTGGATGACTGACATATGTACTTTGGTTCTGTCTCCTTTTAGAAATTTTAAAGCAAAATAAATTTTGTATAATAACGTACACGCAGAGAAAAAATATGGTTGGACATGATGGCGGTAACTACACTATGTTTATTGTAACGATATATTGTTGTCGTACCAAAAAATTGTTATTTTTATTAAATATCAGCAATATTATAGTTACTGTATGCATATCAATTTCGCAATTATAAATTTGAGTATTGTTGACTGAAAAATAATTATTTTTCTAACAACTAAATAATGATAACTTTGAAAACATATAATATTACTCACAACCATCTCATGATATTTAATAGTCATAACATGATAACTTTCTATACGTGTAGTCATAGTATGCATAAGAAGCAAACAAAATATGTTTACTCTAATAATATTATATTAGCGCCATTTGTAAAATAATAATTTTAAATCAGTTGTGTCGTTTGCTTTAAATATGAATATGGAATTATTAGAATTATTTTGAGTGAGTGGTTAAACAATTAAAAATTAATACTCATTAAAAAAACGAAGTGTAAAAATATTAAAAAAATAGAATCTGGGAATTTCTTTCTCATGGTGAGTAACATTTATTTTATAAATTTTCATATTTATTCGAATCTATATTCTAAGTCAAATTTCAATTTTAAAAGCTTTTATACTTTAATAGTCTTAGGCCCGTTTTCACAACTTACCGATAGCTAAAAGTACACTTTAACCGGCCTTATAAAAATTGTTCTGTTATTAAAACTTTACTTTAACCTAAAGTGAGCGATAAAGTAAATTAAGGTTCATCCTACCTGGGAGGTTAAAGTAAAGTTGTAATAATGGGACACTTTTTATACGGCCGATAAAATCCTACCTTTAGCTATCGGTAAGTTGTGAAAACGGGCCTTATTCTTTCAATATTTTCCAGAATATTTTCTATACAACTATACAAACAAAAATTCTGATAGTGCATAGAAAATATTCCTGGAAAATATTGAAGGAAAAAGACTATTAAAGTATAAAAGCTTTTAAAATTGTAATTTGACTTAGAATACACATTCGAATAAATAGGAAAATTTATGAAATTAAAAAAATATAGAAATTGTATTTACATTAAAAAAAAAAAAAAAAAAATTGTAAAAGTGCCACAAAATAAAAAATCGATGCGAAAAAATTTCAAATTATTTTTTATTGTTGTGACAGCAAGACTGTATCATAATTATGATTACTTCTAAATT
Organism: Pollenia griseotomentosa; assembly: GCA_963931875.1. Taxonomy (NCBI): domain Eukaryota; kingdom Metazoa; phylum Arthropoda; class Insecta; order Diptera; family Polleniidae; genus Pollenia; species Pollenia griseotomentosa. The sequence goes on from OZ007561.1 coordinate 187,308,996, forward strand.
TATTATGATTAACATGATAATAATATGATTACTTCTTATCTTATTATGATTAACACGATAAGAATATGATTAAGGGAAAAATATCATGATGTTATATTACGAATATTTTTTTTTTATTTTTATTTTTATTTACTACAATCATGGATTTTATCATAATATGTTGCTCTTAGAATATGTTTACCACTACCATGTTTCTTCTTTGCGTGTAGATTATAAGCTATTATTTCTAGAAAACACGTAAAATAAATTATGCACCATTTTGTAGCCCGAACACTCCCATACACCCAATTCTGCATAGTATATCCGTCATGTTCCGCCCGTGTTAAACAGAACAAATTAGCTGATCCAAGGTCAGATATTTTGTGCAAAATTTATTAATACAAAAGTTGTAAAAAATTTTTTTTTGTATTTCTATCGTTCTTTTTTTAAAATTTTTTTGTCAAAACATATCAAAATAGGACATTTCGTATAGACATCTGTGATTTCCCACTATTTTCACTATCTTCCAATTTGCAATATTTAGTTTAGAATCTAGGGGTTTTGGTTTCATAGAGTGTCACCATTACTTAAATGCCGTGAGGCTTTTACGAAACTTTTTCTATTGTCTTTTTTTAAATTTTTTTAAGTGAAGATTCTTCTCTACTATTTTTTTTTTATCTAAAAGTCGACTTTTACCCATTAAAATCAAATTGTATTTAGTTTATATTTGCTAAATGAGAGTATATTTTAGTTTAAATACCTGATGTTGTGTTAATTTTAAATAGTCTGTAAATAGTTTATTTTGATGGTTTATTTAACACAGAAAATAGCCATAAATATTTATATGTAATTATAATTATATACTTATAAAATTGATTTTTGTTTCAAATAATAATATTATTCATAATTTTATTAATTTCAAATCAGTGAGTATTTAAATGTCGTTTATAGATGGTATTGATATGAAATTTACAACTGGCAATTATTTAATTTATAAAAGGAATTAAACTGGAATTGTTTGTTTACACAAATTCTAGTATCAGAATCAGGTTGATAATAAATACGCTTAGAATTCCAGAAAATAAAAATTCCCTAAGAATCAAGTTCCACTTCCCATTTTTGCAATTTAATTTTAATAGACATCAAGTAAATCAGAACTTTTTGGGCTGTGCTGAATCTTATAAACCAATAGTATTAAAAAAACAATTCTTCCCTAGTTGATATGGTATGCGCGCAGTCGTTCCAAAATCTTTGTTTTAAGGGCATAGTTGTATGGGTGCTCGGCGAAAAATAAGCCGATTTGGCCGATTTTTAAATTCAATTTAGAAACAGAATACACATTTTTACTTTGCTACAAATATTTTTATAGTTTTTTTTTAACTTTCCTTTTAAACCTAATTTCAATCAATTCAATAACGCTCTAGATATCATATTTTAATTGTTTTAACATGATTGACTTGCTTAAGTTCGGCACTTTCAATCAAAACATTTTCTAATACCTTTTAATCATCCATACAGAACAAACAAATAAACAAAAAAACGTGTTAAATCCAGCCGGAAGGAAGAAAAAAACTTCCAAGCCGTCCTAAATAAAAAAGGAATTGGTAAAATAATCCATTTTAGTGTTTTAAAACCAACAAATTTGTATTCACTTGCAACAAACTTTTAAGTATTCCCCTTGAAAGTTGTTTGTGCTGCTAACAAAAGAAATGTTTTTCTCTGGTTTTCTATTTTTATCATTTTCCTTTTTTTTTTGTTTTGCTTGCAACACTTCAATTTTAAATTAAATCCAGACTAGAAACTGAATCCGAAGTGAAGGATTTTTGTTATACCCTTCATCATATATGTAAGTGAAAGGGTAATATTATATAAGTTTGTCTCTACATTTGTAAATCCTGCAATATTGATCTTAGAACTCATAGGCAATCAGTGTGGTTTTTGAAGTGGGCTTGTTGAAACTGTCCCTAATTTTAATCGAAAAATCATCTTTAGCGATGAGGCCAATTTTTAAATAATTAGGTATATCAATAAACAAAACTGTCAAATTTGGGTCGCTGCCAATCTATCAGGGGTGTTCTGAAAATCGAAAATGCAAAACGCAAGAATTTTATACGTCGTTTTTTAATAAGATTTCTGTAATTAAAAAATTTTACGACAAATATTATACAAATATTTCTCTATTTAACAGAATTTTATAGGAAAAAATTTTAAAAATTTGATTAAAAGTGCATTAAAAACAACTTCCAAATTCTTGCGTTTTGCGTTTTCGATTTCCAGAAGACCCCTGTTTATGAGATCTAAGAGCTATGAATGCCTATAGAATAAGCCTCTGTTTGGTATAGATATTGGGCTGCTGGCATCATCGGTAAATATTTCTTTGAGAACAATGTTACCCTGCCGTTCAACAGCTATCGCTAGAGTTTTATGGTTACCAACTTCTTTTGGCCTTAAATGGTTGATATTGAGATCAACGAGTTGTGGTTTTAACAGAACGGCAGTAAATGATATACAGCTCATGCCACATTGGACGTTACTTTAGTCTTGCAAGTTTATACACTCAAAATATTATGTAGTTAAATTCAAACGAAAATTCATTTTAAACAACTAAAAATTCATTTAAAAAACGGATCATTTACATTTCATTTAAAACAAATGATTTTAACATTCATTTTTAAATTTTTTATTTATTAAACAGCATATTCCTTAAAATTGAATAGTTTTTACTTTTACAAAATATATTTTAACCGATAAAATCAAACTACATTACAAAATAAATACGAATAAATATTATTTTTTGGAAGTTTATTTTTAGAATAACAAACATAAATGTTGAAAAATAAAATTATTGGCAAAATAACTATATTTTTATTAAATTTTAACAGTACGGAAAACGATTTTTATAACCCACAATCAGTTACTGTAATAATTTTATGAGTGTACGAATAAACTACAAGCAACAGCGGCTCTCAAATCGGTCAAATTCGGCCTGATTTATGCGCCAGAGTCATAGAAAATTGGACATATCGGTTGCGCGAATACCCGGTGGAGATTCACACGATGTCGTATTCATTAAATATGATTTACGGCCAATTTCAACAAGTTCAGTTAAAACTAACTATTACATACTTTAATTTCCAGTTAACAATATGTTTTCGACAGTTAAAACCAGGGCTGTAGAGTTGAGGTTTTTGAACCGGAGTCGTAGGCGAAGTACCCACAAAAACTCGCGACTCCGAGTCTAAAATTTTTCGGCATTAACTTTTCTAAAAAATTTTCAAATATTTTCCTAAATAAAGATTCTTCGAAATTAGTAATGCAATATTTAAAATGTCGATTTGAAATTTTAACACAATAATTTTCTTGCTCTATTTAACGATTTAATTTGTACTGCATTAAAAAAAAGAGTTTTAAGTGAAATAAGGACCAGTCTCATATACATTAAGCATCAATGTAGGAGTAGGAGTCGCAGTTGGAGTTGAATTTAGAGTCCGAGTCGGACTTTAAAAATTTCAGCGGTTGGAGTCGGAGTAAAAACTATTTTTTGACGACTCCACAACCCTGGTTATAACTGATACTTAATTAAATGAAGTTGGTGATTTTTGGCTGCTACAGGACATTCTTGCGTTAAGTTTTGCGGTCCGACTTTAAAAGAAATATTTATATTTATTCGAAAAAAAAAATCTTTTGGAACAAAAAAAAATTAAAAACTATGGTGAAGTGTTTGTAAAGTTCGGCTAAGGCAATATATGCTTTCCTACCTGCTTTCATTTCCTTTTGTTTTGCACTGGCAGGTTTTACATGCATTTTTTATACAATTAGCTTAGCAAAACAGGAAAATCTATAGTTTTCAACTTAACTACCAAATAAATAATTTCATTTTCTATACCAAACTTTTTTTTACTCTGAATTTTTTATTCGACTAATTTCTATTCTAATTTTTTAATCTGTTTATTTGTGTGAGTGTGGATGTAGATAAAATTGCAGTTCATATACTTTTTGCTTTGTGCATATATGTATGTATCCCCATAAAATATAAACAATCATACACATGTTCATTTATTTCTAGTTCATTTACATACAGACACACTAGTTCCTTATTATTTAAATGCAATTCTTCTGCAGGATATTTCTCCAGACAAAGCAAGTAAACAAAGAGTTACAAAAAGTGAGAGCGGAAAAAGGAAAATAAAAACAAAAATTGCGGTTAATTGAATTCACTGAACATTTTGTTATTGTTCTCAAATACACACCAACACTCATGTAGATTCAACTTGTATTTTTCTATATTGTATGGAATATGTACTCCATTTTATTATGGCAACCCCTTTTATATTCATATTTTTTGTTTGGTTTTTGCGAAATACTTTTGGTATTTTATTGGTTTTATTACGAACAGGATATGAATATTTTTTAATTGTTATTACTTGAAAATGCAAAAAAAACATTATACTGAAAAAAAAAACCATTGCCGCTAGTACCACCACACAAGTTAAAATATAGAAAGACAAAACATGAACATAAATTTTGTTTTAACATCAGAAGGGAAGGATAACAGGGCAAAATTCTTTGAAATTTGTAATTTTTACATAATTATTCTTTTTTTTTTATTGGATCTAAAAAAAGTTCCGCGCCGGCCTTTTTGGAATAAAATGTGGCTACATAAAGTTCTGGAAACTAACAGATAATGTAATAATTCAAGTCCTTAAAATTCTCGAATATAATTTATTTTCTTTGATTTGGAACATAGAACGACGAGCTTAGGTATTTCTTTTATTAGATCTTCCTAAATTTAAGTTTCAAAATCTTCCTAAGAAAAAAAAAACATGCTAGAATAAGTGCTAAAAAATGTATGTATATAAAAAATATAGAAAGATATTCATGAAAGTAAGGGCCAATAAACTTTTTATAATATGCTGCATATTGTCCTACACGTCAAATTGCCTTTAATAAAGATTTGTCAGACACTCGACAGGTGCAATCGAATTATGCACAGCACATAAGCTTAATGTTGCCTCTGCTGTACATTGTAACAAATTCTTTAGAAAGGGTTATGAGTGTTTTAAGTTACGCCCTTAACACTTTTGTACTTTCTTATTGCTGCGTGTTGCTCCAGGCCACTAATTTAAGACATTATCGAATTTGCAATAATTGAGTTTTTTCTAAGTCATTTGCTTCTTTCACCCATTCTTTTTAGTTTAGTTGATTGTCCCAATCTTTGCGAAAGATTTGTGAATAGGTTTTTACTTACTTTTTAAAACTTTCTCATTTTTTGCTTTTTATTTTAGTGAAAAATTAATGAGCATTTTTATTGTTGCATTTTTTAATCTAATTTAATGTTTGAATCTTCAGTTTTTTTGTTTTATTTTTGTATTAAACATTATGAAAATGGAAAATATTAAAAATATCAGAAGAACTAAAAAATGCTATAAATTTTTCAATAATGCCAAATGGCTTTTAAACATGCTAGATCTAGCATGGAAAATGTTAAATTTGCAACACTGCTGGTGAGTGTAGCTATTAGATTTACACACTGAATGCCCCGGGTCTACACGTAGGAATATTTATTGCGGCAAACGCCAAATTTGATTGCTCAATTTAATTTGCGACGTATAGACCGCATATTGCCATGAGTGGCAATCCATTGCGCAATGATTGCTCTTCTAATTGCTTGAGCAATTATTGCTTAGCAATCAGCAGTAAAATGAGTTGTCATTTATCTGATATATCATTTCTCTGTACGTTTGTTTATGGCAAAGCAATTTCACGTGTTCTCCAGCAATATAATCAGCAATTATTGCGCCACTGTTCCGCAATTGTTCTGGCGACGTTTTTGTTTGTGCTTAGCAAAAACAATTGCTACGTGGAGACCCAGCGTTAGTATTCTCCCATATAATATTGAAAATATTTTTTATTGGGAAGTTTGAATTGAGTTTTATTTAACTTAAATTCTGTAAAATTTTTGTGATGATCGGCTTACACAATCCAAAGTTATGCACAAAAAAAAGTTACTTAGCATACAACTAAATGTTGTACCGCCCGTAAACTTTAAGAGCTTGTCCAGCAAAATTCACTTTTTCGACTTAGCATGTTTTGGAATTGAGAAGTCGAAATGAGGCTACACACCTTTTAGTTTACCAATCGACTATGAATCATTTTCCGAATCGATCTAACCATGTCCGTCCATCTGGCTGGCTGTTTGTCTGTCCTTGCAAACCTTGTGCGCAAGGCACTGGTTGCAATTTTTAAGATGAACTTTGGTAAATATGTATGTGTTATAATTGCCACAAGGACGAATCCTAATGAAAATTTTGTCACAGCCCCCGTACAAACTTCTTTCCGAAATAAGGTCTTTCTGCCAATTAACGATCTTAGTATGTTGGTATTTATATTTAATTTGACCCAAAATTATTTTATTATATAAACAAATTTTATTGGAATCGGTCCATATTTGACAATAACTCCCATACAAATAACACCCCCAAAAATAGCTTTTAATGCTATAACCATATTCTTTATGAATGTTGCTGTTGATAAAAAATTAGGCGTCGTCTTAGTGGATTTGATAGAAGGCCCACCTTAGCAACGTCGGTGTTATCTTTACATAGTATGTAATAGGGTGTTCAAACGATTAACCGTTCGAATAATTTCATATAGCTTATTTTTGATTAACGAATAATTCGAATAATTTATGTCGATTAATCGAAAATTTGCTTTTTCACAGTATGTATTTGTTTTTCCTTTAATGTAAAAAAAACAAGCCGGTACGTTTAAAATACCCTTTTATTGTTTCTTAATTCAGGAACATTTCCTTCGACTAACAATTTTTTTAAACATAGTACATAGTACAAAAATTGAAACCAAAGAGTTTGGGAATAATTTATTTTAAGGAATGTTCAGTACATACTTTTAGCACAATGATTCAAATGAAGATGATTTTTTTCAAACGAATGAAAACAACCTTCTAACATACCTTTCCAAGACTATTAAAAATATTAAAATTGTTAAAAAATCAAAAAGAGATTCAAGTCGTATAATGAAAGACTACTTATTTTTAGAAAAGACAAGAAAAAGAACAGAGAAATTGGATTTGCTTTACAAAGCTTCTCTTTCAATCTCTCCAACATTAGCAATGAATGCAAGAATCTTTTCTAACTTGGTGGCCACACGATCAAGTTTTGCCTTTCAATTCCTTTCAATTTGGAATACACTCTCACTTTTTTACTAACACAATCACACTTTTTAAATTGCCCACGAGATTGCTTTCAATTTCACCTCTTTCACCATAGAACTTTGCTACCGTTTCACACACACCCTTTATAAATGGTTTTTTTTACGACATCTTGAAAGTAAATTGCTTACAAATTGAGTGCTGCCTACGTCACAGCTTTCAATTTTGACAAGCAGTATATGTAAAAGAGTATCAAGAACAACTTGATCGTGTGGCCGCAGGGTAAATCAAGTTTCATCAAAACAAAAGAAAGAAATTGTTTGAAACACAAGCATTTAAACACTCTTCTTGAAAGATTATTTTAGAAGATTTGCTTAAATTTTGATGCTATTTTTTATTTGAAAAGTTTTACTCTTTTATTACATGAAGTACCTTTTGCTAAATTGTTGTTACTTTTTTAATTAAATTTTTATTAATAAGATTTTGTTTGTCGTGCTAAATTCCCAATTTTTATTCTTGATAAATACACTGAAATTTACTGTTGGAGGATAAGCTAGTTTCTATACGCATTTCTCTGGTTGCTTAGGCGAATTCATCAGGAAAGATTCTCCCAAAAAATTTTAGAAAAGCCAAACATATTAGCAAATAAAACTGCAAACACTCAAAAAGTCTTATTTTGCTTAAACAAATTACCAACAATAAACTGTGTGTTTATTTTTTCTTACATTTCATGTTAAAAAATATAATTTTTTGTCTTATTTTTAAAGTTCAAAACTAGACAAAATTAAAATTATTCGATTAACCGAATAATATTAAATTTTTCGTTTATTTTTCGATAAAATTTTTACCTCGGATAATTATTCGCGCGATTAATCGATTAATACAAAGCAACGATTAATTGAATACCCTAGTATTAAGCCAATCCATTTCCATTTTAGTGGCCTGATTTTGGTATCAACTGGTTACATATTCCAAATAGTTACAAAATTTAGTTAACTTTATTGTAATGGCCAAAATATTCTAAGTATTCTTCTCATGCACTTGTTTATGAATACTTGAAGTTTATTCGTAATAGATGTAGTGACTTTCCATGTCTTGCATATCCATACAGTAGAACTGATATGTAGATTTTGTGTTTTTTTTTTTTTGAGTTTTAAAGGAATTGCCATACTCTTGCTAGTGAGGCATATGCGCTTTACATCAGCTTCTGATTACATCAGCTTCTGCTCCTACATACATTTTTGTCTATAAGGCTACCTATGTAGCTGAATTAACTTACATCGGCTCTAGCGGTGCCGCTAAGTAGAACATGAGCGTTGTTTGTGATGCATATTCTCATTAATTACAACATAATCAATCAAAACAATTTCATTTGAAGTTGTCAATTACGGCCTTTTCGATTTAAGGTGACCATATGTATATATATTTTTTACCGTTATTGAAATCTGGATGGATTATACAATAGTATGTATGTCATAAGTTATTTACTGCATTCCTTTTTACTCTCTTTTATTCGTTGTTCTCTATATGCCTTTCGCTGGTGTAAAGTATCAAATGATCTGGCTTACTGAGCTGCCTAAACAAGAGCGACACGCGCTTTTTTTAAACATTAAAATTCAGCCGGGTGGTGTTAAATTCGCCTTCTAAAGGTTTGTTTCGTATAAACTTTGTGAAAATGAAAAGTTTTTTTTAATAAACAGACGCTTGTCGCTCTTATTTAGGTTGGCCAGTTAATGAACTAATTTATAAACTTAAGTTAGCATCAAGCTATATTAAAATTGTATCAAGCTTGCAATAGTCGCATCAAACAAGATTTTTTGCTTAAGCTAAAACTTCACTAAAAAATTATGTCATTTTTGTAGGATTTCTTTCCTTCAAATAAATTTCTGCTACTTTTTCATCTCTCTGTTAACCATTATGTTACGGTCATCTAACAATGGTTACCCAAAAACAGTATGCATTTTGCTTGCCATCTACCACTGCACATGACACATTTAGTCATGCAAACATTTTTTATTGTATGGATGTGGTACGACTAACTACAATATGCAAACATACACAATATAAACTTATTAAATATTTTAAAAGTAATAATTACAATGTAGTTTTTATCTTTGGGGTTGCATGTGTTAATATGGAAAACACATGACGGGTTTTTTCAATTACTTACCAAACAATTGTAACGTTTGATAACCGTTATTTGAAATGACATTAGAAACTGGTGCAAAAAAATTAAAAGAAGAGTCAAACAAAAATTAGACCATGACATTTGCTTGAATAGATTAAAATCATTGGCGTAAAACAAATTGCATTAACCAGAAATACAATACTAATAAAGAGATAATACTGAAGTCGATGTTTAATTTGTTAAAATACGTTGGAAACAGATGTTTGACAGGACACAAAAGAAAAAGTGAAAGATCACATATTGTAAAATTAGAGATATATAACTTGTTAAAGATGCATTTTTTTTTTTGTTAATTTAATTGAGTTTCAAAAATGGTTGGTATACAATTAGTTTGTAAGAATATGCAAGTCATCTGAGCAACTATACACTAAACAGTTTTAAGGCTGCTTTACACTATTACACAACACTGATCTAATTACTGTTTGAAAATTTTTAAAAAACAATAGCAACTTATCATGACAGGGTTGTATTTTCCTCAAAATACCTAAGACGTGTGTGATAGTGTAAAGTACCCATTAATGAGTTTGAGAATACATGCATTATTCAAAAACGACTCTAAAGTTTAATGAAATATCTTTCCGTCGTCATATACTTTTCCAACAAGCCAACCCTGAAATTACTGTTTTACTGTTCTGGCAATATGCAATATGCAATTTAGCATTATAGTACTGTCCAAGACATGGGTCCAAATAGTGGAACCATCCACCCGGCTGAAGTCTGAATGACTTGGGTAAGGGACATTATTTCGTACACAAGCGATTTTAACTGGCCTTCCCATTAGCCGGATTTAACAGCTCATTACAGTTTTCTTTGAAGATATTTGAAGTATAGAGAATATGATAACAAGCCAAGAACGAACCTCCTATAAAAACCAGCAATAAAAATTAAATCATTTTGTATACAATTATTGAAAATATGTTAAATAGTACGTGGTCTTTTTTGCGAAATTTAAGCCATATATCATTTTGAACCAGATATTTGACCACTTAATTGTGTTCCTTGCACCTTCCTCGGGTGTAAAGATCATCTTTAGAATACCTCACCTTTTGGTGTCACATCCTCTGGGAGGCCATAATCCGGAGCAGCCAATACCCGGGATTGCGCAAAATTCCAAAATTGACTGATTTCAGAAGATCTTCAGGATCTCTTGCGATCGCGGCTGACCATGGATCATATCTGGTACCAAAGGAGTCAAAAGTCCTCTGTGACATGGTAGCAGACTAGCTATTAGTTGAGACCTCCTTTTTAGGAAGATTGCTGTATTGCACTTTTGGGGGTCACATGGTGGTCGCGGAAAAGAATACCTTGAAAATCTCACTAAAGGGCTGCCAGAGGGCTATTCCTAGCTACTGTTGCTACTCAATAGATGATGCTAGCATTTTTAACAAGGGACGAGTGTATAATCTTACCGTATTATGCACTAACCCAGTGGTTATGATCCACCATGGAGTAGGCCCTAGGGCAGGTACTTCCACAGCTGTATTCCTTGTAAATTCGAGGCGCTGTTTTTTAGGATTGCCATTAAGATTTTGATACTTCTAAAGTTTGCGAGTTTTCGCAAAAAGGCAATTCGTACTTAAAAAAATAAAATGCTATATTTGATTAAAGAGCTTAAACTAATTTAAAATTGCCATGTGTACACTTTTAATGTCAATTATAATGTTTTTTTAACGAACTAATTTACACATAATTACAGTAATTTAAATATTGCAACGAAAAAGAAAAACAAACGCAAGTTGTGTGAAACTATACCACATGTTGCGTATTAAAAATAAATTATAAAAGCTATACTAAAATTAATTTCAGTTTAATAATTCGTACATGCAACAAAGACAATAAACGTTTTCAAGCTGAATATAAACTTGATTAACCCCTTTTATTTAAAATTTCTAAGATGTTCGTTCTTCACTTGGTTTAAATTTTTTATTTTTGCGTTATTGTTTTCTTTTGCTATTTCTGTTATTTTGAAAAAAAAAACAAAGTCCAATCAAGAAAATATTAAACATTTATGTAAATGATCCACTTAATCTTTCAGCTTAACCTCCACAACAAGTCCTCCCAATGACTTCCCAGACTCTTCTGTGGAATCAGTACAGCACAAAACATATTCCAGGAATTAAACATACAACAGCAACTTGCAACCATATGGAACAATGTTAATAATATAATCCTCCATTTCGAGCAAATTTGTTCAACTCCTTTTTCCCCACTTCTCCTCGACAGATTTCTGCTGACTTTAAAACAACAGTGAAGTATATTTAAAGAAATCAAAGTCTTAAAAAAATGGAATGAAAAAGACCCAAGTATGTATGTAGAAAGTACGCAGGAAAAGAAAATAAGAATAAAAGTATAAAAAAAATTTTAAGTGATATAATTGTTGCTTGCAACTTAAGTGGGAGGAAGAAGGGCAGGGTGTTAGCAGAGAGAAAGTGGGAAAAGCAAGAGTTTGGGGCCTTAAGAAAGAAGTTGGCTGGTTGGTTGGTTGGTTGACTACTGTGTTCAAGTGGCTGCATTGTATGTACAAGTTGTTGACTGACGTTGACGATGACAACGTCAATGACGACGATGAGATGGTGCCGTTGCATACACATTTGTACATGAGTGCATGCAACACATGCAACAGTCAACAACCCTAAAACATAAAATTGGATTAGAACTCAAATGCATGTTACCACTTACTTACTTACTTACAATACATCAAATGCGTTGACTTTTAGATGACTGAGCTGAGCAAAGGATTACGAGGGTTGTTTGAGAAGTTTCGGGCTAATAAAAATAACAAATTCAAATTTAAGCTTTTGTAGCTTGTAAAGCGGGGGAGGGAAAAGAAAATGGTAGCAAATTTAGCGATTGGTACTCTTTAATGCGGTTGCCATTTGTCTTTCGCATCTATTAATTTTTTTCTTTTTGCAAATTATCACTATTTATTTTATTTAAATTTTCCAATTTCAAATATTTAACATATTTAAGCATTTCATTACTGTCAATCATCGCAATCTTTAATTTTTATTGCCAGTATTGCCCCATTTTCAAAAAATTTTGCGAAAATGATAGAAATTGCTTTCGCATCGCAATAGAGAGTAGCCCCCCAAAAATAAAAAGGAGAAATATAGAAAACTTTACAGTCGGCTCTTTAAGATATTTTGCGATTTCCGGTTTTAAAGTTAATTTTTTTTTAACTTAACCAATACGAGCCACTTTTTTCTTAATTTTTTCTAAATTGAAATAAAATTAAAAAATATTAAAATATTCTTGTAATTTTTTTTAACTTTCTATTAAATTTTGGTTATTTTCGCCATTTTATTTAAATTAAAACAACGTTTGCAGCCAAAATTAACAATTTAAGACATTTTGGTGATTGTCGATTTTTAAATTATAGTTTTTGTTTTACTTATATTCCAAAAAATTAAGGTTTTGAAATATTAAAATATTAAAACGCCATTAGTTATTTTTCTGGACCTGTACTGAAATTCTGTAACTTTTTAACGACAAAAATTTGTCTGTAATAAAATTTTAATAATTTTAATCGGTAGCTAACGAAAAAAAAAGTTCTTGTTAAATAGTAACGATAATAAATGTACTGTTAACAGATTAAAAATATACAGTAAATAAGCCAATTTTTAATGCAAAAAAAGTATGAAAGTATAGTCGATGAAGCCCGACCATTAACCGCAGTATTTGGGACCCATGGCAAATCATGTTTCCGCAAAAAAGCATGTTATGAGATTAGGATTTACATAAGAGATTTCAAGGCTAAATATTATCTAAATATCTACTACTATAACTAAGATTACTACTATGACATGACATAGAAGCTATTATCAAAGTTACTTTTTATATGCTATTTTCAGGAGTGTATTTGTCTGGGAGCTATGGTCAAATATGAACCGGTTCCAATAAAATTTGCTATGCTCATTTCGGTTGCCATAAAATATTGTTGGTCCTAATTAAATAATTAAATACCTTCAAAACAAGACGGTTTACACTGTGTGTAATTTTTTAAGTCATGGAAAAATAGCCATATCGTCGTGCGGGAGTTTATGTGCTCTATCCGCCATTTTACACATTTCGAGTTAATTATGCCATTTTAGGTTTTCGACCCCAAATTTTTCAAATATGTAATCCGTTTTCGGCTTTCTCATAAATTTTATCTCAGAAACTAGATGAGAAAGCCGAAAACGGATTACATATTTGAAAAATTTGGAGTCGAAAACCTAAAGTGGGATAATTAACTCGAAATGTGTAAAATGGCGGATAGAGCACATAAACTCCCGCACGACGATATATGGACACCACTACGTGATAAAAGACAAAAAAAAAAAAGACCCGTATCTTCCAGTTTTGCCCAGTCATGCACTTTTTTTATGGGCCCCCAAAGGTTCGGGGCCTCGGGGTCATTTTTGCAAAAAAGTGATAATTTTCTCAGGCTTATATCTTGCAAACCGTTCGGAATTTTGATTTACCCTCTGAGACAAAGTTGTAGCTCTTGCAACTAAATTGTGAACATATAACATCAAAAAAACTTCATCTTCAAGATCAAAATCGCAAGAAACTTAAAAAAATTCGATTTTTTTACCTTTTTTCTCCTGTTCAGGCCATAGGTAGCATACCGTTCAAAATTCAAGGAAACAATCAAGTACAAAAATGTACCTAAGATCTTGGTTAACAACAACAACTTAGAACATATACAATTCCTAGGAATGATTCTTAGCACGAAAATTCGATTCGAGCAAAAACAAATGAAATTAAATAATTTTCGGGAAAATTTTCACTTTTGCGGCTACCTAAACGGTATTAAGAATCATTCCTAGGAAGTTCATATGCTCATGAAAGTTGTTTATTGAGATCTTAGGTAAATTTTTGTAGTTGTTATTGTTAATTGTTTCCTTGAATTTTTACCGGTTTGCTACCTATGGACCTTAACAGGGGGAAAAAGGTAAAAAAAAAATCGATATAGTTATTTTTTTCGTGTTGCACTGTGTTATGGGCACAAAACCCCTAATCCAGAACAGAGAACTGCAAAAATCACTATTTTTCTTGATTTATTTATACGGTATAATTTACAGTAACTCTATGCCTGCAAAACAAAGTTCCACGTTGGTAATTTTGTCATATTTTGTACACATTTTTTCCCAAAGCAATAATTGACGAACGAAGCTAAACATGGTATGAATGGCAAAGCCAACACGCTGTGCATGACTTGAATGAATTTAAAAACAACACCAATGTGTGTGGCTGAGAAAGTTTGATTGCATGAACACAAATGAGTGTATTTGATGTTGTTCATTGAATGCGAATTTTTTGCAATCGCACAAAGCCGTTCTCTGATCCAGAAAGAACTTTGTGCACAATGTAAGCTTAGTCAGACAACCAGCCAGCCGGATGGAAGGACGGACCTCGTTAAATCGATTCCGAGTCAATCGGTATACTAACGTTTGTGGAAGAACCTATAATTAAATGTGTGTGTGTGTGTGTGCTAGAGTGGCTCGGGCAACAAACATATTTGTTTGGAAATATAATCAATATTTACTCGATGTCATTCATGTTTTGTTAAAAAAATTTTACAAGCAAATTTATTTTATAATTTTTATTAATTTTAAAAACTTTCAACTTTGACGTTTCTATATTTTTACCGATAATTTGTCGTCACAAACAAAAATATATGTTAATTTAAAATAGAGAATACCAAATTCGTTAAAGTATCCGAGATATCTCGTTAATTAACGGTATCGGTAGTTAAATTCAAAAAGTTACAGAATTGCGGTACTGTATTTTAAAATTTTTTTTTAATTTATTGTATTCTGGACCCCATTTTTAGCATTTAAGGCCGTTTCTCAATATTGGTTTAAATATACAGAAATTGGTGCACCGTGGTTGGTTTGTTCTATCTAAAAAAGTAGTGACTTAACATTAGATCAAGAAAAATATTTCAAAGGCGTTACATTGCCACTTGTCCAAGCCATTTCTAGAAATATTGCGGTCTCAAAATGTTTCGGTAGCAAAGCTTTTGTTAAGCTCGTGGTTCTGAACAGTTAGACCACTCAGTTTCTGCAAATACTTTCAAATGAGATCATAAATCATTGTTATCATGGATTTATTCAGCTCCACCGCTACCATATTACAACTATACTATGCTTCTACGAAATGCATGATTTGCTCGTGACCATATCGAACTGAAATCTTAACATGTAACCCTCGTACCTATTGACTACATACAAAAATGCCAGCAATGACAACAACAATTGCTGCATAAAACACCCAGTACTTGTGTTTAATTTTCCAAAGCAAAAAAAAAAAAAAGTTGTAAAATCACTTGTGTAAATTTTTAAAGCAAAAAGATTTTCCACATTTATTTTCTTGTCAAACTTGGAGTAACATTTTCAAAACATTCAATATTTTCTTTATTTATCGTCAGAGAGTAAGAAAACAATATTTTTTTTTTTTTTTTGGTATGCTAAAGTATTTACGAGTACGAGATGTGATATTAAGACAATGTCATTGAATTTTCAATGTTCAGTTTAAATTTTTTCCTTTCTGTTTTCAAATTGCTATAGAATTGTTATCGAAAGAACAATAAAATAGCTTTTTCATCAGTAATGCCCTAAATAAGGGTCAAAAGTAGGGAAATAAAAGCAGGAAGTGTGATGGAAATGAGTAGTACCAAATAAGCGCTAAAATTTAAAAAATTAAAGTGCTTTAAATATTGTTGGAATTCAGCTTTAATCTAAGCATGCCCTATTTTCAAGTAATTTTAGTTTTTTTGAGTTATGAGAACATATATCCATTTTTAAAATTTTTGTATGGGGACCACCCTAATGATAAAAGATGGAGACTAAGTATGTTCTGAAAAAATGCTCGGGTAGCAAAAATATTGGGGGTCCGTCATATATTTGACTCCTCTAGGGGCACTATGGGGCTAGTTAGGGCGGTGGCGGGTAATTTTATAAAAAATAATATTTAGTATGGGAGCCCCCTTAAGGAGCACAGATAGGAGGTTAGTATGTTAATAAAAAATGTAGGAGGGGAAATATTAGTGGAAGTCAGTCTTACATTTTAACCCTCTATTCCATTTCATACAAATATATTTTATTTTGAAATGCTTAAAGGTTTGGTAAACACGTCAACATTTCACGTTTGTACAAATGTTTTGTGTTGTTTATTTTGCTGTTTGGGCAACACCTGAAGCATGTTTGTAGATATATTAACCATTTTTTATATTTGGCAGTCATGTTCAACGTTGGTCAAACTTTTTGTGTTTTGTGTTTACTGAAATGCGAAAACTTTGCAAATTGAAAAAGTAGGAGAAGGAGAAGGAAGTATTACAATCATTTTCAGCTGAAAGTTCTAATTTCCTTATGCAAAAATAGTTAAAGTTGACATTAGTAAGCCAACACATTACGCCCAAACACTTTTGCTGTTTTAGCTAATTGGTTAGCTAATCTGATCTTTAACTTTTTTTGCATAAGGAGGAATTGCTTTAAGCAGAATTTTTTGCCCCAAAACAGCTCGTTGTTTAAACCACTCTTTACTCCAAACTATTTTCCTTTTTTTTTATTTCTCCTCCGTTTTAAACAAATAGTCGCCTGCATTCATTGAAAACAAAACAAAAATTAATAATTAATGTTTGTACGAAATATGATTGTGTTGTCTATTTGCAAACAGAAACATGAAACAAAGTGTGTTTTTGCCAAGCCATTTCTGTGTTATATTTTTTCCTTAACCCATCATAAAAAAAATTATAGTTATGAAAAAATATTTATGTATGTAATTTTCTACAATGCTTGCAGTAAAAATTATAAAATTATATTTTTATATTAACCGTTAATATGTAAATATACAGTCATGTGAAATATAATAAGGACACATTTCGGGTTTTCTTAAACATACAAATAAAACGAATATTTTCATTAAGTTTGAAGCAGTCTTTTTATTTTTTCAAAGGCTTATTTATGTTCCTGCCACGAATAATAAAAAAAAGCAAAAAACACTAAAACAACAAAAAAGAAAATAAATAGGGAAATTTACAGTTTTTAAGAAACATACACTAAAAAATGTTTAAATTAATTTAATAATGATGTTTCAAACAATTTTTTTAAATGTTCCAATTATTTTGCCTTAAAGCCTGGTACTTTGTTCAACATTTCACGTGAAATGCTGTCAAAACTCATATGAAAAAAACTTGTGCGGAATACCTATCTATGAAATAATGTTGATAGAGTTGTACTCTGTTCATTTTGTGAAAAAGTTCCGAAATGTTTCTGGCAACATTTTTTCACAACTGCGAAACAATGTAAGCTGCACTTTTTTCACGTGGAATTTTAAGGAAAAGCAAAAAAGTATGAACTGATTTTTAAATCAGAAATGAAAAATTAAAACAACACAACCGGTAACCGTTTTTTATCTATATTTACTTTCTTTTTTATTAATTTTTTTATTATATAAAATAATTAATTTTCCAGTGAACATTAAAACTTTGTTACATTAAAAAATTCTTTCCACATTTGCGGAAGAATGTGGAAAGACCAAAAATTGTACCAAATGCTGCCATAAAATATTCACGTTATATATCTGAAATTTTTTTCCAAAAAGTCTGCAAATTTATTTAATTTTCCTTACATTAGAATTGTCTATTTATTTTATGTACTAACATCATCCTCAATTGCGTTATAATCTTAAAAAAAAAATTTTTATTTAAAAATTATTTCTTTTTTAACTTTGGTCTTTAATTCTTCATAGTGGAATATTTTTCAAATAAAAATGTATTAACCCAACACACACACATTACAAACACTGCATATAATATTGAATAAAACTAACCCTTTTTTCTTTAGTAGAAGCGGTGACTTAATAACAGTTGTCTCTGTTCAATGTTATAACTATTCCAGTATCGCTTAAAGTTAGTATATTATTATCAAACAAACAAAAAAATAATCGTCTTTTAAGTGTTAATCAAAATATCGGCATTTTTGGATCAAAAATCGGCACTTTATAATTTTGGGGCAAAAAATCGGCAAAATGCCGATAAATCGGCAAAATGCCGATAAATCGGCAAATATGGCAGGCCTGCGTGACAGCTAGTACAGAAGTTACAGACACACAAGGCGAATTCAACTACAGGTGGTGTCGAAACGGCATCTGATTTTGACAGTTCGAGCTTATTTCTTTTGATATGTTAGTGTTTTACTAAAAATGGGTGACATTTCGAGCTAATGGCACTAACAAAGCAATGTAAAAACCCCTTTATTGTTTCTGTTGTTTTTGGATTGTTGTATTTCCGACACCACCTGTAGTTGAATTCGCCTTGCAGACACAGTTCAGTGAGAAAAACAGCTGTTTGATTCAATATATGGCATTTTTGTTTCATTTCACAAATTCCAATCGAAGTTTCTCGACGCGAGAGTTACATAACCATTACAAAGCAAGCGTGTTTGTAAAAATAAATTCAATTAAAACACATAAAAAGTCAAAATTGTATATAAAAACAAACATATGGGCAGAAGAAGAATTTAACACTTTCTAAAAATGACTGTTAATATTTTTAATTCTTTTTATTCAAATATTACATATTGTAAATAGTGTAAATATTTGTATACAATTTTTAAGTTGTAATTTTGTTAAACATGTATTAATGTTAAATATGTATATCAAATTTTTTTAATATAAATGAGTTTGAATTACAAAAATGAATAATAAATCTTTGATTTTAAATTTAGTACATTTTAGCTCTTTTTGACTGCTTGGTCGGCACGTTTTGCCATTGGATAGTTGGCATCTCTGATAGCAAGATTAAACAAATTATTTAAGCCCTTATGACACTATATTTTTTATTCATTAATTGATATAGAATTGATAGAAAGAAACAGTAAATGTTAGAAAGAGCAAACTATCAAAAATGTAAATAAAGTTTTTAGTTTTTTTTCTCTTGTTATGGTTTTGTTTCAGGGATGGCGTTGAGAATTTTTAAAATTGTACCTTTTACCCTTTCGGTTATATTGGGATAATACATCCCAGACAATGTTTGATTGATCCGATTTGTTCTTTAAAGTAAAAAAATCACGTTTGAAATTGTCCTAGTCGAACTTTTTGTGTTAGTTTATCAAAGAAGTAACGGTTGCCAATTTTGAGCACATTATTATAAGATTTGTACATAGTTTCGATACAAGTCCCATTTGTATTAAAAAACCGGTTGGGACCATACTCCGAAAAATCTGATTGGGACAATATCTCAGAATAATGAAAGGACTTACGGAAAAATAATAATAAATAGAAACTGGGAATTATTTCCTTTTGTAGGTTACTTTATATTATATTCAACATATTTAATTTTTCGAATTTATTCTATGAGCTAAATTTCAGTTATGTATTTTATAAAGCTTTTTTGTAATAGTTCTATTCCTTAAATTTTTAGGAATGACTTTTTATACACTACCAGACTATTATATTGTATTTTCTTGTTACATTTTACCTTAGCTACCCTTTGGATAGCAATAAAGTATATTGTATGTACAGAAAAATTTACAATTATTAGACACCAGCAGAATGTAATGCATTTTCTGGCCGTAGCGTAGAACTATTACAAAAAAGCTTTATAAAATACATAACTAAAATTTAGCTCATAGAATAAATTCGAAAAATTAAATATGTTGAAAAATAATAATGCAATACATAATAATTTGTTAAGCTTTTTCAATATGCGTAAACAGATTTTTCATGTACATTGCTGTTTCTCAAATAAAAAGTCGGACCGAAAAGGTTAAAAGTTGTACTTTCTTACCCTAATTTTACTAAAAGATTTTTTTTAGTTGAAACTAATTTTAATTATGTTCATAAAAAACACCACAAAAAGGTATTATAAATCTTAGTTTAAAAAGTATCAACAAAAAAGTACAATTGAAACAACTTAGCCATCCCTGTTTTGTTTATTTTATTACATGTTGCAAATTTTTTGTTTATGAGAAACCTAAAAACAAAAAGCGGTAAATCGCTGAACTTGCCCATAAACCGCTGATTCAGCAACACTTTTAATATTTCAAGCTTGAAATGTCAATTTTAAGTTAAACAATTTTACATTTTTTATCGATAACTTTAGTAAAATTTTTGACGGTTTGCCATTTATCTTAATTCAGCTTAACTCTTTGCACTTGGTAAATTTTTGTATTACATTATATTTGTACTGTTCACCAAAACTTGAACAATGCATTAAAAATGTAGTGCCATAAGGGCTTTACTCTTTCTTTCTTTGCTTTTTGCTGACTCTCTATCAAACAGTTAAGTAAACATTCAAACAAACAGCTTTTTAATTTGCTGCAAAAATATAAATAAAGCAAAAAGTGTGTACTGTTGCTATTTTAAAGCAATAAATTTAAGCACTGGTTTAAACTAAAACTAAATACCTAAATCTTAATTTGTTTGGTTGTAAAAAAACATAACCTTATTTGAAATTTTTTCAACGGCAACGCTGTAAGCAAAGAACAATAAAAGAGCGTATTAAGAAGAAGCAAATACAAAAGAGAACATGCAAAAACACACTAGCGCTGCCAGATTTGCAGTTTTAACGACAAATTACGGGAAATTTCGTTGCATAAAAGGATAAATATTTTTATTAGGGTTTTTATTGGGATAAAAACATAAGTAAGATTTTTATGGGAAAAATTTCAAACTGCGACAGGAAAAAATACCTAGGTTGCGATACCCTTTTTCTAGTAGGTCTTATCGAGCAAAACAGACTCTGTCCTTAAAACTTGCGAAACACCTCCAAAATCTCGAGTTATCCCTTTCCGACCCAAGCAATTTCAAAGTTTTCGGATTTTAATGAAATTTTCGGTACATGATAATTCGCCCTAAGATAACGTAAAAATGAAATTTTAATGTACATAAAAAGCCCAAGTCCTTAGAAACAGGACATACACATATGTGTACCTTGGGACTTCACTTGGACAAAATATTAGCATTTTTTGGTAAAAGTGTAGTTTACGGGACATACGAAAAAAAACTTGTAACCCCTCTGGAAATAAAAAAAAAAAAAACAAATATAAAATTTAAGGAAGCGGAGGCCCGTGAGCCCCCTGGATCCAAAAAACGGCCCCGACCACTTAGTGTTATGTGTAGGTACTTGAATTAAAGGTAATTGTACGGGAAAAAAAATTTGGAGAGGGCGGGACTTTTGTAGCCCTCTGGGGCAAAAAAAATGTGTCCTCTCCACTCATATCTTTGTGTGGGTATTAAATTAAAGGTAACTTGCTCACGATAGTAAATATTTTGATTTAATTTTGTTTTTTTTTTTATTGTTTTATGGGCTATTTTTTCAAAAAATTATCCTTCTTTTTGCTTGCGAAAATGACTTGTTAGTTTCCGTAAACGACTTGTTTGCATTGTGCCTGTTCCATGCACATTCATTGCCGTAAATCGCTCCAAAAGTAGTAAGCTGGTAAAATACCGAACAAAAAATACAAAGGAAATATTTGGCAAAGTCCTCAAAAAACGATTGCACCTAATCACAGTTTTCTTTAGCAAAATTAAGGTAGTAAAAACCCATATTACACATATGTGTAGGTACACATTGTGCTCACAAAAAACACAAAAATTCTTTGTGCATTTTAAAATATTTGCATATTATTTAAATGTATGATGCTTTTTTTACAAAATAATAACAAAATATTCATATATTTAGTGTAATTTAAACAAAATAATGATACTTTCATATCTTGTCTTCCGCACTGCGAAACATGATCATCTTTTTTGCACGCGTTTACAAAAATACTAAAATAAACCTCGCAAAAACTTATAAGACAACGATTAGGAGATAACACATAACATGTAGAGACTAAAAGAAGTAAGAAAAGTTAGATATTTATATATAAACTTCTCTCTTCAAAACACGTTAAATTTACCTACACGTATGTGTAGCCGGGGTCGGAAAGGGTTATGGGTTAAAACCGTTTTTTCGTACCTTTTGCACTTAGATGCCAGTAATTTTGTTAAATGTGAACCAATTTTAAATTTCTCAGCGGATTTGAAAAAAAGAAACTGAGACCTTTCGAAGATGTGAACATGATATTTAATATAATTTAATATAATTTTTTAAACAATGTTCTCTATTTTTTAACTTTGGAAATGTTTTTGCAAATTCAACATTCAACAAAGTTACTGGCATATAAGTGCAAAAGGTACGAAAACCCGGTTCCTTACCCGTAACTAAAGATATGCTCGACAAGACCTACTAGAAAAAAATTATCGCATCCCAGGTATTTCTGTTTCATTCTTTTTTGTAGCACTGTGTTATTAATTAAAAAAATAACACAATAAATAGCTGCGTTCGTTTACCCCAAAATTTGTACAAATTTGTACTGGATTTTACTGAAATGCGTTCGCGTACACATAATTTTGTGAAATTTTCATATTTCTCAGCTACTGGATTTTACTGGAAAAGTAAACGTATCTAATCTGAAATTTGACGCCACAAGATATTTCAAATTTAGTTGAAAAAATCTTTCGTTTGTGGTGATAAAAATAAAGTGAAAAAAAACTCACATGCACACAAAAAATGATTTCTAAATCTAAACATTTGCTTCAGAGATTTCGTAAAAGTTAACCAAAAACAAATAATTTTTTTTTTTTATAAAATTTTTAACATAAAAAATAAACTTGTCACTAAAGTGTATATAAAATCAAAAGTTGTGCATGAAAAAGGGCAGAATTTCTTTGGAAACTGGATTAATGTATTTTATTTTGAATGAATTTTTAAAAGAAAGTTTACATTTTTTATTTATTTGGGTTAAACGCCAATGATATCTATTACCCTACCGAGCAAATTTAATAAATGGGAGATTTCCTGTCAAGTGACCCAATTTTTAAATCGATGTCTTCCGATTTGGATGAAATTTGCACCAAGGCTAGTCCTATTGGATAGACACAAATTTCAAGAAGATTGGTCAAAAAGTTTCTGAGTTAGAGGTGGTCAAAATTTTACATTTTGGATATTTTAACAGAATATTTTATAAATTTGGGGAGAGTTAAAAAAATTTGTCTGGCATCTCTATCACAGGCGTAACACAAAGAGAGTATAATAACAGCAGTTGCCTGTGTTCAGGGCTGCCATATTTGACGATTTATCGTAATTTTGACGATTTTTTGTTCCGAAATTAAGCTTCGTACAGACGATGGTCAGATCTTACAATGTTGTCATTAAAATTGACTAAAAATGTCTTGCAACTGTGTGTACATTGTACGCTATTTTCATTTGGCAGATGTGTTAAATTAATGAATCTGACAATAGCACCATTGTCAGAAAAATGACAACATTGTAAGATCTGACCATCGTCTGTACGAAGCTTTAGCAAAGTGCAGATTTGCTGATTTTTTCTAAAAAGTGAAGATTTTATTCAATCTGCAAAAAAAGAAAACTTTAAATGTTTTTATACATATGTTAAGATATTGATCTTGTACATAAAGTAAATAAATACCTAGCTGGATAGGATGTTTGTTAGACGATTGGTTGATTATACAACACGATTAGAAATGCTAGCTGGACATGAAGTAATTATGTTTTTTTTTTTTCAATTGACAAAGTAAAAATTGAACAAACATTTTTAAAAATCTAAATTTCAAGTAGTCCGATTTTTTTTTGACGATTTTTCAAAATGAGAAAGACGATTTTTTTTTTCTCAGGAAATTGACGATTTTTTCACAAATTTATCTGGCAGCCCTGCCTGTGTTTGTTTTTTGTTTCTCAGCCAAACAAAGCAAAAACCTATAAGCACTTCCGACAAGCGTTTCTAGCACAGAGCTCTGTGGTTTCTAAGGTGTAGCTATTTAGTGCTGTTGGACAACTTAATAAGTACGACCAAAGGAACAATTAACAAGATATAAATGCACATAAATTGTTTTTCTTATACATACATACATATTACAATTATAATAACATGCATTTTTTATTTAAAAAAATTTCACAAAATTTAAAATTTTTTCTATTCAAAATTTGGAGAGAATTAAAAAATTAGTCTGGCATCTATGTTACACACGTAATACAAAGAGAGTATAATAAAAACATTTGCCTGTGTTTGTTGTTGCTTTCTCAGCTAAACGAAGCAAAAAAAAGAACCGAGCATTTGTTAATTTTTTGTATGCTTTGCTTATTTACTGCGTAGTTCTCACAGCCATAAACAACAGCAGAATTTCTGTTCAAAAATTTGTCATTTGCTTAATACTTAAAAACTTGTTTCGTTTAGTGTTTCAGTGTTAAGAGAAGTGTATTGCTACGAAAATGATGGCGTCGCGGCGTGGTGAAAATCGTAAAATATTAAATAAATATTTTGATTTTTCAGAACCAGATGTAGCTACTTGTCTAATTTGCTATCATTCTTTAAAAAGTGAACGTACTTATAATTTAAAAAACCATGTTATAAATTTGCATCAAATAAATGAGGAAGTATTTAAAGCAAGTGCTAATGATTCGGCAAGCAGTCTTGCCGAGAAGCAAATACGAAAACATGCTGTTAAAATCTATATTGATAAAAATAGATTTGTTCGCTCCTATATCGGACTGTTAGTTGAAGATAACATACCATTTGATGTACTTAGATCAGAAAATTTTCAAAACCTTATTGATCCGATATGTATTGGAATCAGTAATAAAATGGAAAAGAAACTTTCCGTAAACAGCAAAAAATGTGAAGAAGTTGTAAAATCCGTGGCTGGAAACATCAGAAATGACATTAAAATCCAACTAAATGAGCGACTATTGTCTTTGAAAATCGACAGTGCCACCCATTTGTCAAGAAATGTGTTTGTAATAAGTGCTCAGTATATAAAAAATATTACCATTAGGAACCACTTTCTTGGGGTAGTGGAGCAAAAGGTTGCAGCAGCGGGTTTCTGTGAAAATTTGGATAAAATTATATTAAAAACATTGAACAAATACGATATTGATATTGACCAAATAATATCCGTAGTATCGGACTATGGAGCCAGTAAAATAAATATCAACAAAATTTTTGAAGATGTGTGTGACCAACAGGGTTTAGATGAAGGAAATGAAATGTATTTCAGGCACGTGCAAATGTTTGAAAATACTTTACAAATTCACTTAGGCAACATAGAAGTATGTCGATGTGCTTCACATACAGCACAGCTTTGTGCTTTAGACCTCTTAAAAGATCCTGAAATAAGGAAATATTTACTAAACTGCAGAAACTTGGTAAAATTTGTAACAAAAACATCGAGTGTTTATCGTGAAATCTTTGATAGCAAAGATCTACCATTGCCTGAGCTGGATTGTCCAACAAAATGGGGTTCTACATACAATATGATAAAATCCTTACAAAGTGCCAAAGCTTTATTAACGGAAATAGACACGATTAAAAGCGAATCGGTTGAAGAGTATTTTGAATCAAGTGAAAGTGTGTGGAATTTTATAGAAGCCTACTGTATTGCTTTTGAGCCTCTGCAGCGCACAATTCTTAAATTTCAGCAAAAACAATTGCATTATGGTGATTTTTATGCTGAGTGGTTGAAGTGCAAGCTGTGCACAGAAAAAATATTGGAAAAAGGCGAAAAACATGTTAAACATATTTCGCGTACCCTTTTAAGCAGTATCGACCACAGAACTCAAGATCTTCTTCACAATGAAACTTTAATTTCATGTCTCTACCTAGATCCACGTTTTAATCACACCCTAACTCAAGCTCAAAAGATTGAAGCCAGTAACTTTCTCAAAAATTTATACGAAAGAATTAAAAGCCTGAATATTTACTACGAAGAAATGCATCCAGAAAGACCTTCTTCACCAGAAATAGAAATATTAAAATGTTCAGAAAATGGTGATGAATACCTAAATGAATATTTAGAACGGAACTTTAAGCCAGCGAAGAGAGAGAAGCTTGATGTTTGTGAAAAAATCGAGAGTCTAAAGCTCCCGTTTTGTCGAGCTGATACCGATGTTCTGCAATTTTGGAAAAAAAAGCAATATAGTGATCCAGAGTTGTATACATTAAGCAACCTTTGTTTTGCAGTGCCAACCACGCAGGTAAAATATAAAAAATATATGTACTTATTTCAGCTTCATGTTATGGAAAAGGTACCTAAAACCATTTAAATTTGTGTTTTTATTGCAGGTGACTAATGAATCTGCCTTTTTATCTTTTAAACATATTTTGACTGATAGTCGAAACAGCTTTGATCAGGATACACTGGAAAATGTTTTACTCGTTAAGCTGAATAGTTCATATTTAGATCAGGCTTGTGCTTCAGTACCAATGTTTGAAGAGGAAAAAGATATATAATACCTGTTTCTATATTAACCAACTTAAGTTTTCTATTAATACCTACCTAATTTAAAAATACTATTTTTTTTAACTTTAAATAAAGTAGTATGTACATATTTATGTAGTTATCTATGTATCTCAAAAAAAAAATATTTTTTAAAAGCAATTTATAATTTTTTTTATTTTCCAAAATATAACAAATATGTACCTACATATGTATTTAACAGAAATGCCTATTTAACCCTGAAAAGTAACTCTTCATTTTGGTACATTAAGGTTACTCTTCGTCTAATCGACCAACTTTAAAAAAAATTCTAGCGGAACGATTTTTAAAGTAAAAAATTAACAAAAACTTTTTTAGTTAAGCAATTTATTAAAAAAAAACCTAAAATAAAACAAAAAATAAAAGTTTTTCATCTATGTACCTCAAAATTAGATACGAATTTTAGCACTTTTTTGTGTTTTTAAAGTGATAATTTTTTTTAAAAGCTTTCGTCATCAGCTAGCTTTGTTGAAAAAAAGAGCGTAATTTGAATACACATAAAAAAGTTAAACCCAAGGCCAATTCAACTACAGGTGGTGCCGGAACTACAACAATCCTAAAGCAACAGAAACAACATAGGGTTTTTTTCATTGCATTGTTTGTGTCATTAGCTCAAAATTTCAACTATTATTATCAAAACACTAACAAATCAAAACAAATAAGCTCGAACTGTCAAAATCAGATGCCGTTTCGACACCACATGTAGTTAATTCGCCTTGGTTAAACCTATGATAAAATGTAAATGAGCTTCGTCGATTCGACGAAGAGTAACCGTGCAGGGTTAAGAATACGTAGCAGGCTTGCCAGAAGAATTCAAATTAAAAGTGCTTAATCGACAAAAAAAAGGCTTAATTGCTCTACAGCAAAAAGCAAAGGTGCTAGTTTTATAACACTGATTTTTTTTAATATAATAAAACTTTTACATTTGAAATTTTTACATACATATTAATTTTGTTATAAACACTTATTTTATTGTAACAATATAACATATTTTAAATAAAGTCGTTAGAACTATTTTAAATTTCAATCATGACATTTTCATCTTTCTCACATACCAACTCATTTTGACTTTTCAAATGAACCGATTTTTTTACAATATCATCCGATATGTTTAAAGTGTGGCAACAAATGTTGCCTAGAGGAGGGTTCGATTTCTTATGCGTATACATAATTGAACATAACAGTTCTTTTTTCATTCTAGTTCTAGTTAAGCCCGATAAACAATTTTAATTTATTTATTCATAAGAATAAAATGTACATAGGTATGTATGTATTTTTCTTGATACACGTGAGAACTTATAATTTACATGAATTGATTATGTGAGCTTTTAAGTAGTTTTGGGATCAAAAAAAAAAGTGCTAAAAATGCTAAATATGTAATTATGAAAATGCACTTTTTTTAAAATTCTTAGTGCTAAATCTAGCACTAAAAGAGCTAAACTGGCAAGCCTGATACGTAGTATAAAAATTTATTACAAAACTGTACTTAATTTAGTAAAAATAAATCTACCTGCAATAGCATTGAATGTAGTATTTGCAGTTTTCAACCAGAGAAAAAGATTTGCGATTTTATTTCGACTGCGAGAGTACTACATAGTAAACACTTCCATATACATATGTATTTATCTATAAAGCAAAAACACATAAAACTTCGCTGCTTTATAAAAAATCAACTGCTATAGCTGAATAAATAAGCAGGGGCCAACCCTCAGTTAACGACAGCAAAGTATTTAGTTATTCACTCTCTTTTTAGGATTTGCTCTTTGCTGTGCTTATTTGTTTTCTCTTAGTTGTAGATATGTACATGCAGGGTTGCCTGAGTTTTCATTTCATTCTAGTATGTATCAGAGAACTGCAAAATCAACAATTTTTGTTGATTTATTCATACGCTTAAATTTACATTAACTCTATGCCTGCAAAACAGAGTTCAACTTTGGTAATTTTGACATCGTTTTGTACACATTTGATTTGTGCATAGGTGAGTTTTTTATTGAAAGTGCTTTGTTTGCATTTATTGTTGGCGCACGCAATAACACAAACTCCTCTTAGTCAAAAGGCAAACATTCTTAAGGCCATGTCAGATAAAACTTTATCGCTTTGCGTGACACTTCTAACTTTGACAGAAAAGCGTCACGCAAAAGGTGTATGTCACAATAAAAACTTTGACAACACTCACACATTGTGTGTTAAAAAGAAAATAAATAAAAAAAATTATATGTACTAGCAGATTGTCAAAGCGCGCAAAAAGATGAGAGTTGCCCAACTTTTCGCTTCGCTTTGCGTTAAAAGTTCTTTATGTGACATGTTTCGTATAAGTATGAAAATTTCATCTTAGATGTCAAAGCGAATCTCTAACGCAACGCGAAGCAAAAGTTTTATCTGACATGGCCTTTATGCTTTTGCATTCACGTAGTCATTGACCACTCGATGAGGCAACGACGAACTAAATTGGTATGAGTACGAGTCGACATTAACAACAATACATTGTTGTTAAGAAATGATAAAAAATAAAAACAGCCTTCTATTTCTATGGAAATTGTTTGTACCTAGTGCGTTTGCGTTTCATTTAATTTTTTTTTCTTGTATGTACTACATAGCAGTGTTGCAAAATTGAAATTTTGAAATGGAACTTAGCTTCAACTAAATGTATACTTTTTCCCACCAAATGGTACTTTTTGTTAAAAAATAAAACAGTAATTTATAAAAATAAAAGGAATACAAAATATTGTACATATTGGAATTCATTTATTTATGTAAGTATTTAAGAACATACAGTATAACCCTGCTAGCATTTGGAAGATTGTTTTTAAAAAAATCAGAGTAATGAGTCTTTTTCGAGTACTTTTTGTGATCAAAAACTGATTAATCAGCTACAAGCTTAAAAATAGACTCGAAAATGACTCACGCTGATGATTCTAAAGTGTTTGATTTAAAATGCAATAACAAATCGTATTACAACCGTAAATGGATCATCTTGGTGCTTAAAATGTGAGTATTTCACCCGTTATACATTATCAAACTTTGCGCAGCTAGAAGGTTGTAAATTGTTTGATCACAAACTGATTATGCATGCGTTCGAAAAGTGATTACTTTTTTTGTTATTTATGATCATATTTTGCGCAGATGGATAATTAAAAAGTGTTTGGTTTTTTTTTGAATAGCAATCTCCAACGAATCATCCAGGTGCTTAAAATGTGAGTATTTCAAACTTAATTTGTAATCAAATTTTACGCAGCTAGAAGATTGAAAACTGCTTAGATATTTAAAATGTACTTGTTAAGTTTTAACAGGAAATTTTTTTGTTTATTGTTAAGTAAATGTCTAAAAATTAAATTTTTCTTCATTCAAAAATTTTCACCGGAGTTAAGTTGTGTCTTTTGAAATTGTAACTTAATAAGTGCGTGCATTAAATTGTAATTTGAAATTATTACAAAATAACTAACTCTACATACCTATACATATATATAAAAAGTGTAAGTAAGATTTTAAAATTGTTATTAAATTTGGAAAAAGGCAATGTCAACCAGACAAATAAAAAGGTTGGCTAAAAAAGAAGCTAAGAATATATTGCAAAAACCGGTGGTGTAGGACCGGCCGAATTTTTAAGAGCTGCAGTTCGGAAATTGTTTTCCGACGATTTAGTTTGTTTGCATAGTTGGAAAGGGACCAGCACTAAGCCTAGCGCCGAGCAGTGTTTCCTTATAACAACAATTAAAAGTAGGTATATAATTACATATTTTATTAAAAAAAACTTACAAATATTTTTCGTTTTAGATATTTGTCATCTTAAATTTAAGAGCACCGACAAAGAAATGAATGGCATTTTACAAAAGCATTTTGTTCATGCTAAAGATAGGGTGGCAAAAAGAAAAGGAGCAAATTAAATTTTCCACTTCTGTTAGTATTAGTATTTTTATTATTATAATTATTATTATTGTTATTATTATTATGATTAGCATTATAAGTATTTTTTTTATTGTTGTTATTATTATCATTATTATTATTATTATTATTATTATTATTATTATTATTATTATTATTATTATTATTATTATTATTATTATTATGATTAGCATTATTAGTATTTTTTTTTTGGTGGATTAATTTATTGTTTTTAATAAACATAAATGTTACTGTGTAAGTTATTGAATTATTTAACTTTTTGTGCTTCTTTTTAATTTATTGTTTTTAATAAATTCAAATGTACATATAAAAACTTTATTTACTGCCTGTTTTTAGAACGCGAGTGCAAAAGTGACACGTTTTATTAACATTTAAAAATTTGTTTTTGTTTTAAATGCTTATTAAACGAGTCACTTTTGCACTCGCGTTCTAAAAACAGACAGTTAATGTTTTATTTTTATTAAGGAAAAAGAACTGAAAGAAGTCAAATACGATTACCAGTACCACTGATAAATGACTCGAAAAACGATCGCAATCTATGCAGAAAAAAGTCTTTAATTAATGGAAATAGAATAATAAATGACTCGAAACTGACTCGCATATGAAGCGAAATAAGACTGAAAAATGACTCGAAAACCGATCGCAAAAAACATAGAAAAGGCTCTAAAATGAATAGAAATAGACTGATAAATTTTTATAAAAAGACTCCCAAATAACAAAAAAACTATTGAAATATGAATCCAAAAAGACGCAGAAAAGAAGTTAAAAAAGACTGATAATGACTAGGAAATTATTCGAAAGTGATCATAATTACCATTAGAAAAGAGTCTAAAATGACTCTAAACTAATAAAAAAAAATTATCATTAATGACTCATCAAGAAGAGTCGCGGGTAGGGTACCATTTTCTACCGACAAAAGTATCATTTATGATCAGAAAATGAGCGCATATTCTGATTTTTTAATCGCGTTGAAGAGTCAAAAAAGACTCGATTATGATTAAAAATTTTACAAAATGCTAGCTGGGAAATATTAAAGGTACACATGTAAATAAAATAATACTTCTGTTATACACAAGCGTAAAGTACGTTTTTCAGTATTTTATAGTTTTATGAAGAAGTAAATAAATTTGCTTGTAATCACATTTACTCTAAGATATCAAAAGAAATATTATAACTATAACAGCAAATATTATTGGATTTTTATAGATCTTTAATTTTTATCAAACTTGAAACAGTTTCTACGTGTAAACGATTTCTTCCTTTGCAGCATTTCGCATTGCAAATATGCGTCCAACTGATGCTGAGGAATGTGGAATCGATAAAACTCCAAAAGCAATATGTGAAATTACAGGCAACATTAGTTCAGCCATTTCGTTCCTAATTTTGACTATATTTTTCGAAAAAATTAAATATTTTCAGGTTAATAATTTGTTTCTGAAAGATTCGCTAGTACGCGGAATTGAGAATAGATGTTTTCATATTTTTCTTTCTCGTTTTGGAATAACATTATGGTACTATGCTAAAGGTTTTCCCGGAAACAATATTATCTGCTTAATATTTTAAGGTTTTATTTTCAAAATATAACAACAATAGCAATATATGTACAACAACATAAATTCATCACTAGGGCAACCAAAAAAAAGCAAATGCTTATTTTTTGGTTTACAAGATAGAAAGATTTTGATTGAACACAAATTCCGATCATAAAAAAACAAAGAAAATGAGCTATTTTTGTTAGGGCTTTTTTTTTTGCTTATTTTGGCAATATCGGCTTTTTTTAAGTTATTTTTGCGATATCGGCTTTTTTTTACTTATTTTTTTTTTGATTGCAACTTTTTTTATAAATACTAAAATACTCAACCCTTTTTGTGCTGTAACAACTCTGGCTAAAAAATCGTTCAACGTTATGGTAATATTTTGTGCTTCCCTTGAACAATATCATCCCAAAAACCTATATTATCTCTGTATGTTATTATAGCTACACTAAAGAGTGGAGAGGGTATTATGCATTTGTGCTGATGTGAGAAACACCTTAAAATATTGGTCCTAAATATACCGATCAACTCAGAATCATTTTCTGAGTCGATCTAACGATGTCCGTCCGACTGGCTGGCTGTCCATGTAACCTCGTGCGCAAATTACAGGTCGCAATTTCAAAGATAATTTAATGCAATTTGGTACGTGGGTTCTAATTGGCACAAGGGCGAATCGGTTCATAATTTAAAATAGCCCCCACATAAGCTGCTATCCGGAAGAGGGTATTTGTGCCCACTATCAAACCAATTTTAATGGACACGTAAGGTATGTATTTTTTAAAAAATAGGACCACGAGGGGAGATAGGGTCCATTTCTGTCCATCAGTAACTATTTAACCGATTTTAAAGAAAGTTAAAACAAAGCTAGATCCCTATTCATATAACCATACACTCTCGAAACTTGTATTTAAATACTGTGGTGTTGGGTATCAGACGGTCGGGCTTGACCGACTATACTTTCTTATCTGATTTTTATGCAACTCTTTCTTAGCGGTACTGTAACGTATTTTTTATAGTGTTGTGTATAATTTTTATGAGTTTATGTTTTTAGTATTAAGCCTTTTTATCAACTTATTTTATTATTTGCTTGTTTAAGTTATTTTCTCTCGAAAATTCCATAGCTGTATTCTTACGATAAAATTCCTCAGTCTGTAACGTCTTTTAGCATCATACTTAATAACTTCTTATTTCTTTTTAAATAAAGATTTTGTATAAAGCAACGTCTGTTAGTTCCCCTTCTCTCTGTTTTTGGTATATTATTTTTGAATTTTTTAATATAGTTTTAGCTATTAAGAATTTCTCTGTATATCAAATATTGTTAATTTCTGGAAATTTTGGGGTTTTACACGAAGTTGTAACAAAAAAACTTTCATTGGTTTTCTAAGTGAACATAGTTATGGACCGTAAGAAAAATGTCCAGTGTTCCAGGGGATATAGCAGACAAAGTTAATACAAAATTTACATCAGTTTCATTAAAAAATGAAGGATTTTCGGTATCAAAAGATATTGGGGATATATTGGGAGGCAAGCGGAATTATGAGTCCAATAGAAAGAACTTTTTCTATGTACAAGACAGCGTTTTCTTTTCGAAAATTTATCGCATCAACTTATAATTTACTGTACCAACGTATTAAACGAATTAAGTGAAAAATAAGCAGTTTAAATTGCTTTTTTTTAATTTTAACAGCTTATTTTCATGTTTTTAAACGCTTTTTTTAAGAGCTTAAAACTAATTTTTTAGTGCTTTTTTTTGATCAAATATTTGAAAGCAAACATCAAATATTTCATTAACGTAGTCTGAACACAAAATATTTTTGAGTGTCAAATAAAATAAAAGCTGATTTTGATCAAATAAAAGTATTTGCCGGCAAACAAATATTTGTCCAATGTAAACCTAGTGTGAACACAAAAAATCAAATATTTTAGTTATTTTTGAGCAAACATTTATTTGATATTACAAAAAAAAATTGTAAGAGCAAACAACGACAAATAATTTAAGCCATGTTCTCCATAGAAGCAATTTCCTGTAAGTTTTCGGATTCTTTACAGTTTTAAAGATTTTAAATAATTATTAGACTTTGCTATCATGCCGCTATTAGCAAATTTTTGCGAATTTCCGCTAATTTAGCAATTTTTATCGAATTTTTGCCATTCCTTGTACCTTTAGGGACTTTTAATTAATTTTATGGCTTGTTTGAAATATTAAAATTGTTTGCGAATTTCCGATATTTTTTGCAACATTTTTTTTTTGTTTTTACCCGACATATTGCTTTTTAATCGATTTAGCGATTTCAAATACATTTTAGGGTTTGTTTCCAAGTTTGCAATTTTTTTGAGAATTTTAGGCATGTTCGCGATAGAAGCGATTTCTTCCTGTGATTCATTCCACCTTTAACGATTTTTAATAATTATTAAACTTTGCTATAGATTCATTTTGTATGTTTTGAAGGAGGAATTTGCTCGCAGTCGCCAAACAGTGGCGTGTAGATAATTATAATGTATATTTTTCCTAATTAAATTTAAAGGGTGTGTTTCGCCCGATCAACATTTTAAATTTGGGTTTTATTTATTTTTTTATTATTTATTTTTTATTGACAATTTAATTTTTTAATGAATTAATTCTTTTAATAACTGCTATCTTAAACCTAACGTCCAACAGCTTGGGAAATTATTTCCCAACTGTTGTATTGTCAAATTGTTAAGAACCATTTTTAAGATAAAGTTTAATTCTGTATTATTATTGAAAGCTACCGGTAGTGTATTTAGTATCAAGTGCGATTTTTGGTTTTTAATGAATGTTAAAACAACCCCAAAAACTATTATTTAATTTATATTAAATTTCCTTGAAAAATATTAAGGCAAAACATTTTGGCGCCCGAGCAGGGACGGTTTTAAAAAAATAAAGAATTCTGAATTGTTAATAAAAGCAACCGGTTTTGTATATATTTCCGAGTGTGATTTTTCGTTTTTAAAAGATTTCTTAAAACAACCCTAAAAACAATTATTTAATTTTCTTGAAATAAAAACTCCTTAAAAAATATAAGGGAAAAACAGGGTGTATAGTAGGGTCGGTCGATTTAGCAATCGATATTGTGCCATTAATTATATCGCCATCGTTTTAAGCGTAAAATTTTACCTAGGACGCGCAAAAAAGATCGATTTTTCGACAACAACTCGTCCAAAACCTCAAGAAAATTTTTTTTGGAGAAACTGCTATCGCCATCCTTTGAAGCG
Source organism: Pollenia griseotomentosa (assembly GCA_963931875.1). Classification (NCBI taxonomy): domain Eukaryota; kingdom Metazoa; phylum Arthropoda; class Insecta; order Diptera; family Polleniidae; genus Pollenia; species Pollenia griseotomentosa. The sequence continues at coordinate 187,344,307 of OZ007561.1, forward strand.
CACAATTTCACCTTGGAAAGGTATAATCATATTATATAAGATTATTAATTCTTTTGAATAAACTCAAACGCAAATCCTTTGATATCTTGCACGTGAAATAATGGACTTATTTCAATTCTAACAGCTCAATTATATCCTCTGTTCTGGTTTTCTGTGGGCTAAGTGTTTAAGTTAGAATCAAAATCAATCTATTTTCGGATTGTTTAATTTTTAATTTAATTTTTATCTCACTTTTACTGAATTCAATCCCGTTTTTGGATTATTTTATGTACGAAGCACTTGAATAATCCGTACTTGAATTAAGCATTTTGTACTTGTTTGAAGTACGGATGTATTGATCTTTCTTTTCAGTTTAAGAACTCTTATATCGTCATATCTCTTACAACAAAAGATAAGTGCGGTATTGTGTGATTTAATCGGCACGAGTTTTTAGATCCGTTTACCATGCAGAATGCAGTACTATTTTACAAAAGGCGAAGGTCTAAGTAAGAAGAAAAGTAGCTCAGCTGCGTTTTCAGTGCCAACTAAAAAGTGAATTCGCCTTGTTTATAGCTTTTTAATTATTTTTTTTTTAACAGATGTCATATAAATAAAGCAACCAGTCAACCATGGTCTGAAAATCAAGTTCAAGTGAAATTGCAATTGAACATATTTTGAAAACGATCTTGCTTTGAATATTTCTTCACTTTTTTATAATTTATACTTTTAGTGACACTTATTATTACAAGGACTACTCTTAGGTTGAGGATAAGCAACGGTAACTTTTTTAAAACTTAGCTAAAAATCTGGAACGATTTTGATTTCACTCGATTTCGGTTTGCACAAAATGACCGAATACAAAGAAAAAATAAAATAATTTATACTTAAATTAAGACATTTGTTTTCAAAATCCAAGACCTTCTACGTTTCCTTAAAAGTGCTTGGCGTTTATGATACAATAAAAAAAAAATTACCATCAACTTTGGTATGCGAAGAAACTACAAAGTTATTGGAAGTAGGTGTGTTTCATATAAAATACTCTCAAACTTTCTTCTCTGTCTCGTATTTTAACTTTGTGCTGATATTGCTTTTCCAACAACTTTAACAAGATGAGATTTAGAGCTATTTATTTGTTCCTTTCTATTTTTCTTTTCCAACGCACCAAACAATCATTTTCGACTCCTACACTTAAAGACAATTTGAGCTGGCTTTTTCCTGTTTTTAATACTGAAAATAGCACAAATTGAAACGCCCTACTCAAATGTGAAAACGAGAAAATGTCTACAATATCCTGATTTCAAATATCAATACAATCCCCGGAAAGAAAAACGCAACTTGAGAGTCATATAAGCAAACATATATGTATATGAATGGTGTGCCTTTGTGTCTTGAAAAGAGAAAAAAAAACTAAATCAGCACTTTATTATATTTTATATACGGTAAGTGCACTGTTCTCTGGTTTTTTTTAATAGTTATTTTCATTTTAAATGCCATAAAAAATAAGATTTTTTATTTTATTTTAGCTACTACAAGTAAATTGGAAAACAAAACAATAAAGAGATATTAAAACAGAGTTGTTAAATCAGACATTAAATAAAGCAAAAACGTAACCGAGTTCCCTTAAAAATAGAATTTTCCCAGTTAATTCCGGGATATTAAGTTTTTAATTTTTGCTTTTCCTGGAATTTGTAAAATTGTAAAATTCCTTTCTTCATAAAAATAATTTAATGAAAATTAAATTTGATGAACTTAAGCCCAATTAAAAATATAAAAAATTTGGATTAAAAACCATAAATAGTTAAAAAAAAATAACCACAATACTAATTATTGTTAAAGCTAAGGCACGTGCTCTATGTGTACATTTGTCCTTCAAGTTATGCTGAAAAAGGTCAACAAGAAAAAGAGAGACAAAAATTAAAAAACAAAAAAAAAAAAAAATTTACTTCAAGAAGAATTCTTGACAAAAGTACGAAAAAACAGAAGAAAGGTAAAACATGTAAAATCAATTAAAATGGATAGTCATTCAAAAAAGCAAATTTTGATCTACCAAAAGTTAAAATACAATTTGGTTTAAGGATTGATGTTTGACTATTGACGTCAGCAGTCGTCGATTGCTGCGAGTGTAAGACGGCAAATCCCTCTGAGCAGATCGAGTGGTTGCGAACGAAACATGTCAGTGTAACCTCCGGCCAGGGTTCGAGCCCAGCTACAGTCAAAGAATGAAAAATTATCAATAACAATTTTAATCAATTTTCAGGTTGTAAAATTCCTTTCTTCATAAAAATAATTTAATGAAAATTAAATTGGATGAACTTAAGCCTAATTAAAAATATAAAAAATTTGGATCAAAAACCATAAATAGTTCAACAAAATAACCACAATATTAAAATATAAAAACTAAGAAAACAAAGGAAAAATTACTTAGCCGATTGTAGCGAAACAGCGTATGTTAAACCCGAAACCCCACACTGATAGATCAACTAACTGCCAACTAGGCTTCTGGGGACACCTATAATTTGCAATTGATTCTGAATATTTTACGTAATTTATCACTAAAAAAATCGTCACATAATATTATTTAGAAATATCATTTATTAAAAATAGAACTTAAAAATCATTTTTGGATAAGAATAAATTTGTGTCAGATCAGAGTATTCGAAACAGTTGATAATACACAATTTCCGAAAGGATGTTTTAATTTTTAAGAAAATTCAAAACATTTTTCCGCTTTCCTGAAAAAGGAAAAAGTCTGAGAAAAACATAACTCTGGACTGAACAGCTTTAAGTTAAATATCTTAAGTGATTTGAAAATCGTTATGATATAAAAATGTGTTTGAAAATAAACAGAACATTATTTAGCGTTCGGCTCACACACCCAAGAACGATATCTATTTTTTTAGTGGTTTTTGTAGACGAACACAATCCTTCATACCGTTCGTAACTATTTTCAAGAAAGAGCCGAACATTATAAAGTGTTCTGTTCTTCGTTAAAAACCAGAGCAATTATAGTGATACTGAAAACATACATTATATTTTTAATGTTCTATAATGGTTCTTTTTTACATTGATAAAGAAATAAAAAAAAAAAAATTTTAGCAACAACCGCAGCAGGAACAGCTTGTGTGTGTTTTATGTATATGTTTTGTTTGTGTAAGATTGTTTTGCTGACTTTTTCTTTTTTTTCGTATGAGTATTTTGTTTTTGTAAAAAATGTTTGGTTTATTTTTCTGTTCGAAAGAAACGTTATTTTTTTTAATGATTTACTACACAAACACTATTAGCGTTTGTGTTTTCCACAAATCTACCGAACCGAACACTTAGGAGCGATATTTAGTGTTTATTTTCTAACACTGTTGCAAAAACTATCAGTTCATCTTCAAAATCTAGAATGCATTCATAGAGTATCACAAAAGCCAAACCGGTTTATTTAGAATATTATGAAAGTTGATTTGGAACACATAATATACCAGCACTGGAAGAAATGGACCGGTTCATTTGGAATATTATACAAACCAAACCGATTCATTTGGAATAATATAAAAACCTCAAGTGATGCACTTGAAATAGCACAAAACTAACGCGTTTTATGTGAAATATCATCAAAACCGAATCGAAAACCGTAACGATTATTTTGGAATATCATTAAAACTGAACCGATTTATCAAAACTTAACCAATTTATTTAGAACATTAGGAAAATTAAGATGTATGTATTTGGAATCTCATGAAAATAAAAGTGGTTTATTTGATAAACTAGAGTTCGTTTGAAACATTCATCTATATCGTGAATAAAATTTCCCTTGAAATTTGTTCCTTTTCCTTAAAGAAAGTACAGGAAAAAGCAAAATTTGAAGCTTAAAGCTCAACACTTTTTACTTACGAAAACCGTGATTAAGAGAAGCAAATCAAAGGACAAATATAAACATTCCATATTTATCGAAATAACAATACAATTTAAATGGACACTTTGTTTGACATCGAATGCGGTCATTTGCCCCCTGTTCTTAAACTGCTGGAAAACTTAACCGCTTCTTTTCGCGTATCATAAAAGTTTAACATTTTGTATCACCCTAACCGTATTATTCTTATGTGAAAAAAAATTGTTTGAAAAAAACTCCTGCTTTTCTCCCTAAAAGCTGGACCCTTGGGGAATATCCATGCAAACTCATCATGACTAAGATGTGTAAATAAATGTAGATGTGTGTGAGTGCACTTGTATTCGTAACTCAAGTATTTTAACCCCAAATTGTATTGCAAACTAAATGCCTTTACTGGTACTCTTCTAGTTCTAAATACCCATAAACACTTTTACTGGTTCTTTTACAGTTATGAGAAAAAACACAAGTAAGAGTGCTATATTCGGCTTTGCCGAATCTTATATACCCTTCACCATGATGAGATGAGAACAAAAAGTTATACACATAAATAACGTTCTTTAGATAGATAGGTATAAATAAATATTAGTTGAGCCACGCCAACTTTTTATTTCGCCATGCCGAAGAATATAAAAAAAACAAAAATATATGTACCTAAAACCCGTTTCCTCTTTTGCCAAAGTTGATGTTTGAAATTTGTTTTATAATCTTAAAATCGTTTTTTAGAACATAAAAAAATTAAATTAAAAAAATGAAAAAAAAAATTCTTTTTGGGATTCGAACTGGCAATATCATCAGTCTCAGGAGAGAACTTAATAACTCAGCTACGAGTGCTTTTACTGAAGAAGCGTTAAATTAAAATATATTGAGTCTATTAGTTTGTTTCTTCATTTGAGTGGCATATCATATACATGCATTAATGTGTATGTGGATGCGTAAAATTAAACACATTACAAATAAAATCCACCACTTGAAGTGAAGGGTATAAAAGAAACAAAAAAAACCACATTACCAACACTGTATTACCATAGCCACTGTATGACCGTAGAAACCAAAATTGAATTGGTTTGTATGGTATGTTTATGTCGTTTTGGCAATACAGTGTTGGTATGGTAATGTCACGTCTAATTGGACCTTTACAAAATGTATTCTTGGTTTTTACTCATATCTCAGCCATCCGATCTTGCTGAATTTCAAAAGCAAACAATTCCGGACCATATGTGACATAAATGTATAATAACCTTGCCCCCATCTTATATGGGGTCTTCGGGAAATCCATTTCAACGGACAAACGAACATCTTTAAATCAACTTCGCTCCTCATAAGGACCCAGAATAAATATTCTTAATAGGGTCTAACATTAATATTATAGAAATTACAAATGGAATGACAAACTTATATATACCCTATTCACCACCTGTGGTGAAGGGTATAACAAGTAAAAGTTTCATATTCGTCTGTACCGAATCTTAAATATCCTATAGCATAGTATTATATGGGCGCTATCGTCTCAAAATCTTTATTCCTGAAGCATATTTGTATGGATAATAGACCGATTTTTTAAACTAAATAACTCTTGTAGTTATTATAGAGAATATTTGACCTCAAACCCCTAAATTAGGGAGGACATTTGTATGGGAACCAGGTAAAATAATAGACAGATTTGACTCATATCAATATTTAAAACTGCTTATACCCCAGGGAGAATCGCTTCTGTGTTGATCCTTTCAACACAGTGAGAATGGTTTTGGAGCAATGTTATGAGTTTCGCGTTGCCTTGGAGTATATAGTATAGGCGTAGAATGCCCACGAAAATTCTAAATATAATCGGGGCCATGTACGCGGATTTCAAATGCCGAATTCTACACACCTTTCCCTCTGTGGTGAAGGGTATAAAAAAATAAACGAGGACAGAGATTTGGGGAGTTGAAGCAGGTCTTTCATAACCGTAAAGAACAAAAGGTTTTCTTTCATAAGTTTTGTTTTATATTTTTTCTTGTAGACGAATCTATTTCTGTGCAAAAAAGCTTGTTTTCTTACGGATGGTCACTGGCGTTCAATAAAGCCAACACGTGAAACGTCAAACAGTGGGCAAGTGGAAAAAAATTTTAACTTGAAAGGATGCTGGTGGCATATAATATGAGAAGTTAAGATTAATTAATTTTTTTGGAAGCATTTTACTAATTTAGTGGTTTGGCTCCACTGTATGACGTTGACACATTTTCTTTTTTTGGTCGCTGCCGCTGTAAATTACTTTTATGTTAGTATGTGGGAATTTAAGTGCACACTATTGCTTGGTTTATTTTTGTCCTTAAAAATTTTATGCACATGCTTAGGTGTATTGTACTCGTATGTTTGTGTGTGTGTGTTAGTTTTCTTTTAAGTGTGTTGGTTATTAAATGCTCTTGTAGGATAAGAAAGAAATTTTGTTTTTTCATTAAATCCTTAAATAGTTGGATAAACACAAACTTTTTCCTTTTTTGTACAAATATGTTGAATTAGTTAACAGAATAGAGTGAAATGAATATTTTTTTTACTCATTAAGCGCTATGGTTGTATTAGTGAAAATCTGATTTTATGTGTAAAAACGCTTGATGGAAAATCAAACCAATTTAAATTTAAGTTGAACTCGTGTACGTGAATTCGCCTTGATGTCAAGCATTTTGATAGGGAATGGCGCCCTTTAAATGGTAAATACACTTGTCAAATGCTGGTCATGAATCGCTTTATTTGGGACCATTTGAAAACTGAATTTGAAACTGATCAAAAATAAAGTGGGGTTGGTCATACATTTGACCCATCTAGGAGCATCCTATGCGCTGTATTAGCTAAATTTAAAAATTTCAACCATACAAATATGGCCGCTTAATAAAATTCTTAAATTTGGCCCCTGCAGCGCCTAGGATGCCCTTAGATGGGTCAAATGTATGACCAACACCACTTTATTTATCATCTCAATCATTTATTTTCAACATACTTACCCGCTATCCCCATTTCTTAAGGGGTCTCCCATACAAAATGTTCAATACAGACTAGAAACATATTGAAGAAAAACTCTCATAAATGCCCAGGAGTCGGCCCTAGTGGGATATAAAGTAAGACCGACCTCAATTAATTGTTTGTCCTTAACTTTTTCTCGAGACATACTTGCTCCTTATATCTTCTTTTTAGGGGGGCTCCATTCAAATATTGCGTTTTATGAAATTCTTAAATTAATTAAAATTTTTCGACTTTCGAATTATGTTTCTAAAACGACTGCTCATATTAGAAAAAAGGTTTACTTTCTTATTGCGGAATTTCGTTTTTTTTTTTTTAGTAATTTAAATAAATTAAACCGTTTTTGAGTTACGCGAACATGTGTTGTGCAACCTCCTCCATTTTCGAAATAACGGTATATCTCAAAAACAAGAGCTAACCCAAAAAAAAAAAAAAAAAAAAAAAAAAAAAAAAAAAAAAAAACGGATAGCACCATTGGATTCGGCGTACCCGATTTATGTTAAAACGTCATGTGCCCGGCTTGTCTACTTTTGCCACTAGCACAGTGTATTTAAATCGGAACTGCTTATAAAAAAAATATAGCAGTTGAAACTATTTACTTGGAACTCTATGAGAAAGACAAGAAACACAACCGTCGTCTTATTTGAAACATCATAAAAACAGAACCGTCTCAGTTAAAAAATCGTGAATACAGACTCGGTTTTTTTTAAAACATAAAAAAAAACAAAATCGGTTCATTTGGAGTTAAATGAAAACCAAACCGTCTTATTTGAGTCATCGGGAAAACCAAACCGGATTCATTTGGATTATAATCGGTGCATTTATTAACCATCATGAGAACAACTTCCCGATTCACATGGAATATTACGCGGCACTTAAATTTTTTGTTTTTATTTTCAAAATTAAATTAACAACAACTTTACAAATTTTCGCAATCCGTTCTCATCACACTTGTACGAATTATCGCCTTTCATTCTGTTTTTACTCGTATCGACTTCTTTTACAGGTTTTATTGCATTTTTGCCCTACCAGGGTTTTCTTTACAGTTTCACTTTTATTTCTTTTTCATTTTGTTTACATCAGCAATAATTGTTGGGGGTGTTTGCTGATGTTGGGTTACTGCCACTCTGCTGCTTCTAATGTTGCTGTCGTTTTAAATTATAAGGTCAAATGTATTAAAAACGACAAAAGACAAAAGAAAGGATAGGGTGTGAATACGAATAAATAACGTTTAGTTTGGAATATTTTGCAAAGAATTTATAGTTTTTGTTTTGTTAATCGAACGACTTTTTTTTGGGGTACAATAAATAACTTTAGCTATAAACTAATTTTGGAATAAAAAACTTAAATAATAACCGAAATTTGTATTTTAGATTTAAAAACGAAGTTAATTTTGTTATAATAAGAATTATGAATTAAAATTTTATTTTTAACAAACGGTGTTGTTAAAAATTCTCTTGAGATGTTTTACACAGATATGGATTGTACACCTGACAAAGCCACTGCGAAGTAAATTTTTGTTTAAAATCAGCTTTAAGTAGCTCCATAAACAACCTTATTACATATAAATCTTTGCCCATTTTTGGCTGCCCTGTGCCCATGTTCTGTAACTCTCGCGTCGAGAAACTTTTCGATTGAAATGTGTGAAATGAAACAAAAATGCCATATCGCTCATTTGCTGCAAGACCGGCATAAATCAAAAAACACAATTTTGGAGTTAGTGATGCAGAATTGTTCGCTATGTTTTTCTTTATATTGTGTATAAAATGCATCTTTATATCTTTTATACTTTCCCTATTTGAAGAGAATGTATCGTTATTTTTTCTAAGTGATGAGAGCAAATCAAAAACTTTAAACGCGTTTATCTCGAAATGGAATTTTTGGAGTTATGCCGGCCTTGCAGCAAATGAGCGATATATTGAAACAAACAGCTGTTTCTTTCACTAAACTGTCTGTAACTTTTTTGGCGAGTACTAGCTGCCACGTGAGGAAATTATTCGCCAATTTGCAGAAAAAGTGTGCCTGCAACATTTTTGTGAGAAAAGTTACCGCTTTGAACTGCCAAATAAACTCACGAATAAAAATGGGGCGAGAAAAAATTTCAACACTAAAAGTAGTTAAAAATGAAAAATACAAAGAATAATAATAATAATAATAATAATAATAATATTTTGTTCTTGGCATATTTTTTTATTGTTTAATTCTTTTACTTTAAACATTTTTATAAAATAAACGAATATTTTCAAAGCTCGCTTGCAAACAACAAACATTAAAGTCGCACTTTACATTAGTATAGCCGACGGTTGTATTTTCGCCGCCGTCGTTGAAACATTTTTAATTTAAGTAAATTTTGGTCGCCGTCAACGATATGTGTTACTGGCGTTCTCAACATCTGCAATGTCACATCGGCTTCGAGTGCAATGTTATGACATTTATAACGTAACGACGTAATCTCTTTTGATAGTTTTCGACATGAGTTACAAGTTACAGACACACTTTTTTCTCACTTTTCAAGAAACGATGGAATATTTTGTTTCACATCTTTCCGTTGCGAGAAGTTCTCACTATAGTTACAGAATATGAGTACTGGGCGGTCTTTGTCTTCTGCCTTTCTCTGATAGCCTGAACTAGCTAGTTTCTAGAGTATTATGACAAATATTTTTTCATAAATATTTAAACAAATTTATATTTATATATAAAAATGTAAAATATTTTTTTTTTAATGTATGTATTTTTTAATTTTTAAAATATTTGTTATGTAAATACCACATGACCCACAGCAAAGAGTTGATAAATAAACTTTTATTTATTTTGAATTCTTTTTTTTATTATTATTATAATAATAGTTATCGTAAAAAAGTCGTGTTTTTAATTTAAACAATAAAAACATACATGATAGTCCGTTGCAGGGGTTTGTTTATTGCGCTTTTTTAGTTGTAAATTTTTGTTAAAAAAAAAAAAAAAAAAAAAATAGTTTATTATAAAATGCAAATTAAAAAAAAGCCTTGTTTAATTTTGACACTATGGGCATTAAAATTTTTTTTTAATCAGATTAAAAAAACTAATGAGCTAATTGTAGAAATTCAAGTGAATTTTTCCGCAATCCCTTCTTTCGAAGTGTTCCTAAATTCAATTTTTACAGCCTTTTCTGCAGGTGCAAAGTGTAATTATCAATAGGTTTTTCATTCCGTTTATAGTTGCTACAATATAAATTTCAGACCCTATTTAGTGTAAGTATTCTTGCTCTTTATGCTTTTTTAAGTATTCGGCATCATAGAAATGACGATTTGGAGTCAATTTCATAAAAAAAATCATCAGTGCGATGACTCTGTAATGACAAGCTGTCATTGAGATGGATTAAGTCAAAGTGAGAGAATATTTTTGCACATGTTTCTATTACTATTACACCAGCAGCATGTCCGATATGGTTTTCGTAATCATTCTACTTTGAAAATTTTATGTATTTAACTAAATAATTTAAACAACTAGAATATGGGAATTTTTGTTTCCTGTTTTTCTTTTTAAACAAGAAAATAATGTTAAAAATATAAAAATTGAATTAATGTCAATATGAATGGATGATGCATATAATATGAAAAAAATTTTATGATGACCTTCGTCATTGGATTAATGTCACTTTTTGCCTCATTGATGCCATTTGTAATAACATTTATGTCACAATTCTGACGTTAGGGCATCTTCAATATGCAGTTTTCTATGAGTGTATGGTGAAGATTTTATAAGATTCGCCACAGTCGAATATATAATTTTTACTTCTTTTTTTTTTAATTTCCTTAGGAAACAGTGTAGTTTGCATAAGTTTTATTTCAAATTTTTTTTTATTTGATATTTAAACTATAAAAAATATGATGTATAGGTTGGTTGGTGGTTATGTTTTCATAAAAACTAGCGAAACAAAATATAAAATAAAATGTTTTTAACAACACAGGAAGACACGCAACGAGGAGAAAAAATATGTAGAAATGAAACAAACATGTCACATGAACAACATGTCAGTCAAAATGGTTTAACAATCTACTTGTATTGTCAAAAGTTTTATATGAAAAATAGAGGAAAAACAGTGTACTCGTAAAAAAAAACCAACGAAAAAAAAGAAAAAAAAACTACAATTTCAGTTTAAATAAAAACATATTTTTTTAAAAAATTTTTTACACACTCCCTCCCATAACTCGAACAAATGCAAGAGATTGTATTAAAATAGTCATTGTCAAAGTCATGATAAAAATAATGGTTACAATTATTTCAACAGTCATGGGGACGAGAGTGAGTGACGTGGGTGGAATGGTGTTTTCAGAAGGAAGGAAACCAAATGCAACCATAAAGTTGGCAAAAAAAAAAAATTGATAGTCGCTGGTTGTTGTTGTAATGGTCACTGGTTTTAAATTTTTTGATTAAAATTTATTTTTTAAATAAATTCATAATTCTATGCAGGTTTGTTTTATGTTAAATAAAAAATGTCACATGCAAAATTTTGTGCTTTCTTTTGCTGTTTGTCTTGTTAAACAAATATTTAAAACTGTTGCAAGTGACATTTGCAAATGACAAGACAATTTATTAGATACATATAATAATTTTAGACAGGAGGGTTCAAGCTAAAGCATTATACATAGTTATGTATGTTAGAGAATGTGTCTAAAACCGTTTTAAATCAGGGGCATGGAAAACGACTAGATGATGTCCAAAAAAATCTTAGTCTATGATTGTGTCAGTAAGAAATGTGATTACATACTGTGTTGTTTTAACTTTATCCGTACAGAATTTTGAGTTTTGCAATAGTGAGTAAGAGAAAATTGTACTGAAAGAAAAATTACAGTTAGGTTAATGCACAAAAGCGTAGGATGCCCGATGCGCATAATGCAAAAATTAGATTTTCTCTTTATTTTTGCAAGCGTCATAAGGGGCATACAGAGAAATCAGCAGGTATAGACAAAAAAAAAATTGACTGTTACTTGCGGTGATGCCGAGTAAAAAGTATTGCATGTAACTTGAAGCGCAGAACGCAAGTAAAGTATTAAAAGCATGTAATACTATGTTTCCAACATGAGCAAAACAACTTGTTTTGCGCAAAGGCGTTTCCATTATGTTGCAGAACATGGAAGCAAACAAAATTTATTTTGAAAAAAAAAATTATATATAAACTTGTTTTATAGAGTTAATAAATAGAGCTAATTTTTGTAAATCCCGGAACGATGCTGGCCTATAAAAGAATAAAATATGTTGTATTCCAAACCTGTGGTCACAAATTCAAATAACAGAATTCTATACCGCGATATCGTCTAAAACAGTCATACAAATGATATTGTCTTTCGAACATAAAATGATTTTTTCGAAAGATTTTTGCAGAAAATTAACAAAATTAAAAACCGAAAATCAGAAATATTTTTATGTCGTCAATTAATCAACTTAATCTAGGGGGCTAATTATAGCAGTCGTGACCGAAACAATTCGAATTCGATTCGAAAGCAATTTTATTTCTAATTCTTTAAGTCGATATTGAAACCATTTATTTGGGTTTTCATAGCACTGAAAAAATTCTTTCTATCAGTCATTACTGAACGAATCGAAATAAAATTGCTTTCGAATCGAAAAAGTATTTGATCACTACTGCCAGAATTAGCCCCCTTGGGGAAACAATTCGTAAGAGTGTATGAAATTATAGGCAAATTATAATCCTATTTCTTCGACCATTTTTATTAATTAATTTTATAAAAAAGTGACCTTAAACTTAAATATTTTATTAAAGTATAATATGAAATTATAGGCGTACATATAAATCCAGCAACATTTACAAGTCATATAATAAGCCGAATTAAATAAAATTTTTCTTAATGGAAATGATATTTTTTATTAAAAAAATCTAGTTTTATTTTGAGCCACTATGGCCACTTTGGACTAACGTTCCAAAATTGAAATTCTTTCAATAATATTAAAATCTTTTTAAAAACTTTTTACTTACCTTCTCTTACATCTTTATAGGCATCGTCTACATGTGCTTCCTTATAGATTATCGAATGGAAACCAATATTTTTAACGATCTCATCATGATGATCTTCTATGCTTTTACTTTTTTCTAAAGGTGAACTTATTGTTGTAGTAGACGTCGTCGTCGTTGTAGTTGTAGACGTAGTTGTAGAATCGGATAAAGTGGTATTAATAGATTTATCAGTACTGTGCAATTCCAATGATTGCATTTGTGTAAAATTTGTTGGAAAATAACGTTTGGCATGTTCAACATAATAGGCATCACGTTCGGTTATTATTTTACCCTCAAATATACCATCCAATATAGAACCGAATACATAACTATTACGATCCCCTATCACATCGCCCTCATAAATATGATCAGTTGATACATTGAGAGGGCCATTGCTATCAATTATCTGCAGAAAGATAATAGGAATTAAAAACAAATTTATGTTTTAGAGTACTTAAGAACATCTTCGTAAAATGAAATAAAAGTAAATCAAAAATTTCTTTGCAACAATTAAATTCCGTTGCTGATTGATTTGATTTAGTTGTGTAAATTGCTTTTTTTGTTTTAATTTAGCGTATTAAAATAATAAAAAAATGTTGAAATTTCAATAAATTTCATGGAAAAACTAATGTATTGCATTAGGGAAATTGTTTCATCAATTTGACGAAAAATTTTGTTGTCGATTGATAAACTCAATTGCGGTTACTAAATTTTTCAGTTTTTGAGGTTAATTTTTTCTGGAGTAACGAAATATGAAAATTAAACAATTTAATTTTGAAGTAATTAAATTTGTTTTCTATCCATGTGACAACACATTTAATTGGCACAACGTAATATTTTCGAATTTATTGATATTTAAAGAAAAATTCGGATTTAATTCAACAGTATTTCGACTTACCTCTAACTTATTACTAAATGTATATAAATCACGTTTTAATCTAATATGGAAGTCTCTTCCATGTGCTTGAAATTTTAAATGTACAAAATGATCTTTGGTCACGGATCGTCGGGCTCTATGGTGACTAGTGCGTATATGTTGATGATCATAATCTAATGTTTCATAATGGGATATGTATTCGTTTAAGCGGTTGTAACCTGTAAATATAAAAAGGAAAATTGAGGATTTTATTAAAATATTGCATCAAATTAATCAAACTTTAAATAAAATATAACTTTAAAACAAATAAATTAATATTTTATATACATTAAGTTAATAAGAAATTGGTGCTTAACAGATGGCGTTTCTTGGACACAGGGTTCGTCCCTTTAATAATTTGTATGGTACTCTGAAGGGTAAACTTCCGTCATTTATTCAAACTTAGTGCCGGTTCATACACGTCAAGTTTGACTCGCCAAGTCTTGAGCTTTTAGGAGAGAAGGGAAAAGAGAATGCCATATCGTTTCCCGTCTCTCCTAAAAGCACAAGACTTGACGGTGCCGTGTTACCGGGAGCTGCTGACTCCCTGTTACTAGAAGCGTTCTCTGTCCAGCATCTATCTCAAGATATCTGTAAATTTTAACAGCACCTTTTTTGCCCCGAAGATGTAGCACGAAAAGGTGGAATATTTTGAAATTATGTACATTTTACTTAGAGTCTAGTCCCGCAAAGCCATTGGGATTATCTGCATGCCATTAGATTATCCTTTCAAATATTTCCCTACATACCACTGGGAGTGGAATTTTTTTTAAATGGAATATAAAAACTAGTTCATCCAAAGGGCATTGCTCCATGAGGATTATTGTCGAATTCGAGAACAACTTTCAAAATCATTAAAAGCCACTTAATTCGCAATCTAAAAACATGTGCAAGAAACCAAGAAAATTGGGAACTCCACAAGTTAAAGCTCAGAGTGATTAGACTTATATTTGGCATGTCCAAAAAAACAAGCAATTTTTAAATCATGTTATAATGAAAACCTGAAGCGAAAAATATATCGCATGTAACACTTAACCAACTAGCCAAAGACGAAAATCTAAAGTAATGCTCTGTATATTAAACAATATTGTGTTAAATTAATGAAAAAAATTACCTAAATTAAGTTATTACATTAAATTAATTTAATATTTCGTTCTTAGACATTTAAAATAAATTTAAGCAAATTAGCTACTTAAAATTTTTAAAGAATTTAAATTCCATGCTCAAAGCATTAAAAATCATTATCCCGCTGTTACTTGTAATCTGACTCACTGTACGTGTAAGAAGTTTAAAAAAAAGCTAAAATTTATGTCCGAAAACGAACAGACAACAGATAACAACTTTTACAGCAACAAGTTCATATTTTTTGACAGATCAAAAGAGGGGGGAAATATACAAAATTTATGTCTTTTGTTATAATTTTATTTTTAACATTTTGCTGTTTATCCTGCTTAATAAACACACAATCATACAAATAACATTAACCTTAATCCTTACTCTCAGACACAGAGGCCAGAGAACAAAAAAAAAAAAAAAAAAAAAAAAAAAAAATAATAAAATAAATTAATGTTTCACAATTAAAATGACAAATGTTTTCAATAAAAAACAAAAGTTATGATCGCAAATAAATCAATAATACCCAGACACACTAACAAAAACTTATTTGTCTCAGCAGAAAAATACCGACACAAGATAGATACTAGAAAGGCAAACTTAAAATAAACTATAAAAAAGTCAACTCTACTTTGGTTTAACGACTTTATTCACCCTTATTATAAAAGTCGACACAAGTCAACGGCAATGGAACAATTATTGTATTTTCTTATGGGCCGATGACAATTGAACTGAAGTTGAGTTGCCAGCAACAAAATCAGGCAACGCCGTTCATGTTAAAATATAAATTAATAAAAAAATTTTCTTGTATATTTTAACATGAGCGGCGTAGATTGATTTCAGTTGTGTTGTCATCCGTAATCGACCCATTAGTCGCTTTTGACGGCAATCGATTTCTATTAACAAGCACCTGGTATTTTTTGTATATATTGCGCCCCGCTTTTAATGCGGATAATTAACTTTGGCTTTCATCTAACTTTTAACCAGCGTTTAAAAAACTGCAATTTCTTTCACGTCTTCATTTCTGATTGGCAAAAAAACTAAATGTTAACGGTCGTTGCCATTCCAACTCAAAAAGCTCAAAAAGTTGTACACAAATATTCGTTTTTTGTTCGACAGTTTTTGGTTTCGACTGCAGTTTTTTAAACACTGCTTTTAACTTTTACTGTTGCCGTTCTTTAGATATTCTGAAATCTATTTTGTCTTTGTATGGGAAGTGCCAAGCCCACTTGTCCCAACCCGCCTAATTATTGACTGATGCTGTATTTATGAGAGATGCCCTCCAGTTACCAAACACTTTTTAAGCCAATATAAAACAATAGAAAAAAATATCTCAAGAGCACAAAGTTACACCGATTGTTAAAAATAATATTTTAATTCAACAAACTTTTTATTTCATTCGATGAAAAAACTTATCAAAATTACACATCACATTTTTTTTAGGACCAGCACTCAGGGAGTGACCGCTACTGATGAAATGAAATGAAATCATCCGTTGTTAAATTAAGCACAAATGTTTGACAACAGATGGTGTCAATTTTATTTTTCTTTTATCCGATATTTATCCGACTGTACTTGCAGGATTAAGATTAAAGTTTTTCTTTTCCCAGACTTTTTCATTTCCCGGGAAAGCGGGATTTATTTTAAAATTTCTAGGGATACCGGGAATTCCCGCTAAATACAAATCGATGCAAAATATTATTTAATTTAATTTATTTGCACAATTAACATGGAACGGTAAATTTTAGGCACGTGGGTTTTTACCAGAATTAGTGCATGCAGTGACGAGTAGAATAGAAAACCAAAAAGTATTTTTTTATTACACAATACCAAAATCAGCGATAAGAAGGGCAAAGGGTAGGCGCTAACCTGATGACGCGCAGTGTATACTTAATTAAAATTGCTAGGAAATTTAAATTTTCTAATAATGAAAATCTTTACAAGTAAAATAGAATATAAATTATATACCATAATCAACCTACTAACATTTAATCTTTTACAATCTAACAAAATTTCAATCAATTAAAATAACTCTAAAATATTTTTCAACAGTAAATATGTGTGTATGTATATGTGCAGAAGAAATTGATATTAAGCATATTTATTTGCAAATAATTCTAGAAGGAAGTATTTCTGTAAACACAAAATATAAATTATAATATTTAAATACCCACATAATTGCATCTTTTAGTATAAAATTTATTATTTGCTGTTATTTAGAGAAATAAAGGTAAACGATACATTTCAGTGCGTATGTATGTGGCATGCACTGTAAGGAGTATGTACATGAACTTAATAAAATATTGACCAGATAATTGAGAGTACTTAACTAATTAAACGTAGATGAAAAACGAAGTTTATCAAATATAAAATACTATTTTCTTTGATGTGTTTGGAGTGAAAACGAAAAAATCTTAGCCTAAATTTTATTCAAATATTTTTTTAAATTAATAATTAGTATTGTGGTTATTTTGTTGAACTATTTATGGTTTTTAATCCAAATTTTTAATATTTTTAATTAGGCTTAAGTTCATCAAATTTAATTTTCATTAAATTATTTTTATGAAGAAAGAAATTTTACAACATGAAAATTAATTAAAATTGTTATTGATAATCTTTCATTCTTGAACGTGGCCGGGGCCGGGGCTCGAACCCTGGCCGGCAGGTTACCATGTCATGTTTCGATCGCAACCACTCGATCTCCTCAGATGGATTTGCCGTCTTACACTCGCAGCCATCGACGACTGCTGACGTCAATAGTCAAACATCAGTCCTTAAACCAAATTGTATTTTAACCTTTGGTAGATCGAAATTTGCTTTTTTGAATGATTATCCATTTTAATTGAATTTACATGTCTTTCCTTTTTTTTAATTTTTTTTTATGCAAAGGCTCATATTCAAAAAGATCTGGCAAGGATTTGGAAATACAATTTTTGCTCGATAGAGCTTAATTTGAAAAAATAACACAACACAATTAAATTTAAAAAAAAAATTTTTTTACGATTTCGGACATTTCGGCTTGCAGCTGTTCTTGACGAATTGCATTCTAAACGTTCAATTTTGGGCCACTTTTTCGAGCATTGCTAGCCGTATGTCAGGAATGACACAAGAAATGTTGGTCTTCAATTGCTGCTGGTTTATCAGCATAATCCTGTGACTTTACCTAGCCCTACAGGAAATAATCGAGATGTGGTGCCAAATTTTATTCTCAAAATTAACTTTTCCCTAAATTTCGATTTGAATAAGACTACGGTTGCGGACGCCGTATTTCCATCCCTTAGCGACATCCTGTTCAAACCACATCTCGACAGAATCAATGCCATCCATATTTTCAAGCAACATCTCCACTGACCATAACAAGAGCTTTGGCTTAATTTTTAAAGAAATAAGGTCCGACCGTGCTACACGCGTGTTAACCGCACTAAACGGTGAATTTTTCTGGCTGTAATGGGATCTGTTTGATATTGATCTTAGTCTGCGATCTGCGAGAATTTTGTTTGTTAATAATCACGTTAAGGCAAAAATGTACCTCATCGCAGAACACAATTTTGCAAGTGTGTCAGTTTTCAACTGCTCTAGAGCCCATTCGGTGGAAAAATTTAATTTAAAGGTACACGATTATCTGCCCCATAAAAATCACGAAGTCTTCTTTAAATTGCGCAAAAATATTCCTCATCGCTGAACACAAATTCGCGATAAAAAATCGGCACGGTTTCCAACTGCTCTAAAGTTACACGATTATGTGCTAAATAAAAATCACGAAGTCGTCTTTAAATTTCGTGAATCGATGACTCATTTTTAAAGTCAATTTGTATAATTTGGTAGCGTTGTTCAAGACTAAATCTATTCGCGATGATTTGATCATAAATGTCAAAAGGTAAGCGCTGTATGACAATTCGTTTTATAGGTAACCCTTTTTTGAGTTCTATTTGGCGTAAAAAAACATACTTCATTAGGGAAAAAGTAAAATTTCTAAAGCACAATCGGCGAAAGGTGGAAGCCAACATTTTTGCACAAAATTTTCACGTAGTTGAAGGAAAGAGCTCAAACTCTTGCGACCAATGACGAATCGAGGAATTGTGATTTTCTTCCACACTTTTGTTTACAATGACGATATTCTTCTTATGCGCACATTATTTTAGCCTGTTTGTGTTATTGAATCATTTAGAGAATATTTTGCATAAAGTCGCCTTGAAGTAGTTCTATTCGATGAATGATTTTCAAAGTAAATTTGAATGATTAAGTAACGTTGTTCATTAGTCCATGGTGATTTGCAGAGCAAACTGGTCATAAATGTCAAAAAAATGAGCGCAGTATCACAGTTCGTTTGATAGCTAACCCTTTTGTAAAGTCTATCAATTTGAAAAAACTGTCTTTATGTGGAGAAAAAGTAACTTTCTCTTTTAAAAATTTCAATTCAACAAGGAGAATTTGTTTGGCAAAACTATTTTACCAATTCTTGGATCCTTCTCCACTGTGCACATAAAAGACAAGTAAAAAAAAATTCAGTTTTCAGGATATTTGTTTGATTATTAAATTGAAGTTAATTAATGTAAATAATTGAAATTTATTATTTGTAGAATTTATGAAGAAATTTTAATACGAATT
The DNA here is from genome assembly GCA_963931875.1 of Pollenia griseotomentosa. NCBI lineage: Eukaryota > Metazoa > Arthropoda > Insecta > Diptera > Polleniidae > Pollenia > Pollenia griseotomentosa. The sequence goes on from OZ007561.1 coordinate 187,363,789, forward strand.
TAGAATTATGTGTTTGTAAATAAATTTTATTGAACTATGAATTAGTTTTCTTAAACATTATATTTCTAAGAATATAGAAAAATAAATAAATTTTAAATGAATAAATAGTAGGGTAATCATTTAATCGGACTTTTGCTTTAATCGGTTAATCGGTCGATTAATTAAACGAGGTTTTGGTTTGATCGGTTAATAATCGGTTAATTTTGTTATTGATCGGTAAACCGATTAATAAGGTTGTTTTCTAAATTCAATAATAATTTCAATAAATAAAAATTACAAATTATTTATTATTTTTAGTTTATTAGTAAACTGTAGGGTATTCATTCGGTTAACCGTTAATCGGTTAACCGATTAATTACTACCCGATTAACTGATCGATTAATTTAAAATTGGCTTTTTTCGATTAACGATTAAACCGGTTAATTTCAGTCGATTAACCGATTAACCGAAGTAACAAAATTTTTAATTTTATGTAGTATTGTAACATAATTTTTGTGTTTTTAGTTATTTGTTTTGTCTCATATACAAAAGGTATGTCTTAAGAAACATATTTTTTCCTTCTAGCAATACCCTAGAGGGAAGCAAACTGACACCAAAGTAGTCCCGTGATAGGTCTTTGGTGGTAGAGACCGGTTCTAGTTTCAACACTTTCTATTAATAAGACCTATCACTTTTACATGGGGTTGTCATTGGAGGGTATCAATTTTCTCAATGGACGTGTTTAGTGTCAGTTACAACAATGTAGTTTTATTTCAATAAAATGTAGTATTTTTTCAATAAAACAAGTCCTAGAATTAAATTCAAGAACCAAATTTTTAAAAGTCCCAAAAAATGTGTCACCACCGGTTAAAACTTTACTGTAATTCATTACTTTGTCTACCTTTTTGTTCTTCATAAACCAGTTACATGTTTGGTTCTCCTTTCACTGGTCATGAGTTCTTTCTCTTTGTACCTGTTAAATTTTCACAACTCTCAGGATCAGTCTGTTGGACCAATTGACCCAAATTTCCCGCTGGGTACATTCTTTAAATACAGTACAAAATCAGGAAATACAGGAAAAGAACTGAGAAATTAGATAATCTGTATTATGGATTGCTTTCGAGATTTCCAACATCTTCGATAAGTGAAAGAATTTTTTCCAAGTCGAGTTTTATCGAAACTAAAGAAAAGAATCGCTTAAATCCTAAACATTTAAGCCAAATTATGTTTCTAAAAGATTATTTAATAAGATCTTTAGTTTTGAAAAATTTATTAATAAAATGATCTCACAGTTTATTTCTTATTAAATATATAATATGTATATATTATTATTTATTATATATTTATGAATTACTTCTTTGCTCGTTTAAGTTCAAGAATTATTTTGTTTGTTATGTTATTGTTTTTTTTTACTAATAAATTCCAAATAATAAATAATTTTTGCATTTTTATTTATTGAAATGACTTAATTTATAACAAAACTTTATTAATCGGTTAACCGATCAAAAACAAAATTAACCGATTATAAACCGATTAAACCAAAACCTCAGTTAATTAATCGAGCGATTAACCGATTAAAGCAAAAGCCCGATTAAATGAATACCCTAGTAAACTGTGAGATGTTGCTGTGTTACTATCGAGAGTTTCTTCTGTTGTCAGGTAATCATCTAAATGATCCTGACAAAGCTCAGCACTGAACATGCAAAAAGGTTTATTTCCGAATTCCTTAATTTCTGTTTTTGTACAGTGTTTTAAGAATGTATTTCTGGAAAAAAATATATTGTATGAAAAATATTTCTAAACACAACTTTTTTGGTGTACTTTGGTACAGAGATAACATTGTTAAATGGTATATGGTTGCATTGTAGAATGCATTTGAAAAAGCGAGTTGCTTTGCAACTAACGTTTTGGAACTTACCCATAGTTAAAAACACAAAAAATATGGTTCAATACTACAAAAAATTCTAAATTTGGTTACATCGGTTAATCGACTGAAATTAACCGGTTTAATCGTTAATCGAAAAAAGAAGCCAATTTTGAAATAACCGATCAGTTAATCGGGTAGTAATCATATGATAAACCGATTAATGGTTAACCGAATGAATACCCTAATAAATAAATTTAATAAGAATTCTAAAAGTCCAGATATTCTTATTTAGATTAAATTGATGGATGGATAGGTAATAATGAAATCAAATATTAGAAATAAAAAAAAGAAACGCAAAATATTTTTCAAATAGAAGAATAAGCAAAAAAATAATTTAACTTAGTACTAAGTAGTAGTCTTTGGGATCTGTAATAAATTAAAAACCAATATTTACAGAATATGATATCAAAATTCCTGCTTATATAAGATTAATAACTGCTAAATTTCATGAGAGACAGGACAACGGCCCCTTTGTGATACCATTAGACAGCCACGAGTATAAGGATAAGATTACACCGTACGCATCACTGTAACCTCCAAAAATTTCGACTCCCTGCTGAAACGAATGATTGATCTTAGTCCAACTTCAGATAGAATATCCAAACAGGGCAATATTCATCTCCCAAATGCCTTTTTATAATATCTCTCAGACCTTTCTTCTCTTCCTTCTAATAGCTCTACAATAGTCATTATGTAACAGGACCAGACATATCAACCAGTGACCCGTAAAGACCGATGCCAACTAGATTGTCTATAAACATATCGTCAAAAAGTCATCTATATTTGGCTAGGTCGTCTGCAGTTTGGTGTCCACTGGACAGCCATTATGTTCAGGCATTCAGGCCATTGAAACCTTCATTGCTTCCTTCGCAAGAATACTTTCATACAATTTGTAAACAGAAAATTAAGAACAAAAGAAAATAAAAAACTAAAACAATAAAATCAGAAAGAGAGAGATTCAATTAAGCGCTTGTAAATTTGTTATTGAAGTTGAAGACTCCGTTCTGTTTTAACACCGAATCTATTTTATTTTGAGAGCGTTTTTTCTTATGATCTCACATAGTATATACACTCATTCTCGCAACATTGCTACCAATGCGAGTTTAACAAGTTAGACTCATTAGAAAGAGCAATAATACCAAATTGTCAAATTTTGTATGCATCAGCCAAAGTATGTGCAAATGTGCTTTAAATTTGTTTTTTTTTTTTTATTATATGTAGACAATTTTTCTAATTCGGTTTTTTTTGTAAAACGCTCCTAAATGAGTCTAACTTATTAAATGTGTCTTGAATGCACCATATTTTCATTAAATTTCATTAATATTGTAAACAGAAAATTAAAAACAAAAGAAAATTAAATATTAATTTTTTTTTTTTTAAGTACAACTATAATCTAATTTTATTTATTTCCCTGAAGGAATCCTGGGAACAAGTGTCTCCAATTCACCAGTTTTGTCGACTATTTTGGTGACATTGTCAACGAAGTGTCTACACTACATTTGCCACTATATTTGGCTTAAATACGAAAATGTTTTATCAAAAACAACTGAGAAGTACAATTCCTATAAAAGTTAAAGAAATAATAAAAAAGATTGTTATGATTTCTTATTCGTACCAACAGTGTAGACTACATTTACTAAAATGTACTAGTGATACTCTGGTTCCAATGTCTACATATATTTCCAAAGGAACTACCTAGTCAGTAGTACCAGCGTCATTAGTAGATTTCCAATGACACGCACATGTTAAATGTCTACAGTAAACAACATTGTCTGAGGTATAATAAGTCACGATCACGACTGCCTAGTTCTGGCAGTCGTGATCGAGTACTTTCTCGAATAGAAATTATTTTTTCAGTATTGTAAAACTCAAATTATTGCTTTATAACACTGCAAAAATAATTCTGATTCGTTTAGTATTGACTGAGATAATTAGATATTAAATTGCTTTCGAATCGAGAAAGTACTCGATCACGACTGCCGGAATCAGGCCCCTGGTGACTGTGTCAATAGTGAATCAGTACAGATTCACTAGTGACATTTCCTGCAGGGTTATTATGATACAAATACAATTAACAGATATTTTCTAACCTAATTTATCGAGCAATTGTAACGTAAACATTGAGGCTGTTATAGGTAAACAGATTACACTAGTTTACAAAATGAAATTTTTTTCATGTACATTTGATGAGATGTAATTTTTCTTATGTATTTTCTTCCGCTGAATTCAAAATTCAAGGTTAAATTTTTTTTTATGGAACAGTTTTTGAGATATGGTCATTTTCTAATTTTTTCGACCTTTTTTCACTTGACAAATTATATCTCGAGCTAGATTGGTAAAGCGGTTCAAAATATATTGATGAAAATATGGCACATTTTCAAAAAAAATAAAAAATATAAATATAATATACAAAAAATAAAATATGATTTTTTTGAAAATGTGCCATATTTTCATCAATATATTTTGAACCGCTTTACCAATCTAGCTCGAGATATAATTTGTCAAGTGAAAAAAGGTCGAAAAAATTAGAAAATGACCATACCCAATAGGACATATCTAGCTTGAGATATAATTTGTCAAGTGAAAAAAGGTCGAAAAAATTAGAAAATGACCATATCTCAAAAACTGTTCCATAAAAAAAAATTTAACCTTGATTTCTGAATTCAGCGGAAGAAAATACATAAGAAAAATCACATCTCATCAAATGTACATTTTTAGTGTAAACCAGTGTTAGAGACCCTGGCGAGAATCGAACCTGCAACTCTTGCACTGATAGATAAGTTAACTACCGGGCACCCAAAATCAATATTATTTCCATACTTTGTTGCAATGTCGTTCACTTTCTTTTGCATAACTTTATTTTTCTTACACAGTTTTAAACAAATTTTCCTAAGAATCCTAAAAAATAATGTAAATATTCCTTTGACCTGTTTCAGAATGTAACAACAACTAATACAATTTACAATACAGAAAAAAAAAATAACAAAAATCAAATTTTCTTCTACGTTTTTTATTTTTTGTAATACATGGCAATTTAAACAAGCCATAACCATATAATGATGAAAATTTGTTAGAAGAAAAACTTTTTCCATTTTTTATAGGTTTTTTTTCTCCTTCGTTTCAGATTCTTTAAAGCTGTAGCTGCACAAAAAAAAAAAACTTTAATGCAAATTTGTTAAACGTGCTTCTAAACAAGTTTTTTCTTGTTAATAAAACGAGCTAATAACATATAGACTTTAAGGCAGAGAAAAGATGTATTAAAATGTGGATGTTTGAGTTTGAAAGAAATTAAATCAATAGTTAGTTACTTTGAAGAAAATTTAGTAAAAATGATAAAGTTTTAAATCAAATGTTTTCAGATACTGAAAAGTGAAAATCATTTTTAAAAAAAATTTATTCAGGCGTGTTCTGGAAATCGAAAACGCAAAACGCAAGTACTTGGAAGTTGTTTTTAATACAATTTTAATGTAATTGTTATAGTTTTTGCTATAAAATTCTGTTTAATAGAGAAATATTTGTATAAAATTTGTCATAAAATTCTTTTATTACAGAAATCTTATTGAAAAAAGACGTTTAAAATTCTTGCGATTTGCGTTTTCGATTTCCAGAACACCCCTGATTACTTCGTAACTCAGGTCTGTATTATTAATCGTTATATTTAAACTTTTTAGCATGTAATAAATGAGGCCTAGCTTTCCAACACCAGTTTCAACCATCTTATTAACATCTCACTTTTAGTTAAAGTGCTTGCCTACAAAACCAAACGCCTAACGTGCGATCCCTGGCACAAGACGAAAAATAATGGTTTTCGAGTTTCAAAAATAAAGTGGCTTCAATACCCTCCAATTATTCCACTCAGGAAGTCCTCTGGCCACCACTCCCCTGGAAAAGAGGATAACATCATGGCAAAGGTCAGGCAGTCGCCACCCCCTGAGAAAAGAAAGGTAAGAACCAAAGATAAGCAAGGCTCCCTACCACTAAACCAAAATATACGGAGGGCAATGTTTCTAGGCAACAACAAAGAGCAGCCCCCTTACCCTAGGACCCGCTACAGCAGATCAATCATCTACTATGTGTGTGAAGTTAAATTTTAAAATGTATAACCCTAGACACATTTTGTTTTGTTAACAGAATAATGTGAGCCACTCAACAGAACTTATATTAACGCTGTTATGATGGATGAGTCCAGATTTCTGGAAAAGAAGTCAACGTGGGCGAACAAAAATGATTAGGATTTGTGGACAATAAGTTTTTCCATCGTTTGCCATCGCCAGAATTTTTAACAGACCGAGTTGTAGCGACTTATTTGCAAAGTTCTGTTAAGTGGTTAACATTATTCTGTTTATACAACAGAATGTGTCTAGGGTTATAAATTGTTATGCCTGCAATAATAAAAAAATTTTAAATTTAATAAAGGTTTACAGAATAAATTTTCTATGAAAATGTTCCTTAATAAACGTTTATTAAATTTAATAATCCTTTATGAATACGGGGGTTAAGATTAAACTTTACATACATTCATCTACTTAGCTAGAACCGATTCACTAAACTGATAGAAGGAAAAATAAAAATTCTGAAATGCTCGATACTCCAATAACAGGACCGTGAAATCTTACATGGAAATAAACGAAAACAACTGCAACAAATTGTGTAAGATAAAGATGCTTTGTGGAAGCCATATGCTCCCAAAGGGTGTAACGAAGAAAAAATTATTACACCCAATATTTCATTACCCCCCCCCCCCTGCCGGCAGAGACTTTCAAATTTTCAAAATTAAGCAAAATTACTGAAATAATAACAATTTAATCTCCTTAAAGTTTTAAGCCCCACAAAGAAAACTGAATAAATTTCAAACAAATTTATTTACATAATCACATTTTCTTGTTAGAAATAAATATTAAAGTGGATTCCATTCTTTTTGTTTTTTATTAATTTATTTTTAAGTTGACAAAAGTATATGAATTTAAAAACCAAAAATTGTCATCACTTGTGATTATCACATAATATGATAAACTTTCCATGAAATTTTATGAAGAATTGTATTTCCTTTTCGTAAACTATTTCTTGTTATCTTTATACATATTTTGGATTTTGTATTTCGTAGTTGTTTTTTTTTCTATTTTTCTTTTCTATCTATTTTAATGCATGTTGTATACAACAATATTGTGGTTTTGCCATTTGGTGTCCCATTTGCTTAACCACCTTCCTACTTCTGCAACGTTTTCCCTAATGTTGTAACCCTTTTTTTTTTTTTTGTTAAAAAACTAAGGAGCACAACAAATTGTATTGGGTTTTATATTTGTATGTATATGAGTGTTTTTATGCAAATAATTTGCTTTTTGGGTTAAATGCACACACACACTCACATGCCCTTATAAAACTTAAGCAGAGTTTTTGGTTTTAACTGATTGTGAACGATTGAGTTTATGTTTTTCTTACCCAAAAAACAACAAGGATTGTATATTTTTTTTTTTTTTTTAAATAGGACATTAAGAAACTAAGACCTGACCAAGTTTTTTCAACAATTCTTAAAAAGATAGAAAAGGGATTCACAGGCTACCTTTTAAGACTATTATACTGATAACAGCCTTAATAATCCTTAAATTTTTATGTATTTTAAAAACAGCAAAAAAAAAAAACAAGGACATCTTTTACATTCCTTAATACACAATAAATACACCCACAAGATATTTGATCGAAAATAAAAAGAGTGAGAGAGAAAGATAAACGCATTGAATTGTCAAAGGACGCCTTAACCACACAGCAAATAGTCAAGTTATACATGTGTATTAGTTTAAGTGTATGTATGTATGTGTGTTCTAATCCTTTCAGATTAAATTCACTTATCTATTTATGCATGTATGTTAATGTTACGTCGCCTTGATACAATAACACTTGTATAAGAGTGTATAAGTGTTTGTGTTTGAAACTAGTGAAGGATTGTTTTTCGTTTAAAGTGTCAATAAAGGTTGATTATGTCGTCATTAATCGATGGGTCAAATTAATAATATTAAACTCAAATTGTTTTGGGTTATCCAAAACAAAAGTTTCTAGAGAAAGTTTAGTCATGTTAGAACCCATTAACACATGACACCTTGAAAATATTATTGAAATGCACAAAATGCCTGCAATTGTTGTTTAGATGCAATAATTATTAATCTCTTGTCAAATTGTTTAATTTTGGACAGCAATAATTGCATTAATTCAGAAAAGGATTCACTATTGGCTGTGAATACATAATAATGAAATTTTCACAATTTAAATTTAGGCTTATTAAAGGTTACTCTTTGAAAAGGCATTGACTTGAGAAAAGAAAGAGATATGGCACTTGATCAAAAAGAGAGTATTAACTCAATTAAGGTTATAAATCAATTAAGTATTAAAGGCATATGAAAAAAAAATTTATAAAGCCAATCGTTTCGTTACGAAAAAGAAGTAGACAAAATAGCACGATATATTTTCAGTGAGTAGATTTTTCCAAAAAGTGAAAAATAAAAATTTTGGTTTAATACCCTCTTGTTAAACAACTGCAATATATTAAATATATAACAAATGGAGTTTTAACCGTGGTTTTCGCCCATGATTTTTTTTTTTGGAAAATTAAATTGTTTTTAGTTTTGCGCTTTCCCGAAAATTAAATTTATTAATTTTTTCAAAAAACAACAATATTTAAATATGAAATACCTGATGATTAGTGCAAGGCGTATTCATACAGGTGACCGCAACATGAGAGAAAGTTATGCTAGTGATTTATTTTTTTTGTATTTAGGTATTCTAAATGTCAAACTGCATACAAAAAAAATTACACCCAGCACAATTCTCTCTCATTCGGTCTGATGCAGTCACCTGTATAAATTCGAATTTAATTTGGAAAAAAAAAGTAATTTGTCTCAAACTATGGGCCAGTTTTTGACTTCGTATTTAAATATAACTTATCTTAAAGTTCTTTTTTAATGGGGTATTAAGTTTTCCAGTGCTTTTTTTAAATAATACCGTGCAACAAAAAAAATGTGCACTCCATGATGACTTCAGTTTCTGAAAGTAGTAATCGAAACTGGAAAAAACCCGTTTAAGTTGTACTGGCTTAGCTCGACGAAAGCATACAAGATCTGATTTGACAGACATACGTCCACTTCAAAAACTTTTGTGGAAAGAGTGTTAGCAATTGTTTCAGTAATTTGAAGGAGCTTTAGACAAACTTAGCATAGAGAATATATACTGGGGCGGCGCGTCAAAATTGTTTGCGAATTTCAATTTCGAAGAGCATTAAAATTTTGCAATTTATTAACACATACATGGGACAAATAATGAAAAAATATTGGGAACAACTTTAAGCCCTCTACTACCGCATCAAGATTTTGAAAATGAGAAAAAAAATCAATCAATTCTAAATAGTTGTTGTAACTCATTACACTCAAAATACCCACAATTTTTTACATTAAATGTTAGATTTTAGATGACGTTATGAAGTAAATTTTTGAATTCCTTAGTTTTTGTCATACATATCTTAAATGAAAAAAAATTCATAAAACTACCCCAACATCCAGCCGCTCAAATAGTTAAAAAAAACCGCTTATGAAGTACATTAATGATAAAAGTGTAATAGTTGTAAATAAGAGAAACTAATTTGGTTCTATTGGAGTGGCCCAACATGTAACACTTCGAGTGTTACATGTATAAGCTGTAACATATTTTTCTCAGAAAATAAATCGCCATTAGTGATAATTTCTGAATGCACAAAAAAAATTATCTGTAGTTCTTTATCAATTAACAAAATTTTTAAAAACCTATTTCAATTAATTTTAATGTGATAACAAAGAAAAAATTGTTAGTAGTTTTTTATCAATTAAAAAAATTATTTAAAAATTATTTGAATTTAATTAATGCAATAATTGAATCAGTTATTTTTTTTGTTGAAAGAAAATTTAAGATATAATTTTGATTTAATTAACATTTTAGTTGTTTTGAAATAAATTTTGAATTAAAAAAATAATCAAATATCAAAAAGTTTTTTCGTTTAAAATAAAATAATTTAAACTTGTGAAATTGTTGTCGGAAATTGTCAAAATTAATCAACACATTGTTGGAAACGGCAAAGTTTTTTGATCATTTTTTTTAATTAAAATAAAAAATAAAATTTATTGAAAAAAAAAAATATTGAAAATATAAATTTTTTACAATTTTTAGTAATCAATATAATTATTTTGGTAATAGGTGCAAAATCAACAAATGGGTTGCTTGATTCTATGAATTTGGAATAAATTTGGTGATTAGAGACAATTTTTAATTTTTTCTGTGAACTGAATCAAGTATTTTTTTTTTTGTTGAAAGAAAATAAAAAATATCGTTTTGATTTAATTAACATTTTACTTGTTTTGAAATAAATTTTAAATTACAACATTTATTTAATAATAAAAAATCTTTATTGATTTTTTCGTTTAAAATAAAACAATTTGTATTTATCAAATATGAAAAATTGGGAATTTAGCACGTCATACGGAAATCTTATTAGTAATAAAATTTTGTTGTCAAAAATTGTCAAATCCTGAGTTATATTAAATTAAATCAATTAACACATTGTTTGAAACGGCAAACTTTTTTGATAATTTTTTTAATTAAAATTAAAAATACACAGAAAAAATTATCCAAAATTTTTCGACAATTAAAGCATTAATCAAAAATAAAATCAGTTTTAATTAAAAATTTAATCAAGTGAATTAAACGTTTAATCAAGTGAATAAAACGTTAAATTAATACTATTTATTTTTTTGCTTAATTTAATTTAATTAATTTTTTAATTAATATCAAAAATTTTTTAATTGAAATTCATTTTTATTTTTTTCTCTGTACCATTTATTGAAACAAAATATCCACAATTCAACATTTTTACAATTTTCAGTAATCTATTTAATCATTTATATAATAGGTGCAAAATCAACAAATTGTTTGCTTGATTCTATGAATTTGGTGATTAGAGACAATTTTAAATTTTTTCTGTGTAACTGACATTTTATTTAAACATTATTCTTCAATATACAATCACTTTAATTTTTCTTTTCCTAATTTCATGCCTTTTTGATCTTCATTTGTTGCTTGTTAAATACTAATTTAAATATGTTTTCCTATTCATTTCCCCATTTACAGGTGGAAGAATTAAAATTTAATCTTCAATATTTAATATACAATTTTTCTCTTCTGTACTCATTTTAATTAAAATGCAATTTATGTAACAGTTCTATTAAATAACAACCGTAAAAAATAGTTCTAATTTATATGCAAATATAAACAAATAATGAACACATACTCACTAACATAGACAGACAGACACATTCGCACAGACAAACGAAACTAATGAAAATAAGCACAAATACACATGTAACACTTTTATAAATATAAATAAATTCTATAGGAAAAATAATAAATTTGCACACGTATAAAATACACAATTGTATCCCTAAAAATGTTGGCAGTTTTAAAATTGTAGTTTGGAAAAAAAGATTGTTAAATGAAGGAAAAAATTTATGTAGTATTGTATATTAAAAGGGGTTTTCACTAAGCGCTTCCTATCCTGTGTGGTATCATTGAAATTATTTCTTTATTTGAAAAGCCTACCGATACCATTATGTAGGGAATAAAACAATGTACAACGTGGCTTGGCCGCAGGGGTGGGGCGCATCCAAAATGGCCAATTTCTATGACTCTGGTGTATAAATCAGTCTGCATCTGACCGATGGCATGGAATATGTTGGTTTTAGCGATCGCTGTGGTTTGTGGCTTCTTCGCATTGACCTGTAGCTTAAAAAAAGTCTCACAAGAAAACGTCTAACGAGGTCAAATCGCACTATCCTGGTAGCCAGTTCACATTACATTCATTCATAAAATGATTTGAACATTGGAAATTTTGCTTGGCATGTCCAGTTGACAGCTCAGGTGGCTGGTTTCCGTATCATCCAATTCAGGCCAAAAGAAGTTGTTTGGCTGATACAGTGATTGTCTGGCCAACGTCTTTCTAGAGATATATGGAACGATAACGCCGCCAGCACAAAAACTAAACCAAACAAAAGCCCTAAATTTGTAAAACGCAAACGCAACGCCAAAAGTTATATTGAAAGCAAAAACAAAATCGAAAATATTTCATAATTTTGTTGTTGTTTTCTATAGAAATGTATATTTAATTTCGTTGATAATTTTAAAATGCAATATGTATTTCTGTAGAAAGCAACAACAAAATTTTGAAAAATTTTTGACATTGTTTTTGCTTTCAATGTTATTATTGGTATTTCGTTGCGTTTTACAAATTTAGGGCCAAAGACTTTTTTGGGATGCATTAAACGTTTCATTTTGTTTCAGAAATGCGCTTTATTGCTGGAGATGAATTTTCGAAGAGAATTTTAGGATCAGTTAACAACATCCATTTAGATATAATAAGTTCATCATTTGCGCGTTTTGTTGACTGAATAAATGACAGAAAATTCGACAGATTCTACAATATGCTTGTTTTGTGCTGTGAAGGCTCGGAAGTCCTTATTGGAGTACCTTTTAGTGTAGTATATTATATACATAAATAAACATGTATTGGTAATTGAACGCATGTAGAATACATATGTGTGTTAAATGTATCAGAGTAACATATACACACAAATGGATACAACTAGATTGGCATATAAACAGAATGGATATATGTGTGCATAAGTATGTATTTATTAATACACTGTAAATAATCTATGCTACATTTTATGAAAGAAACAGTATTTTTGTGTATTGTTTGGAAAAGTTTCGTAGAAAATACGAAAAAATCTTCGAAACTAAAGCTTTGTTCACACCTATTAAATATTTGACGTCCTTCACGTAACCACTAGTTTTACTAAAAAATTTAACATCATTTAACAGTTTCTAAATTTCATTGTACAATTATCTTCTTACAAAAAAAATTTTAGCAAATCAATAGAAATTGTTGAAATAAAACTAAAGTTGGATCAATTTACTGGTCACGCTTTTTTGGATTTTTTTGTCAAATATTTGTTAGGTTTGAACATACCTTAAACAATTCGTTTGTAGTCTTAATCGTAAAACTTTAATACAACATTCAATTTATTTAAAGTATTATGTAGCTATCGTTAGCAAAAACATTTTGCCTTCTTTCTTGCAACATTTCTTTCTCTTACCAAGTAACGTCTAATGTAATGAGAAATTTCAAGTGTAATAACTGATTATTTTTACAAGGGATTACCCAATTTGACGAATCCCATTTGCCCAGTTGGAACTTAAACTTTCATGTTGCTTTTTTTTTCGTTGATTTCGTTGAAATTACCGTGTGAATTATGAGAAACTACTTTATAAATTTATGTACAGTATTTACCGCTTATTTGCAAACCGATAATAAGCATTTTACGCTTTTATACATCCAAACTTGTGCAATTACAGTTGGCTATTTAAAAAAGAAGAAACTGTTTCATGTATAAGAATTTGCTTATATGCATATCTCGCATTAATGGGTCACAATATAATACAATTTGAATAAATTGCATTAAAAAATTCCCTTATAAGCATCTTTTCAAATTTGAGTCAAATTTAATGAAAAAGCACAAAAATTATTTCATCAAAACTAAATTTGCTAAATTTTGATCAAACTTTAAATATATTTATGAGCTTTCGTTGCAAGTAAAATAGGTTTTTTCATGACGCTGCACAGTAGCGCCCGTAGAGCAAACGAGGTTGCAAAAATCAAAATTTTCATGAGCGCCGACGAAGTTTTGAATAAGCCCATGCTATAGGAAACTTTTCAACGATTTCAAATCTGCCACTCTTAATAATATCACATTTTTAGTTTAGAAGATATAGTCGTTCAAAGTTGACCGACTTTCGGTTTTCAAAAAAACACACAATTTTTAGTAAATTTGTTGCGATTTCAGGTGTAATATCACGAAAAATAGGTAACGAATCGCCTTATTTTTTGTTTGTATTGATTGATGTATTTATTAAATGTATAATGATAAAAAAAAAATTAACTGTTTCCTTTGTGTTTCTCCTGGTAAATCACTATTTAAAAACTATCCGTTTTTTCACTATTTTTCAACTTTGACGGAAAATAAAAAAATCTATATTTTTCTATATTTGCCATATTTGCAGAACCTGTTCTTTGATTATTTCTTTACATAATTCAAAAATTTTATCTGCCCGTACGTGCCCGTTTGGCTTCTAGAGGTAAAAAAGGTTAAAAAGACATGGTTGCAGAAATTGTATGGCGTCCATCCCTTATATGTTTTGACTGACAGTAGTTTGTTTGAAAAAACTACTCATTGAAATTAGCAGGTACGTACCTCACTTAAACAATACTTTGGCGTACAAATGGTCAAGGACAATATTGACTTATGGTCCTTACAGGTAGGCACAAATCTTATTTGGACACGTGCATAATTCAAAATTGCATTATTCAGCCTAAATCCATATGTATGCAGGGAACAGGTAAGTTTTTAGGCATGGTAGCATAACCCTATATATTGCAAAATAAGCATAATGCCTGGATTAGTCTACGACTGAAAGTTGGCGTAACAATTACTGAAACCATTAAACAATTTAAGTACTGAAAACATGGCGTTGAACAATTTTAAATTATTTGAATTGTTTAGAAAGTCAACCACACCAAATTTTTTCACGGAAGCTGCTTTAGAAGAACTTGATAGCTTATACGGAAATATTGAGAGAAGCGAAATTATAAAAAATAGTTTTTATCTGATATATGCAAATATTAAGGCAAAATGGGTGAAATCTAATCGAACCATTCAGAACTTCAACTCCAAATACGAGGACTGGCTTAATAAAGACACCATCCTGGATATATTGGCAGTAGATAAACCCACCACATCAACCAGAGGAGCAAAAGGAAGGCCAAACAAAAGTATTGGGGAGTGTTCAATTTTTACAAGAAAGAAGTTACGAAAAGAGTTAGAAAATAATTATAGTTTAGAAATTGTTAGTCTTTTAGATATACCTTCTCTTACGAATTGTGATGAATATTTTACAGAAAATTGAAAAAATAAATTTAAAAAAAAAAAATTATTTTTTTTTTAATTTGTTGGGTAATAATTTAAAACATAAAACTCTAAAAAAAAAAATAAAAACAATCTAAAAATGTAAAAATAATTTTTTTTAGTTACCATAAAATTGATTTTTCTACTAATTTTAACTTTGATAACCCATAAGTAGGCCCCTACAAAGCGTAGCACCCTTTCCAATCGCTCATTTCATAGGCTGAACATCATATCTATCATATGCTGTTTAATCTTATCTTATTCGGTTCAAAAGATATGATTTTTGCAACGAAAAAACTCAAATGGCGCCACTGTGCGCTGATAAAATTTAGAGAGTTTTTTATAAGCACAGTATATAGTTTTTATAAGGTAAAAAACGGTAATTACTGTAATGTAATACTGCGTTGAAAGATAATTTATTTAAGAAGTGGTTGCATAAGAAAATGAGTTTTAGATAAATTTTTTGCTGGTATGGAGGTCGCGAAAAAGATCTGCCAATTTTTTGATGGCCAAGAATGATTCAAGACTATTTCGGTTTTCCAGTTCTAAATATATAATAAATATAATAATAAAAGCGTATTCCAGTGAGAGCGGTCAGAACCAATCGAAATATATGTAATTGAACGCTGCAAGGGGTGAACTATAACTTGGGTGAGGCAAAAAGTTTCAGCCTCTGTTTTCTAAGTAGTATTTAACTGGCATTGCAACAATAGGGCGGGCGTTGGTTTGATGAACACCCAGGTCGTATATTCCAAGCATTTGTTTTTGGTACACAGAAATAAATAAAAAATTGATTTTAATAAAAAAAAATTCGTGATATTTATTAAAAAATTAATTAAATTTGCACCAGTAAACAAATAAAAAGTATCAATTAAATATAATTTTGATATTTACAAGCAGTGCTCGAAAATAAACACTAAGTATCGTTCCTTAGTGTTCGGTTCAACTCAGTTGAGTTGTAATTTCTTAATTTTTGTATTATGGTTTACAGCTTTGCTATATTGCGGTGAACAAAAACATAACAAAAATTACAACTGATCACAACCAGTTGTCTTAATTACAACTCAACTGAGTTTTTTTTACAAAGAACAGAACACTATTTAATGTTCAGTTCTTTCTTTAAAGTAGTTACAAACGGTATTAGGGGTTGTGTTTTTTTTTTTTTTTTTTTTTTTTTTTAATTTCCTAAGTCCCAATTTACACTAGGGACATTTCTTGCTGGACATTTTTTTAATTCTCTTTTAATCTTACCTGAAGCGTTTACATATGAAGTCAGACAGAAAAATAATATAAAGCAACAAGATGTAAACTACGAAAAGTAAGAAAGAGAAATGAAAAAATGCCCAGTACAGATAGTCATGCACTACACACTCTACCTTTTCGATCCCTCGCCATCAAACTTCGTCTGTCCGGCAAGAAATGTCCCTAGTGTAAATTGGGACTAAGCTAATCTGCAGTAATTTTGTTGATAAAAGTAAACGTTTAATTCACTTGATTAAATTTTTAATTAAAACTCGTTTTATTTTTGATTAATGGTTTAATTGAAAAAAAAAAAAAAAATTGGCGAGCATTTTTTCTGACCTGATTCCAGCAGCTCATAATAGATGAGACTTTTAGTCCCATTAAATACAGAGCATTACCTTGGCGCCATAGATATTCAGCTGGATAGCTGTTCTTCACTTTTGATTTCTATAGCTATAATATGCTTATGTTGGCTTAAGCAATTGTGCGAATACATGTGATTCATTTGTGTCGAACCATATTGAATTTAAAAAAACTTTTTGGTTAGTTGGTTAGAAACAGATCGCACTTTCCGTACGAAATAGATAATTTTTTAATTTTCTTTTTGTTTTTTTAAACGCTTTTGAGGGGCTTTTTGTTAATTTTTGATGGTAGCTTAAGCCAGCTTATGCATATTATAGTTGGGCCTTTACACTTTAAGCTGTCGTAATGTATTAATATTCAATCGTTAGGTATAATTCAAGGGGCTTTTTTTATGGCGTTCAAGCAGAAGTTCGGGTATTGAATACCGGATTTAACCTTTTTTGCAGACTTTTTATGGCGGATATAATTCTGTTAGATTTCCGTGTAAATGAATCGTACGATTGGGTAGGATAGTGAATCCCGGCTTTAAGCTGCATTTTTTTTAATTGAAGCAGTAAAGCAAAACTTTGCGGAAGTAATACTTTTTTTGGCACAAAATCAGACATTTTTAAAGAAAAAAAATATGATCTCTACTCGCAAAGACTCAAAGTTATTAAAGATGTTTATCGATTTCGAACGTTAACGTTCGCATAGAAAATTACATTTAAAACAAAAACAAATTTTTGAATTCGTTAAACAGGCAGATAATCCATGTGAAAAAGACAGGCCATCTGATGTGAATTCCACCTTTTTCGGTCACATACCCAATACAAAACACGGAATTTGTACGGTGTATTTTTCCCCCTTTTATATGAATATGTGAGTGTGTGCTTTGGAAACACGTATGTGTTTATTATGTATACAGTTTCGATTTAACGCAAATAAATTATGCATAAATGTATTAATATGAAAGTACACAGAGTAAGGAAGGATAATCGAAACAGTTGTTATTTATTAAGGTAAATATTGTTAAGTTATAAAAGAATGTAATAGAAAACATTAAATTTTAAGGCATTCTGTTAAGGTTGCATGTAGAAAGTAATTAAATGCAAAACTTCCTTTGCCAATCGAAAAAATACAGCAGACGATCTCTACTTCTGGCAGAGACTCGCTTAATCATATAAATACTAGGGTATTTAAACGATTAACCGTTGTTCGATTAATCGATTAGTTTGGGGCGAATAACTGTAGGGAATAATTTAAAATTTTTTATATTCGATTAACGAGTAATTCGAATAATTTATGTCAATTAATGGAAAATTTGTTTTTTTCACTGTATTAGTTTTTTTATGGAAAAAAGCAAGCCGGTACGTTTTAACTCAGGATCATTTTCTTCGATTAACAGTTTTTTTAAATATGGCACAAAAACTGAAACCAAAGAATTTGTAAAAAATGTATTTTTGATGTTCAGTACAGACTTTTACAACTGTGATTCAGATGAAGAAGATTATTTTTTGAGACGAATGAAAACATCCTTCTTAAATGGTTAAAAAATTTGAGTGCCTCGGTAGGCTAGCTGGTAGCGAGCTAGTCTTGCGGGTTCGATTCCCGCCAGAGACTCTGGTTTCTTTCCTGCAGACAAACATAGAGCTTCGCGGGATAAGCTTAGAAAATTAAATAAAAATAAAAAAAAATAAAAAAAATATAAAAAAAAAAAAAAAAAAAAAAAATAAAAAAAAAAAAAAATAAATGTGTTAAAAAAAAAAAAAATTAGATTCAAGTGGTGTAATAAAAGGCTACCAATTTTTAGAAAGACAAAAAAAGAAAGAACTTTGGCAGTCGTGATCGAATAATTTTCGATTCGAAAGTAATTTCATTTCCAATTCTTTCAGTCGATACTGAACGAATCGAATTTTTTTTTCTGTGCTGCAAAAGCTCAAACAAACACAGAAAAAATAATTTCAAATCGTTCAGTATCGACGGAAAGAACTAGAAATAGAATTGCTTTCGAATCGAAAAAGTGTTCGATCACGACTGCCAGAATTACCCCCCAGAATTTGGATATGATTTATAATAAATGAAAAAATGCTTTCTAAATCAAGTTGAATTAAAACAGAAGAAAAAAATCGTTTGAAACATAAGCATTTAAACTGTATACTCTTTTTAGAAGATTATTTTAGAAGATTAGCTTAAATTTTGATGCTAAATAGTTTTTTATATTAAAAGTTTTCCTCTTTTATTATATGAAGTACCTTTTTTTAAATTGTTGTTACTTTTTTAAAAAAATGTTCATGTTAACATATATAATTTTTGGTATTATTTATGAACTTCTTAACTAGACAAAATTAAAATTGTTCGATTAACCGAATACTATTAAATTGTTCGATTAATATTTGATTTAATTTTTTAGAGAACCTTAAATTCCGAGATTTGAAGTAAGTTAATATTTAGACATGTAGGCTGAAATTTCAATCAGAATCTATTTTTTTATTGTTGTTAAGATTTCACGATTTGACGACGATGCCAAGAGTTCTTAAAGAAAAGAGTTTACCGAGCTCTGTTAGGCTGGAATATCTAAAACAGGTCCCAAATAAGGCAAACAACTTTAAATTTTTCTGACTAAGCCTAAAAATTTTGTATTCTTTATGAAATTTTTTTTTTCCGGTAATGGAATCTAAAAAAGATTGGGAAATTAGGAATCCTGATACTGAACTTTCACACTATACTGTTTTTAATAATCCGCAGTGAGGACTCTCTAATGGAACTTTACATAGCACATCAGAGGCAATCAACGACATTCCATATCGATTGAAATTACCATAAAATTTAAATGGGAATTTCCATTTGTATCGAATTCCGCAATTTGGCCCCAGCTCTAATTTTATACTTCGTTTTTTTATAAGATTTCTGAAATACAAGAATTTCATGACAAATTTTACACAAATATTTCTCTATTAAACAGAAATTTCTAAAAAACATTACAACAATTCGAATTAAAGTGTATTAAAAACAATTTGCAAGTTCTTGCGTTTTCGATTTCCAGAACACTTCTGTATATTCCTCAACATTTTATGAACTTTTCGAAACGATTTTTCTAAGTTACAAAATTTCCTAAAGGCTTTTTTTAATATTCCCAACAAATTTGTTTTTTATTTTATTAAAAATTTATTAAATTTTTTTGTCCTGCGAGAAAATCCTACATACAACTGTATGAAAAAAAAATATTTGCTCAAACTTAGGCTCTCACAAATATGAAGCTGGAAATGAAAACATTATAAATGAATGTAAGTGTGCAGCAGAGTGTATGCATGTGTGTGGGTAAATATACCTGTAGTTTTAGTTTATTTTACATATACACTATATTATACAAATTTCTATTACATAAAGTATAATATAACTACTAAATATTTGTTTATCCCTTGCAAATCTTCATACTCTCACATTTTTATAAAATAATATTTGCCTCATTTTACTAGAACAATATTTAATGTTTTTATATCACACTTTCTGTTTTAATATGTCTCTCTCTCTCTTCTACTCTCTCTTTTTCACTCACTTATATCCTCATCATAATATTCAATGCTTATTTCCATTGAAAATTATTGTGTAATAAATTTTGTTTTTTACGATCGGTTGTAAAAAGTTTTAATTTGCTTTTTATTTTTACGAAAATTGCATACACATATGATTAAAATTTTCATATATGTGAGGAGTTCCATCAGCGAATTCCATTAAAATTGTCGTATAAGTTATAAAGGACACAAACTATATAAAAAAGGTTTCGCCATCTGTTGTGTATCCCGCATAAGAGAAGTTTTTATTTTAATCAAAAGTTAAAACTTTTAATTTTCAATGTAAGTCTTCGTACAAGTGGCAAGGCAACAAAATTCTGCTTGCGCTCAGCGTTGCCAATTGGGCAGATTTATCTGTATTTTTTAGTTTTTCTAAGCAGTGTTGAAGTTTTATGTTTAAAAAATGTGTTTTTTTGGGCAGAGTTTGCAGAGTGGGCAGAGTTTGCATTTTTTTACATTAACAATTTTTCATTCAAATTTCTTTATATTATTTCTTTTTTCTTGAGCCATAATCTTATCTTATGTACTTTACACATAGTCTGCGTTCACACTATGAAAGTTTTCGTTCAGAAAGTCTGAGTTTATAGGTGAGAGAGAAGCGAAGAAAAACATGTTTTTTCCCCTTTCATCAGTAAACTCAGACTTTCTAAAAGAAAACTTTCATAGTGTGCACTTAGACATACTTGCATAACTGCGACAAGCTTTAAGAGCCGAACAAACCACACAAACGGCTTAGGAAATTTAAAACCGAAACATAATTAGTAATTTTTTAATAAATTGCAATAACAAAAAATTTTATCCTATTAATGTGTTTCGTCTTCTGTTTTTTACTGTGCAAATTTACAGAAAAAAATTATATTTAGCACTAGACAGCGCAAACAGTTTGGAAAATATCAATATTTAATTTTTCAAATATCCCAGTTAACAGCTCAAAAGGTTTGTACAAATTAACAATTTTGAGATTTTGCCAAGCCGTTTGTGTAGCTTATTTGACTTTTACTTTTAAAAATTTACTGCCTGGCCCACAATGTCGACAAGAACATTTCTTTTGCATATTTATATTCAAAACAATAATAAAATACTAAAATTTGTTTTTGTTTTCAATATAAATATGTATACGAAATAAATATTCTTGTCGGCATTGTGGGCCAGGCAGTTAATTATGTCCCTTAGTAAATTATACATATTTTTTTTGCTTTTGTTATATGCAGTTTTTTTTTTTTAAGTAAAATCTGGTTTTTTCTAAACATGCTGCTTATGTTATTCATTATGATTGATTTTTATAGTTCCTAGAATGTTTTAAAAAGATGAAGTAAAATATCTTTTTGTACTAATTAAATATTGAGGTTTATTAAAAGAAAAAAAAAATCGTTCAAGTTAAATTATTTCGTTTTGTTATAGAACTCCTCATATGTTTTTTTTTGTTATATGTTCAAATATGTTTTTATGCAAGAGAATAAAAAGGAAAATTGTTTACACAACATATTTTTTCTTTTTAGTCATTGCTGGTACTGAGCTTTTGCTGCTGCTTCTGTTGAACTCTATTGGAAATGACTATTTGCCAGAATCAGTGATATTACAAATATTAAGTATGTCATTTGTAAGTGTGATTAAATATTTAAAAATGTACAAAGTTTAAAGGACAGTAAGGGGAGTTCGTATAAGAGCAGTAGTATAAATTTGAAGGTAATGCGTCAACTTTACTAAGGGGTCAAAAATTTCAGCGTTTTAAAAACTACAGTCAAAGTACAAAAACTGCCATTTCTTCAACTTCTTCATTTGTCATTGGCAAAAAAAAAATGTTTGCTTTTACTTCGGATTCATTAAATTTAAACAGTCGATGTCAAATCAACTAAAAAAAGCGAAAAGTTGTACACAAATTTTCGTTTTTTGTTTGAAAGTTTTTGGCTTCGACCGCAGTTTTTTAAATCCTCAAGAATTAAGAATTTTTGAAATAGTTTTACAAATTCAGCTATCACTTTGTTCTTGATTTTCTTTTAATATCTGTACAATATGGCGTGTAATATAAAGACGAGAAGCAACTAAATGAAGCATTAAACCCATATAATTACTTTCATGAATTATGGTTAAAATCCATTGAGGTAAGTAAACCAAACAGGGTCAAATTATTCGGAAAGGAAGAAATTAACTTGGGTATAGGTAAGATATTAAGAACTTAACTTTACGATTAAAGGGTGTCTTAGTAGGAGTGCACTTTTTAAATTTAGTGTTATCTTTTTTTTCAGCCAGTGGCAACTCAATACACATACACTTACTTAAACTTACTTACGGAATACGTAACATATTTTTCCATTCCGTTGCAACTTATTACCTTGATTTATTGCATTTCAAATAGTGCTTTTATTTGAAATTCAAGCACTTAATTTTATTTGTTATATACTACATATCGATGGCTTAATATTAAAAAGGCGTAACTAAATTTTTTTTTAGAAATAGTTTTTTTTTTTTTTTTTTTTTTTTTTTTTTTTTTTTTTTTTAAGGGGGCCAAAATATAATATCTGTTCAATCTTTTTTTTAAAAATTGCAATAAAATTTTTTTTATATCTATATAAAAATTTTACGGATTCTATTAAGTTTCTTTCTTTATAAACAAACAAAAAATCGAGTTATCCCTTTTTTATATTAAGCCGTCGATACGTATGTACATATGTATATATGTATATGTGGGTGTCATTTGTTTAGAAAGAGATGCTTCATTTACATGCAATCATTCATCTTTATTCGTATTATATAAATGTATAAGATTCTATACTTTAGAAAATTTGCTCTTTTAACTTTTTTGCTGCTTCAATTTGTTGTTTTTACTTCTCATTTTAACAATTTAATACGAAAAATTTTACATGTTAGATGACATTCGTTGTCATTGTATGCGTGAAGTTTTTATATAAGTATGTGAATTAGTTTTTATTTGTATATAAGTATATGAGTTTTAATCTATAAAGAGTTTTTTGTTCACAATTCGGTTGATTTTTTTCCCCTTTTTTGGATATGAGGTCATATGTCATGGGATTTGAAAATTTGTCTAACTGTCAACATTTTTATGTTATTTTTAGGATAAATAAATATGAATAGCAACTATTTTTATTTAGATATACATACATATGTATATTTGAATACTCGAGTATAATACATACATATGTATATGGATTTACATATGTAAAATGTGAATTGAAAAAACTTTTTAATTTGGAGGCATTTCATATGCAGCAGAAATTTTGCAGCTGCATAAAGCAATTTTAATGGGTGAAGTTTCAACCGTTTGTGTTTTGCAAATTGAAAAAAAAAAACAGAAAAACTTGCAAACGTCAATAAAATATTTACTTTGGGCCGATATCTTGCTCGTCACCTTGCTCCACTGCAACCTTGGGAAATTCAGCAATTCGGTTTGTTAACGTACATGAATAGCCTATTCGCTGGGTTGATTATGGCGACCATAAAACGACCTTCGACCTGCATAAAATTAACAAAAATTATTTAGAAAGTGGTATTTGGTCAAAAAAAAAAAAAAAAAAATGTTTCAACAAGTTCTTTAAATTTATTTGCAGTATCGACAGCAAAATCTTTTTCGTAAAAAAAATCGACGATCAAAAAAATATTCGACAGTACCGTACGAATACAAATTTTACATTGGATTGGCGATGCTCGATAACCGGCGATAATCGACTGTTGAAGTCGAATGCGATTTATAATAGGGGCCTTGGTGCATCCAATTGGCGCCAGCGTAAAGTTAACAAAAACAGCTGGCGTTATATTTTACTTGAGGTTCATACCTCCATACCTCCATACCTCCATACCTTTGCCATATGGGCAAATCCCAGAAACAATCCACCAACCAAAAATTTTTCAAATTAATTTTTTTAATGGAATATAAGACTAGATGTATAATTTCATTTTTATATTAAAAAATATGTATTTCGATGATCATTAATACAAAATTTTTTACCAATTCCTACCCCACCCTTAATACATGAATTTAACATTATTTTATATTAAATAAAATTTATATTCATTCATAAATTCATTAATAATCACAAAATTCGTTTAAGAAATGCAATTCATCAAAATATAATTTGTTTTGTTAAAATAAATAAAATTGGGTTTATTAAATACTACTGGAAAAACTGTAGCGTGCGTTGTATGGAGTGCGTCACAAAGGGTTAACGACTTTTGTCAAAAAATCACAACTTCTTTGGCTGCGAATATGTGATTTTAGATTCTCTTATATTCAGCTTTCTTTTAGCAATTAGATTTTGTATACTTTATGAAGCAAAATTTGCTAAAAATAAGGAAAACACACTTCAACTTTTAAAGTTACTACCACTTTTTGTGGCGTGCGTAAAAAAAATTTGTGATCAATTATTTCGCAACAAATACCTGCTAGGAAATTATGATATATGCCATTCGTAATGTCACTTAATACTATATATAAGTTGAAGCTATCTCTTCTGAAAGACCAAAAAATGTTTATATATCAATCAGAAGACGCGTGCGAATGTAGCGTTCGTTACGCAGGATTTGCCCATATATAATTTCGTTAGAGTGTAGAGTGCTGGTTATATAAAGTGGATCAAATGCGTTCTCTATTTCACATAGCCCTAATACAAACGTCTTCATAATGCAAACAGTTTAAGAAACGTCTTCCTAATGCATTTAGTTTAATAACATGAATGTTTTTTACATACGAATAATATTTTGTATAAAAAAAGGTTCCAATTAGGTTTATTATTTCGTATAGCCCTTATATAAATATCCCATGCGGAAGTCTTTCCACACTTTCAACATGAATTAGTTAAAAACGAATGCCAACAAGCACTACTCCCTCTATCCTCCTTTCCCTAACCAATTTCCCTAGTTCCAACACAATGTCACGCATTAATAGGGGCCAAATCTTGAGTGCTGGTTCAAAAAAAAAAAAAAAAAAAAAAAAAAAAAAAATCCCCCATAATCAAGAAAATCGTATAATAACGGCAATATGGGCTGAGCAAAAGCGAAAAAATTGAGCACAAATACTCTTTCATATAAAAAGTGCTAAGTACCAAATTAAGGTAAATTCACTCCATCTATTTCGTATTATATCTTTATCTTGGAATAAGACCGTTTGCACGAGGGGGTCTTATGCAATTAGCTAAGACAACCAAATTTTACACAAATACTTTCTTTATATTCAATATACAAAAATGTCTTTACACAAGAAATGTCGGTCGGTCGGTTACTTCACTGAGCTAAAACTACAAAACTTTTTTATTGAAAAGACTGCTAGGTGGCAAAAATTGGCAAACTCGGTCCACGATTTCTCCAAGCCCCATGAAAACGTGTTGCCACAATTCTGTTTTCGCGTTTTAGCTGCTGCCGGGAAGCTTTGTATAAATAATTATGCCATGTGCAAATGTAATTTATACCTAAAGGTAAAGCGAATAAGCGCCAGTTTGCAAACAATAACAGCCAATCCCACAATGTCACACGCTTACGTTCGCATAGAAAATAACATTTAAAACAAAAACAAATTTTAGAAATTGTTTTTGTTTTATATGTTACATATTTTCTATGCAAACGTTAACGTGTGACACGTGGGATTGGCTGTTAAAATTACGAAATTATGAAATAGTTTTATTTTTTTTTTTAATATTGGTTGTAGGCATAATAGATTCGGCATTGCCGAATATAACTTTTGGACTGACTTTTTTCTTAAGCCTTTACTTTTTTTTTACAATTTTTTTTATTTTTCAACATTATTAAAGTTTTAACTTAAAGAAATTGTACACTATAACATTTTTCTGGCATAACTTTAAATGCACAAAACTTAATTCATCTTCAAGCTCTTGAAATTAATTTTATAATCAACATTAATAGCCCGTCAGCTTTATGCAAGGCATCCTGCATTTAATTTTGATTTTTTTTAAACAGGGTGGTCCAAATAATCCCTATCAGAATTTAAAACGTATAACTTTTTTTTATTTTATAATATAATTGTTTTCTTCTTTTTGCAGTTTTTAACTGAATTCTTGGAAATTTTTTATAATAAATGCATTCAGTACACTACAGTGTTTTAATATTATAACACAGAAAAAAATTTGTGCGCCAGTAAAAGGATTAATCAAAAATAAAATCAGTTTTAATTAAATAGTTAATCAGGTGAATAAAACTTTTAATCAAGTTAATTAAACGTTTAACTGAAATATTGTCAATTAAACATTTAATACACTTGATTAAAAGTTTAATTCACCTGATTAAATATTTAATTAAAACTGATTTTATTTTTGATTAATTCTTTTACTGGCGCAAAAATTTTTTTCTGTTAATAGTAAAAGGCCTGTTTTCACAACTTACCGATAGCTGAAGGTAGGATTTTATCGGCCGTATAATTATTTTATAATAATATAATAATGGTAATATTATAATAGCATTTGTCTATTCTTGTTAACGATTAGCAAAAATATCGTCCATATTTTAATAAAAGATAAGCTCTCACAGCCTTCATGATTAGAATAAGGTCGGTCGTTTTGAGGAACAGGTATCAGTAATCGAACGTCCTAAAAGAGGTGCTCCTCGAAATATTCGCACTGAACGCAACGTAAATGATGTGCTTCAGAGAGATGCAAATGATCCTTTTGTCACAAACTGGTCGTCGTTCCGATCAAATTGGTATTTCTAGCAGAACAGTGCCGATAATTTTTAAGTTAAATCTTAAGATGCATTCATACAAAAATCAAATTGTGCAAGTACCGTCAGACCACCATTGGTAGGTCTTTTTTGGGCCACCCTCTATAACAACTGCACCCAGATTATAACTAGCTGTCCGCCGCTAAACTTTTTTGTTCGCCTTTAATTTGCTGAAAAAGTTAAAATGCTAAAATCAACTTTAGTCACATTAATTATATCTTTTCTCTTTTTATCTTTTTCCCGTTTCCTTTAAATTTCTTTCAGGTACGTTGCACTTTTAAACAGGATTTTATGTTTTTCTTATATATTTTAATTATCGTTATTTTTTAATTTTGTGTTTAAATAAGACCATTTAATACAATAAAATGCTATAACGTTAATTAGATTCGCATTCGAGTACAATTACAGTTAAGAGACATTTTCATTCAGGCAAAGACAAACATAATAATACAAACACATAGAGTAGGAAGAGTTTTGTGAAACGGATTTAGCCGAATTTCAAAAGACAAACATTTATGAGAAATAATAGTAGAATTTTGGTATTTGAGAATAAATAGCATCATTTCAGATGCCGTGCATAATTCCGAAACACAAATATTTTAATATAAAACAGAACAGAGGAGGGCATAGGAGAGCCAGAGATAAAAAGGAATGAATTTTATGGAGGTTAAGAAGCTTTAAGAATAATTTAAAATTAGAAATTTCTTGAATGTATTTTTTTGAAGATTTGTGCAAAAGAAGAGTCTATTAGTTATGAGAAGTTTTCTTTAGGTTGATTTCATCTAACTGGCTGTCATTAATGAGGGTTTCCCTTCACAAAAAAAAAAAAAAATAATAAAAAATTTAACTTAATAAATTGATTTCAATTAAAAAATTTTTGATATTTATTAAAAAAATTTATTAAATTTGCACCAGTAAACAATTTAATAGTATAAATTTAACCTTAAATTCTCTTGACTAAAAGTTTAATTCCAGTGTTCGAAAATAAACACTAAATATCGCTCCTAAGTGTTCGGAAAACACAAACACTCATTAAAAAAATAACGTTTCCCAGTTTGTCATCTTTCTTATCCAACTCAACAAAAACTAAAGCTACACATAATCTCTGAAATGTGCAAAACAAGAACCAAATCTGTTGTACAAATTCAGCTTTTTTTAAGATTTACCAAAATTCCCTTATTTTATCAATTTAACTCTAAATTATCTAAAGAGCTTCATAAGCATACGGGGAAAGCAGGATATGAAAACAACTATATTTATGGAAAAATCACAGGACGGAAATGCAGGAAAACAACTCAGGTTCAAGGAAATATGCACAGAAAGAAAAACACTCGGGATAAATCAAATTTTTTACAATTATTTTAAGTACGAGTCGTACTCAAAAATTCAAGTACGAAGAACACTTAAACGTACTCAAAACAATTCTAAATGGGATTACTTTCGAAATTCAATCCCGGAATTTCTTGAAATAAGTGCAAAATTCCTTTTCGTTGTGTTTAACCCTCCGGCTTAAGCATGTTTTGATTTTCTATACACATTGAAAAAAGGTCTGGCCAGACTCATGTGAACCACGAAGGGTTCAAAAGTAAATTTGAACTCTTGCTTCTCATTTAGTTTATATGTTTGGTTAAATATGTATGTACATATGATTCTAAAATATAACTAAATTTTCAAGCTTGAGATCTTTTATAATTTTATTAAAAAAATTTTAAACGTTTATTTTAACCAATATTTCGGCACTTCTTTGAGTTTTCAATTGAATACAAAAATATTTTCCAAATCAAAGTTGCTCTATTACAATATAAATAAATGTTTAACTTCCGTTTCTATTTTTATAAATTAAGTGTCTTTATTTTTGTGCTACATTCTCAGTGTCCGACTTAAAAATAATTCTCGACATTGTTGGTACATTTGTGATTTGTAACATTTCTACACAGAAATAAATAATTTTCATATTTGAATACGAAGACCGCATATTTGATTACAAAAGTTTTTGAATTTTCTGCGATGACGGTTTTTGCGGTATTGATAAAAAAGATTGTATGTATAATTGTTAAATTTTTAGTCAACAACCAAGTTTATTGAGTCAATAAAAAAAATTGTTGCCCAAAATATTTTTTTTCAACAAAATGTTTACTTGATTTGTTAAAATAAATTGTTGAAAATGTTGAATAAATCAAACAAAATGTTAATCGAATCTTTATTTTTTTTATTTATTAATGATGATTTCATAAATTTTTAATTTTTATAAAAACACTAAAATTTATTATGCGGGGATAAGTAAGTTCCTATGCGCATTTCACTGGTTGCTTAGGCCAGATCATCAGGAAACCTTTTCCAAAGACTTTGGCAAAACTAAATATATTATTCAAATAAAACTGTAAAACAAATGAGAATTATGAGCTATTTAAAAATGGACAAGAGTTGTTAAAATACTGTCTTTACTTTGATTCAAATATTTTTTTTATTGAATATGAAGAAATATTTAATTATTTCATTATTAAATATGTTTTATTGAGTGCTATTTTGCAAAGTGTAAATTTGATAAATGTTTTCTTTGAATCAAACAAAAAGTTTGTTGACCTAAAATTTTATTTTTAACAAACTGTGTTGTTAAAAATTTTTTTAAGATATTTTTTCTGTGTAACATAAATCTACGTTTATAATTATTTTCTGTGTTGAAAACTGTTGTATTTTCAAAATCTGGATAATTGTTAAGACTAGCACAATGGGATGATAAAGCTGTTTTTTGTGATGAAATATGTCTATATTTTTGATCTGACCTATGTGCTGCTATCCTAGTTTTAAGTTTATTTTTCGTTGTACCTATATACTCCTTATTACACTGTCTACTATCATTACCCTTACAAGGTATTTTATACACAATATTTGACATTTCCGTTCTCTTTATTTTGTCTTTAATTTTAGTAAATAGTTAACCTACTGTGTTAAAAGATTTATGAGCTATTTTATATATTTTACTACCATATATATTTGATTTTTTCAACCTTTTTTGAAAATTTTGGTATATATGTTACAAATTTATAAATTCTCTGTTCTGTTATACTAAAGGGTGTTTTTTTAAGCTAGATAGAACTTTAAATTGCAAAAAGTAGCACAAAAAATTAAATTTTGATGAAATATTTTTTTTTATCGTTTCAGTATACTCTGACAAATCATCATGAATAGACTCACGCTTGAACAACGCTACGAAATTATCCAAATTTACTTTGAAAATCAGTCGTCGATTCGCGCAACTTATAGACGACTTCGTCATTTTTATGGCGTACATAATCGTCCATCTGAACAAGCCATTCGTCGAACTGTGGATAGATTTCGTACCACATACTCTCTAGAGGATGCAATAACACCAACACGTCGAAGGAACCGCACCGTTTGGTGCGGTTTTCACGCTGGTGGCATCATCGGACCTTATTTCTTTAAAAATGAGGCCGGAGCTCGCGTTACGGTCAATGGAGATCGTTACCGCACCATGATCAATGATTTTTTGTTTGAAAATATGGATGACATTGATCCGGAGGAGATGTGGTTTCAACAGGATGGCGCTACGTGCCATACGGCGAACGCAACCATCGACTTATTGAAATCAAAATTTGGCGACAAGTTGATTTCGAAAAATGGACCTGTCAATTGGCCTCCAAGGTCGTGCGATTTGACACCTCTCGATTATTTCCTGTGGGGCTACGTGAAGTCACTGGTTTATGCTGATAAACCAGCAACAATTGACGCCTTGGAGGCCAGCATTGTTCGTGTTATTCGTGACATACGGCCAGCAGTGCTCGAAAAAGTGGCCCAAAATTGGACGTCCAGAATGCGCTTCGTCAAGAACAGCCGCGGTGCCCATATGCCCGAAATCATTTTCAAATGTTAATGTCACGTATTGATCTTTCGAATAAAAAAAAAATTTTGATTACAATTTAATTTTTTGTGTTATTTTTTACAATTTCAAGTTCTATCGGGCTTAAAAAAACACCCTTTATTTCGCTTATTTATTCTACAATTATTATACTGTATTAATAAATCTGTTCTTAATTGTTTGGGAAAGCTATTATCAGTTTAATTATTTGAAATCTTCCTTTTATTATCTCCATGAAATTCTGAATCACTTATTTTTAGAACTTTTTCTTTAAAATTTTAAGCTGTATTAATTATTATTCTCCTCGGATGTTTCGAGAAAAAATGTATAATTATACCAGAAGATGTTGGCTTTTGATACCAATCTATTAATATCCTATTCCCTCTTCTTATTACCAAGGTGTCCAAATATGAAAGTCAAGAATTAGATTCCCTTTTGAATTGTAAATTAAATGTCCGAATGAAATGAGTTGAAAATATCTAACATTTGTTCTATTCCTGATTCCTGAATTATACGAAATAAATCAAATACTTTATCAAGATTTTCGGTTTTATAATTAATTTTTCAACACATATATCTAATAATTTTTCCATAACTATATCTGCTACAATTGGAGAAGATGGCGAGTTAATAGGAAGTTCTGAACTATGAACTTCCTATGGGCGAAGATGGAGAATTTATCATTGAACATATTATTCTCAATGGAAAATCGATTTTATGAAGTTTTGGAACACCGTATAACGTAGGTGCCATTGCTGTATTTATTTTAAATTTATTCCTTTCTGTGATTGTAATTATCTCATTATTAAAAAGCTCCTGAACTAAATTATTATTTGTCTTTTCTAGTTTATTAGTAGGGTCCTTATCTAATCTCCTATAATTCGAATTATACTTTTTTATATCATTAATTCTTAACTCATAATCAACTCTATTCAATGCCACCGTTGTATTCCATTTGTCTGCATTTAAAATAATAATGTCCCTATTAGATCTCAATAATTGTTCTATTTGTTTCCTTTACTTTGTCCAATATAAACTTATCCCTATTAGTTGGTCTCATTTTATTAATGTGATTATCTACATTTGTGGTCAGTTTTTTTCTGGCTATTTCCTGTTACTCTTTTTTCTTAAATGTCTGTACTAAATAATCTCCTTCAGTTATAATTCTCAAAACTGGAAAATGTTTCCTTTCTGTTGGTAGCATGTGTTTACGACCTAATGAGAGAACCCATTGTGCCTCTATTGGTATATTTATGTTATATACAAAAGATTTCTAAAGTAAAAACCATATCGGGCATGATGTTCGTGTTATATCATTTTGTGAGGTGTAAAACGGGTTAGTAAATCAATCATAATAACGTTTTCTTTCTAATTTATTTTTTTTGTTATTTTAAAGCATGTATTTGGAATAAAATCAACTTCATAACACTTGAATCAAGCGCATTTTGAGATTGATTCAATCTTAGTTTTACTTGTATCAATCTCATTTTCGGATTATTTCAAGTAAGATTGAAAATCCGTACTTGAATCAATCTTTCTGAACTTGATTCAAGAAAATACGTACTCACCGTACTATTAATACCGCTTCAGGTTGATTTGAGTACGGATGGATTGATTTTTCTTTTGAGTGTGCCAATTAAATAAATGGTTTTCCAAAAGGGATTTCCGAAACATCGCCGCTGTCCGTAAGAGTCTGCACAAGAATCCGAGGCAGTTTATATTACGTCGCTCAGAAGAAGACGTGCTTTCGCAGACCACAACTTGGCGAGTTTTGCATCATGTCTTGGGCCTGCATCCGTACAAAATTCAACTAAGCCAAAAACTGTAGGTAAACGCACACAGCCAACGACAAGTTTTTGCTGATGATATTTAACGCATAAACACTTTCGTTAATTTAAATTTAAAGATAGAAAAGAGCAACATTTTGTTAAAATATTTGTTTGCTATTTTAAATACGC
The DNA here is from genome assembly GCA_963931875.1 of Pollenia griseotomentosa. Lineage (NCBI taxonomy): Eukaryota > Metazoa > Arthropoda > Insecta > Diptera > Polleniidae > Pollenia > Pollenia griseotomentosa. The sequence goes on from OZ007561.1 coordinate 187,396,398, forward strand.
CAATTACATTCGTATCAACACATCTTTTGCCGACTGGAGATTATAATCACCAACACTTTTGCTGATTTTTTTTGTTGAATGTTTTTTTTTTTCTGTTAATTACTTAGAATCTTATTGCGTAATTATATTGTCAGTTTGCTTGGTGCGTCAAAAAAATCAATTCCAGAATCAATTCCATTAACTCACTGACGACATGGTAACACAGCTATGACATCTAATTCTCTCAAAATTCACAATTACGTCTGTATATTAAGAAATAATTTAAAATTTACGAATCCAACTAATGGATGGAGATAAAACGAGCAAGTGAATTTAAGCAAAATGAATTTCCCCTACCACTACGAAGGCAAGCAAGGTTTATTGTTTACAAACATACCCAGCGGTTAATATTAAAAGGGCCGCAAGTAGCAGGCCTTTTTAAAGGTCTCTTTACTGTTTTCTATAAGGTTCGCTCTGTATGATATCCTGCCTTCAGAAGGATGCATTCTAGAAGGTATAAATTTCTTTCTGAAAGACCTTCCCAAATATTCAGTACACATTCGCTACTCCCTTCTTTAAGAAGGGAGAAAGGAAGTTGTGCATTTTACTTTTTATTTTGAGTGACCTTCCCTACTTCATTCTTTGGGATTGGAACGAAGTTGTTATTTAAGGGAGTGTGCTTATAGGAAAGGAAGATAAATGACAACGTATGAAGCCAAATGCAGATAATTTTCAGTTTGATGGAAATGTTTTCGAAATTTAAAACAGACTCGGAGAATAAACTTGCAATTTTATGCTTTCGTCTCTGAATTTATTCAAAATGGATCTGGGAGAATGGACTCCAAGTGAAGATTTAATAATAAGTGGGGAAAGTTAGAAAAGATAAACTCACTGTTTACTGTTGGTACTTTTTTAGGCTTTGATACCCTGCAAATAATCCAAACACGCGTGTAAAATGTAGCTCACAAGGGACTAGGACTATTCTAAAAGTTACCCAAACGTATGGAAAAAACATGGTCTATTTAACATTACGATGTCCTAGGGCAGGACATATAACCCAGCTTTGGACTACAAAGGAGTAGTCTTAAAACTACTCCATGGTATACTGAAGTGGTATAGTTTTGAAGTAGTTTAAAAACGAAAACATGTCGTTAAAAAACGAAGACATTTCGTCTCACTACGAACACTTGAACAACGACATGGGCCATGCTTACATTACATTGGACTAGTCTATGCAGTAGTCTATTTCATCAAAATGGATCAGGTAGTCCAATATTATTTGCAGGGTTTTGTTGCTAACTAGAAATTTGAGAGTTTGCAATTCTCATTCACTCTATACTTTTGTTTGCATATCTAATATTTTTAATTTTTTTTTTAATTTTTTTGGGTGAAGGTTTCCTGATGATGTGGCCAAAGCAACCAGTGAAATGCGCATATAAACTAGCTTATCCTTCAACAATAAATTTCAATGCATTTATCAAGAATGAAAAATGGGAATAAAGCACGAAAAACGAAATCTTGTTTATTAAAAACTACATAATCCCAACCTGTGTAAAAAATAAACAAGTATGGAATGCGGCGAGTAGGGCTTGTGTCTGCTAAATGAGGCCTTATCTTAGGCCTCTTTACTCAATCTAGTTACCACTGGGTACAAAAACACAGCCACAAATACAATAAAATCAAATAAAGATACATACATACAAACTAAGCACAACTTGCATTAGGACGTCTTTGAATTGCCTTTAAAATTTTCCCCATAAATAAACACAAATACCGACAAACATTGATTCACTCATATACATACATAAATTATTTAAACTCTAAAAGCTGCTTAAAAGTTTATGACAACCGCAGCTAAATTAAAACGTACATACTTAAGTAAATAAGCTTACACATACACTAATACACAGTCACATGGTAACGCAGAGTGTGTAAAACTATGTAAATTGAATGAAGGAATAGATAAAATTTGTGTACGTGTGTGCACTTCGTCTTCCTTCCTGTCTTGTGTTTTACTTAACATGAAAGGAAAAACAATAAACATTGAAAGTATTTATTGTTGTTGTTGCTGTTGCTGTTGTTTTCAAAATTTTTAACAGAAATGGAGTTAACGAGGCCTTTAAGTATTTCCTATATTTAGAGCCATGTGTGTAGTTAAAGGCAAGAAAAATAAGTATGTATGTATGTATGTTTAAATGTTAACAGGATGTGTGCGTACGTATGTTTGGGTGTTTCTTAACACGCGTAGGTTTCCTTACAATTTGCTAAAACTTATATACACACACACATGCACACTAATACATGAAAATAATTTTGTTTGCAGAATATTTTCGACATTATTTTCGATTAGAGTTTTATTCTTTTATCGTTTACATAAGTTGTAGTGCTGTATGCCCAGCAAACAATTTTTACTGACATGCCTGTTGAGGTGAGAAACAAAAATCTTCCAACTTATTAGAAAGCAAGTAAGAAAGTTAAGTCGGATAATCCCAACCATATCGAAGCATTATCGCAAAAAAAGCTTAAGCGACATAATTTTCAATTTTTGTTTTTTTTAAATGACTTTATTGGCAACACTTGTATTATCTCCTTAAATGTTATGGTCACAAAAGGTATCGTTGTTTTCACCATCATCAATTGCATACGCTTCGAATGTCCCCATGCCTTGCAGACATTATTAGACATTGGTCGTCAGCATATGCTAGATCTTCCAGATGGTGTTGGAAGTTCTATTAGATTTCTCGATTTTTCCCATCATCAATTGCTTATGTCAAAACATCGTCCAGAACTAGGAGGAATAGTTATGACGAAATGAGACAATCTTGCAAAATAACACAACCTTGACAAACTCTAGAAATGGTATCAAGCCGATCGGAAAGTTTTTTTTCTTTTCTTTATATTAAATAAGAATGACAATTTAAAGAAAGAAAAAAAATTCATAAATATAAATTGCAAAACATTTTAAAAGGATTTTTCTCTGACAATGAATAAGAGTTTAAGCTGACAATATGATTGGCCCTATTACGGTTTACAACTCAACTCAACTCTAGTTCAGTTGAAATTTTGAAGTTTTTGTGCTAAAGTTTACAACTCTGTTATAGTGCGGGTAACCTAAACATCAAAAATTTACAACTCCCTACTAGCAGTTGTTTTAATTTCAACCCAACTGAGAGGATTTGTAATAGGTGCATACGACTACTCTTAAAAAGTACGAGCAATTCTGAGAAAATTTCTTTAGAATTTTCCAAGGAACTTTTTTAACGTTAAAAATTCTGTCCGATAGATCTAAAAAATTTGCCTATTTCCCCAGACTTCTTGTCAACAATTCCCGGTACGTTTTCCGTCATACACTGAATACGAATCGGCAGACCGTTGATAAGAATTCTGACAGAGGTTGGGCAAAAAAATGTTTATGGGGTATGCTTTTTTTTTTTTTTGAGTTACTCCACTCAAAGAAGTGATTGATTAAAAAAGTGTTGGATTATTGATGTCAAGTGTTACTTAAATATTTTATTCAACGAATACATAAGCATACATAAAAGGTATAATAGTATTTTATTTACATAGAAAAACAATTTAAGTTAAGGGGTAATTTAAGATGAATAAAATCATATTAATAGCAAAGAAATAAAGCGAATGTCTTCTTAATAATGCTCCAGTTGTTTTGCAAAACTTCTATGCTTTCTCTTATTATTGATTTCATAAGTATTTTAGCAATGTCTGAGTTAACATGGGAGCATTGGTACATTCAAGACATCTAAATCTAGTGGAACCAGTGATTCTGCTAATCTCGTTCGTCTTAATATTCCTATAAACGTCCCTGGGTTCTAAATAAGCCACATACTTAACTACTTAGCCATAACTAGCGTCAACTTTCGTTCTTAGGAGCAAGGAAATTCGGTCCACTATTAGCTAGTAGCTATTTTTCAATAGTTGTTAACACAACGCCTAATAATAGCCAGTGCGCAGTCTTCTTCATTTCTGGATTGTCTACCTTAAAAACCAAAACTGTTTTTAGATATATCAACGTTGTATTTTATCAGATATCTCTAAGATATACTTCAAAGCCCACTCCTAACTGCGATTTATGTTTTAATGTTTTCTTTTCTACAAAAAAATGTGAAATTTTATTTTTAAAAAATGCAATTTGGTGCCTTTTTCTTAAAAATTTTGATCCACCCTTTTGGCTTGTTTTATTTCAAAAAACTCATCCTTTTCGGGAGCAAAATTTTTAAGAAACAGACACCAAATTGCATTTTTTTAAATAAAATGTCACATTTTTTTGTAGAAAAGAAAATACCATTAGACTGAGAGCGTAAGAAAAACAAAAATTCAGCATTTATCGTAGAATGTCGTGGATCGCATTATTTTGAAAATTATGCAGTATACAGGCCATCAATAAAAATAAATCTATTCTTTTCGTCTTTCATTGGTTTTAAAAAATTATACAGCAGCACCTTTTAAGATTTCAACTGAATACATCAAAGTCACTTCGTCAAAAAATAGTTCTAACTCCGACTTTGACTCCAACTGCTTAAATTTTCTAAGTCCGACTCCGACTCATACTCCCACTCCTACTCTAACCTTGATGCTAAATGTATATGAGACTCGTCCTTATTTGACTTTAAACTCTTTTTTAAATGCAGTAATTTTTAAATGGTTAAATATAGCAAGAAAATAATTCTGTAAAACTTTCAAATCGATATTTAATTAATATAGTTATTTTCTGACTTTAAAATATTTAAAGCAGACCATCTTAAAATTTTTTTATTTTGGAAAATATTAGAAAATTTATTATGCAATAAAATGTCGGAGTCGCGTGTTTTTGTTGCTACCTGAACTCCGGTACAAAACCCTTAGCTTCGATTCCGACTCCACACATTCACAAGGAAAGTTTTGCACCGATTTATAATCTTCTTTGTCCAACAAAATAGACAGGTCAGTTGAAATATCCAAAAGCAGATATACAAAATTGAAAATGCGTTTGTTTGTATTGTTACGAAATTAGATTTATCTAAGAATTGTTTATAGTTTAAGTTATAAGTTATCTTGTAAATTGTAGTTTGTGTCGTATTAGTTTGAAGTTGTTATTTGCTCCACTGTAATTGCAAACTTTAGATTTAGATTTTGGAATTGACTAGAAAGTTCTCAACTACAAAAAAAGGCTAACTCATACATTTTTAGTTTATTTAAAGATATTAAACGGATCAGTTCGTTACTTACAACTATAAGCAATATACAACAAAACAGCAAATCGTGTTTTTCTTCGCCAGAAAAAAAAAACCCTTTTGGCCTAACTGAGAGCCAAAGAAAACCTATTTGGTTGCCTTTTAAAGTATGTAGTACATTTTCTTTCGTCAGCCGGTTTGTCCTTATAAACATTTAAATATTTGGCTAAATTAGTCTGCTGTCTGACATTTTTGCCAACCAATTAAATGTGTGCTTGTATGTCAAAACTGCCAGGATACGATAAACAAAAGCAAAATAAAAATGGCAACAACAATTTTGATGAGGACAAGGATGATGCTAATGGCAATGAGGATAATTTTTACAATGATAATGCTGATGACGCCGATGGCAGTGATTGTGTTGCCTTGATGCGTATGTTTTTATGGGACTGATAAGGTTACGAAGTATTTTAAGCAATTTGAATTATGTATATGCAATTTCCAATAATGTATTTTTTTTTAACTTGAAAAATGCTTTTTGTAAATTCATTAGGGATGTATGTAAAAAAAATATAATAATAATTGGCTCTTACTTACGCATATCTGTGATAAGGAACAGAGATGGGCATTTTAAGCTTCTTCGTGTGTTTAACGACAACGAAAGAAAGTCTAAGATATCGTCGCTTTTTCGAAAAAGCAAACAAGATTCCCTCTTTGAGTAGCGTAGAGGGTTGTTTATAAACGAAGATTGCGCAAACTTGTTTAAAGTGTCGCAAGTTTATTTAACAAAAATGGGCGAAAGTGTAAAACATCGTCGCCTTTTCAACAAAACAAATTAAATTTCTTCTTTGGCAAATGTGATGGGTAGTTTATTTCTAAAGATTATGCAAACTTGTTTGATGAACTGCAAGTTTGTTTTACAATAATTGACAAATGTCTGAGACATTGTCGCTTTTTTGACGAAATAAATTTAATTCCCTTTCGATAACCGTGATCTTTACTTGACAAATGATCTGCAACATACTTCGTACGTAACAAATGAACTGTTGGCTAATTATTACAACGAAATCTAGTAGATTTATTTTCAAATCTTCCACACAATTAACAATTAACACATTGCAATTGTTCGACATTAGCGAGATTTTGTTTTCATAACAAAAAGCATGTTTCTACGATAATCAAATATTTTTACTATTCATACAATCATCTTGTTGTAGTTGTTGTCAAACCGCTTGTGTAGTTTATTTGTTAAAAAGCAACTAGATTTGACTCGAAATCTCGTATGTACTAAATTTTGATGTACTGTAAACGGGCTATTTTGACGTATAATTGAAATCTAGTTGAATTTTAAACAAAGCAAATCAAAATCCACATAAAAACTGTTGTGGATATTAATAACTGCTGATTGCGAAAACTGAAAAAATAATTGCAGGCTTTTGCGCGTTTTCACTACAATAGTCTGAAAAATCGTCGCATTTGTGATAAAGAAAACTAGATGCGATATAAATATGGCTTCCGCGCTGAAATAGCTGCTAATTTTTTAAGCCAATTTCAAATACCATGTATTGAAGTGAATCGCATTTCAGTGAAAACACTCTGCATCGTTCGAGACAATTGGTAGTCAGATGGAGAAAGGTCTGGACTTTCAAGCAGGTGAGGCCAACATATAGTTAGGGATATTTTCTTAATAGTTTCCAATGGTCTTGTAGCCGAGTTATTTCGTTATAGAATATTATGGCCCCTATTACGGTTTACAATTCAACTCAGTTGAGTCGTAATTTCTTAATTTTTGTATTATGGTTTACAACTCAGTTGAGTTGTAAGCCGTAATAGGGGCCTACGACTTTGTATCTGGTTGCATATTCCGCGTGTTTTTCGGTTTTAAAAGCATTAACGAATCAATTGATTTCTTTGCATGTCCCCTGTGACCCCGTTTTAAGCAACCTAAAATAGATGGTACCGTTTTGGTCTTACTTAATACAAATGGTTTCCATGGCATTATGAATACTCGGCTCTGGCGTTGATAAAGCTGGTTAGCCAGGCTTCACACACATCGCCCCGATTTTATCAACTCAAATTAGATGGTACCCTTTTGGTCGCACTTAATACAGATGATTTCTAAGGCATTATGAGTAGTCGGCTCTGGCGTTGACAAGGCTGGTTAGCCAGCCAGGCTTCACATGAAATTTCTTGCACTTCAGACTGCCGCAATTCGATGCAAAAATTACTTATACTTACGGAGTTTAAGCAGTATTTCGAACATTCAAACTCGTTTTCAACGTTTGATACTTAATTTTCTTTTTTTTTTTGGATCAATCCTGTTGCTTGTTAACGTATTGAAATTGCTGCCTGAGAAGCTGCCAATGATGTTGCAAGTTCTTCTTAAGTTTGACAGAATCGTCCATGCAGCAATGCTTGCAATTACTTAATTAACTACGATATTTTGTGGCTGATCTGTAGGGTAATTCTGTAACTTTTTAACGACAAAAATTTGTCGTTAAGTACTAAATTTTAAAAACTTTTACTTGAAATTTTTCACTTAACGACAAATATGTGTCGTTAAAAAGTTACAGAATTACCCCACTGGGAGGTTTTGTTGTTTCATATCAAAATCTCTGCTTCTAAACTCCACACATCATTTCGGGAATCTTGAAATTAATGGAACATATTTGGGATAAGAAACTTCGATGAGCTTTCTTTTAAATTAACAAGTAAGACAAAACTTTCCGAATAAAATGCTTGGATTGCACAAAATTTTAAATTTTCGAAGCAAAATAAATAGTGCAGTTTTTACACTATTTTCTTTTTTAAAAATAAACGAGATCAAACGATAGATGTTTACTCTTTTAAAATGCTTTTTAAGATATTAAAGACTCAAACCATGTGTAAAAAAGTATCACCATTTTCCACTATTTTACGATAACAGACATCATCGCCTACTCGACAATGGAAGTAAGTTGACAAATGAACTAAAAATAAAATACATCTGGAAAAACCGACAACATTTTCAACCTTTTTAATTATTTTTTTTTTTTTAAATCAATTTTTTTTTTTTTTAATTCCTTAAGCTTACCCCGCGAAGCTCTGCGCTTGTCTGCAGGAAAGAAACCAGAGTCTCTGGCGGGAATCGAACCCGCAACCCCGGCGCTGATAGACTAGCTCACTACCAGCTAGCCTACCGGTGCACTCATGTTGTCATATAGAATTTTACTGTTATAGTTTACGAGTTACCCACCACTGGTTTGGAGTGAAAAGCTCAAAATGCTATTAGATTGCTAGCATTTATCTCTTAAATTTGTTGTAATTTCTTTTATATATGTTTAGTATGTAAATATTTTTAGCTTAATATTCACAGCAATCACCTTTAAAATTTTATATACAAAATTGCCTTCAAAGTAATATCAAGAAAACAAACTTTATTTTTATCATCTTAAATATATCATGAAAATAATCCCTAGAAAGTTGTAAAAAACACATACAAAGAGTAGGAAATGTTGGAGGAAAAAAAATATTCTTTTATACCTTTTAGCTAAATAAACATACAAATTGTAATGATTTTTTAAATTTTTTCTTTAGCCAAAAACTGAAATTCTTAGCCATAAAAATATGCATAAAACTTGAAAAAGTTTTTTTCCAACCAAAACAAATAACGATCATAAATACTAAAAAAAATCCAATATTGAACTAAATTGTTTGTAAAAGAGTTATTTAGATTTTGGCAAAAGTAACAATAAATATATTTATATAAAATTATAAATATATATCTGCATAGTTTTGAAGTTGCAGGTCCTCCATTTGCTACTCCCTTGCAATAATATTACTTTAGCTTCTTGCCCTCTGCCGCGCCTAGAAGAAATGTGGTATGCAAATAAAGTTTCCTAAGATGTGGAGGGGGTTTATTTCTGGCCACAAAATGCACAGACAGGCCAGTCATGGGGTGTTCGCACAGAAAAAAGAATTAAATAAATAAATGTTGCACAAGCCGGCCGCAATATGTTAAATATACAAAACTTGAAACACGTTTAAGTGAAAGAAACACTTAAAGGGGAAGTTATTCGTAGTGGCAGGAATGAGGTTAACAAGTAAAGGATTCTCAGCTAATTGAAGTGAGGAGGTTCGGGAGCTCGCCAGGGTACATGTATCCTTAACTCTTATTATGAGTTGTACATTGTGGACATTTTCTATTTTTGCTTTATTTTACGAAGGTATAGCTTCTGTAAGCTCTTCATCGGATTTTGGATATTTTTTTTTTTACTTTCAAACAATTATGAGAAGTTTATTCCTTGTTTAAATTAATTAGAGTAAATATTTCCAAAAGCAACTCACTGTAATGAGTACTACATGAGTGCTCCTAAAGATATTTTTGGTTTTAATAGAGATTTCCTGATTTTTCTTTGGCTGTTGTCAGCGAATCCCCTTGGAATACCTTCCCTATTACAAATTTGTTTTGTGTGAGCGTTTCTCTTTCTCTTTTTGCATTCGTTATTTATTTCAAAATTGTGTATTTGCCATAAACTGGGTCAACAAAATGCGTTTTTAGTTTGTTTCTAGCCTTTTTTTTAATGTAAGTTTGTGTACATAGCTACATTTAGTTGCTGCCTTTTTGAACCCTCCGCCACCATTAGTGGTAAAAGATTGTTTATTAAGTTTGTCATTCCATATGTTACACCAAAAAATATTGCGCATAGACTTGATAAATAACATATTTTGCGGATCCTTGAGCAATTCTAAGTCGATTTAGCGAAGTCCGTCTTTTAATATTACGCTGGCTCAAACAAAAAATTATAATTTTTTGTCAATTTAATGATTTTGTTGTCAGATTTAGTGTGGTTCACCGATGGTTCGAAACAGACTAATGGTAGTACCGGTGGCGGCATATTTGTTCCAAATTTCCAAAGAGGCCACCTATTGACAAACAACCATCTATTTAACCGACGAAAATTCCTCATACATATGTGATAAGCAGGGCAAGTTTAAAATGGCACGAAAAATGGTTAAAAATGGCTGGCAAAATAGCACGAAAAAGTATAAAAAATGCCACAAAAAATGGCACAAAATGGCAAAACTGGCAAAAATAAAAACATGTTGTTAGGTATTTAAGAAACATTTATTTACTTAAGTTTTGATTGCAAAGTACAATAACATGTTTCTTCAAATTGTCGAAAATAAATGATGTGGAAAGATTGTCAATAAATTCATTCGTCTCCCTTTCATTCAAATATATACTATTTCTTATCTTAATTAAAGCTTGTAATCCGGTATTACGATCTAAAACTTTTTTTAACTTTTCGACAAAATCTTTTTTATTGGCATCTTTAATATTTTCCATAACGGGATCAATTACGTCTAAGCTTTCGTTTATAGAAAGCCCTTTTATTTGTAAATTCAAGAGGCTTGAACAGATGCATTGAAAGTTCTCTTTTATGTACATTAAGTCTTTTTTTACGTCCGATTTTTGCAACATTAATTTAGCATTCCGATTAGATTCTGCCTCATGTTCGCTAAGCTTATTTATATATATGTAGTCTGTGCAACCCATGCGCCAGGCACGTTATGTGTAAAATTTTTGGAAATAATGTTTTAAGCGATCGGACTGCAGACATCATATATGGCGCAGCGTCTGTCAACACAAATAAAACACTATTTTACTTGATGCCTTTTTAAAATATGAAATAGTTAAATAAATATATTAAACAAAAATTAAAATTTACTATTCGGCCACAATATTTGTAAAGAATCTGTAAAAAAAAAAAAGCTGCTATTGAACTGGCATTAGCTTTTTCTATGTGAGCAATGTTTAAAAGATATGACGTCTCCTTTTCACCTTCCTCCAGGATACCAAATACAAAATTTGCAACCATCCGCTGTTCGCTGTCAGTTGTTTTATCCATTGATACCCAAATCAAACTCTTCTCGGCTCTGTTTTGTAACACTTTAATACATTTTTTATATATTGTTGGCATGTATTTGGTTCGGAGCAGTGTCTCACTGGGAACGGGCTTCTTAGTGCATTTCGTTAAAAATTCCTTGATGGCCGGGTAATTTATTTTGTACAGCGGTATGTTTGCCGTTAAAAAGGTGTTGCACAAATCCAAAATGTATGGGTTCGATTCTGTTGTGGTATCTGTCAGTAAAGATTGTGTCGTAGGCGAATTAAATTTTTCAGCTAGAGCTTAATGCTTCAATGAAGAGAAATGCTGTTCAACATTATACAATTTTGGTTTATTAAGTTTGCAGGTGCAAACTACACAATAAAGCACTGAAGAATCCCCTTTTAATATTTTCGGAAATTTTTTCACCGTTCTTGAATTAAATTCTTTTACCGACTCTTTAGGCATTTTTTTAAACAAATCTAAATGTGCGCCTATACTTAAAGCAAACAACTAAAATTACACCTTTTAATGGAACTAATTTTTTGATTTTTTTTGTAATATAACGTTACTTTAATGGCCTTCTATTGTAGTTTTTATGATGAAAATATTTGGAACAACTACTAAAAATATAAATCGTGTACGGAAAAAAGGGACGCATATATTGTTAGTACAACAGATTGACTAAAAATTTTACAATTTTATAAATTTCAACAGGGTGATTCTAGTAAAAGAAAAAATTTTGAGGTATAAAAATTTCTCCTAGGTTGCAAAAATGGCATATGCCATAACTTGGTGGCCACACGATCAAGTTTTGCCTTTCAATTCCATTCAATTTACTCAACTCTCTCATTTGTTTACTAACACACTCACACTTTTTAAATTGACCACGAGATGGCTTTCAATTTCATCTTTCCATTTGTTTGACAATTTACTTTCAATTTAACAGCTGAGTACATGTTTGTCTTTATAAATTGTTTTTTTTTATGGCATCTTGAAAGTAAATTGAGTGCCACCTACGTCACACCTCTCAATTTTTGTAAATTTTGACAAGCAGTATATGTAAAAGACTATCAAGAACAACTTGATCGTGTGGCCGCAGGGTAAGAAATATTTTAGGGAAATTCGAAAGGGTTTAGAAAGCCGAGTTGCTCTTAGGGCGCTTTATAGTGTTTTCACACTTAAGGTTTTAACACAAATAATGGTTTTAACGATAAAACCAATCATTAAAACCTGGTTTTACCATACAAAATAATTTTGTTAAAACCAACTTAAAACCTTTTTTGATTTGGTTTTAATTAGATTTTATGAAACACAACCATGTTTTAGTTGTACTAAATTCAGTGCTACCAAGTTAAAAAGATTGAAAACAGCTGATAGTGTTTAGTCCCAGCAAGCATTTTATAGCACAATCGAATCTGTTAGGAATCAGCTTCACATAACCGCATTTTTCGATCATAAATTATACTCTTGTTGTGAGAAAATGCTACACTACCGATTTATCACCTCAAAGAATTATTCGTAATGCAATTTTCTGATTCTTTTTTGAGCATTTAATGGTCGTTTTTATAATCATTAGTTAGTATTTTTCGTCTCAGTTCTTAATAGTAAATTTATACACGTTTTTTGTTTATAAAATCGCAAATTTTTGTCGGAAGATTTTAAAATTTCCAAATTTTGCGTACATTTGTGTTGATGCCATACATCAGAATCAATGATAAACACGATTTGGTAAGTAAGGGCCTTTTTCGTTATAAGTTGCGTTAAAATGAACTCTTTCAATCGCTCAAGTGATAAATCAGTTTTTAATCATCAAATGCGATCTAAGAAGACTCATTTAGGTAATATTAGCAAAAAATTATTATTCAAATGCTAGCTGGGATGGAGCTCAATAAAAATGAATACATTTAAAAAATAAAAAAACGTCAAGCCGATGAAATATTCTAAAATTTATTTTTTATATAAAATTTTTTTATTCCCAAGCATTCACTTCATTCTTTTCTTACACAAATTTACTTAATTCTACGAGAAATGAATTTTATTTTGCAAAAAATTATTAGACAAACTGTGAGTTAAAACCTGGTTTAATAAAAGTTGTAATGTGAACGCAAAATCAGCTGTAAATAGTTTTAATGTTAAAACCAGGTTTTAACTTTAGCTATTACACTTATGAGGTGAAGTCTCTAAGGTGGTCATTTACTGGACTACTTTTCTGAATGATCTAGGAAGCGGAATACGCCTCAAGATATAACGAATGTAAAATGTCTAATTGTGTTAAGATTTGTTCATAGTTTATCAAAGATCCCAAAAAAAAATCATCCTTAAAAATTTTAGTTCTTGGTGAAGGGTATAAAAGATTTGGCACGGCCGAATTTATCATTCTTTTTTGTTTTATTCAGCCGCTTTCTGTAATTTCTTGTATATTTTCTACAGGCAGTCAAAGATTTACAATGTATTGTGGGTTCTGGTCTCGATTTTTTATTTTTTTTTGCGTATCACTTGAAATGAACTGAAGTTTAAATAGAAAAAAAAATTAAATGAAAGAAAAGAAAACTAGTTTCATTTCCTGCAGAGCAACAAATTCATATATAATGTGTAAGTATAAAAATGCTCATGTTTTGTATTTGTGCATTTTGTTATTTAACATATAAACAAAAACACAGGCACCCACACACACAGGGTGGTGCTTAAATAACGTTATAATTTAATTAGTGAATACATTTGTCAAACGAACAAAAAGACAGAACAAAAGTTGTTTATTTCAAAAGTCAGAATTCAATAATTCAGAAACCATAAATATCAAAATTCCTTTCCTAGAAATGCACCTAGTGCTTTAACAATTTATCTATGGGATAACGGTAATAGACAATAAGAGGCTTTCTGTGTGTGATCTTCTGCCTGCAACGAGTTTTTATGTTTGTACATTCTCATGCGCGATTAAGTCCATTTTCACCTCAACGGTCACGTATTATAATAAAATTGCAGAATATCGTCCATCCAAAATAACTGTTGGACATCAAATGTACCCATTATAATTAATAATATGGTGTGGAATGGAGTAACTACGGAAAGGAACAATGGTTCATTTATTTTTGAAAACGCCAAACCAGTTGCGTTTAAAGTGTATGATACAGGCCTGTTCTGAAAATCATATCGGTTTTTGTTTCTCGTTGTGTTTTCGGCAATGGAAAATCACACCGAAAAACATAAAAACCGAATACGACAAATTTATCACACGTGTGATTTAAAATCAATTGATTTCAATTAAAGGGATTTTCAGAACAAGCCTGGTAATCAATATTTGGAAATGATTAAACATTTTTTAAGACCCGAGTAAGAAAACAATTTAGATTAATGCATCCCACAAAACTCACAGCTCGTTTAATTATAGCTTTTCTACACGAATTTTTTTTAGATCGAATAATATCCAATTTTATTGATCTTAACTGGCCACCGCGTGTTTGTTCGATTTAACGGTTTCCGCATTTTTTTCTTTACGGCTACCTTAAGGGTTAGGTGAAGGCCAATAAGCCAAAAAGCATCCAACAGCTTCATGCCGTACCTATTGGGTTATCCATTTTTCGGTTTAAAAGTAAATTTAAATAAACAAACAGATAAAGCTATGATTTCGATGAATCTTTTATTTCATTATAATGCTTGGACCATTGCTATTTAGTACGAAATACAACGACATTTAAATGGCCGCCTCTAGATTAATTGCAGAAGTCTTTGCTTTTGAGGTAGTTCTCGACACTATTTCGCACATTTCGGGCGGTATCTCGGCGATAAATTGAAGAATGTGGTTTTTCAAATGCTCCAACGTTAGGGGATTATCCGCGTAGACGCTCGGTCTTTGACGCAGCCCCACAAAAGAGTCTAACAGCGTCAAACCGCATGATCTTAGTGGCCAATTGACGACGCCAAAACGTGAAATTATGCGTTCTGAAAACGTTCTATGCAAAAAAGCCAAAATTGGTCGCGTTGTATGGCTGGTGGCACCGTCTTGTTGAAACCAGTTCATAATCTTCAATTGCAGGGCAAAATAAAATCGGTTATCATAGCCGTAAAATCAGCAACACTTTCACTTTCAGAAGCGATATTTTCGGCAGTGCGTACATTGCGATGATATACAGGCCTAACCACATCTGTAACGCTTCCAGTCTCTTTGAATTCGTTTAAAATTTTGCCAATTCCTTGCATAGTAAGGCGATTATGATGACCATGCTCACCCTCGAGTGTTTGAAAAGTGCCCACGTTTGCACCACCACTTTTGTAGTAAGTTTTAACTATTTGTTCGAGTTTTTCGGTTGTTAGACGTAAGTGGCAAGCCGTTCACTAAATAAATGCCACTTCAGATAATAGAAAATTGAAAGCTAACAGCCTTGCCAGACCGGCAGTTTGTAAACCACAAAATAGATAACCCTGTTCAGAGAAGAAAGAGCCTTATAAAATCTTATATTCTAAGAAAAGCTATGGGACATGCTCTGGAGGGAGCACGTCAAAAAATGGTATCCTCAAAACATAATCAGCCCAATTACACTGTGCAACTACAATTCGAGTCGGAAAGAACCCAACCAATTGTAGGGGGATGTAAGAAAAGATAAACTCACTGTTTATTGTTGTTGTTTTGTTTAAGCTTTGATATTGTTACGAGTAAGACTTTGAGTGTTTATAACTTTTATTCGCTTTAGGATTTTATTCGTATAATATTTTTAGCTTTTCTAAAATCTTAGGAAAAGGTTTCCTGATGAACTGGCCTAAGCAACCAGTGAAATTCGCATAGAAGCTAGCTTTCCCTCAACAATAAATTTCAGTGTATTTATCAAATATGATAAATTGGGAATTTAGCACGTCATACAGAAATCGTATTAATGATAAATTTTGTATTCCCGTAAATAACTTTGATAATATACTCGCATGTGCCCGTGCAGAAAACTGAATTGGCAAATTGGTTTTTTTTTTGTTGTTTTCTTACGAAGACAATAGAATGAAACATTTTGTTCTTTAATTTTGTTTTTTCTTTTTACCCACTTACAACTACAATTCGAGTCGGAAAGAACCCAACCAATTGTAGGGGGATGTAAGAAAAGATAAACTCACTGTTTATTGTTGTTGTTTTGTTTAAGCTTTGATATTGTTACGAGTAAGACTTTGAGTGTTTATAACTTTTATTCGCTTTAGGATTTTATTCGTATAATATTTTTAGCTTTTCTAAAATCTTAGGAAAAGGTTTCCTGATGAACTGGCCTAAGCAACCAGTGAAATGCGCATAGAAGCTAGCTTTCCCTCAACAATAAATTTCAGTGCATTTATCAAATATGATAAATTGGGAATTTAGCACGTCATACAGAAATCGTATTAATGATAAATTTTGTATTCCCGTAAATAACTTTGATAAGAAAAAAAAAACAGTTTCAATACTTGCAACGCAAAATGAAACTATGTAAACGTATGTATGTAAAACGGATTTTCGAAATTCCGGGCCTTTAAATTTTTGAATTTTTCGAAAACCCGCTTTAAATCGATTGCACGAACTTTTGGTCTAAGAAGACCCCTAGTGAAATTTAATGCAGAAAATATTCGTCGAAAATTTTAACCCTCTAAAGTGCCGTTTTAGTATACTTTTGTGTGGAAGTTATAAAAAAGGACAAACATGACCCCTAAAATGAGTGTTAGAGTGTTAATATATTCTAAGAAAAGGACCGCCATACAATTCGACTGAAGACATCTCAAATAGTCTTTTAGGTCAGAAGTACATTAAGTATATTTTTTAGACTTGTACCAAAAGCCCTTTCAAGAAATTCAAAAATTTCAATGCTCGAAATTTCGAAAATCCGTTTAACATACATTGCACGAACTTTTGGTCTTAGAAGACTTCTGGACAAATTTTATGCAGAAAATATTCGTGGAACATTTAAGTATATTTTTTTTTTGACTTATACCAAATGCCTTTTCAAAAAATTCAAAAACTTTAAGGGCCGATATTTCGGGAACCCGAGCTAACTTTTTAAAACCTTTTGGCAGATTTGCTCTACCAATAGTCTTGTTTCATTTCGCGTTGCAAGTATTGAGGCTGGCGACAATGACCCAAACTTTGTTGCACTGTGTTATGAATAAAAATTCCCCGGGACTTTTTGCCCTCTCCCATTTTTCCTATGTAAATACAATTGTAAAAATGGGAAAAGGGGAAAAAAACTCCCGAGGAATTTGTTTTCATAAATGGGCTGAATGTGAACACATGTTTAATAAATTTCAACCCTTATATTAAATTCTAAAGAAAAAAATTTCATTAATTTATAAATCCCAAAGTAACTTATGCGCCACCCTGTACATTCCCGTGCCTTATGCTCCGAAGCGAGTTGATGGCACGGCACATTGGTAAAAATGCATAACTATGTCGTTGGTTTTGGCCTGGCCCGACTTGGCCTGTGTTCTACTTGGTCTATTCATATGTGTGAGGTTATTGTGTCAGTGGGTGTTGGATATTTGTTGTTGTTGTTTTGGTGGTTGAGAACGATGGTGGTGGTGATGGCTGAGGAGGATTTTTGTTTGTGTCTTTTTTTATTTTATTCTATTTGCCATTTGATTTTTTTTTTCAATTGCTTTAAACATTACAGGGTGGTGTGGGAGCATTCTAAACATACTTTCACTTTTTGTTTGTTGCTTGAGTTGTTGCCTGTGCCTGCTGTTGCTGTTTCTGAGCCTTTTGGTGTTGTTGTATTCCGTTTGTCTTCTGTTTTTGGCGTGATTTCAGCATATGTTTAAGTGTGTTTATTAGAAAATGAAGAAGGAAGTCGATACTTTTTTCCAAGTATGTATATAAGAAGCTTTTTTGTATGTATATATGTATGTGTCTCTAGAGTGTAAAACAGAGTGTTAAGTGTTTTTAGGGAAATTGGTCTTCCCCCTAAATATATACTAAGACACTAAGATGCCATTTATTTGTAAGCGTTTGTGTATATTTCCGTTCTTTTTCTTCAGCATTTGCAAACAAAAGAATTTAATTTATTGCTTTTACTCGAAAGAAAAAAAAAATTAAAAACCAAAAAAAACTTTCAGGGACATGTTTAGGAAAAATGAGATTTTTTTTTTTTTTAGAGATTTTTGGTTATTTAATTTAAAAACACAAAAATAATTGGAATATTGTGGGATTTTTTTTTGTAGAATATGCAATGTCGTATTTAAATTACAAAATAATTAGAAATGTGGTAAACAGCAGTGACATGCAAGTTTTAAAGTTTTGAAAAAAAAAAACTGTTACTCAAAACGAATTAAGAAAACGAAGGAAAGAGCTTTAAACATCATTCCTTTAATGATACATTGTATATTTATTTACCAGTCATTGTTGGGGCCAATGCCGACTAATTTTGTCCATAAATATTAGACGCCATCTTTAAGCTTCACTTACCTGAAAAGAAAGGTAAATAAAGAAAAAATTATATTTTAAATTGAAATTTTTTAGAAATTCATATTTCATAAACTTTTAACAAAAAATAAGTGGGAGAAGAGAAACGTTTAATCTTAAACCAGCTTTTATAAAGGTATCTGTAAGGTATGATTTCTTTACCAACAAATTGATTTTGAAGGCAAGTTTGTAGAAAAGAGAAGCCAAAAATGTTTACTCTTTCTCTTTTTCTTGCGTAACTTACTTAGGGGATTTATTGCCAAATTGGGACTTTAACAAAAAACAAAAATAAAAAAGGTGGGCATTAAAAAATTGATTTGGGAATTGGGTTATTTGTTGGGAATATTTTAAATGTTTTTGACATTATTTAGGGATTTTCTTTTTGGTGATTGATAATATACACAGAAAAAAATAATTTTCATATTTGAATACGAAAATCGCATATTTGATTACAAAAATTTTTGAATTTTCTGCGATGACGGTTTTTGTGGTATTGATAAAAAAATTTGTATGTATAACTGTTCAATTTTTAGTCAACAACCAAGTTTATTGAGTCAATAAAAAAAATTGTTGCCCAAAATAATTTTTTTCAACAAAATGTTTACTTGATTTGTTAAAATAAATTGTTGAACATGTTGAATAAATCAAACAAAATGTTAATCGAATCTTTATTTTTTTATTTATTAATGATGATGTCATAAATTTTCAATTTTTATATTTTTATAAAAACACTAAATTTATTATGCGGGGATAAGTAAGTTCCTATGCGCATTTTACTGGTTGCTTAGGCCAGATCATTAGGAACCCTTTTCCAAAGACTATGGCAAAACTAAATATATTATTCAAATAAAACTGTAAAACAAATGAGAATTATGAGCTATTTAAAAATGGACAAGAGTTGTTAAAATACTGTCTTTACTTTGATTCAAATATTTTTTTTATTGAATATGAAGAAATATTTAATTATTTCATTATTAAATATGTTTTATTGAGTGCTATTTTGCAAAGTGTAAATTTGATAAATTTTTTCTTCGAATCAAACAAAAAATTTGTTGACCTAAAATTTTATTTTTAACAAACTGTGTTGTTACACGCTCACTTTGGAAAGACTCAAGAGAAAAGAACAATATTGATTTCAATTATATTTCTTGTTCTTCCAATTAGTTTGGGATTCAAGTCCAGCACAAGCAATTTAGTAGGAAAATAATTACGTGGAAATACATAAACTTTTGTTAGAAAAGCATTTACTGATATTTAATTTTGCGCAAACTCTTTTTATATGACAATGAATCATATAACTAAGTTCTATGATGATTGGTCCGAAATTTATCAAAGGACACATATAAAAAATCCACTATCTGAAAATACTCATGTAAGCCTAAGACCACAACAAAGACTGCTACTGCACTAAAATTCGGCCTCTTATAGTTTCATAAGATTATAAAACATTCTGCCAAATTTCGTGATGATTTGTCCATAATTTTTCATAGGCTCCATATAAAGTCAACTATTGAAACACACTTTAGTACGCCTAAAACCGTAACGAGTAATGCTATTGAAGCTAAATTTGTTCTGCCATACTTTCATAAGATTGGGAGTCACTCTGCTCTTTAAGAACGTTCTTCCAGAGAAAAAAACATGTTTAAATGTGGTCACCTTCAACAAAACTATCTTTAAAGAAAATTGTAAGCATATTATGTTTAATATAACCATATTGTTGTCACTGACAACCACATTATGGCTAAATTTGTCCTCCATCAAGAAGCCACAACCGTATTATGATTGCTTCGGAACATGTTATGGTTAAAAATAACTTAAATATGTTTAAGACTTATAATAGCTTGGTTGTTTTTCAACTAAAATCAGTTTTAATTAAAAATTTAATCAAGTGAATTAAACGTTTAATCAAGCGAATTCAACGTTTAATTAAGTGAATTAAACGTTTAATTGATATTATTAATTTTTTTATTGGTGCAAAGAAATATGGTCAATTAAACGTTTAATTCACTTGATTAAAGGTCTAATCCACCTGATTAAACGTTTAATTCACTTGATTACATTTTTAATTAAAACGGATTTTATTTTTGATAAATGCGTTTAGTGGTGCAAAATTGTTTTCTGTGCATGTTGCTCTTAGAAAAGAAAAATACTACTGTTAATATAAAATGAAATTATTGTCATATTTTTACCATAACATGTTTAGAGGCAACCATTATGTGGTTGTGACTTCTTGGTGGATGACTAATTAAACAATAATGTGGTTGTATAAACATGATTTGTTTAAAATTTTCTTTTAAAAAAATTTTATTGGAGGTGCCATATTTAAACATGTTTTTTTTTTTGCGTGAGTGCAAACGTGAAAAAAGCTTAATTACCCTTTTTGAAAACCCGAATGCAAAAGTTACTGAGCTACAAAGAACAACTGCTCGACCTGTTCGAACTGTTGTTCATTAAATGACTTTCAAGATTATTTGACTGCAGAGAAAAGTTCAAATCTTTTTTATAAGCAAAACGGGGTTTTATTTTTCGATCTTGACTCCGTTGCAGCATTTGTATTTTAAGCCCGGAAGGTTCAAGGAGTTTTTAGCGCTAATTGGTACAACTAGTTTGGCTTAGACCTACATGAGATTTGTATGGAAAAATATAAGTGGATGTTTTAAAATTTTGTGTTAATGAGAACTACAAATCAAAAGCAGCTTTGTGCATGCCGGTTTAGATCGTATGAACCCTACACGCTTTCGTCTATCTTAGAAAACCATATAAGAAAATTATTATTAAAAATTACGAGTGCTCGTTGCGGGTTCGATTACCACCAGAGATTCGTGTATGTTTCTCCACAACGAAGATCTACGTTACTATTTTTCGGTAAATCAATGCTACAAATACAACTTAAGCTTGTATTTGTAGCATTTAGTAAAAAATAAAAAAAAAACTTAATTTACAGCCAGGCCTAGGATGTCGACCGCCTCATTTTAAAATATTCAGCACGACAAGTCAATCGATAAAAATTTTTGTGCCATTATGAAACATTATGCAACCACAAGTTTCAAAATCAGTTACTTGTGTTGCGGCGCTTATGAGAACGATAACAAGAGACTTAAGTTGTCGATTGACATCGTGTGCCAGGCTTTTCATTTAAATATTTCAAATTAAATCATGTTCTTTAATTTTTTCTTATATTCCCTCGTTTCAAATATTTCTTTTGTAAATTAACCAATTACTACTCTTTCTCTCTTTCCTAACAATTAAATATTCTAACCAGTGTTGCCAGTGAAATTTCGAGAAAGATACATTTTGGTTACCAAAAAGATACACTTTTTCCAAAAAAGATATATTTTGAAAAACATTTTTATTTCATATTTAATGACTATTGTAAAGGAAATGATATCATATAAATTCATTTTTATATATATTTAAGTCATAAATATTAGGTATGTAATTTTTAAAAATACAGTACTTTAAACTTTAAAATTAATATAATGTTTGGATGCTATCGAATAAAGTTCCTGAAAATAAAAAAGTTCCTCAGAACAACTTCGCACTACTAGATCCTTAATGGGGGGTGTGCTGGAAATCGCAAACGCAAAACGCAAGAATTTGGAGGCTGTTTTTAATACACTTTTGATCAAATTTTTTTAATTTATAAAATTCTGTTAAATATAAAAATGTTTGTATAATATTTGTCATAAAATTCTTTTATTATAGAAATCTTACTAAAAAACGACTTTTAAAATTCTTGCGTTTTGCGTTTGCGATTTCCAGCACACCCCTGAATGTTTTCTTTCACCATTAATTAAGCTGCTATTGTATTAGCATTGAGTCGGCAAGTCTTAATAAGTTTTATTTCACTAAAAATTCTCAAATATTTTATTTCTGTACATTTTGCGTAACGATTCAAAAGATACGAAAAATGTCAGGATTATACATGTTACCTGAAGTCATCAAAAGATACGAAAAATGTATCTTTCGTATCCTAATGGCAACACTGATTCTAACCAAACTATTTGCATTTTTTCAGATTATCTCTCTCTCTCTCTCTCTCTCAACATTTTTGCTAATAAATTTAGCAAAAAAAAAAACATTTTTTTGCAAAAAAATTTTAAGCTTAAAGTTTTGGCTACAACAACGATTAGCTGTAATATAAATATTGCAAACTATTTTACACTATAAAGTTGATAAGTTCAACTAAGTTTTATGTCCCCATGTCACATATTTTATACATTCTATTATAATATGTTCTATTTTTTCTGTTGGTTCTTTTATCCATTACAACAACTGACACTTTAAACGAAATTTATTATTTGAAAATGAAAGAGAAAAGAAAAAAAAAATGTCGTAGGAAATGCAACCAACATAAAAATGCAGTAACAGTGTTGGGTAGGTATAATAGAGATAATGATTAACTGAGACTACACTATAAACAAGACTTAATACTGGACTATAGATAATGCCATATTCACAAGATAATGAATTGGAGACATTTCTCCATAAATGTTATTGTCAATGTCAAACAGAACTTACAAAATCATTAAGAGCCACATGTCCTGTAATTTCAAAACGATTGAAAGCAACAAATTATGTGATTTTAGCATCAAAACATTACTGGCAATGAAAAATGGAACTGTTGTCAGAACCCAGACCGCCAGAGATCATATATGTATACAGTCTGGTCAAAAAGCCGCTGAAATCGGCCTGGTGATCGCCTGCACTGAAGACCAGATCTTGCATCATCCTATTTGTTTCAATTGATGCCGAACGCTATCACTGAAATACGCTTTAATTCAAAACAGGGCATACGAAATTGGCTTGTTCTTGTCTCGGAAGCCTTTTATTGCCAAAGATATAGAAAAATGGTATACCTCACGGTGATCAATAAATTTATAATGAATCAACAAATTAAGTATTTTTAGTTACTTATTATAAAAATATTATTATTATTTTTTTTTTTAATAAAATAACTTTAATTTCATGCTGTTCCTAATATTTTATCACTTGCTGTATTCTAAAAAATTCATATATTATCGTAAAACCACAACTAAATTTCAAAACATAAACCACAAAACATTATCTTAATTAAGATAAATGCTGATTTGTATTTAAAAAATAAAATAAAAATAGAAGACTCTCTTATAACAATCCCCCAGTGCAAGAGATTTTGTTACAATTTTCAAAAAAAAAAAAAAAACCAAAACCCACTTCACACAAACTCATACTAAAGCAAACAAGGATTTACTTACACTACTTAAACAACAAATACATTCAGACTTAAATATTTCATACCAATTCAGTTACACACACTCTTACACCTCTATGCAATAAAATAAGTTAACACAAAGCTAAATAGAATGAGAGAAAACTCAACTATACTCTCACATACATTTACAAGGACAAAGTAATAATATAAAATAAATAGAAACATACAAAGATATAACAATACATTAACATTAGCAACAAAAGCAACAACAACAATACAATAATAAAAGGAAGTTATAAAGTGCATAATTTAAGTTCCCCTTGAAATTTAAACAACAAAGAAATAAACATCTCTTTCTGCCCCTCTCTTTTATTTTTGGGTCTTTACTTAAACAAGTATTTGTGTCTGTATGTCTCACTATGTGTGTGTGTGTGTGTGTGTTAATACTTCTCTTGTTTTGCAACATCCGCTAAAATAAAAGAAACCAAAGGACCCAGCTTTAAAATATATCACAACAAAAAAAAAAAAAAAAAAAATATGTGACAAAGATTCTTTTTTGCATAATTTTTCCCAAGTGTCAGGTCATAAGTCTTTTTTTTCTTTTCTATTTGTTGTTTCTTTTCAGCTCTGCCTTTGAGGCATGACACACATGAACAGACAGGCTTAGTATGTGTAATAAAAAAAAAAAAAAAAATAACGAGAAGAAGGAGAAAGCCTGGCAAAACGTATAATATACAACAAACATTAAGGCACACTAAATGAAAGTTTTAAGGAAATAAATATTTACAAAGCAAGTCCTTATTCCAAGGATAATGAAAATAGCAGAAAAACAAAAAAAAAAATTTGAAAACTTATGAAATTTTTCCTTTTAAAAAAGCCTAATAACAAAGTTTTAAAGACTTTGAGTAGAAAATAACTGACCTCGAGTCTTAACAAAGAACTTACAACAAGTTGTCGTTTAAAAGAAAAAATATCCTGGACCTTATAACTTCTAAATAATACGAGTGCGGGTCAATAAGTCCATTGCTTTTAAAATTTTCCGCCTATTAAGTGAAAAGGCAACACTGTTCCTGTCAGTTGACTCCTGTCCAAATTCTAATAAGCTGTGTAATTTAGTTTGTGGTTAAAAGCCTTTGACGGCAGGCTTGAGCCAAAAATGGAAATATATAAGTGACTTTTGTGTGCAAAGAAAAAATTCTCGCTAATTTTTTTTCAATAACAGCATTAATCAAAAAAAAAAAAATCAGTTTTAATTAAAAAAATTAATCAAGTGAATTTAACGTTTAGTCAAGTGAAATAAATGTTTAATCGATACTATTAATTTGTTTACGGGGGCAAATTTTATAAATTTTTTAATTAATATCACACGTTTTTTAATTGAAATCAATTTTTATTTTTTTCTATGTGGTTATTAAACATTGGGTGCGTTCGTAAATGCATCACTGCGCTGCATCAGTGATTTCAAATGCTTATATATTTATCAGTGAAGTTAATGTGTACCAAAAAATTGTGAAAAACTTCACAAAAATAATAGTCACACAATAAAAAAAATTATAATTTTTTTTTATCGGCTTTAAAAAAAGTTTGCTTTTCTGATGCAGCGCAGTGATGCATTTACGAACGCACCCATTATTTCTTAAGGAAATAGACCATCACTCAAACCAAGGCTAAGCCTGATAAATACTATGGGAAAGCGGTACCATCAATTTCAATGGTAAAAAAGTGGTTTAGCCAACTTCGATGTGGCCCTACAAGCACGAAACCTATTGGACACCCAAAACATTTTAAAAAAATTCCCAATATGATGTTGGCCGACCTAAAATTGAAAGTGCGAGAGATTTTTGAAGCAACAGGTCCCTCAAAAGTCTCAGTGGTTTAAATTTTGAATGTTTAGAGGGATATGAGAAAGCTTTCCGCAAAATGGATGCCAAGTTCGCTCACAATCGACCACAAACACCATCGCGTGACAATTTTGCATTGATATTGATTTGATATTGTTACGAGTAAGACTTTGAGTGTGTTCTTATTCTTATTCTTATTCGCTTTAGGGTTTTATTCGTATAATATTTTTGGCTTTTCTAAAGTCTTAGGAAAAGGTTTCCTGATGAGCTGGCCTAATCAACCAGTGAAATGCGCATAGAAGCTGGCTTTCCCTCAACAAGAGTGTTTGACGTTGTTTGACCGCAATATGAACGTGTTTTTGAGTCGTTCAGTCGACAAAACACAGATCCACCCCAACACACCAGATGCCAAACAGCCGTAAGAGATGGGGGTTCGAATGTGAATTAGGGCCAAAGAAGGCCCAATATGGATAAGTTTTTTAATCGTTTTGTAACCGTAGACTAAACGAAGATCCACCACAACACACCAATGAAAGAGCAGTCAAAAAAGTGGGACTCTGAGGGTGAATTGGCGCCTAAGAAGGTCATGGTGTTTTTGTCAGCCAATAAAGCTATTGCGACTTTTCTTTTGGGTAATAGTGATCCATATCACTGTTGGGATCTGGCAATTCATAAATTGTACTGTCTCATTGGCAAAATTGTACCAAATTGACATAAATTGTACCAAAATATCGCTAAAAAGCATACATAGTAAGAATTAATAACAGTTATTTACTCAATAAAAACAAAACAAGTAAGAAAGTACAGTCGGTCAAGCCCGGGCATTTGAAACCCTACGCACAATATATAAAGACAAGTTTTCGAGAGTGTACGTTATTTGGGTTCCATGGGCAATCATGGACCCACCAGAACAAAAAATATGTTATGAGGTTAAGATTCATATAAAAGTTCGTTGTGCCGAATATATTATTATTAAGATATCTTTATCAATATAAGATTAGTTTCCACTTAAGTGTTCTTAGAAAAGGGATTCTACAAAACTTGACGTAGCAGCTATAGCTTTAATTTTCACTATTTTTATATCAATACCAACATTCATAAGGAAGTTATGTCACTAAAAGCTATTTTGGGGAGTAGTATTTCTATGGAAAGCAATCGTCAAATATGGACCGATTCCATTAAAATTTTTTAAAGATGATTTAGATTGAAATAAATTAAGTCTGGTCCAAATTTGATCTAAATACCATCGTAATAAAATGATTTGATGACAAAAGTTTGTATGGGGGCCATATGAAATTATGGACCGATTCTTACCATTTTCAGTAGGCTTTGTCGTTATGAATTAAAACATATGTACAAAATTTCATCGAGTTACCTTAAATATAGGGACCTGTAACTTGCGCACAAGAATACATCGAGAAACAACCAGTCGGACGGAGGGACATCGTTAAATCGACTCAGAAAGAGATTCTGAGTCGATCCCTTTACTATTTATATTTTTTAGTGATACACACAAACCCATAATACCCTCTCCACTATTGGGTGTGGTTACACAAAATTAAAAAAAGCAAAAATGTATCTGCATATTTCTCTTTTTTCTCGAAGGCAGACAAAAACGTAGGCGATTGGTTGACAGTGCCACCAAAACAATATACAAAAGTGGCGATTTAAAAACACACGAGCCCAGACTTCCTACAGGGATATGAGTACATATATTTATGTATGCATGTACTTAATATGAAAGTATAGCATCATGAACATAAATAACCAGTAATGCAGTTTTTGGTAGTTCTGGTCATGACTGGAGATTTGCAATTCGAAGTGAGTGAATCCACCTCAAAGATATGATAAAACATCGTGGATATTTTTTTTTAATTGCACCAAAAATGGATGAATTGTACCAGTGTACTAATAAAGTTTTGATTGTACCAAATTTGGTACAATTGTACCACAAATCCCATCAGTGATCCATATTGACTACCTTCTAAAGTATAAAAGAATCAATGGGGAATATGATCACAATTTATTGAGCCGACTGAATGAGGATTTGAATAAAAAACGACCTCATTTGGCCAAGAAAAATGATTTTTTGCATTAGGATAACGTAAGGGAGCACACATCTGTGGTTTTCATGGAGAACCACCCCTGCGGGAAATTTGTGTCAATTGGTCCAACAGACTGGTCCTGGGATTTGTGAAAATAGAACAATTACAACAAGAAGGAACTCATGACCAGTGAAAGGAGAACCAATCATTGAACTGGTTTATGAAAAACAAAAAGGTGGAAAAAGTAATGAATTACAGAACGGCTTCAACGGCGGTGTAGCACCTTTTTGGGACTTTTTAAAATTTGGTCCTTGGATTTAATTCTGGGACTTATTGTATTGAAATATTACTAAATTGTATTGAAATAATACTACATTGTAGTAACTGACACTAACCACGTTCATTGAGAATAGATGTGTGCCTGGTCAAATTGTGTCAATTGACCCCCTCCAATGGCAACCCCTTGTAAAAGTCATAAGTCTTATTCATATAAAGTGTTAGAACTAGAAACAAAAACCTTTCACAGGACTACTTAAGTGTCAGTTCGCTTCCCTCTAGGGACGTTTGTCTTTAAATCAAATTTTTCACTAGAGCCAAAAACCATTCTAGACAAAACTATGAACTGGATATTTTTGAACTTTTTGAACCTTTTTATTACTTTTAAAAATTGGAATTTGTCCATTTTTTTTATAAGAAATGCTAAGAACCATGTAAAGAGCGTTTAAATTGCGCAATATGCCATCAACATCTCAAAATCGCAAAAAAAAAAAAAAAATGGACATACGCGGTTGCACATGAAAATCACAGAAGACATGTGCACATTAGGCTACGAAATGCTCCCTTATCCGCACTATTCACCAGATTAAGCTCTGATTGGCTTTTTTGTTGTTTCAGAATCTAAAGAAATAGCTCGGTGGAAAGAGATTTGACTTTAACGATCTCACAAACAAATACCAATATTGATGATCTCGACAAATCAGGAAGAGTTAAAAAAATGGATAACGTGTAAAGAGTTTAAAAGACTGCATTGGAAAACCCATATGTTTTATTCAAAAACCTGTGCTTTATTTCAAAAGCTACGGACCTCTTGACACTTCCTTGTATTTTTTAACGATTTAAAGCGAATTAGTTTAATTTAATAAACACTTTTGCTTCACAAGACGTCAACGCATGTTCTGTAAAGCAATTAACCTTTAATTTTGAACTTATGTTTTAATTAATTTTATTTATTTCACTTCTCTAAATTTTGTATTTTTAAAAACCACAAAAGAACGTTTTTAATTCTTTAAATATTCTTTGAAGTGACATTTGCTAAGAATCTATTTCATATTTCGCTATTAAACAAAAAAAAAAACTCTAACTAAATTCCTTTTATTACTTGAAGAACGTTAAAAGGGTACATTTTTCCCGGCAACAACTTCATGAATAATTATCAAAGCGAAAACGTTGTTGTAATTACACTTGAAATACTTGGGACTTTTTTCTCTAAAGCAAAACATTTCCATAAAAGTGAAAAAGGTTTCTTTTAACTCAAAACAGGATACAAATGAATAGAATGATTTGTGTGCACAAAATAGAAATAACCCAGCGAATAAATAGGCTAACAAAATTATGGCCCCTATTACGGTTCACAACTCAACTCAGTTGAGTTGTAATTTTTTAATTTTTGTATTATGGTTGACAACTTTGCTATATTGCGGCGAACAAAAACATCAACAAATTACAACTCACTTAACTTAACTGAGTTGAGTTGTGAACCGTAATAGGGGTCTATGTATAAACGATTTTATTACACTGATAGAAAAGGCGTCATAACGGTGATGTATTTTGGCATCAGTACTGTGACAAGTGTCTTCGTTTTTGACCCCATGACCCCCATGCTTTTTTTAACGAAATTCGTTTGCCCTACATTTTATTATTTTGAACGCATGACCTTTGACCTCTAAAGTTTAAAACAATCATTTTTAATAACTTTTAACATCTAAATCTAAGCTTTAAATAAATTCTATCTTGGACTCTCAATTTCTAATAGAATTTTTGAAAATTTCAAATCTCTATAAAATTACTCACTTGGTTACCTACTTATACATACTTAAAATCATCCTTCATAGATATCATTTAAGGCAACAATATTTTATAAATGCCATCTATACAAAGATTTATTCATTCATCTTCTCTAACTTACATCCGAGTATTTGTAATAAATATGTATGGAATTGGAATTGTCTTTGATGTGAAGCAAAATTGTATGACAGGAATGTGTTGTTCGAAGTACGAACTGCGCGTACACAAAAGTAATATGATGTAGGGTGCGCGTTTGTGTTTGTATATTTGTTTCTGTTAGCCTTTAACACTTTTTTGTATTAGTAAAAACATCAGTTTCGCTTGAAGCTACATGTTTTAATTCAACACTTTATATCGGTTTTTATCGTTGTATAGGAAAAAATATTAGAAAATATTTCATTTGTTAAGAGTGAAAGATAAACGAGTAACACAGAGTTAAAAAGAGTGGTAGATAATCAAAGTGGTAATATAACGACTTAAGTGGCAGCTGTCGAAAATAACATAGAAAATTAATTTTATAAAATATTTCCAAACAAAAATACTTATGTACCTATATCATTTTTAATTTTTAATTATTAATCATCCTACTACTTACAGTGTAATACGGTATTCATTCAATTACGGCTGGAGGTTACGTTTTTTGTCTATAGCAATAAGTAACGGGCTATCCATTTAGTGATTTCAAAACCGCCGGTCTGGCAAGGCTGTCAACTGTTAAATATTTGTTATCTAAAGTGTCATTTATTTAGTGAAAGGTTTGCCATTTACGAATATGGATCGTTGAACAAACGAAAAACGCGTACAAATAGTTAAAATTTACTTGAAATGTGGTGGTTCACACGTAAGCACTTTTCGAATAATACGGGGTGATTATGATATCGAACTACTGTGCAAGGAATTCGCAAGATAAGAAAAAAAATTTGATGAAACTGAAAGCGTTACAAATGTGGTCAGGCCTGTGCATCATCGCTGTGTGCACGCTGCCAAAAATATCGTAAGAACGGTTACCGTCAATTTAGGGCGCTATGGCCGTATGATATCCGACTTTTTTTGGGCCTGCAATTGAAGAATTTTAACTGGTTTCAACAAGACGGTGCTACAAGCCACTCAAAACGACCGATTTATGCTTTATTGCATGGGAAGTTTCCAGAATGCGTAATTTCACGTTTTGGCGAAGACAATTAGCCACCAAGGTCGTACGATTTGACGCCGTTAGACTTTTTTGTGTATGGCTACGTCAATGACCGTGTCTACGTAGGTAATCCCCTAGCATTTAAAAACCTAAATTCCTCAAGTTATTTAAGAGATACCAACCGAAATGTATGCAAAAGAGGCCGTACAATTTTAAAAAAATATTTTCTTCAGTTCCCCTGAACTAAAATATAAAAAAAAAATCCTTTTAAAAATATATCCCTTCTTATCCTTAAAAGTTTTCATTACAATTTTTTTAAAAATTCGAAATTGGATTGTTTTTTTTTATTGTTTTATTTTTCTTAGTTTTGAAGGTGTGATGGTTTACAAATTAATTTATATTTAGAAATTTCATTTCTTAGATATTCGGGTTTAATATTCGCATACATTTTAGCGATTGTGAGTGCGAATGCAAATAACAAAAATAAGAGAATAGTTCGCAAGTGCGAGCGCGAATATTATGGTACACGGTTTTGGCAATTGTTGAATTATAATTTTTAAATAAAAATAAGATGATTTACGTATTTTGGGAAATATATTGAAAATGAGATAATATTTTGAAAATTCCCTACATTTGTCTTAAAATAAAGAATCTGTCTTTTTCCCCTACGCTTGAAATTTTACGAAAAAATTCCTACAGAGAGGGAAAATTCTCTACTGTTGGCATCACTGATCCAGTGTTACAATTGCAAATTTTCAAGATCACAAAAATTCCCATATTAATATTTAAACTTCCTCGTTTTAAGACATCTTAAAAATTCTTTGATTTAAGTTAAAAAAAATAAATCCAAAATCCCAAGGAAAGAATTTTAGACTGACTAATCGTGGTCCTTATACATTGGAATGCCACAAATAAATTAACCTGAAAAAATGGGCATCTTAATTGAATTATTACTCGATGAAACGCAAAAAAGTAGTAAAACATCAAGAAATTGTTCAGGGGGCCTACTCTTTATTGCGATGCGAAAACAATTTCGATGCGAAAGCTTAATGCCAATTTGGTACTCTCTATCACTTTTGCATAATATTCTGAAAATAAAGCAATAGTGGCAATAAAAATTAAAGATGGCGCGGACTTATAGCAATGAAATGCGTAAAAATATTTGAAATTGGAAAATTTAAATAAAAAAAAGTGATGATTTACGAAAAGAAAAAAAATTAAAAGATGCGAAAGACATATGCGCAAATATTAAAGAGTACCAATCGCTAGAGTTGCTACAATTTTCTTTCGCATCGCAATAGAGAGTAACCCCCCAGATGATTTATTATAACAGGTTTTACAGAATGATCTGGGTACTCCTCAGTTTCGGATAAAACAGTATAGTTGTATAAAAAAACTCAAGTGAAAAAATTTGACAGTTTTAAATCTTTAAAAAAAATTGCTTATTTTCGTCAGAATCATGAAAAAATCAATTTTGCTTGCATATTAAGTTTTGATTAAATAATTTTCGTGCGTTTTTTATTGTATCTGACTCAAGTTTAAAACGAATTTTTTTAAAGCAATTTATTAAAATTGTATTATGTATATTGTAATGCATAAAAGCCAATGATTATACGCGAGGCAATTTCGTTTATTTTAAGTAGCAAACTGTAATTGCACAAGTTTGAATGCATAAAAGCGTAAAAAGCTTATAACTAGTGTGCAAATAAGCGATAAATACTATAGAAGTAATTACTGACTGACGTTATGATTCTCAATTTCCAAATTAACTGCCTGCTCATCGATTTGCGAACGAAGATTTCGATCGCCTAACTTACATTAAAAAAAAAAAAAAAACATATAATAAAATATTGTTTTTGTTTTACACACAGAAAAAAATTTTGCGCCAGTAAAAGCATTAATCAAAAATAAAATCAGTTTTAATTAAAAATTTAATCAATTGAATTACGTTTTATCAAGTGAATTTAATTTTTAATTAAGTATATTAAACGTTTAATCGACAATGTTAATTTGCACCAGTAAACAAATTAATAATATCAATTAAACGTTTAATTCACTTGATTAAACTTTTGATTCACTTGATTAAACACTTAATTCACTTGATTAAATTTTTAATTAAAACTGATTTTATTTTTGATTAATGCTTTTACTGGCGCAAAATTTTTTTCTGTGCATGTAAGTTAAGCGAACAAAGTCTGTGTACGAAATCGCTGAAAAAGCCATAAGTTATTACCAATTTCCAACTTAAAGTTAATAAAGGCAACTTCGTATTTCCAAAACCACAAACAATATCTGTAGTCCATGACTATTCGCTGAAACAGCCTACCTGCCTGTCATTTACTAATTTTTCAGTTCATTGTCATAAAACTTCATTCATTTCATTTATTCATTTATCCATTCATTCACTTAGTCATTCATTTATATATTCCACTAGTCCAAGTGCATTATCTGTTATTTATACGACGACATGCAGCAGCTTTTCATTTTACCTTTTATTGTTGCGCTAAAGTCATACAATTTCTTTTACAATTGAAGCACAATATTCATGTCCTGTTTGGCTCTAATAGTTTGAATTGCATTGTTTTACAGCAGCAAAAAGAAAGGATAACATGATTTTGTATTTTCCTTGCTCTACTCCAGCTCTCAAGTATTGTTGGGGTTGCAGTCGTAAAAGATGAAAATATTTATACAGTTTTCATTGCTTTGTCTACAATGTCTTCTTTCAAGGAGTTTAACCAGTTTTTCTTTACATTTGTTTTGTAAATTTCCTGTATCAATGCAGCTCAAAAAAATGTTACGTATTCAGAATAGTTAAGTACCGCAAATTACGTTTTATTTCAGATACTAAGCTCACATTGAAATATGCATTCGCATACAAAATAACACAAGGACATGTGTCAGGAAACCAATCAAAATAGTCATTTTCTATAGAACGCATGTAAAAAAAAAACCTCCTTTGTACCAGTTTAAAATAGAACTAGTACAAGTTGTAGTAAAGAAAATCTTCTTAACTCTGCATATGGTAATAGGACAGCAAAAAATAAGACCTATTCGATTATTCGTGGTTTCCTCCTCTGGCATTTAACGGAAGTGTTGTTGATTTGCCTAATGGCTTTGCCAATATAAAGTACAAGCTAACTGTGATTTTAAGTTCCTAAAGTACTTTTCGATGAGTTTTTTTTTTTTTTTTGGTATTGTTGAAATGTAAATTTCAAATGTGATTCACAATCGCTTGTACAAACTAATTTGGTTATGGAGATGATTTTTGCATAAGAAACATTTTTTGACATTAATGATCCTTTGAAAATATGTTTGTGTGTTGAAATGAGTTCGGTGATTAATGCATAAATACGCTTACGGTTGTCATACATCAGGAATGTTCGAGGGCAATTTTACAATAGTTAGACAACAACTTTGTATATAATCAGGTATGTGAAGGAATCGTTTTAGAAAACGAAAAGATTTAAAATCGATATTATCGTTTTCAGTGTCCGAAAAAATTGATTTCTAATACATTTTTTTCTTTTACTTTTCTGTCTATATTATTTCAAATAAAATTTAAAAAATTTTTTGTTTAACTGTATTTTGAACAAAAAATTAAGACTATAATTCAAAAACGGAATTAAAAATCGCTCGAAATTCATCACACCTTTTAAAAACGATCGTTGTGATCAATCGATTTTCATCACATACCTGAATATTAGGTTTGGTTGGACCCGGTAAGATTGTTGGTAGTGAGCTTATGTATCAGTGCGCGGGTAAGAGGTTCGATTCCCACCAAAGACTCTGTTAGTTTTTCCTAAAACGGTATGACGGACTAAGTTACTATTGCTCGGTTAATTAAGTTATGGATTTTTGACCACCTTCTCGTGAAATTGTCCACTGTGCGTCGTTCAGGCCAATTGGCAATTTCAAGTACAACATTTCAGAGAATTTAAGACTTGGATCCTTACACAGAAAGAAAAACACTCCGGATAAATTAAGTTTTTTATACTTACTTTAAGTACGAGTCGTTTTCAAACATTCAAGTACGAATAACACTAAAACATACTTAAAACAATCCTAATTGGGATTACTTTCGAAAATCAATCCCGGAATTTCTTTAAATAAGTACAAAATTCTTAACCCAAGTGAAAAAAAGATTAAGCTTTTTGTTGATAGTGCCGCCACTCTGCGAATAAAATTACAATGTAAGCTTTTTAATCTCATTAAACTTATCAAAGTTTATTGCAGACACTGCAACAACACCACACAAGTAGTTAAAAAACGATTTGCTTGTTGTGTGTAGAAATAACAAAAACAACAGAACAAGACGACAACACATTATTTTCATGTTTAAAAAGTAAAATTGAGAACTCTTGCTTCTCATCATCATGCTAAGTTTTAAAACTGAAATCCTGCACAGAAAAAAAAAAATTAATTTTAATTAAAAAATTTGTGATATTAATTAAAAAATTAATTAAATTTGCACCAGTAAACAAATTAATAGTATCAATTAAACCAGTCAATAGTATTAATTAAACGTTTAATTCACTTGATTAAAAGTTTAAATCAATTGATAAAATTTTTAATTAAAACCGATTATATTTTTGATTAATGCTTTAATTGGTGAAAAATTTTCGAGAATTTTTTCTGTGTGTAAAGTGTCAAACGGGTAAGTAAATCAATCATAATAAAATTCTCCTTCTAATTTCACTTTTGGTTTACTTTAAGTACGAATTCGGGATTGAATCAGTTTTATAATTCTTATATCAAGTGTATTTTGAGATTGATTCAATCAAAGTTTTACTTAAATCAACACCATTTTCCGATTATTTTAAATACGAATTCGGGCTTGAATCAACTTTATAATTCTTAAATAAAGTGCATAATGAGATTAATTCAATCAAAGTTTTACTTAAATCAATCTCATTTTCGGATTATTTTAAGTACAAATTCGGATTGAATATGGATAAGTTAAGTATTTCGCGATTGAAAATCCGTATTTAAATCAATCTTTCTGTACTTGATTCAAGAAAATTCGTACTCACCGTACTATTAATACCGTTTCGTATTAATTTGAGTACGGATGGATTGATTTTTCTTTTGAGTGTAGATGTATCTATACAGAATTCAAATTTCGCAAGCACTTCCGCCGCAAGATCACAAGAAACCATGATGTGAGGATTTATATGAGCCTCCCTATATTTGTAACGTTAAATGGAAAACACTCTCACCGAAGTACGCTTTACTTTAAGGAAGGGTATCCGAAATTTGCTTGACTCGTTCTCGGATCTTAAAAATTAAGCAGTTCCTTTAGCGTCCAATTCATATGCTACCAGAAGGATGGAAAAATTTCATGCCTTACGACCAGTGTTGCCAATTTAGCCATTTAGTGGCTAGATTTAGCCATTTTTCACTCTGTGTAGCCATTAAAAACTGACTTTAGCCATTAGCCATTTTTTTTAGCCATTTTTCAAATTGTTTAGCCATAAAATTTTATTTGCCGTTTTACTTTTAAAAGAATAATTTTTATTTTATTTTAAAAATTTATAAAAGTAAAATAAACATTTTAAACAGTTAAAATGCCTTTAATTTAAATCACAACTTTTACAAATGCTGAAAATCGCTATAAACGAGGATCAAACATCTTTCAAAGTAAAGTAACAGTATTCCAATATTAAATTTATAAAATGGATCAACACAAACATCGGTGTTTCTTTCTGGTTGCAAGTATTTCAATAAAGAGATACAGTCGGCAACAAATTTTTTTTAAGAAATTTCAGAATTGACTATAAAGTTGCTCTCACTTCCATGGTCTAAACCTGAAGTAGAGAGGGTATTTAGCCAAGTAAACATCTTAAAAGTAATTTTAGAAATAGGTTACATTTAGCAACCGTTAATTCGATTTTTTTAATTAGGTACATATTTTTACCGTAACAATAAACTATTTTTACCAACACTACAATAGTGGAGAGGGTACGATGCGTTTGTGCTGATGTTTGTAACACCTTAAAATATTGATACTTAGCCAACCTTTACGTATACCGATTGACTCAGAATCACTTTCTGAGTCGAATTAACGATGATTGTCCGGCTTGCTGGCTGTTCATGTACACTAGGTTGTCCCAAAAAAAATAAAAATTTGGATTTTCTCGGAGGATCTTTCCTAATTTGGATACTCATAAGGTAAAGTATTTTTGAGAATTTTATCAGATTTTTCGGAAGTGCTTTAGAGGTTGCGCAAACTGATTTTGTACCAAAAATCTAGCGTTTTTGACTTTTATTGAATTATTGTTGAAAATTGCTAAAAAATCGGTATATTTTCGGCTTCTGAGTAAACATTCTTAAAGAAAATTTTCCGATCTTTAATTTTATGTGCATAAATAATAAGTTTCGTCAGAGATTTTCCACATTGTGATACATTATATAACAGTTTTTCGTAAATTTTCAGCAAATATGAAAAAAAATGCTTTATAACTTTTAAAATTTGTATGAAGACTAAAAAAACTAATGATGCAGTTTAAAAAAGATTATGAAGTTTTAAATAAATTAGCAACAAAAAAAAATGAATTTTCTCTCACCGTTCTCGAGTTATACCCTTTTAAAGCTTTGTACACATTGTATGAAATGTATTATACTATAAGGTGTGAACTAGGTTTGCATTGCTTTAAACTTTAAATAATTGGATTAAGAAAATGTTTTTACAAATAAAGTAATAGTTACTTACCACTCATACATAACAATTATATTAAAAACAAAGAAAAATAGAATTGTTATAAAGCATTTATTATAGTTTTTGCGATGCTGCTCTACCCCCTGCAGTAAACTCTGAAAGTTTGTTTCAGAAGTTGTGATATTGATATAACTATTAGCCAAGGCCACACCACGTTCTGCGACATCATTTACAACTTGCAATTGTTGAACTCTGTGTTTTGCTTCCTGAAATTATTTGTTGTTTTCCCATTTTTCTGGATCCGTTTGTAAAAAATCAGTAGAAATGTTGCAGACTTCAAAAAAAGTTAGGCTGGCTTTTGTAATAAAACACTGAATTTGTTTATTTTCAATCATGTCTTCTGTTAAATTTCCTTTCACTAATTCGTTGTTATTACTTGGTTCATGTAGGTTTCTAAGCATTAAACGCAAAGTTTTGGTATCTATACGTTCATCAAAAAACGATAAGGCAGCTAACTTCTCGGAAAGGTACCACTGATGCCGCAGAAAGGTTTTTAGAGTCTCGCGTGCAACTTTTTCATTAAAGCGTTTGTAATCATACAATTGTTTCAAAAGTCTAAGGTCATTGAGAGGAGTTGGCAGCCTTATCGTTTTTTGATGAACGTATAGATACCAAAACTTTGCGTTTAATGCTTAGAAACCTACATGAACCAAGTAATAACAACGAATTAGTGAAAGGAAATTTAACAGAAGACATGATTGAAAATAAACAAATTCAGTGTTTTATTACAAAAGCCAGCCTAACTTTTTTTGAAGTCTGCAACATTTCTACTGATTTTTTACAAACGGATCCAGAAAAATGGGAAAACAACAAATAATTTCAGGAAGCAAAACACAGAGTTCAACAATTGCAAGTTGTAAATGATGTCGCAGATCGTGGTGTGGCCTTGGCTAATAGTTATATCAATATCACAACTTCTGAAACAAACTTTCAGAGTTTACTGCAGGGGGTAGAGCAGCATCGCAAAAACTATAATAAATGCTTTATAACAATTCTATTTTTCTTT
Source organism: Pollenia griseotomentosa (assembly GCA_963931875.1). Classification (NCBI taxonomy): domain Eukaryota; kingdom Metazoa; phylum Arthropoda; class Insecta; order Diptera; family Polleniidae; genus Pollenia; species Pollenia griseotomentosa. The sequence goes on from OZ007561.1 coordinate 187,434,817, forward strand.
GTTTTTAATATAATTGTTATGTATGAGTGGTAAGTAACTATTACTTTATTTGTAAAAACATTTTCTTAATCCAATTATTTAAAGTTTAAAGCAATGCAAACCTAGTTCACACCTTATAGTATAATACATTTCATACAATGTGTACAAAGCTTTAAAAGGGTATAACTCGAGAACGGTGAGAGAAAATTCATTTTTTTTTTGTTGCTAATTTATTTAAAACTTCATAATCTTTTAAACTGCATCATTAGTTTTTTTAGTCTTCATACAAATTTTAAAAGTTATAGAGCATTTTTTTTCATATTTGCTGAAAATTTACGAAAAACTGTTATATAATGTATCAAAATGTGGAAAATCCCTGACGAAACTTATTATTTATGCACATAAAGTTAAAGATCGGAAAATTTTCTTTAAGAATAATGACTCAGAGGCTGAAGAAATATCTATTTTTTACCAATTTTCAACCAAAATTCAAAAAAAGCCCAAAAAGGTCGATTTTTGGTACAAAATCAATTTGCGCGACCTCTAAACCACCTCCGAAAAATCTGAAAAAAATCTCAAAAATTCTTAGCCTTATGAGTATTCAAATTAAGAATGATCCCCAAAATTTTTTTTTGAATGGGACACCCTAATGTACACCTTGTGCGTAAAGTAACGGTCGTAAATTTGCAGATAATTTAATAAAATTTGGTACATAGGTTATAATGTGGTGTAGGGCATCATCTAGTCGGGGTTGACCGACTATAGTTTTTTAATTGTTTTTTATTGTAGATCTGGACTCAAAAGGTTGGGTTACTGTTGTCGTGATTATGATTTTCCCTCAAATTATTTAAAACTAATAGGCACGAGTGATTCCTATGAGATGAAAAATAACGACATCGAATTTATCGATGATTTAATTTTTAAAATATATATCAAAATATTAATTTACGTTTATTCTTATTTAAGAAATTGATCTTGACTGAATTATTTCTGTTTTATTATTGAATTTTAATGTGTTTTTATTAAAAAATGCTTTTAGCCATTTTTTAGCCCATTTTTAGCCATTTTTTAGCCATTTTTTTCCGTAAATTTAGCCATTTTTGGTCATCAAGTTTTGGCAACACTGCTTACGACAGCCAATATTTAAATAAGTTTTATATTGTAACACTCTCAATAAATATTCGAAATTATCTTGGTCTACTTAAAATTATTTAAGATTTATATTAATTTTAAGTAGACCAAGATAATTTCGAATATTTATTGAGAGTGTTACAATATAAAACTTATTTAAATATTGGCTGTCGTTAGGCATGACATTCTTCCATCCTTCTGGTAGCATATGGATTCGACGCTAAAGGAACTGCTTAATTTTTAAGATCCGAGAACGAGTGAAGCAAATTTCGGATACCCTTCCTTAAAGTAAAGCGTACTTCTCTACTCCAGCTCTCAAGTATTGTTGGGGTTGCAGTCGTAAAAGATGAAAATATTTATACAGTTAAATACTTTGACGTTAATCTTAAAATACAATAACAGCAAATAGTTTGACAAGCAAATACTCTTGATAAAATAATTGAAATTTTAATAATACATTAATTTTAACCCTTTTGGCATTAAGTATCACTTAAAAGAGTAATAAATTTAAATGGTTTAAACAAAGATGAATTTTAAATGAAATTGATATATACAGTGTAATCTCCCATTACGGACACCTTACTTATGCAAACACCCTCTTCCGATGGACACCTGGTTACCTGGTCTCGTCAGTGTTTTAAGGAAAAGTACTGACTTTTTTTTGAGAGCACACATTTGAATGGCCCCTTCAATGTCCGTTTCTGAAAGATTCCACTGTATTCAAATTTCATTTCTAAGAAAGATGTGAATGCAAAATAAATATAAAGAATATAAATCAAATGAAATAAATACGTAATAATGATTAATAAAATAGAGCATAACTTAAAGTTATGTAAGGAGGGAGATTAGTTAAACAAGAGCACAACAAAAATTTGGAATATTTGAATAATCTTAAAGATCCTTAAAAATTTATATCTTATTAAAATTTCCAAAAACAAAAACTATTTGAAATCTTAAACCTCAAATAACACAAGTTTTTCTTAATCAATTCCTTCTCACAGATATTGTGGCAGCAAATTCAAATATCTAAAGGAGAAAATTATATAATTTTAATGATAAACTTGCACCAAATGCAATTCACATATGCATCAATTTATGCATAATTTTCTAATTCTAATGCAATCAAATTCTAAAGGATATTACTTTCAAAAGAGTGTGAGCGCAAGACTCTAAGTAAAGAAAAATAAAAATATAGAATAAATATAAATATAAAGAAGCTTCAAGTGTTGTTTGAGGAATACAAAATAATTTGCTTTAAAACCATACTGACATGAATACGAAATCAATCCTGGCAACAACAACTGCAAACATGCATTTCAAAAAAAAAAAAAAAAAAAAAAAGGAAAATAAAGAAAACTCCAGCTGAAATTTATACACAGTTTTTCCATAAAACTCTATGTATTAAATCATTTGTATTAAGTGAGTATGTAAAGTTTTGAATGCATTAGTTTAAAAATTGCTTTACAACCACACAATTACAACACACCCACACACACACAAATTCACATGCATATAAATGCATAAATAATCCCACATACTTTTAGGATGAACGCTTTAACATGAATTCTTAATGTGGTGTAAAATGTCACACATTGACAGAAATGGGAATAGATTTTTACTACAATTTTTACTACTACATTACACAGACGACAAAAACGACAAACTTATTCATATATTTATATAAATCTTTAATTTTCAAGATGTACTTTAGCAGAAAGTAAAAGGGCCTCTAAAAAACCAAGAAGAGTGCTTTATTCGGCTATACCGATAAGTGCGATAAGAAAAAAAGTTATATAAATATTGTTCTTAAGATATCCGTCGGCTTTATATTTTTTTTTTTTTTTTTTTTTTTTTTTTTAATTTCCTAAGCTAATCCCGCGAAGCTCTATGCTTGTCTACAGGAAAGAAACCAGAGTCTCTGGCGGGAATCGAACCCGCAACCTCGGCGCTGATAGACTAGCTCGCTATCAGCTAGCCTACCGAGGCAACATGATAAATTCACTTTTTAAGTAAATTGAGATTTTGATGCCGTGTGGTAGAGAAAAATACGCCTCGTCGACCAGCATGAAATTTTTCTTCAATTTGAGTCTTGAAGTGTGTTAAACCAACTATATTTTTGGTTTTTATCTTAAGCTACACATATAAAAAGAGAGTTAGCAGGTTTGCATATCAAGCCGACGCACATAGGGGTTTTTTGCCAATCTAGCCGGACATTACTTTTTGTTTTAGCTTATATTGCTTCTTAAAAGTTATTGAGTGCCCCTAGATCGATGAAACTTGGCAGAAATATGTGATATTGTCATAGGCAGGTAAACCTAAAAAATAAATAAAATCGGACCAAGGAGGAAAATGTTCCCCCTAGAAGAACTAATCCAACCTCTGAAAAATGCAATTTTTTTTAAACTTTTCCCATACTTTTGTTTGGCAAATGCAACTTTTAACGTCGGCGAAAGTTAAAAAACCTAAAATAAGACCCATGAGATCGTAAAATTACACTTTTCGCCCCCCGCCCCCTTTTGAGGGCGGTTACATAAAATAATATTTAAAAAAAATGTAAATATTAAAAGAAATAGATTACTAACGCCTTAATACTATAAAAATTAAATTTTTGAACTTTAATGGGTAGGGGGAGATATCCCTCCAAACACCCCCCCACCCCCCCCCCCCGAAACGACCCTGTAAAATTTTTTTTTTTTTGCTAATTTCCAAAACATATTAATTTTTAAGATTTTATGTGACTTTTATATATTTTATAGTATTTAATTTATCTGAAAATAATTAATATATTCGTAATAATAACTTATTTATAATAGTAACAGCAAATTTTATTTAAAATAATAACAACTAATTTATTTAAAATAACTTCTCTTTTGCACTAAGATGATGATGAGTGCCATGGTTCTTCTTCGTCTGCTTCTTCAAAATCCTCTTCTGAATCTGAATTCTCTTCAGAGCCAAGTACAGGTGGAAGCATAAAAGAAATTGCTTCTTTCGTAAAGGGTAGTGACTTTTTTTTTGGAGTTGGTCTTATACTAGTAATCAGTGGGTCAGAACTGAGCAAAAGTCTATTTATAACATCTTTGTTACACTGAACCCTCGAAAACTTTCTAGCAAAATTCTGCCTGTAAAGCCGAAAATGTTTATTTCGTGCCTCAGACGCTTCTTCTGATAATAGCCCGATAGGCAACAATGCCTCACTCATTACAGTTGCGCCATGTACTAAAATCTTGTGCATTGTAGGTGTCATAGGATGCCAGGGATATAGAGTAACGTAAAGGTATTGTCACTGTTCCTTCCAGCCATTTGGTATGCATGCTTACAAATCGATCCTTTTTTCTTTGTGCTGAATGCCAAAATATTTTAAAAAAATATTTGAATTTCTTTAAGCATTGATTTACTACTGATATGTCACTATCTCCCTGACATTTTGAAATTTCGCACAATTTTCTAACTAAAAATTGTAATTTCTCTTCAACGAGTTTAGAACTACATTCTTGTATAATTTGGAATAACTCTAAATTCGTATACACTTTTTCCATTTTACTCTCGAAGCTTCAAAATGGTTCTGATAACAATTTTATGCAAAAACCACAATATATATTTAAAAAAACTAAGTACCTAGAGCCCAGATTTGATTTTTTATTATATATTATTTTTGTTGTTAATGATTTTAAAAGTTATGCAAAACAGGTACATTTATTTTGCTCTATTAAATAACGTCCTTTAGCGGCCGCACAGGTGGTTAAAACCCGTTACTTACTGTTTCGCACATCCCTTTTTTTACACAGGTAATATTAGGCTTAGATGTAATAATTTAAATAAAAACCATCTACGTACAACCAAAACATTTTATGACTGACGAAAGGGTTTCTATCATATGTACCTATGCAAGATGAGCAAAAACAGAAAAAAGGTGAAATTTTCAAAAAATCATAAAAAAAAATGGCGCAACAACGCGCAACGTTTTTTTTTTGAATTTAAAAGTAGAGATTTCAAATTTTATCGTGATGTATAAAATTTTTAAGAACTCAGCGGAACTCACCTTCAAAAACCTTTTAAATTTTTTTTTTTTACAAAAAAGTGAACAAAAAAATCGTTTTTTTTAATTTCGTACTAATTTTTTTATCATAAAAAATTCAAATAAAATTTTTCTAAAAATTTTCATAATTAGCTGTTTATATAGTCTTTCACAGAAAAAAAAATTCAATGTAAAATCTTTATTCGTTTATCTACAAAAAAGTATATTGTAAACCTCCCAAAACCGTAAAAAGTCAATGAACACGCATGCAATTTAATCAACTTTCCTGGTTTTAACAGTGTCCCAAAACCACAAATCTCAAGCAAAAGACTTGAAAATTCACTATAAGATGCAGAACTTTGTTGTCTGTCGAGCTGCGTACTTAAATTTTTCCATTTCTTAAAAAAAATTTTTTGCTTAATGTCCGGCTAGATTGGCAAAAAACCCCTATGTGCGACGATATAAATAAATCTATTTTGTGCCACGCCAACTTCAGCAATCCCGCTCACACTTCGTCGAATGTTGTGTATTAATAACCAAGATGCTCGTACCTACACGTGGAGAAAAAGCATGTTTAAATATGGTCACCTCCAACCAAACTATTTTTAAAGAAAATTTTAAACATATTATGGTTAAAACAACCATATAATTTTCAGCGACAACCATATTATGGTTAAATTAGTTCTCCACTAAGAACCCACAACCATATTATGGTTGCCTCTAAAAATGTTATGGTTCATTATGACAATAATTTGTTTTTAAATTTAAAATAGTATTTTCCTCTTTTCCAAGAGCAGCATACGATGGTTGAAAACCAACCATGCTATTGTAAGTGTTTAACAAATTTTAGTTATTATTGATTATAACATGTTTGGAGGCAACAATAAATTGATTAGGGCTTCTTGATGAAGGCCTAATTTAACCATAATATGGTTATCGCTAACAATAATTTGGTTATAATAAACATTATATGTTTACAATTTTTTTAAAAATAGTTTGGTTGGAGGTGACCATATTAAAACATGTTTTTCTCTCTTTGTAATATACATTTAAACAATAACCACAATAGATTGATGGGTAAATTTAGAGACAGGCTTGTTTTTTGCCCATTTCCCGGGCATTTGTTTGAAATTCAACGGAGCATATGTGACACAAATAAATACCAACCAAGTCCGCATAACTGCTGGAGTCTTTAGAAAAACCATTTCAACAGACAGACGGAAATTGTTAAATCAATTTCGCTTCTTATTAGGACCCAGAATATTTCTGTGCCAATATAAAAAAAGTAGCTTATGTCGAATACTGCAGTTTACAGATATCCTCAGTTTTGTTGAAGTTTTATTCGAAGAGTTTTGGTATACGTTATTTCCGTTTAATTGATTTCCTAAAAATGCACGACTTTTGACGCAATAAAACGGGAACTAAATTAAGCAGTACTCGGTTAATTGAATCGCCGACGCAATTAAAACGAAAATCGCTTAATTGAGCAAGATGTGCAATAAAGCGAAACACTCATGTGTAGATAGAAAATAAAACTCATTTCTTTATTTATTTTATATAACATTTATTTATATAACAGAAACATGAAACATGACTTTCCTTCCCGCAAAATAATTCTTTTTACGTTTGTGGACAAAAACACATATTTGCTTTTGTTTTTCGCAATGCGGTCTTATTTTGCGAAATAGTTAAGCGGGTGACGCAATTAAACGGAACTCAACTAAACGGGTATTTTTACATAGACAGTTATACTGAATGGTTTCGTTCCATGATTTTTAGTGCAATTAAACGGAAAACTCAACTAAGCGGGGCTCAATTAACCGAAAACAACTGTATTATCGTTTTAATAACAACTTTACTAGAGACTACAAATAATAGTTAAAAAAAAAAATTTACACCTTTTCTAATTGTAATAATTTAATTTTGTCTTATGTAGACTTAGCTACTTTTCCATTTGACTACAGATACATTTATACTTTATGTGGATAAGTATTGTAGAAACTAACAAACGGAATGATAAACTTCGGTGAAGGATATAAAAAGAAATGCCTGACCGAATGGAAAAAGCAGACTTACTTCTAATTCATACGGTGATTTAAAAATCACGTTTTATTTTTCCTTTTAAAAAATTGCTTCCAAAAACACTACAAATTCATACGATGGTTTTATTCCCCATGTTTTAAGGGATGATTTTTTCCCTGTAATCGGTTTTCGTTTGTTCTTGCGTATTTGCATAAAAAAGCAATTTGTATGTGTTTTGTATAGTAAAGAGATCTTGCCAAATTGAAATAAAAAATAAAATAAAGCTACATAACAAAAATACGAATGAGTGTAAAGAATAAAAAAAAAAACACCGAGAACAGAAAATGTGATTTTGTCTCTACCCCGATTGCTTCCCTACTTCCTTGGCCTGCAAACACCAAAATCATGTCTAAAATAAAAAAGAAAAAGTAACCGTCTGAATAAGTTATAATTTCAAGCTACCAAAATATTGCATATGATAGCCGGCCGTAACTATTACCGAAACATAACCGCAAAAAAGCTTAAGCGACAAAAACAAAATTTTACTGGAGAAGGTTCTTTTTATTTGATTTCATATAAATTTTATATGAAGATTGTCGCTTACGATAAAATTGTTTTTGCTATAAAATCGTAACGGTATCTTATCGAGCATTTTTTGCGAATATAACGTAAGTGACAATTTATCGAAATTTGGTTTCTTCTTGTAAAAAGTTTATAAGTAACCGTTACAATGACGAACAAATAGGCTTTAAATTTGTATTGTTGCAGAGAAAAAGCCCATCTAAATCCAAATATAGCATTGCATTGCTTAAGAAAAAAATATTAAAAACCCTTCTGCTGAACTTTTGTCGCTTACGATTTAATCGCAAATAGGGCTCGTTATGTGACCATGACATTTAAGGAGATGATGCAAGTGTTTCCCATAAAGTCATTTATTAAAAAAAAAACGAAAATTGAAAATAAAGTCGCTTAAGCTATTTTTGCGGTAAGGGCTCGATATTACATATGATTTAGTCATCCTCTCATCAATTAGATCATGATTATACACCATAATTTTTTAATTTCCTGTAACCGACAAACCTAAATAAGCGCGTCAAGCGTTTTCATAGGCGGAGTTCCAATTCATCACAAAACATACTTTGCAGTCAAAGTCGGAAATTTTCCAATAATATGATTTTCACAATAATATAATGATTAAATTATCCATTTGCATGGTCATCTTAATCACATTTGGACTATACATTTCATTTTGTATTTGACTGCAACCATTTTATGATTAAATTATATTTCTACATGATCAGCTATTTGTCAGATAATGATTTTGTATGATTATTTTATGATTGTCACAATCATGTTTATGTTTACGGGTTACTTGTATTATTTCTAAGTGTAAACACGCAGAGAAAAAAAATATATTTCCATAACTATTTTTAAGGAAAATGTGTGATATATATTACGTTTACTATAACCATATCATTGTCAACTGCAATGATATCATGATGACATCAGTTCTTCATAAGAAAACCACAAACGTATTATGTTTGCCTTCGGTCATTTTATGGTTATTGACAGCATCATTTTGCTTACCATGGTTGTGACATAGTGAAAATAGTGATATATAAAAAATAATAATATTTTGGAAATTTCTGCAACCATTAATGTCGAAAAATATTTTTGCTCTGAGTTTTGGAACATCCGTTTATAATATTTTGCTGAAAGTTTCAAATTCTTACGGTTTTGGCCTTTTTATACATATGCCTTCTTTTGCTTAGATCAAATAGGCCTTTTAAAAGGCCTTATTCTACACATATTTCTTACTGCCTTTTCTGCAAACTTAAAGAAGGAATGAATATTCTGTGTGCATTAAAATGTATGGATAAATTTTCAAGAATTTTAATCGACTACAAATGGATTTGTACGTTCTTTGATTTTTTTTTTAGTAAAACAAAAACAAAATGGGAAGTAGTGCAAGGAAAGATATTGGAAAAATATTCAAAAATTATATTGTAATAAACCGATAATCAACTCGACGTATAAAAGAGTGTTAAAGTTTGAGTTTGCTTAAACTGTGACATTGTTGTTTTGTGTTTTTGTAGCCTGCACCTAAGATAAAAGTTTGTCACTCCGTTTGTAATTTCTACTATGTTGATCGTGGACCCTATAAAGTATGTATATTCTGAGTCCTTACACACAAATGAAAAATCAATCTATCCGCACTCAAATCAATGCGAAGCGGTATTAGTAGTACAGTGAGTACGAATTTTCTTGAATCAAGTACAGAAAGCTTAATTCAAGTACGGATTTTCAATTGCGAATTACTTAACTAATCCATATTCAATCCCGAATTCGTATTTGAAATAATCCGAAAATGAGATTAATTTAAGTAAAACTAAGATTGAATTAATCTAAAAATGCGTTTGAGTTAAGAAATATAAAGTTGATTCAATCCCGAATTCGTATTTGAAATAAACCAAAAGTGAAATTAGAAGGAGAATTTTATTATGATTGATTTACTGACCCGTTTTGCACTTTACAGAATTTCAATTATAAAACTCCAGCGTCATTCCCGATATGGTTTTTACTTTTTACTTTTACTGATCCTTGTGAATATTTGAGTTTTTAACATACCACTAGCTCGAAATATTTTACATGATAAGGAGAAGAGACACTGCAGCACTTACCCAATTAGATGAGCGATAAACACCCATATATTTGAACAGAACCCGCGATGAAGAAAATTTTTGTCTGGCACTGGCAGGACATAAAATAAAGTATTAGGAGAAGATTTGATTAATTATTGTTAGTTCATATTTAATATATGAAGATTCAATAAATAAATAATGAAAAAAAAAAATAAAACAATAATTAGTATTGTGGTTATTTTGTTGAACTATTTATGGTTTCTAATCCAAATTTTTTAATATTTTTAATTAGGCTTAAGTTCATTAAATTTAATTTTCATTAAATTATTTATATGAAGAAAGGAATTTTACAACATGAAAATTAATTAAAATTGTTATTGGTAATCTTTCATTCTTGACCGTGGCCAGGGCTCGAACCCAGGCCGGCAGGTTACCATGACATGTTTCGATCGCAACCACTCGATCTCCTCAGATGGCAAATATAAACTAAATGAGAAGCAAGAGATCTCAATTTTTCTTTTTAAACATGAAAATAATGTGTTTTCGTCTTGTTCTGTAGTTTTTGTTGTTTCTACACACAATAAGCAAATCGTTTTTTAACTACTTGTGCGGTGTTGTTGTAGTGTCTGCAACAAACTTTGATAAGTTAAATGAGATTAAAACGCTCACTTTGTAATTTTATTCTCAGAGTGGCACTACCATCGAAAAGTTTAATCTTGTTTTACTTAATTTAAGAATTTTGTACTTATTTTACGAAATTCCGGGATTGATTTTCGAAAGTTATCCCATTTACGATTATTTTAAGTACGTTTTAGTGTTGTTCGTACTTGAATTTTGTGGGTACGACTCGCACTTAAAGTAAGTATAAAAAAAAACTTAATTTATACGCAATGTTTTTCCTTTTGTGTACGAGTAACGCAGTTTATTTAACGATGTCCGTCTGTATATTGAAATGGTTTTTCCGTAGACCCCAGATATAATGGGGACTTGGTTATTGTGTACATTTTTTTTTATCACATCTGCTTTGTTTAATTTTGCTTTCGCAATTCACTTCATTTTTTAGTTTACTTCATCCATTTTAGATCAAATGGACGACTAACAACATGGTCCAATGTAATGCAATCATGGACCATGTCATTGTTAAAAAAAAAGAGTTTGAAGTTAGTCGACATTTTTTTCGTTTTTAAACGACATTCCAAAACTAATCCTCTGGAGTTTACCATAGAGTAGTTTCAAAACTAATCCACTGGGAGTATGTATGAAGATGGAGTAGTTTTAAGACTACGCCGATGTAATGCAAAGCTGGGTTATATGGTCCAGCTCTAGGGCATTGCAATGTTAAATATACCATGTTTTTTTTAATACATTTGAGTTATCTTTGGAGTAGTCCTAGTTGCTTATGGGTTAAATTTTACATGTATGGATTAGTCGTATTATTTGGCGGGTATTGCAGCTTAGCCGAAGATAGCAATCTTACTATCTTAAAACAAATGTTGAAATCGGGTCCGCTTTTATTTTGATGGCACACACATGATACAGTTTCTTGCCATAAGCGTATTAAAAAAAAATGGCTGCTGCAGCCGACATTTTGTGAACAACTATCGAAAATGGGAAGAGGCAAATTGGAAATTGATTTCGGGATAGCGAAAATTTGAGATGTGTATAAGGGAAGCGATTTCTTTAAAATACTATAAAAAAAGGCTTACTATATTGCTCAGTAAAATGTCTTGCTGTCTTAAGACTTGAAAATATTTTTCTTGCCTTTTAGATGCACTGGTTTTTCTTATCTTACAGGTCCGTGGTAAGTTAGAAATTGATTTCAGGATAGTGACAATTTAAAATGTGCATAGGGAAAGCAATATCTTTTAAATGTTTTAAGAAATGATTATTATATTACTTAGTAAAATGTCTTGCTGTCTTAAGACTTAAAAATATTTGGTGCGCCTTTTAGTGGCAATGGTTATTCTAATCTAATAAGTCCGTAGAAGGGGACAAACAGGATACATGCTGGACAAAAACTAAAGGCAGATACATATCGCGCTTGATCATAAAGAGGGTATTAACTAAAAAATTTTATTTATTAACTTTTGGGCAAAACCCGACACGTAATATTCATTTTTAGCCGCTTTAAAAATGTTGTGCTATTTTGTGTACTTTTTTGTAACGAAACGGTTGGTTAAAAATTTATTTTTCACATGCCTTTAATATTTAATTAAAAATTGTTTTGCTTCTACTAAAAATATTTTAATTTTGATTTAATACCCTCTTTATGATCAAGTGCGATCGATATGTCTTATTAACACATAATTGTTAAAAAAAGATTTTTATTGAAGTCTGGTGTTATTACTCCATCCATAACCTCACAATTTTTTTATTTTCATTTTGACATCACCTCTTCTATATAAAATCCTCCTTTAGTAACAGATTGAAATGACAAAGGTAACAAGACAACTGTTATGCCCTTCTATTCGAACTAGACAACTTTTATCCCCTTCTATTCGGTCATTCAGATATACATTTATCTTAAACTCTTATTTAAGCTCTGTAATTAAAATATTTTTCCTTTTTTTTATCTTCATGCAACAAATCCAGCCAATTAAGATGTTTTAAGTGTCTAAGAGTTGTCTCGTTTACATCGTTTACGTCCTTTTGGTGAGTTTGCGAACCAACTTCCCTCGCCAATGAAAACATTTATCATACTTTTCCTAATAGTTCTGAATTGACACACATTTGCGCAGACTGTATATCGAACATATTGATTACAGAAAGTTATTGATGATGTTTATTTTTTTTCTTGATAACTTTTTTACTGTATTTTTAGTCATCTCTTTTTTTATTTTTTTTGTATCGTATTTTTTTTTTTTTGTACAATCAGATAAAAGGATATTATGCTTTGTGTGTGTGTGTGTATGTGTGAGCATGTGCTGATACAAATCCTTTTTATTTTGTTCTACTTGTAATTTGATTTTTTGTAGTTTAGCTTTTCATAAATGTCATAAATTTTTATCATTGCTGAGAGAGAGAAAATTATTTTTAAAACTTTTTATACTCAACTGCAGTTTTTTGCTTGTGGGACAGCTTTAATTGAATTTTTTTCTGAATTCATATCATTTTGTTGCATTTTTTTTAAATGTAAAATTCTTACTTGCTGCCAGGATTCTTAAAGAATAATAAAAAAATTAGCATAGAAAAAATTAAGAGGTTTGAGTTGAGACAGAAATTACCGTACGATCTATCTAAATTAAGATCCAAGTAAATAATTTCTGAACCTAACTCTTGCTTCCTTGGCCTCTAATTATTATGCACAATTTTGCCAAAATATGCAACATATAAAAATGAGAGATTTTTTTGCATTTTTTGAGAGTTTATTCGTAAGCATTGGTGCCATATCAATGTATGGGCATTTTTATAAGCTAGGATAAGTTTTTTATGAGAAAATCAAACTTTTACCTGCTTTTTGCTTCACTGACAAGAAATCGTTAATAAATAGTTAACAAAATAAAAAGAAAAAAAAAAAAAAAAATCGCTGGATCAAAGGTCAGAAGTACTCACTTAAAATCGATTACTAAGAAAATATATATTTCGTTTTTTTTTTGTTCCTTTTTTCGACACGGATTAAACAGTGTCTGCTATTAAGGCCTTCTATAAGGCCTGTTTACTTATTCTTATTACCGCTGGGTAATGCAGATTTTAACCTAAAAAGGGTAGTAATTTTGGTCTTTTAAGTACATTTTTATAGCATTTTTACTCACCGTACTATTAATACCGCTTCGGATTAATTTGAGTACGGATGGACTGATTTTTCTTTGGAGTGTAATCGTAAATTTTAACAAAAAAATCTGATATCGAAAGATACTGTTTCAGAAATATTTATAAAGCTGTTTGCTACCCTAATTCTTAGCAAGTGTACACTATTGCCCCATGTAGGGTAGCCCTAGCCAAGTAAACAAAACGACTACCATTTCTACTATGAGACCAATAGCATTTTTGAAGGACATTCCATTTTTTTTTTCTTATTCTTTTTTTAATATAATGAAATTGAAAACGTTTACAATTTTTTCCTTTTTTTCTATTTTGCCTCATACACACCACATATTACTAGGTCAACATGTCATTTTCTCTTTTTTTCTGTCTTTATAGTCTTGTTTTTCTTATTATTTCTCTCAAACTATTATTAAATATAAGGACATTGAAAAGGGAAAAAACAATAGGAAAAAAGGGCAAGAAAACATCAGCTTATTGAATAAGTAAAAAATGGAAATAAGAAAAAAATCACCCGAAACTAAAAGCAATATTTGCAAAACTGAAGGGCATAAACGATGGACGATATGTTTAAGTTTCAAAAACAACAGTAAACTAAAAAATACAAATTGGGGCTATTGTTTTAAAAGAAAAAGTAGAGGAAAAACTAAAATAATAATATTACAAAAAAAAAAAAAAAAAAACAATAATATCTACTCTCGTGTATGAAAACCACTACTCAAGAACAAAACAACAAGATATTTATGTCATAAATATGTATTAAAAGTCTTTCAAACAGAGATAGAGAAAGTGGTTTAAAAGCAATGTCATCTTTTTTAAGGGAATATGAGTATCGCCTCATTTCCTATTAGATTTAAAGGTTTTCCGATTGACTGGGCAATAGAGGTCAAGTTATATGTTTATTGAATTTTATAGATACAAATATTTTTATTGTTTTTAAAAGCATTTAAGATTGAAATTGAAATATTAAAAGGGATTTTACATTAAAAAAAAACTCTAAGTTTTTTGAATGAAAATTTTAAGGTTTTCAGGAAAAAGGCATCTATTTTAAAATTAGATAAAATACTACTCTAATCTAATCTAATGTTTTAAAATTTTATGAGAAAAATTGAAATTCTTTGAAAAAATCCACTGCTTATTAAAAATCTACTAAAGGTTGTGTGTTTTAAAGGTGTGCAACTTTGAATTAAATGTGTACAACTTGAAATAAATGGTGTACAACCTTAAAGTAAAAAGTTCAATTTTAAATGGCAATGTTTTGAATTAAAGCTATTTTCTAACCAAACAATAAAGTAAAATAGTTTGTTTTTATTTTTGTTTTTCTTTACCCACTTACAACTACATTTATTGTGGGAAAAACCCAAACAATTGTAATCGGGAATGTAGGAAGAGATAAACTCACTCTTTATTGCTGTTGTTTTGTTTAAGCTTTGATATAGTTGCAGGTAAAACTTGAGGGTTTGTAATTCTCATTTGCTTTACAGTTTTATTTGTACACTAATTTTAGCTTTTCTAAAGTCTTTGGAAAAAGGTTTCTTGATGATCTGACCCACAGAATACCACAGAACTGTAAAAAATGACGTGTGAAAAAGGCTAAAATCAGTTGCGAGGGCAGCTTTCGAAGAAAAAGTGGCAATGTGTAAAAACAGGCAGCAAAAATCAACACAAATGGCATGATCAAAACAAAAATAACAAAACACAGACCACGTTAAAAAAATGCATTAGTTCAACAAACGTTGTGTTTTGTGCAAAAAAAAAAAAAATATGTATTTATTAATATTTTTTTTGTTTTATAATGTTATTTATTTACTTAAATATTATTTACTTGTGTTGTGGAAAACTTAAAAGTTAATTTTTACAAAAGCTTTGCAAATAAATCTCAACTATGCAAAGAGAAATGCAAAAAGGGCAGCTTTCTTAAAAAGAGACAAAAAAAAAGTAAAATCTTCCGTCTCGTGACAGTTCTGTAGTATTCTGTGATCTGACCTTAGAAACCAGTGAAATGTGCATAGGAACTAGCTTTCCCTCAACAATAAAGTTTTAGTAAATTTATCAAAAAATAAAAATTTTTATTAATAAAGTTTCTCTATAACGAGCTAAATTCGTTACAGAGAAACTTTATTAGAAATAAATTTTGTATTCCTTTTGATAAAATCTACAAGATTTTGTTTTTTTTTATTTAAAGATGCGCTACTTGCAAATAAAGGCGTAAAAACTTTAATTAAAGTTACACAACTTTTAAAGCAAACTTTACGTCTTTGCATTACACTATATCGAATCAATGCTGTTTTCTAAACAAAGGTGATGGATCCCTTTTCGGCCAGACGCCTATTCGCCAGTGCAGGACAGTGACGGAGGTGGTGTTGCCTGTACTCCTCCTCATTTTCATTTTCAATCATTAGCAATTCCGATAGTCAATTAATGTGAGTTTGCATGAGAGCGAATGTACATCAAACGCCTTCCAAATCCAGTAAGGTAGTAAAGGTGGTAAGTTTAGAGTAAGTTTGTTTAGTCTAATTTTAAAATTGGCTGCTGACGTTACTAAACAATAAGGGAGGCAAAGCTAAATTAATTTTTCTTTTTGGAATTTAACCAATTGTCTGCTTAAGTCACCGGCTGTTTAAGTTTATTTCAGATTACAGAATAAAATAAATCTCATGAGACTTGAATACTATTAAATACATATACTAATTATTGTTAAACAGTTAAGGCACAAGCTCCAGTTTACAAGTTGTGCTTAAACGGTCAACGGAAAAAAACGAAGAAAATGTACTTTGCACTTCAAGAAGAATTCATGACAAAAAGTATGAAAAAACAGAAGTAAAAGAAAAAACAATCAATCAAAAAAAATCAATTGAAAAAAGATATTTATTCACAACAACAAATTTCGATTCACCAAGTAAAAAAATACTTTTTGGTTTAAAGATTGTAATTTGCCTATTGACTGCCAGCCGTCTTCAATGGCGGTGAGTTTAAAACGGCAAAGATTTCGAGGAGATAGTGTGGTTACGATCGAAACATGTCCGTGGGTTCAATCCCGCATTCAGGCAAGAATGAATTTTTTTTCATTTAATCCATTTCATGTTGTAAAATTCCTTTCTTCTTTTAAATCCATATTTTGATATTTTAATTAGGCTAAAGTTCATCAGATTTAATTTTTCTTAAATTATTTTTATGAAGAAAGGAATTTTACAACATGAAATTAATTAAAATTTATTGATAATTTTTCATTCTTGACTGAGCTGGGAATCGAACCCAGGTTTTCACGGACAGGTTACCCTTACACGTTTCGATTGCAAGCACTCAATCTCTTCAGAGGGGTTTGCCGTTTAACACTCACCGCATTGACGACGGCTGGCAGTCAATAGTCAAACATCCATCTTTAAAACAACTTGTATTGCACCTTTGGTAGATCGAAATTTGCTTTGAATGATTATCTACTTTAATTGATTTACATGTTTTTCTTTAATTCTGTTTTTTCGTACTTTTTGTCAAGAATTCTTCTTGAAGTCCAAAGTAAATTTTTCTGTTTATCAAGTTTTTGTCATTATTTTTTCTCGTTGACCTTTCTCAGCACAACTTGAATTAAAAATGTAAACATATGGGGGATTCACAAGGTGTCATAAAGTCATAAGTCTTAAAATAATAACATGAAAAAATACGACTGTTGTGAACAACCCCTCATAAATTAATGTGCTATTTTGAATTTAAATCAGCTGATATAAAACAAATATAAAAAATAAATCTTTACCTAACATCAAAATATATTTTTTAATTCTAATCCATGAATTAATAAATTATATTAGATCTTATCTGACTATTTTCCATTTTTTAGACGCAAATCACAAATAAATTTTATTTTGTTTGTTTACCAAACATCAGAGTCGTAAGCCAATATAATTTGACGCCGCAAGCTTTTTGTTGCAAAAATTGCTAGCCGCAGGTTAAATTCGGATATTAGCCGGATAAAACTATGCCATCAACGGCGACGGCTACAGAAACTAATGCGGCTCGGCTCAACCGCTCAGCGCAGGTCTCTTCTGATTAATTACGACAGCACAAAAACATAGCAAGCAAAGTTCTATTAATTTAAGACACTTTTTATTAACAAAGCAACAACAATATTTTTAAACCATTGTTAAATGTTAGAACATTATGACAATATAACATGATAGCACACCTTGTATATACCCCAATAGTGCCTTAGCTTTTAACAATAATTAGTATTGCAGTTATTTTATTGAACTGTTTATGGTTTTAAATCCAAATCTTGATATTTAAATTATTTAATTTTTATTAAATTATTTTTATGAAGAAAGGAATTTTACAACATGAAATGAATTAAAATTTATTGATTAAAATAATTTAATGAAAATTAAATTTGATGAACTTAAGCTTGATTAATATATAAGAATTTGGATTAATAACCATAAACAGTTCAATAAAATAACCACAATACTAATTATTATTTAATACATACTTATGTTTGAATAAATCTCATTCGGTTTTTGCTTCAATTCTGATGAAATTTTTAAAAAATATTTTTCAACGCCAATTTTATGTACATTAACTGGAATTTAAACAAACAAATTCTTTTTGATATCAATACAAAATTAACTCACCAACTTCTCTCAATTAACATTTTTTCAAGTTTATAATTTGAAACCAAAACTCACCTGCAATAAAATGGAAAAAAATGTAAATATTAAAAAATTATTATTAAATAATCATATCATTTTATATATAAAAGTTTATAAATATTTATGCGAAATTATATATGCATGTGTACGTACATGTGAAACAAAAAATATTAATATTTCATTAATTATTAAAACAAACAAACTTTTGTTTAATTTTTGCAAATAACAATAGATGTAATAATGTAAACAGACATTTAAATACATAAATCAAAAAATATTTTTATATGAAATAATTTCAAACTGTTTTTTTTTTTATTGTTGCAAAATACCGTAGAAATAAACAGCAATAAAGTAAATAACAAAAACAAACACTAATTAAATCATGTGTTTGTAAACTATTTTATAAAAGAAACAAAAAACTTTATAGAGCAGTTGAAAAAAAATGATAATAATAACACAAAAACGTGTGCAGTCAGGTCTACAGTACGAGTGAATAAATAAAAATGCAGAAGAAAAAAAATTGGAATTTGCAATAATAAAATTGTGTAAATATTAATGTACTGAATGTAGAAAGAAAACGAGAAAAAAAAACTAATAGAAATAGAAAAATTGTTATAAGCGAACTAAAAATAGACTACAGACGATTTTTATTCTACAAGCCTGGAGATAGGCTTTAAAAGTAGTATAAAAGAAAAGAAGTAACAAAGAGAGAGAGCGAGAGAGAGTGCATGGGACAGGTTTACCCTACAAATAGGGTTGCCAGACGGCCTGGATTGTCCAGTTATTTTGGGTATTGTCCAGTTACCAGCACCAATACAATTTGTCCAGTTAAAAAATAATTTCTTTAATAAATTGATCTCGCTTACGATCATTACGCGAAAAAGGATGGTTATTTAAAAAAAAATTATGATGGCAATTTAAAATTAATGGACCCCTATGTTTACTGATCAACAAAATGTCAAAATTGTTAAAAATGTCAAATATGTAAGGTGTTTGATTTGATTGTGAAATTTTGAAATTTTTTTTATTCCAATTAATCGTAAGCAGCACACAGTTGGAGATTTGGGAACAAAAATAGAATTACTTCTGGATTTTGTAAACGGTTAGTCCGAGTTTAAGTTTAGGATTAGATATGCCAGGGTAGCTTCTGAATGTTCCCAAATTAGTGCACTTTAAGTATTAAAAAAAATTTAAAACAATCCAGATTTATTAATCTTAACCCGATTTTCTAAATCTCATCAGTGGAATGTACTGGTCAAGGTCTACATGTATTGAACGAAAATCTAAAATCGTGCTCAAGACCATTTTGGATTTTTCGGATAGATTTTAAAGTAATTAGAAAAAAAATCTTCTCCTGTTAAATTTGTTTTTTGACGCTTACCATCATATTGCAAAAAAGCCGATTTAGAATTTTTTTTGTAACATATGCCCTTTTGGATTTAAGGTGACGATTTGTAATATGACGTAAGACTGAATTTTAATTGTTGCGTTTCCTTGATGTTTTTTTGTTGTTATGCTAAAAAAAACTGTAAAATTTTAATTTTTTGAACTTTTTAAATTGTCCAGTTAATTTTACAAAATCCAGGTAAATTTTTAACATTTTCCAGTTATTTGAACCCTAGTTTCTGGCAACCCTACCTACAAGGGTTGTGCAAAAGTAACGTTATGATTTAATTAGTGAAAAACATATTATCTTTCCCGTTTTTTTAGAATTAACATTAGAAACTAACGATAAAAGAATCAGCACAAAACAAAAAACAAAAGCTGTTTAATTATTTAATTATAAATGTCTAAGTCAATAAACAAAATTGCCGTATTCGGAGCGAAGACAATCCTTAAGCCGTTAACGAATCATCATTCTATTCATATCTACCAGATAAAATGTGTTGAAATTAACAAATGTTGCAAAAAAAAAAATCGTAAAAACCGTAAAATTTACTTACATAAATCGTCACAAAAGACGTCTTTGTAAAATAACACTAACTATTGTTAGTTTTTGAAAAATTTTTGACATTTTCTGTTTCTTTTAATTAAATTAAAAAAAAAAAATCATGCATATCGCACACCTAGTTCAAAAGTGACTCAAATCAAAATTTTCATTTTTCAGGTTTATATGCTCAAACTGTGCACAATACACTTGTTTATCTATAAAAAAACATCAGTGTATTTTGTTGTTCTTAACTGTTGTTAAAAATAACAGTTATGTCCTTCTTTATGTTTTAATTGGTATAAAGTTGCAATTCATAAAAGTGACTTAATTTTAGTTGTGCCAGAAAATATAATGGTAGCAGATTCCTACTGCTAAGTGCTAACTAGTCTTAATTTAAATTGTGACACTTTTGATAAAAAATCTTTGTTAGAGTTTATATTATTCAGACTTGTGTCAGTTTAAAATTTTGCAAAAGTGCCAAAACTTGAAAAGAATACAGCTAAAGTGACATAACTTAAAATTATTCGGTAACTTGTGCAAATAATACATCATCACATATGACACAACTAAAAATGGTTCATTATCTAGTGTATATATATTAAAAAAAAAAATTTTTTTTAGATTATAATCTGTATGGATTTTCAACTTAATGGTCCAAGGATTGGTTTTAATTTATTTTTTTAGGTCAATACAGTTTATTTTAATTTCTGAAAAATTAAGTTGAACTTAGTGTGCGATATGTATTTCTTGTCTCAAGAAATCTATTAAAATAAAAACGCTACTCTTTCTCCTATTGACTATAAATGCAAGCTTTAACTTCTTTTATACCCCAACTTAAATAAGAGCGGCAAGTGTTTTTTAAATATGAAAAATTCCGGGGCCTGATTCTGGCAGTTGTGATCGAGTACTTTCTCGATTCGAAAGCAATTTAATATTTAATTGTTTCAGTCAATACGGAACGAATCGGAATTATTATAGTGTTGTAAAGCATTAATTTGATCTTCATTCATTGATTCGTTCAGTATCGACTGAAATAATTAAATATTAAATTGCTTTCGAATCGAGAAAGTACTCTATCACGACTGCCAGAATAAGGCCCAAGGTTTTCAAAAATCCAAAATTTTAAAAAATACTTCAAAAACATTTTGGTATACTTTTTTTCCTATATAATAACGTAAAAAAATGATTAAATAGACAATGATTTGGTTTTAAAACCACTGTTCTACTGTTACTTTATGTTTTATTATTATTACTCCATTCCGACTTTCTTTTTTCATTATTCAGCAATAGTAATTAAAATTTTAATAACTAAAAAACATTTGAATTCTACCGCTACTGCTACAGAATATTTGTGAGAACAATATTTATAGGTTTAGCTATAAAAAAGGTAGTAAATGAATCATTTTGAACTCTGATCGTAATATTGTAATATTCTAAAAAAAAAAATACCAAATAAGCAATTAGACAGTTTGTTAAGCTTTTTACTTTAATCCAATTAAAAAATACTTAGGAGTATTTTCATTCATTTCATAAAACCTAACATTTCTAGACATTCTTTACACAAAATAATATTAAAACATTTGACAGAACATATTTTTGTTTTCCACAAATTACCAGAAATTTCTTTCTGCGGCATTTATAATAAATTGTTTCAATTTTGGGAAATATTCTACTTTATTTTCCTTATAATATTAGACATAAAAAAACATAAATTTATATATTTTATTGTGTGGATGATTATGCGAATAAGGAAGTTTGAAACTACTATATAAACTAGATGACACAAAAAAAAAAAAAACAACAATAGAGAAGAAAATTGAGACTATTTTACTGTAGCAGGCCCAAGGCTAAAGTAATGTTGCAAAAAAAATTTTAGAAAGAAACAAGAGATTGGAAAAAATATTGCTCTAAACACAAAAAAAAAACAGCAATAAAGGCATGTTTTACTACACTCAAAGAAATGATAGAGTACACAGAGAAAACAGATTCGTGATTACAACCGAATTTGGCTCCAATCGAATTTCGTCGGTTGCCATGTACTATCACACAATTCGGTTCCAATTACCGAAAATTTCGTTGCTTAGCACAATATTTTTGATAACAACATTTGAATTTTAGTACACTATCAGTTATAAAAATATTGTTAGTTGTTAGTATGATTATTAGAAACAAAATTGTGCTTATACCCGAATATATGATAGTTGCAACTGAATTAACACATAATTGGTGTTCATAACAAGAGATTTGATTGTCGTTACCAATACATATTTTTTAACCGGTCAAATGTAGCCCATAAGGGGCAAGGACTTGTCCAAAGGTAGTCCCGTTGAATGGAAAAAATGGCTTATTTTACAGTACGATGTCCTAGGGCAGGACCATATAACCCAGCTTGTATTACAAAGAAGGAGTCTTAAAACTACTCCATGGTATACTCCAGAGGATTAGCTTTGAACTCGTTTCAAAACGAAGACATGCCGTTAAAAAACGTAGACATGTCGTTTCACTGCATACTCTTTTTAATAATGACATGGTCCATACTTGCACTACATTGGACCAGCCCAGGATCAAAGTGGATCAAGCAGTCCAATATAATTTGCAGGATATAAAAAAAAATAATACATACATACATATGTACGTGCATATGTTCATACCTTCAAGAATACGAAAATTACTTACCCCTATTTATTAAGTTTTTACACATTTTCCATTTTTTACCGCAAACATAATTTTAAAATATAAAATACAAAAATTATTTTAATCTATCAAATGTTTTGACAAAAAATTTAGTAAGCAATTGGGGCTTTTAACTATTTTTTGGTTGTGAATTCCGAATAATTATATTTTCATTTGTTGTACTCGAATTGAAACTATTCCAATAAACAATAATTAGCTGCAATAAATGAATTAACATTTATATTACAAAATTTATTGACGAAAGCAAATTATTGATTGCAATGACCAATATTCAGTATTGCCCTGTATTAAATTCGGTTGTGATTCTAACCATTTGTACTAATTTTTAGAACAAAATTAAATTAGTTATCACAACTAATAAAAGAATTGAAGGAATCATATTTCAGTTGGAACATCGTTTTAATAATCAAGAGAATTAAAAATTAGTTAGAGCTATACATTTTTAATAGTTGCAATAATAAATCATGTTACTTGATCAATATTTTATTACTGCAACCGTTTCCCAACCAATTTGTTTTCTGTGTGTAGAATTTTGAAAGGTATAAGAAGGACATAAGAAGGAAATTCAGCAATGAAATATCCTTAATGGGCAAAATTACTTACATAAATCCCACTCCTGATAAATATTGTTCGTGCACTAGAAATCGAAATAGAGTGGAATTGAAATCAAACGAGATTTTAAATTTTAATTTCCAATCTCAAGAAAGTTTTTTTCTGATTTAAAAAAAGATAAGTGGTACGAAGTATGACCCTGGCCGTAGGTCTATAGCAGACTTATAATGGGTGATTTTTTAAGCGTAGTTTTTTTTAAATCTAATAAAACACTCAAATTTGCATCATATATTCAAAATTTTTATTGGAATCGGTAAATTGGTTGTTGCCATTTACTTTTTAAAAATAACTTCATGAAAATGTTGCCCGCGGCTCCGGTTCAAATGGTCCATTCGTAAGGTCCAATTTTGCACCACTTTTTCGAGCATTTCGGCCTGTATTCCATGAATAATACGTGTTATGTTATACTCTAAGGCTTCAATCGTGTTTGGCTTGCCCACATAGACCAACGACTTCACATAACCCCACAAGAAATATTGAAGAGGCGTCAAATCACATGATCTTGGCGGCCAACTCACAGGGCCATTTCGAGAGATGAACTGCTCACCAAATTCATCCTTCAATATGTTCATTGTTGCACGAGCTGTGTGGCATGTGGCACCGTCTTGTTTAAACCACATATCAACCAAGTCCAACTCAGCCAATTGGGGCAAAAAAAAAAGTCGCGTATTATGGCTCGATATCGTTCGCCGTTGACGGTAAAGTTTCTTCCACGGTCGTCTTTGAAAAAAAAAAAATGGACCGATGATGCCACCAGCCCATAAGCCACACCAAACTGTCGTTTTTTCGGGATGCATCGGTAACTCTTGTACGGCATGTGGCTGTTCTTCACCCCAGATGCGGCAGTTTTGCTTGTTTACGTATCTTTTTAGCCAGGAATGAGCCTGATCGCTGACCACAATTTTTAGATAAAACAGTGGACTTATTCAGCTCAAAAACTCACCGAAAACTTTGTAAAAGTAGGTTTCTCCCGAAAGTTTCTAGCGCTACAAATAACAGCAAGGCAGGTCAATATGTCGGTAAATTCGTTAACGAAGCATAGGTTTTATGATAAAAATCGTTTAATATTTTAAAGCAGTCTCCTCCGAGCTCTAAATAATTTGTTTAAAGTTTTTCCAATTTTTTTTTATCCCTTCCAAAAACGAAGATTTGTTATACAGAAAAACAACTCTTACTAAATTTAAAAGTTTTTTCTACTTACTTTAGTACGAGTCGTACTCAAAAATTTAAGTACGACTAACACTTAAAAGTACTTCAAACAATTTCGTGGAAGGAGATCTCTAATATAACGTAAGTCCCCACTCCCAGATTCCTTTACCCAAAAATCCTTTACACTTGCATCTTTCAGAGTCATATAATCACCTTGTGATTAAATTTTGATTGTTATCTTGTTTTACTAAGAACCGGAATTTCCTTTATTATATAAGATATTCAACTTTACAAATTATGCTGCGGAATATGACTCTGTTTATGGGTCTTTCAGAGATCTGATATACGTAAGTCCAACTATAGAGAAAAGTTTATCCCCAACTATTTATTGTTAGGTGCCTACTGCATGGACATTAAGATCGACGATTGTGTCGTTGACAGCACACACAACTTTCAATAACAGTTTAAACACAGAAACTTACAAGAAACCCTGTTGCTCTATGATCACAGGAAACTATTTTATGTTTAGGGTATACCTTTAACAATATCTTGGTAAATACTTTTACCATATTGTATATTCACAGAAAAAATTAAAAATTGTCTCTAATCAACAAATTTATTCCAAATTCATAGAATCAAGCAACTCATTTGTTGATTTTGCACCAATTACCAAAATGATTATATTGATTATTAAAAATTGTAAAAATTTTATATTTTGAATATTTTTTTTTCCAATAAATTATATTTTTAATTTTAATTAAGCAAATGATCAAAAAACTTGGCCGTTTCAAACAATGTGTTGATTGATTTTGACAATTTCCAACAACAATTTCATAAGTTTAAACTATTTTATTTTAAACGAAATAATTTTTTGTTATTTAATTATTAATTTAATTCAAAATTTATTTCAAAATAACTAAAATGTTTATTAAATCAAAATTATATTTTTAATTTTCTTTCAACAAAAAAAAAATAATTGATTCAATTATCACATTAATTAAATTTAAAAGCCTTTTAAATAATTTTTTTAATTGATAAAAAACTACTAATAATTTTTTCTGTGTTGTGACAGTGACAAAAATGTAATAGGAAACGTAGTAACAACTGTTCTTTTTGCTTTAGAGAAAGAGGTCTTAAAGGTTATTCTGTCAGTCCTTGTTAAAAACGTAGAGAGAATACCTTAAGAAACTATTCTTACGTTGTTACTCACCCATATCGTAAACAAAATTTCCTTCGTAATTTGTTCCTTTTTCCCTAAAAAATTTATGGAGAAAAGCCAAATTTATTGGGAAATCACTTTCCAAAAATGTGTTAATAAAAATGATACAAATCAATCACATATTTCGGACTGCAAATAACTCTGTACATTTGTTTGACCGAGAGTTTGCAGTTAAGAAAATGAAGAAACTAAACAATATTTCTGTGAGTGTATATTTTCATGCAAACTACAGGCTCGCGCATAATTAACGGTATGATTTAATAATTGAATATGTTTTTTCTTAACGTTTTTTATGGTATTTTTTTAGAATTATCTTTGAAAAACTTGGGAAATTGATAATGGAAAGACTCAGCACAGAACAAGGAAGCTCAATTTCAGCATTCGATTATTCAGACATAAAGAAAATATCGAATAATTACCCATGAGGTCCAATTCCACCTCAATGGACACGTGAATAAACAATATTGTTGATAATTGGAACACCCAAAATCCAAGAATAATTGTTGAACATCATAAACCCACTTAGATGCACAACAAGATGGAGCCACAGCTCACACAGTACGTCCAAAGTATGATTCTACTGCACGAAATTTTTGGCGAGAGATTAAAATCTCATTTTTCTGATTTTAATTGGGCACCACGTTGGCAAGTTTTTTTCTTTGGGATTACGTAAAGGGTGGGATGTATGCCAATAAGCCAACAACCATTTAACAGCTAAAGGCAAATATCCAAGAAGATGTGAGAGCGCTGGAAAAAGTTATGGGAAATGCTTTGGAAAAAGCAAACAATGGGCACTATTCGAAAGATTTTATATGCAAAACATAATCACCCCTATTATGAAAGTCGACGTCGACACGAGTCGATGGCACCGGTACAGTTATTGTATTTTCTGAGCCGTTATTGACAATAATCGATTACTATTACAAGTCACTTGATATTTTCTAAGACAAGTTTAAGTGGACGTCGAGTAGAATTGTCTATGTTTTAGTCGACAGGAAGTTTTGCGACGACTCAAATGAAAGTTAAAGAAATTTCAGAATGTAAACATATTTATTAAATACGTTTAAAAAAAATGCAAATCTAAAAGAAGCTATGCACACAAATTTTATTAGTAAATTAAACGCGAAAATTCGGAAGAGTTTGCAAAAATAGCGAAAATTCGCAAAAAAATTTTTAATACATATTTAAAACAAGCCATAAAATTAATTTAAAGGTCCTAAAACTATTAGGAATGGCAAAATATCGGTGAAAATTGCAAAATTATCTGAAATTCGCAAAAATTTGCTAACAGCGGCAGGCATGTTAGCAAAGTCTTATATTTATTAATAATCGTCAAAGCTATAAAGAATCAGAAAACTTACAGTAAAAAATAGCTCTTATCGCGAAAATGGCAAAAATTCGCGCAAAGTTCAAAATCCAAAACAAACTCTAAAACTTATTTCAAATCGCTAAATCGGTTAAAAAAAACAATATGTCGGAAAATAGCATAAATAGCGTTAAAAATGAGCTATAACAATGAAAAACAAAAATAATTGGAGATGGGATTTTTTTTGTCAGATTTTCGATAGTTAGTCGACGTCGACACAACTTTCTTATGAAATACCAAATTAACGTCGAAGTGATGTAGTCGTCGTTTTGATGTGACAACAATTAAAAATTAATGTCGACGTCGACAACGACTTACATAATAGGGGTGTATATGAATATATTTCCAAACTATAATCTAAATTTTAATAAATGCCATGCTTAAATAAAAACAGAAAGCAAAAAGTTATTTATTAAATAAATCTTAACGTTACTTATGCGTCACCCTGTGTAAAAACTTGTCACATATACACACTTATGAAAAAGCAAAAGATACGCATACATCTTATAGAATGTAGAAGTGGTAAACTATCAGGAAATATGTATTCCTGACTAGGATGTTGACGATAGAGATGATGATGATGACGAGGGCAACAACAGCAACAAAACAACAAGTTTAGCAACTATAACGAAAATAACTGGCTACATAACTATATACAACAGCATGCTAGTGTAGGTAGTGTGTAGGGTTTCTAATTGCCAGGACCTTTTCCATTTCCGGTATTGTAGATAATTTTTTCAAACACAATGTGAACAGTTTACTAAGCGATCATTTAATGAAATAAAGTCGGCTTTTTCAAAACAAAAACAAAAATAATTAGCAGGGGTAAGCTGTCAAACGAACTGCTAAACAGCGCTCATTTTTGACATTTATAATAAGTACACTTTGACATATGACCATAAATAGATTCACGCTACAACAACGCTAACAAATTATCCAAATAAAATTTGAAAATCAGTCATGAATTCGCGCAACTTATAGACAACTTCGTGGTTTTTCTGGAGCACATAGTGATTAGGCTCCTTTTTTGGCTTTAAAAATTGCAAATTTATTAAATTTGCTTAAGTTTCCTATAAATTTTAAAGTTTAGCAAAGTTTTGCACAAATTTCAAACTCTCGCAAAAGGTTTTATTACTTGCAAAACCTTCAGGTGCCAGGGCTGTCAGATGTGGCGATTTTTCGCCAAACGTGGCGATTTATAAGCCTAATTGGCGACGCTATTTTGTGTTTGGCGACATGGCGATTTTTTTGGCGAAATTAAAAAAGTTGGCGATTATTTTGGCGATTTCTAAAACGCATTTCACCTTTTTTTCATATTTATATGAAACAATTTATGAGTACTGGCTAAGTTTTTTTTTGGAATTTTTAACAAATTTTAAAATCGCAATTCGAACGTGATTGTTTTAGGTCATAAATTGATAATATCGCCAGATACATTAGATTGAAAACATTAAAAAATTGTTTCCATAGAAATTTGAAATAAAGCTTTCTTATATTTTCGCACATTTTTTCTTATCAGTGATCGAATCTTTACCGAAAAACTTATTTTGCAAAATAAATTTTAAAAACTAAATCGTTTTAAATTTTATATAAAATGGTATTCTAAAAATAAATAAATAATAATGTATGCTGGATAGTATGCAAAAATAGTTGAATTAATAGCGAAAGAAAATCAGAAATTTTCTAAAAAAAAGTTACTTAGAGTATTAAAAAAAAAAATTAAATATTCACTTGAAATTTTTGAAAACGTTGAATTTATATAGAATCGAAAACGAATCTGGGTTAGAAGGTAATTTTTTATATTTATTCTTAAAGAAGACTGAGTTGACTTAAAGTATTCCAGTTCAATTCAAAGTATCAAATTTGAATATACCTTTTAAAACATTTCTCCTTTGCTTCAAATAAATACAAAATTTTACCATAATCACATAGAAAATCACTCATATAAAAACTGATTTTTTTGCATCAAAGTCTTCTCATTTTGCATACCTGATTGAATTATATTTTTGCAAAATTTTATTAACAGATCTCATAAGTTTTAGGTTTTAAGATAATCAGCCTTCTTATGACAAATGCGCGACTTAAAATTGCAAAATGCTAGATTTCAAGTCAGAAACACAAATCTTAAGCGTTTTGCGATTGTCTACTATAATATAATCACACTACTAGAATAAGGCTTAATATGGAAAATTAAAATAATGGTAAATTACACTCTTTTTTTATATAAAGCTTTTATTTGGCGATTTTTGGCGATTTTTTTTTACCAACAATTTAGGAAAATAAATTTTTGGCGATTTTTGGCGATTTTCAGTATGCTATTTGGCGATGAAGGTGAAAAAAAATCTGACAACCCTGTCAGGTGCTGTCATTTTTTTAAACGAAAAATCAAAATGGCGGCGATTTTTAAAATTTGGATTTTTTTGTCCGATAAAAAATTTTCTTATCGTTTGTCGTTTCGTTTAACAAAATAAAATTCAAACTTTGCAGAACAATTTTTCGAATTTCCTTTTGTAAAAAAGTTTCGCATTTCCCAATAACTTTGGTAAGTCTGGGTTCACACTTACCAAACTTATTGGGAATTTCGGAAATATTTTACCCTGGCCAGAAATTTTTTTCCCCAAAATAGCAATCCTAAAAGTGTCTCGTAAGCTTTACTTTCAAAATTTTTATTCCAAGCACAACAAACGTAAAGTAAAGAATGTTAAGCCTTTTACCCGACAACATCAAACTGACATATTCATGCATACAACATTGTTTTATTTTGAGTATATGTAAGAGTATGTGTGTAAGAATATCCTTGTATATATATATAGATGTGTGTGTGTGTGTGTTAATTTGACTATTACAAAAGGACGAATAAGTAAAAGTAATATAGTACGTGTAAGTATGAAAAGGAAACTCTATTCATGTGTACTTTTTCTTCAACACTTTGAATCTCGTACATTGTTTTTCTGTTTGTATGTGCGTTTTCAGTAAAACAAGGAATGTTTTTTCTTCTCTCAGTTATACTTGAATAATTTCAAGTTGTTTGACATATGTGTGAGAAATAAATTGTAAAAGTGAAATAAGAATAAAAAACAAAAAAAAAAAAAAAAAAAAAAAAAAGATAATATATAAAATATAAAAAAACTTATTTATATGAAATAAAATGAAATAACAAGTATATAGAAATTTTAGTTAAGTATAGGAAAGAGAGGAAGAGAATGAAGGAGAGTTAAAAATGGTCATCAGAGAAGTTATAACATCATATGTGTATGATATGTCATAGATGAAAAGCTTAATGGCATTAGGAAGTTTGACAAGTTAATGAAAATATTAAGAGGCATTACTTAATTAAGATTCCTGTAAAACATAATAAGATCTTTTAAAAACATCGGTGGTGAAACGAAAGAGAAGGTATAACGGCGATCTTACATAAACAAAATGTTGTTTTGTTCCTTGTTCTTTCATTCAATTGTGACTAGAGACAATCAATGGATCGATTAGGTAAATCTGAAGTATAAATCGATATATTTAATGTAAACACACGAACATCTATCGCATTTTATTCTATATTTGGTAAAATCAAAAGGTTTCGGATTATCTTATGAAAGCAATTCAGCGGATACAGAAGCTGAAAGAACCAAACGCCAAAAGAGAATTTTTAAAGATTCTCTAAAACATTATTTCCTTTAACAGTTCTTTTAATTGATACAAACTTCTTCGTTAATATCATAATACCCTATCAATGCTGTAGGGTACCTTAATTCAAAATGAAAGTGTGATACAAGTATAAAAAGGGCATATTATAGTTAGTTGTAGTGGTACTTGTCCTCGTTTTCGTGTTTTTTAATTTCCACTTGATGTATGTGCATGTATGAGTTTTTTTCACACATACATAAATTTGAAACTACGATACATGTGTAATGTATATAATTTATTTTTTTTTTTTTTTGCTGCATTCAATGCTCATTGTCTGTCCTTGGATATAAATGCCAGTCTGTCAGCATGTGTTTGTTTGTGTGCAAATTTAACTCAATTTTGTGTTTTATAAAGTTACAAAATTGAAAAGTGCCATTCAAGGAAATTAAAGAAATACAAAGTACCTTTTTTGTTTTTCATTTTATCATGAAAACTTAGCTACTGTTACTTTTTTTGTGGGTCAAAAAAAAAAAAAACGTAGAATTTATATAATTAAAGAAAAATATACATTTAATTAAAATATAATTTAATTTGACTTTTTATAAAGAGCTTGTATTCAATATTAAAATATATGGGCAAATCCCAGAAACAGTCCACCAACTAAAAATTTTTCAAATGAATTTTTTTTTATGGAATATAAAACTAGATGTTTAATTTCATTTTTATATTAAAAAATATGTATTTTGATGATCATTAATACAATAATTTTTACCAAATACTGCCCCACCCCTGATATATTAATGTTATACGTGAATTTAGCATTATTTTAGGTGATTTTTGTGCTTAAAATAGCACTTACAGCAGACTCATCAAAATATAAATTTCGTTAAAACAAAAGTTGATATTCATTAGTTAAGAAATTAGTTTAAGAAATGCAATTCATTAAAATATAATTTGTTTTGTTAAAATAAATAAAATATACAGGGGTGTCATGGAAATCGAAAACGTAAAACGAAAGAATTTGAAAGTTCTTTTTATTAAACTTTTAATCTAATTTTAACAATTTTTGCTAAAAAATTCTGTTTAATAGAGCATAATTTGTATAATAAGTGTCATAAAATTTTTTTATTACAGAAATCTTATTGAAAAACGACTCTTAAAATTCTTTCGTTTTACGTTTTCGACTTTCATGACACCCCTGATAAAAATAAAATACTACTGGAAAAACTGTAGCGTGCGTTATGTAGCGTGCGTCACAAAGGGTTCACGGCTTTTGTGAGAAAATAACAACATTTTTTGGCTGCGAATAAGTGCATTTAGAATTCTCTTATAGTCATCTTTGTTTTAGGAATTAGAATTTGTATTCCTTGTGATGCAAAATTCGCCAAAAATTAAAAAACACACTTCAAACTTTGAAGTTACTTCCACTTTTTGTAGCGTGCGTCACAAAACTTTGTGATAGATTATTTCGCAACAAATACTTGCTAAGAAATTATGATATATGCTATTCGTAAGTACATATTAATGCCACTAAATACTATACATAAGTTGAAGCTATCTCTTTTGAAAGACCAAAAAATGTTTATATATCAATCAGAGAACGCGTACGAATGTAGCGTTCGTCACGCAGGATTAGCCCATATGTAAATAAACTCAATATTTGGAATCAAAGTTAATTTCGGGAATACAAAATTTTTTAATTATTACTTATTCATTAATTATGATTTGCTAAATTCCCTATTTTTATTCTTCATAAATACACTGAAATTAATTGTAGGGGTATGAATCAGTTCCTATGCTTATTTTAATTACAATTAAAATTCGAGTCGGGAAAAAGCCAACCAATTGTAGGGGAACGTAAGAAATAATAAACTCACTGTTTTTTGTTGGTGCTTTTGTGTGTTGGTGCAAATAAGACTTGAGTGTCTGTAATTCTCATTCGCTTTACAGTTTACTCTTTATATAAATCGGCAAAGGCAAAACAGTAAACAACACTTTCCTCCTCTGTATGTCAACCAATTTGAACAAAATGTACACCATTTGAAAGGTGCACAATAACTCCCGTATTCATAAAAAATTGAAATGGATTTGAAATGCATTTTAAGAAAAATGTGTATGAAAATTTTGGCTTAAAACACATTTCAAACTTATTTTATTTTTTTATGAATACGGCAGTATATATTTTATAAAAATCTGTTCCTAATTTCAGAGTTATAAGCGTTCAAATGTGTTACTAACACATATGCAGATCAAAAATAATTGTTTTTTCAATTATCAAATAATAAAAAATAGGGTGATGATATTTAGACTTTATAAATCTTATGTACAAATCGGCACAGGCAAAACAGTTAAGAACGCTTTCTGCCTTTATTTGACAACCGAACCTACATGGGGAGAAAAAAGTATCAAAAAGGGGACATACGGAAAATTAAATTTCTTTCTTTTACTTTTCCGTTCTTCAAGTATTACATTTTTAAATTTTCTATAATATTGAGCTTATAGTATGTTCACATTTGGCTTCTTAAACGCGTTAAAGCAGTTCGAACGTAATTAAGCTCTAATCACTTCAAAATCGAGATGGTTACCCATACATTGAAGTGATTTGTTAATCACTTCAAATTGACATGATTACAACTAAATCACTTCATAAATCACATAGAATCCACTGAACATACCTCAAATGTAGAATCGCCAACATGATCGTGTACAACCGGCCTCGATTTCTGCTTAATGTTTTTATTTTTTTCCTTAAGTAATTCATAAATTTTCACAATTTCATCATTAAAATGATTAAAATAAACTTCTAATCACTTTATAAAAGTGTTTTTATCCATTTTTAATACTTTAAAGAAATATAAATTTGTTTGTTGTTTTTTTGTGTGTTTGTTGTGTGTTTTTTTCTTAATCATCTTTCATCTTAATCATCTCAAATGTAATGTGAACGGCTTTGATTAGCTAAATCAACATTTTGCTTAAACGCGTTTAAAAACCTAAGTGTGAACTTAGCATTAGAAACATAATATTAAAGGCGCAGCTTATGAGAACCTATAAGATGAAAATTGTTGGTACTTTTTGTTTTTCATCTGGTACTTTTTGAATTTTTGTTAATATTCGACCTAGAAAGATAAAAATAAACATGCATGGTCCTGCGTGAATAAGAATGTATAGGAGTGAGCTTTTTGGTACTTTTTCGTTCTACATCTGGTATTTTGATTAATTTTCGTTAATTTTAGACATAGAAACATAAAATTAAACATGCAATGTCATGAGTGGATGACAATCTATAAAGGAGACTTTTAAATACATTTTGTTTTTCACTTGATAAATTAACTTACGTAGAAGATAAAATATGAACCGGAGGTTGGTCCCTCTCCAAATCGATGCACTAAGACGGCGAAAACTTAGATGAACTAAGTTTTCTTCATATTTACATACAAATTTATTGTCGAATTGTGATTATTAGGCGAACACTAGTTATTATTTATTCATTAATTATGATGTGCTAAATTTCCAATTTGTATTCTTGACAAATATCAATTAAAATTACAATTCGAATCGGAAAAAAGCCAACCGATTGTAGGGCAATGTAAGAAAAGATAAACTCACTGTTAAATGTTGGTGATTCGTCTAAGCTTTGATATCGTTGCAAATAATTTCTCATTCGCTTTACAGTTTAATTTATATAATATCTTTAGCTTTTCCAAAGTCTTTGGAAAAAGGTTTCCTGATGGTCTGCCCTAAGCAACCATTGAAATGCACATAGGAACTGGCTTATCCCCCAACAATAAATTTCAGTGTATTTGTCCTCGAAAGACAAAAAAAAATGTGCGCCACTTTATTAAATAAATCAATCACCAGGTGGTAAATTTTTATAAAAATTTGCATTTTATAAACAAACAAAAAAACTCAAACGTAAGAGAATTTGTTAATTGTTTAACGACTAAAATTTAATAACAAAAAACGTACCAAAATTAGCATTTCAACACTGTTTTCAGCCTGTCTTTATCTTTTTGTTTATATTATTTTAAGACAAATAATCGCTTTAGTTCTTATCGCACTAATTATTATTAAGACGTCAAAACAATAACAAAATTCTACTAAATTTCAGGGCAAGTTTTAAGATACGCAAAAAATTTTAAAATAAACAAGCTAAAAAAAAAAACTTGAATTAAAACAGAAATATGCTTAAAAAAAATATACTAGAAAAGAAAAAAAAAAAAAAAAATTCAACGCAATTATGACTAAAAATTCCCTGGGAATTTTTTCCTTTTGCGATTTTTTCAATTGAATTTTATTGGATTTAAAGGGAGAACAGAAAAAATTCCCAGGGTATGCTTTTTCCCCGATAGTGAAAAAGTCATTATTGTTATTGTCCCCTTCACCAAACGAGGAAAAGGTATAAATATGTTTTTAAGTCCGTTTTTTTATTTTTAGAATATGGATATGAAACCCCATAAAGTAAATATCTATTTTGGCTTCTTATGAGTATAGGAGTTGATTTACCGTTTAGTTGTTAAAATAGGGGTTTCCGAAGACCCCAGATTAGCTGGTGACTAATGCCTGTATTCATAAAAATTTTTTAAATTTAATAAAGATTTAAAGAACAAATTTACTATGAAAATTGAACTAAATAAACATTTGTCGAATTTAAAAATCGTTTGTGAATACGGGGGTAAGATATTAAATATTTCTATTAGAAATTAGGGAATCCTTATGACTTATTTTTAAAGATGAGAAAAAAGAGGTTAAAGTTAAATTACAATAAACAATTTTGGATGCTATCTAGTATAACTATTTTTAGTTTAAAGAGATCCTAAGATATATTTTAATCTAACAAGATAAAAAACACCATCTTTTAAATATACAAATACCGAAAAATGTCCTTTGAAGTAAGGAAAGTCGCACTTATATTCCCTTGTGCTTCCACTTTTTTTTAATTTCTACATAAAAAAATAGACTTATATTTCAAAAGAATGTTAGTAATTCTAATATAAAAACCACATAGACTAAATTTTTCAAATAACATTTGATTAAGAATATCTTTTATGGTTCTTTGTTACATTGCAAGTCGTCATAATCAGATTCCATGACATCATCAGGATTTACATTTTCATCTTGGCTTCTTTCCGGAATTTCTTCCATTCTATCGCGAGGAAGTGCTTTGTACAATTCATAATAAATTGGTGGTATATAGCAAAGAAGATCCTGAAGGTTCTTGAATTTCTCAAAGTTTTCTTGTTTGACGCTGCTTTTTACAGGAAGAAGTGGGAGTAACTGCCCGGCTCGGCCAACATTTCGAGCTTTCATGTTGACTTTGGTGAAGTTTTCTTGTTTAATCAAAAAGATCATCTTTGTATTAGAGGGGATCCATGGGTTCATCCATCCATATTAAGCTGGAATTTTCGGAAAATTTAAAAATAAATTCCGCTTCCCGGTTTAAAAAAATTCTAGTCCCATACGAACCCCCTCTCTATAATCGCTGCAAGACAAACCGCTCTCATAAAGATTAATGTGTTGTTTCCAGGTGATAAGCAATTGATAGTGTAGTAAAATTTATAAGAAAAGTATAAAAATATAAATTTTTCTACACAATCAAATGTTTGTCATCTGGAAACAGCACATAAGACATCTAGACAAAGAACTCCTATGTTAATTTTAACCTCATTACAGAAATTTGTTGTGGCGGGTCTCAAATAGTGACCCCTCCCCAAAATATGTCGCTAAATACTGTGTGGTGTAGGGTATCAAATGGTCGTGATTGGCCGACAATACTTTCTTACTTATTTTGTTAAAATTAAATTAATTGCTAAATTAAAAAATATGCATTTTTCTAAATTTTTGAGATATACGAGAAAACTTTTTTTTTCAAACAAAAAGCTTGAAAAATTTGCCCTGTTTATTGTTTATCTAATTAAAAATCTCGCAAATAATTTAATAACAAAAGTAAGCAAAACAATGAATGCAAAATTAACATTGAATAAATAATGATTTACTAACCTAATTAACACACACACACACACACAACAACGACCCAGCGGGAAAAAAAAGGAGTAGGAAGGCCTTCTAGAAGGCCTCTGTACTTCTTTTGGATGTACAAGGCCTTCTTGCTCCATTCCATACTCATATTTTTTACACACGTTGTCATTGCGGAGAAGGCCTTCCGCTCTCGCTTCTTCAGCAGGTACATAAGAAGGGTAACGGGACCAAAAAAAAAAATTGATTTTGCTTTTGCTTGTGCAAAAAAACAATACAAAAAATGTTACTCCCTTCTCAAAGAAGTGAGTGTGGAAGGTGTATCTTATATTTTATACGAAAGAGCCGAGGCCTTCTATGAGGCCTTCTTTAGCAGTTAGATAAGAATAGTAATTGAATCAAAAAATCTTTTAAGCAGGCCTTTAAAAAGGCCTGAAGTAAGAAGGTGTTCTGTGTTTTCCCGCTGGGGAATAACACAGCCAATAAACACCAAAAGCAACACACACACACACATATTCACAATTTTTAATAAACACAATTATGTAGACTGTTGCAGTTAAACATTTGTATCTTACAGATACAAGTAATAAAATGTAAAGCAGTCAGCAGAAAAGCAACACAATTTTTTTTTATCGTATAGAAATTATTTGTAAACCCAGTTCTATTTCTATGCAATAAAAACTAGATTTAGAGCTTTGAAAACAATAAAAATTAAATCTATAACAAATTTATTATCTTAAATAAAAGATTTGTGGTCTTAAATAAGTGGCAATGTGGCTCTAAAAGACAATTTTAAACGAATTTCTAGCAAATAAATAATTTAACGGTCAACCACAATTACAATTCGCTTTTTAGCAGATTTCGTTTTCAAAGGATTTTAAGCTTTAAGTAAGAAAAAAAAGATACAAAACTAAATAAAGAAAAACACCCAAAATAGTAAATAAAATTTTTCGAGCCACAAACTAGATCATCATTATCGACAAAAAAGAAAAGAAAAACCAACAATTTAATCCCAGCGATACAATCCAATCTAATACAACAAACAACTGGCCAACACTTTCAATTTTAAATAAATATTTGGATTTTTTTTATTTATTCCATTTGATTTTTTTCTCCTTTCTTTTCTTTACAGGTCTTCGACGTCTTAAGGACGATTTGTATGGAGGTAGAAGATGTGTTTCTTTCTTTTGAAATTTATTGTATTCTTATTTACCATTTTATTGGTGTATATTTTTTAGTTGTGGCAATATAAATATTGTATTTTCTAGTTATTTTGTAGCAGTTCTAGCTGCTCTATTCCAAAGCTTTTCACATTCACGCCACTTACTTTTTCAAGTGCCAATCTAGTATTTTATTTCTACGTGCCACAAGTCTAATCAATATTTGAAAAGTTTTTACAAAATGTAAGAAAACAGAAGAAAAACTTAGAAAAATTAAATAACAACAAATAAATGAGTGAGGTAGAGTAAGATTTGAAAACTAATACAAAACCAGAAGAAAGTATAGTCGATCAAGCCCGACCAAATGATATCCTACAACACAGAATTTAAAGATAAATTTTCGGCCCATGGGCAATCATGGACCAGTACCCAAATTATGTTATTAGGTTAAGATTTATGTATAAAAGTTTTTTGTGCTGAATATTATTTAAATATCTTCATCAAGAAGATAAAATAGAATGCCATTTCTAAAACTTGAAGAGTGTGAACCAGCATTGAGAGAACCTTTTTCCATAAGAAGTATTTTTAGTCACTGAGAAAACTTATCTCAATTTGAAATATTTCTTTCTCTTTGCACAGAAAAAATTTAACCAAAAGTTTTTCAATTAATTCAATAATGCTGTTTCAAACAATTTTTTTTAATTGTTCTAATTAAATTGCCTTAATTGAAAATAAAAACTATAATGTTTGTGATTATATTTGCAAATATGAAAGCATACACACAAACTTCAAAATATTTTAAAGTTTCAAACAATTTTTTAATTGTTTCAATTAACTGTGCTGATTGAAAAAAAAATATTTTAATTGGTGTTTACGTTCTATTATATAGCCTGTTTTGCTGGTGGACACATTTCAATTAAACCTATTAATTGAAACTGAACAGCAAGAAAAGCTCAAACATACAAATATGTTAATTGATATGAGCAAACAGGCGGAAAATCAGTACGGAATTTAATTAATAGTACAAATTTCTAGCAAATACGTTAATTGAAGTTGGGTTTTCATGTTTTCTGTGTGTTAAGGAAAGGAATTTATCAAGGCGAATTCATGTAAACGGTAGTGGCATGACACAAAAACACAACATTTTATTTGTTGCCTTCGTTGATCGATATGTTAAAAACCAAGCCACTTTTTGTCATTCCTCTCTCTAATTAAGTAAGTAAGCTTTTAACGCCACCTAAAAAATAAATTCACCTTGGAATACATATTTCTTTTATACTTTCTCTCAGTTATGAGACACACTTTTTCTTTCAGAGTTTTTTTTTTGTATAGAAAACTTTAACAGTTGTTTTAATTACTAAGAAAAATGGTCTTATGCCTTATTTTATAAAAAAATGATCATTCAATAACTAAGAAACAAAGTGTTCTCACGTTTCGAAAGATTTTTTCTAATGTAAGTCACTGAAAGGACCTTTATGTTGTTAAGTAAAAGTAAATCCTACTCAACCTAAACCCTTAGAGATTTTTCGCTGCTCGAAATTTTATTCCAATTTTTGAGGAATCTTTTCTTTAGGTCACGTATCCTACAGTTACTGAGAGGACTATCATCATTACTAGGGATGAGATTTTCATGCAATAAAAAATCAAAAATATGCACTAAAACCTCCAAAATATGTATTAAAAAAATAAAAAATATGCACTAGAAACTATTTAAAACAAAAAATTCTTAATTCTTAAAAATTCTATTGTTGTTTTCATTCCAATGTTATTCATAGGTATAATATATTTTTTAAAACTTCATTTAAATAACTACATGATTTAAATTTTCGTTTGCACAATGAAATAAATACTTTTTTATTTTTTGTACATGGCAAAAGATCCCTTAAAGTCAACCGAAGTTGAAGCATACTTGAAGGATGCCAATTCATTTGGAGAATTTTAATTTTCGAATTCAGATCCCACATTTGATTCTAGATCAAAAATAGTTCAAATTTGTTTTATTGTTTGAAATCCCATATTTTTTTTTGCAAGACGTTTTGAATTTTTTTTTTAATTTTTCGGGCTATTCTTCCTTTCACATTGTTTCCCGTATGAAAACAATAAATCAATGTTATCGAATTGGCTTCTAATTTACTCTGCAACTCCATGTAACCCATGTGCATTTAAAACCAAAATATGCAACAATTTGCAAAAACAAATTGATGCCATTTTAATGCAAATTTAATGATTCGGAAAGATAATTGGTCGATATCGATGTTAGACAATCGAAAAAAAACATGCATTTGCATGAAAATCGCATCCCTAGTCATTACTATGATGTAAAATTTTCTTAAATCTTTTCTTTTCTTAAATGTTATTGAAATATCATTTTCCAAAGAAAAACTTTTTCTTATTTATTGAGAGGATCTTTATTTATAGTAAAACTGTTTCTTAGTTACTGAGGAAATCCTTTTGAAAGGAATACTATTATTTCAAAAAACTAAAGTTTCTCCCTAAAAAAAGTCTTAAAGGGGTCAAAACAGGTTTTAAAAAACTGCAGTTGAAACTTAAAACTGTTAAAACAAAACACAAAAAATGTGTGTACAATTTTTCGATTTTTGAGTTGGTTTGACAGCGACTGTTTACATTTAACGAATCAGAAGTAAAAGCAACAGTTTTTTTTGGCCAATGACAAATGACGAAGTGGAAGAAATGGAAGTTTTTACTTCAGTTTTTAAACGCTGGGTCAAAATGTTAAACATCATGGCGAATTACCTCGTGTACGTGTGCTTGACGTAGGTAATATTCGCCGTCATATCTAAATTTTTTGGTTTTCCATCCAGCATCGTCGGTGTCACACATTCAAAGACATTTTCACTAAAATTACATTTCGAATTTTGAAAAAAATTTTGACTGTGTACAGACCGCTTAAGGAAAACATTCTTTTATACCCAAAGCTGCAGGTCCACTCCACGTGTTCAATGCGTTGGTGCGTTTTTGCATCTTTAAAAAAAGTAGAATCTGTGTCATCAATCAGTTTGACGGTGTTATGTTTTGTGTACAAGCTGTTTTTGTAAGTTTGTTATTGACAGGAATAAGAAGAAAAAAGAAGAGCATTAAGGGCCATATACATTTGTCAAATTTTACATCAAGCACTTTGGTTGTATAAGTGAAAATTTGTTTTTATGTGTAACACCGACTCACGATGCTGGATGGACAATCAAACCAACTTATTTACATCGAGACCACTTGCACGAGCTTGATGTCAAGCAGTTTGACAGTGTATTTATTTTGCTCTTTAAAAAATGACTCAAAATGCATCAAAACAAACATTTTATGATCACGAATGCAGTTTCAAAAGAGAATAAAAAAAGTTTCTGCAGCATATGTTTTATAATATGGACGAGAATTATTATTATTTTTTTACACTAGAAAGTCTCTCTCTCAGTTTTTTAAAGAGCTTAGTCAATAAGAGCAAAGTTCTCTTTTTGCATAAAAGGGGCTTCTAAACGTTCTAAAAGTACTAATTTGAAACAAGTTTTAAGTACATATTTTTCTTATAGACAATTTTGACTGTTTTGCCACTTTTATTTTTCAACTTTTCTGTAGCATGTCCGTAGCATCTGTTTTAGAAAACACTTTTACTTTTTGCAAATTTATTTTGCATGCTGCATTATTTAGTGCAGCAACTGAAAGAGCCAGTTTGTTAGTTACTTTCTGTTGGCAACAGCTTTGACTACATTTTGATTAAAATTGGGGCGAAAAAAAAAAAATTTAATTTTAGTTTCAAGTTAAGACGCTTTTTTAGCTGTGGTTTTTTTATTAGTTTTTTTCATTCAAAATTAGTTTTTATTGCAGTTTTCTGGTTGATTGTTGTATTAGAAAAGGAAAACCAATTGTTCAAGTCAGTTTATTGATTATGTTGTTAGTTAAAGAATAGAAAACTGTTTTAGAAATTTTGATGGATTTTTTTTTTGTTTGGTAGTAAGAAAAGTGTAACACTTTCCATATTCATTTGTAGAAAATTTTAACGTGGTGATTAAGTTTTAGAAATGGATGTTTGATTTTTGAGGTCATCAAACTTTAATAAGAATATTTGCATTAAATTCCAAAAAAAAAAAAACAGACTTTTAATAGAATTTAAGAAATTTTAAACTTATAAGTTTATGGAAATTTTACAAAAAAAGCAATTTTGTTATTATTTTTATTTTTTATCTTAATTGGTTTTAAAAACTTATTTTTATTCTTAAGTTTAATTTTTTCTTCTCAATTTTTCTTAATTGATTTTATATATATTTAAATAAAGCGCTTCTTATTTTTATGAATTAAAATAAATTCTTTACAAATTTTTAAGTTTTCATAAAACTCTTATTTTTATTCAATTATGCATTTTAATAGTTTCTTTAAAAAAAAACTTTTTTTTATTAATATTTCAATTGTTACAGTTTCTTTGTATGATGTATACGAATTGTTCAAGTTTTTCTTTTATTATTTCTTAATAAAGTTTTCCATTGTGTTATAAACATATGAAACTAAACATGATAATTTGTTATATAAAAACAAGAATTGTGTTGTTGAGTGTTTACTTACTTAAATTTTAGAACCAAAAACTAAAAATTATTTTATTTTGAAGTATGGAAATTAACCCCAAAACAGTAATTAAGATTTAAGGAATTTTAACTTAAAAAATTACAAACTTAAAATTTTCTCAGTTTCTTTCTCAGGTACTGGGAAAATTTTAGACTTGAGATAAAGTAATTCCTAGTTACTGAAGTATAAAAATATTTTCCAGTTTCTGAGAGAAGTGTTCTTTAACGAAATTTCTTTCAGTAACTATGAATTAATACTTTTTTTTTTATTTTAAAAAAAGTATCTTGTTCACTGAGAGAAATATCTTATTTTAAAAATTATAACTCAGTCATTGAGAGAACTTTTTTTTCTATAGAAAAAGTATAACGCAGTCACTGAGAGAATTTTTTTTCTATGTAAAAGTATCACACAGTCACAGTCTTTTATAGAAAAAATATCTCCCAGTCACTGAGAAAACTTTTTTTTATAGAAAAAGTGTCTCTCAGTCACGGAGAGGAGGTTTTTTTATAGAAAAATTAATTTATTTTTAAAAAAGCATCATTCAGCCGCTGAGTGATCTTTTTTCTTTAAAAAATTTATTGCTCAGTCACTGAGTGATCTTTTTTCTAAAGAAAAATTATTTCTCAGTCACTGAGTGACCTTTTTCTTATAGAAAAACTTTGTCTTAGTCACTGAGTGAACCTTAATTCTATAGAGAAGGTCTCTAGTCACTGAGTGAAACTTT
Source organism: Pollenia griseotomentosa (assembly GCA_963931875.1). Classification (NCBI taxonomy): domain Eukaryota; kingdom Metazoa; phylum Arthropoda; class Insecta; order Diptera; family Polleniidae; genus Pollenia; species Pollenia griseotomentosa. The sequence continues at coordinate 187,478,028 of OZ007561.1, forward strand.
TCTCTAAAGAAAAAGTTTCCCCCAGTCACAGAGTGAACTTATCTCTAAAAAAAGTTTCTACCAGTCACAGAGTGATCGTTTTCTTTAGAAAAAGTTTCCCTCAGTCACTGAGTGATCTTTTTTTTTTTTGTGGAAAACGTTTCTCTTAGTCACTTAGTGATTTTTTTTTTTAATTTTTTCATTGAGTGAAATTTTTTCTAAAGAAAAGTTATCTTTTAATTTTTTAAAAAAAATTGTCTGTATTACTGAAAAACCATTTTTCTATTTTCTATAGAAAGCGATCTCTCAGCAATAAGGAGAATTTTATTTCTATACAAAAATTGTCACTTTACAACTGCGATGATATTTTCTATAGACAGATTATTTTCCTTCATTAAGGGAACTGTATTCTTTAGCAAAATCTTCACTCCGTTGTTGAGAGAACTTGTTCTATAATGTGTACTTCAGTTGCAGAGCAAACATTTTGTTACTTAAAAAACGTATAACTAATAGAAAAAAAAAAACTTTCAAATCAAAATTTACACTTTTGTATTCTATTATTCAACTAAAAACTCCATTTTGTTAAGATTTAAAAATTATTTGTCTGAAAACTATTGTTTAAACATTCACCCCCGTATTTATAAACGTTTATTAAATTTAACAAACGTTTTTTAAGGAAAATTTTCATAGAAAATTTGTTTTGTAAACCTTTATTAAATTTAAAATTTTTTATAAATACGGGGGTAAATGTTTATCTCTTTGAATTACATATCAACTATCAACTCAAGCCCGTTTTCGGGTTAATTTCATACAGTTTTCTCAGTATTTTTGTTAAATTGTTACTTAAAAGTTTTTATTTCTAAATTTTATTTTGTTTTCTATTTCTTTTATTATTTTGTTATCGTATTATGTTAAAAACATACAAGTTTTTTTTTTTTATTTCATTGTAATAATAATTGTGCGAAAATCCAGTGAATACAAAAAAAGCATTGAAGGCAACTGATGCATAAGTTTTTCGGTATTGTTAGTATTGAAATACATAAATTTTTGTTTGAAAAACTAAAGAAAAAAGAAGACTGTCCAGTTAACTACAATAACAGTCCAGTACATTTTTCAAATTACACTCACAAAATTTTTTGCAAAAGAAACAAAATATTTTATTAAAATATAAATTTATAAGGAGAAGATTTTCGGCGCTGAAAGAATTGAAATATTTTTAAACTTTATTTCTCCGTTATTGGGAGGACCTTTTTCTATATGAAAAAATCTCTTTTTTTAACTGTATCTTTGTATAGAAAAATGTTTACTAAAAGAATTTTTCAGTTACTGAAAAAATAATGTCTCTCAGTTACTTAGACAAATTAGTTCGATGTCCATACTTAGTCACTTAGAAGATTTATTTATAAACAGTTTCTTTCAGTCACTAAGAGTAATCTTTTTTAAAGAAAAAGTGGCTCTCAGTTGCTGAGATTGATTTTTTTTAAAGAAAAATTGTCTCTGAGTAACTGAAAGGTAAAAAGTATCTTTGAGTTTCTAAAAGAACGTTTTTCTACCGGAAATGTGTCTAACAGTTACTAACAGCAAATTTTTCTATAAGAAAAGTGTTTTTCAGTTACAGAGTAGAAGTTTTATTTTTAAAAAAGTGTCTTTAAGTTATTATGAGGACTTTTTTCTAAAATGTCTCTAACTTATTTTCTTATTTCACAAGATTAACTGCCAATTTTACCAAGTTCAGTTATAAGTAACTATTACTTTAACTTCCAGTTAACAAAATAACGGAACTTGGTTAAATTTTTCTTTAAGAAAAGTATTTTTCAGTTAGTGAGTGGAAGTTTTTCGATAGGAAAAGCGTCTGAAAGTTACTGCCAGGACGATTTTTCAAGATTCCCTCAGTCACGGTTAGAGCGTTTTTTGCGGTAAAAGTATCTTTAAGTTACCAAAAAGAGTTTTTCTAAAAAGAAAGTATCTCTCAGTTCCTGAAAGGTAGAGGTGAGATTACCTTTATTTTCGACATATGTGTCTCAGTTTCTGAGAAGAATTTTATCTTAGTTGTGGATGTATTGTTTTCTTAGTTAGTGCTGCTTCACTTACATCAAGTTTGACTCGTCAAGTCTTGATTTTTTTGTTTTTGTATTCGAAATTCGCTAGATGACTTAAAGTTTAAGGTACAGAAAAATTTGACAACACATATAAACGTTCACGCATGTTCAACGAAAATGCAAGAAAACCTGTTCAGCTAAACCTGACATGTATGGAAACACACGTGGTCGCTTTAACTTCTACATGTTGCATCTAATCCGATGTCCACCACTGTAAAATCAATACACACATAAACACATACTTTAACTAGCTAATACGTACACTGAAAAGCAAAATCAATCCATCTGTACTAAAATCAGGCCGAAGCGGTGTCAATAGTATGGTAAGTACGGATTTCCTTCAATCAAGAACAGAAGGCTTGATTTATGTACTTATTATTCAAGTGCACCGTACTTAAATTAATTCGAAAATGGGATTGATTAAGTAAAAGTGCGATACAAATTCATGAACTTTTTAGTTGGTTAAATCCCGACTTCTTACTTGAAGTAATCCGAAAGTGAGTTTGATTTCAATCTAAACACACTTATCCTATAGAACTAGAGAGATAGAGAGGGAGAGAATATTATTATTTAGTTATTCGTTACAAATCGAGTGGTTGCGATCGAAACATGTCATGGTAACCTGCCGGCCCGGGTTCGAGCCCCGGCCACGGTCAAGAATGAAAGATTATCAATAACAATTTTAATTAATTTTCATGTTGTAAAATTCCTTTCTTCATAAAAATAATTTAATGAAAATTAAATTTAATGAACTTAAGCCTAATTAAAATTATTAGAAATTTGGATTAAAAACCATGAATAGTTCAACAAAATAACTACAATACTAATTATTGTTAAAGCTAAGGCACGAGCTCTATGTATTCATTTGTCCTTCAAGTTGTGCTGAAAAAGGTCAACAGGAAAAAGAAAGACAAAAAATGAAAAAAACAAAAAAATGTACTTTAGACTTCAAGAAAAATTCTTGACAAAAAGTACGAAAAAACAGAAGTAAGGAGGAACATGTAAAATCAATTAAAATGGATAATCATTCAAAAAAGCAAACTTCGATCTACCAAAGGTTAAAATACAATTTGGTTTAAGGATTGATGTTTGACTATTGACGTCAGCAGTCGTCGATGGCTGCGAGTGTAAAACGGCAAATCCATCTGAGGAGATCGAGTGGTTGCGATCGAAACATGTCATGGTAACCTGCCGGCCCGGGTTCGAGCCCCGGCCACGGTCGAGAATGAAAGATTATCAATAACAATTTTAATTAATTTTCATGTTGTAAAATTCCTTTCTTCATAAAAATAATTTAATGAAAATTAAATTTAATGAACTTAAGCCTAATTAAAATTATTAGAAATTTGGATTAAAAACCATGAATAGTTCAACAAAATAACCACAATACTAATTATTAATGTATGTAATATTTTTCTTGTATTGCCCGTTTTCTTACAGAAGTACTCTCAATTAAAAAACACCAGCAGAGCGCTGGATATGGTATTCATAATCATTCTACTTTGAAAATTGAATGTATTTTACTAAATAGTTTTAACAAATAGAATTTTGGACTTTTTGCTTTTTATTTTATTTTTTAAAAGCAAGCAAATAGTTTCATACCTACTTGTTAGAGTTGTTGTTGCTACAACAAACTTTTACGAACACCCCCATATGCATACAAATAGAATGCAATGCTAAATTTTTTAGTACAACTCGTATACTTAAAATAAGTGGAAAAAAATATATGCCGATTACTGATGGCAACTGAACTCAAGTTGAGTTGCCAGCAGCGAAGTTAAGTAACGCCGCTCATGTTAAAATATAAAATAAATTTTTTTTTGTATATTTTAACATGAGCGGCGGTTGCCTGATATCGCTGCTGGCAACTCAACTTCAGTTGTTTTTTACATTAAGTACGAATTTTTTCTTTCTGTGTATAAATAATCTGCTACTTATTTGTCATAGTTTCCAAATATAATGTGAGTCATGGAGACTACTCACAATACCTTCTTTGTTTAAGTTTTTAAAACTGACCAAACGCCTAGTTGTTTGTTTTCACGTCTGTCAATTCATCCATTCATTCTCATACTCATATGTTGTTGTTGAAGTATCTTTGTATCTTGTTTATGTATGAGATAATATAAACTTTACAACTTTTTTTCTATTTTTGTTTTTCTTTTTCAATTGTTCAACTATTGTTTGTTTATTTACTTTGTAGTTTTTTAATGGTTGTTCTTTTTTATGATTGTTATTATTACTCAGTTGTTATTAACTCTGTTCAGCTTTTATTTTTTCTACTACAACTACTTCATTGGTTTTATTTTCCATTAGGTTTGATTTAATCCCCTAGACCAACTAAAGCAAAAGAAACCTAGACCATACATATGTTTTGAAATATTATAGTCATGGTAGAGTAAAAATATTGGGTGTATTACGTTAAAGTAGCATTTTTTTTTTTTTTTTGTTGAATTCTGAGCGTTTGTTCTGAATACAATATAAATTTTAAGTTATGGCCACCGTATGACATTTTTCAAGCTTTCTTACAACAAAAAATTGCTAATTATCAAAGGTCTAAAATCAATCAAGCTAAATTTAGATACCCTGTTCTGAAGTGAAGAGCATTCCAGTAAGAGCATTGATTTAAGAAAATATTAGTCGGAAAGGGCAAGCTCTGGTCTAGACTTTAAGGCGGGTGAGGTAAAATTGTCCAAACCATTATATACTTAATAGTATTTGAGTGGTCTTGCATCATGGGGCCGAGCATTGTCATGACGGATTATCAACGAGCCCGTTCTTGGCTGTTATGGTTTTTTCGCAAGCTCAAAAATTCTTTAATAAATAAAAGCGCTTATTGCTAGCAGAAATTAGTACTCCACAACGGGAACTCCCCATGCAAAAATCATGCATACTATCAACAGGTTCCTTAGCACTTATTTTGCGTTTTGCTGGTAAAAACCTGCTTCACATTTTTTACTGGGTAACGTTTAAATCCAAAAATGATTTCTTTTAATGGCGCTCAAGCAGCATTTAGGTCACACAAAATAGGTTTTCAACGTCTCTGGTCATTAGATCCCCCTCTAACAACATTAATTAAAAAAAAAAAATAAATTATAACTCATCGGCTAAAAAATCCGTAGCATGACACGTAGCTGACGCCACTGACGAAAAATCCATATGAGTTTTTTAATGTTTCAGATGGTACCTGCCAAAATGAAATGACAATTTGCTCATAAGTGAACAAGTTACGGCTATTTTACTGACGCTGGTTTTGCGATTTTGAAAACAATGAATTAAAAGCACATTTCAAGGACTCTGCTCCATTGAGACAAATGGTAGAGAACTGGTCTGCGGACTTTAATCGTGGTCGTACAAACACCAATGACGAAGAAAACATCAAAAATGTTCACAAAACCGTTTTGGCACACCCTAAAGTTACGTTGCCGTTGGAAGCTGATACCTTGAAGATATCGAATGATCGTTTCGGCTTTATTTTAAATGAACATTTGTCCAATAGTTTAACACGGCACACATTTGCCAATATCGAAATGGGTGCCGCGTTTGCTTACAGTGCACCAAAAACAATGAGGTGGCGATGATTCTGGGAGCTGTTTGGAGCTGCTTCGGTGAGATAAAAGAAGACTTTTTCAAAGTGAATCGAATTTTGCGAATGTAACCCTACGGACTTTTCAGCTGTTATCTTATGTAGTTTAACGTCTCTCTTTTTTTTCTCACGGGGCGAGATGTCAAACTAAATATCAAACTAAAATATTTTGCTAACAAAAATCTTTACTCTTCTGGCAACCAGTTTCCTTGCTCTTAGATGAATCGTGCTGCTTGCGAACATTTTAAAATTGCAGGTTAAGTATCTCGCAATGATTTTGCGAGTCTTGAGCTTGACCTTAAATACATCATTTTCGAACTTGTTTTAGCTCACCTGGTCGTTCTTTGCTGTTCAAGTCGAAGTCACTGCTTGTTAACAGCGCAAACTATCTCTCGTATGTTGAAATCGATGGAACATATTCTTTAAGCTTCAGTGGGCAATGGATGGGCTGTAGCTCCATTTCTCTTAATCGAATTAAAAGAAGTAAAGCAAAACTCCTCGCAAATAATTCTTTGTTGGCGTAAAATTCGACAGTTTTAAAGCAAAAAAAAAAAAAAATAAAAATTGGTGTTTACGCTATTTTGTTCATGTTTATTATCCAAATGAGAATTTCGCATTTTTTACTTATACACCCAATAATGTTGCCTTAAAACGTTAGAACGAGAAATATGCCGGCATTATTATAAGCGTAAAACAATAATGTTAATAATGTGTATTTTCTATTTTACTACTAGTTTTACTAAAAGAAGAAATAAAAACAAATGTTCTGTTTGATCTAGTTTTTTTTAATCTTAGTAGAGAATGGTGGTTAGCAGAGGATTATGCAAACATTAACAGATGACTTCTTTTCCATAACAAATACGGATGAAGAGAGTGGGAACAGAATTTAAAGAGCTTAAATCTGTGCCTTGAAGAAAAAATAACTAATATTGTAAAAAGTGAAAATTTATACAGAATCAAAGGATTACTTCTCAATTAACAGTCGGAGTTGTAGAGTCGGAGTTGAGGTTTTTGTACTGGAGTCGCAGTCGGAGTCAAAGTGCCCACAAAAAATAGCAGCTCCGACTCCATAATTGTAATACTTTACATATGTAATAGCTATATTAAAGCTGCTGCATTGAACTTATTATTCAAATTAAAATATCGATTTAAAATCTTTACAGAATTATTTTTCTGCTATTTAACCATTTAAAAGGTACTGCATTAAAAATAGTAAAAAGTAGGACCAGTCTCATACACACAGAAAACAAATTGGTCAGGAAACGGTTGCAGTAATAAAATATTGATCAAGTAACATGATTTATTATTGCAACTATTAAAAATGTATAGTTCTAACTGATTATACCCACACCACAATAGTGGAGAGGGTATTATGCATTTGTGCTGATGTGTGTAACGCCTTAAAATAGTGGTCCTAGACCCAACTTAAAGTATACCGATCTACTCAGAATCCCTCAAACACCAAGCCTATTGAAAATGGGCCAAATCGTAGGACCACGAGGGAAGATAGGGGGAAATTTCTTCCTCTCAGAAACTATCAAACCGATTTTAATGAAATTTAAAACATGGATAGATCCATATCTATATGGACACATAAGCTATACAGTTTTAAAAAAATAGGACCACAAGGGGTGATAAGGGCAGTTTTTGTCTCTCAAACCGATTTTAATGAAATTTAAAACATAGGTAGATCCATATCTATATGGACACATAAGCTATACAGTTTTTCAAAAATAGGACCACAAGGGTATGTAGGGGGCAATTTCTGCCTCTCACAAACTTTGAAACCGATTTTAATGAAGTTTTTAAACATAGAGAAATCCATATTTATATGGACACATAAGCATGATGTTTTTTTAAGTACTGTGGTTCTGGTTATCATATGGTCGGGCTTGACCGACTGACTATACCTTCTTACTTGTTTTTAATTCTCTTGATTATTAAAACGTTGTACTAACTGAAATATGATTCCGTCAATTCTTTTATTAGTTCTGATAACTAATTTAATTTAGTTCTTAAAATTAGTACAAATGGTTAGAATCACAACCGAATTTAATATAGGGCAATACTGAATATTGGTCATTGCAATCAATAATTTGCTTTCGTCAATAAATTTTGTAATATAAAAGTTAATTCATTTATTGCAGCTAATTATTGATTGTTGGAATAGTTTCAATTCGAGTACAACAAATGAAAATATAATTATTCGGAATTCGCTTACTAAATTTCCTGTCAAAACATTTGAAAGATTAAAATAATTTTTTATTTTATATTTTAAAATTATCTTTGCGGTAAAAAATGGAAAATGTGCAAAAACTTAATAAATAGGGGTAAGTAATTTACGTATTCTTATAGGTATGAACATATACACGAACATATGTATGTATGTATGTATTATTTTTTTTATACCCTGCAAATTATATTGGACTACTTGATCCAAGTAGTCCATGGTGCAAGTATTGACCATGTCATTATTAAAAAGAGTATGCAGTGAAACGACATGTCTTCGTTTTTTAACGGCGTCTTCGTTTTGAAACGATTTCAAAGCTTATCCTCTGGAGTATACCATGGAGTAGTGTTAAGACTTCTCCTTTGTAAGCCATTTTTCCCATTTATTGGGGTTACCTTTGGACAAGTCCTTGTCCCTTATGGGCTACATTTGACCGGTTAAAAAAATATATTGATAACGACAGTCAAATCTCTCTATGAAAACCAATTATGTGTTAATTCAGTTGCAGCTATCATATATTCGGGTATAAGCACAATTTTGTTTCTAATAATCATACTAACAACTAACAATATCTGTTGTTATGACTGATAGTGTACTAAAATTCAAATGTTGCTATCAAAACTATTATGCTAAGCAACGAAATTTTCAGTAATTGGAACCGAATTGTGTGATAGTACATGGCAACCGACGAAATTCGATTGGCGCCAAATTCGGTTGTGATCACGAATCTGTTTTCTCTGTGTACCAGCATCAAGGATAGAGTAGGTAGGAGTCGAAGTAAAGTCGGAGTCGGACTTAAAAATTTCAGTGCTCTTCCTGCTGTTAGGTATGTAGTTAAGTTGGCTGCTATTGTTAAAAAATAATGGCAATTAAGCTAGTTTTAGTTCAATCTAGCGATTTTATCTTCCCTTTTTTTAATTTTGTGGCTTTTCTTAGTTATCGTGGCTCGGTTTTAACACGAAGAAAATCCACAAAATTAAAAATGTTTCATGCACTTTGACATAAAAATTTGTCGTAGAAAGCCGTCGAGAAATAAAATCTGTTTTATGACTTTTTATATTAAGTTATAAATATTTTGTAATTTTGTTGTTGCTTTCTACAGAAATTGCCATTACCTTTTAAAATTGCAAACGCCTCAGAACTTGTGGCGTTAAAAATTTTAAAACGGTAGATGAATTTCTGTAGAAAGCAACAACAAAATTACAAATACTTGGTTATTTGGCGTTGCTATGCGTTTTATATAGTTAGGGCCTAAGTGTCTGTATGTGAGAGCATTAAAAAAAAACGACAAATTTATATGTCAAATTGTATGGAAAATGTGGTCTCAACGCATTTCTGTTTAAACACTAACGAGATACAACGTTGACGCTATTATTTAATTACGTCACTTTAGCGTAAAAACATAGGCGTCGGAAAACGTTACGCTCAACGCGGTGTTTTAGCTTTGTCCGTAACATTTAACCATTCATTAATTTAAGAAATATGTTTCATTTGTTGTTACTTTACACATGGGAAGTTTTTTATAGAGCGTTTCAGCTGAAGTGGTTTCCCAATGCTATTGACAACTCAAGGACACTTTACCTGCAAGCAACTGTACTGTATCTCTAGTGAGATTAATGGTTCGATTACGGATGGCCTCTGAACTGAACTTGATTTGTATATTTAAACATGCGCGGCGTTGCCTGATTTCGCTGCTGGCAACTTAACTTAAGTTGTGTTACCATCCGTAATCGACCCATACATTTTCTTACAGATTGAAGTTCTTCTAGCCACTAAAAAGCATATTTTCTTAAGAGAAAAGCTCTCGGTGTAACTGAGATTCATTTGTTCCATGCAGAAAATTTTAGCAATTAGTAAACACTTTTCCTACAAAGTGTTTTTTAATAAGGAAAAGTTTTGCCTTAGCAACTATTAATAGACTTACTTCCTGTTTTTAGAAAACGTATACAAGTGAGTGAGTGAGAAATTATATTAAAAACAAAAACAAATTTTCGTTTTTTTTTTGTTGTTTTAAATATAATTTCTCACTCACACACTTGTTTACGTTTTCTAAAAACAGGCGGTTAATAAGAAAGAATTCTTTAAGTTACAAAAAGCAAACAAGTAAAAGGGTTATCTTCGGCCGTGCCGAATCTTTTATACCCTTCATTAAAATATTAAAAAGCCAATTGTTCCCCAGCTCATATCGTAGGGTGCCCCTAAAATCCTTATTATGGGAGCAAATTTGTATGGGCGCTAGGTAAGTAATAAAGGGTGTCCAAAATTGAGTTAGCATTTTATTTTTAATTAAAAAAAAGAGTTTTTTGAGATATTAAAAATATTTTTATTTCAGTTTATTACAAATAGGTTTTGGGTAAATGTTATGTCAGACAAGTTACCACCCCCCCCCCCCCCCCCCTTCTACTGGCTCGTCAGGCTCAACATCTTTTACCAAAATTATCAATCACGTTTTTTAAGAAACTCTTGATATCTGATCGATAATATTGCTTTTAAGCTCTTTAAGTATTGTGGAATTATTGCTGTACACTTTTCATTTCAAAAAAACCCCACAAGAAATAGTCTAATGGCCATTTTCTCATTAGGCGATTATCTTTTTTCCCAACGAAAAACTGCACATTAAAGAAATTTGGTTTTCTCAATGTCTCATTTGCTTCTATTTTGTCGCAATGCTAACCGGCACTCATCTGCCAATTATTTATTTTCCTTTTATTTGACGTACAGATAAATTCAATCAGCTGACTCCCAACTTTTACATGTATTTTGAGTGGTGTTGCCAACTCAAACTAATGTTTTTGTCGGTATATTGAGAAACTCAAAATCGTTAACGGACAGTTTATCGGTATAATAAATTTATGTTGACATTAAGAAACAGACACTTTGTCGATACATTGAGAAAATAGCCATAAGGGTGCCAAATCGTACGATCTTGGTGGCCAGTGCACTCCTCCTCTACGAGAAATAATTCGATTTTCGAACTTTTCTTCCAAAATATCAATTGTTTATCTTGCTGTGTGGCAAGTGGCACCATGTTGTTAAAACCACATATTCTCTACGTCTAAATCATCAATTTTCTTCCACAAAAAGATTCGGATCATCTTCCTACAGCGATTTCCATTGACCGATTAAAACTCAAATTTGGACACCCTTTGTATTGATTTGGCTAAATTAAAACCAAATAAGTCCCATATGATAGAGAATATTTGAGCTTAATTTTATCAGCATATTAAGCTTTTTTTGTATGGACCCTATCGTACCAAAACCCTGATTGGGAGGACACTTGTATGGGGTTAAGGTGAAGGAGTATACCGATTTGTCTCATTTCCAATATTAAATACATTTTTTACGTAAGAGATATATCTGAGATAAATTTGGTCCTCCTAGCTTTTATAATATGGGCACCATTGTGCCAAAGCTAATATTTTGGAAAGAAAATTAATGTTATTTATATACAATTTGGCTATTTATTAATTATCACTACCAGTATTCTACTAAGTTAACTTAACCTTTAAGTCACCCTTGTATGAAAAACCACACAAAAGAAATAAAAAAAAAAAAAAATTGTTGAGGTACAGCATAGAAACTTCTTGACTTCGTTAGCAATATAAATCTAGAACTGAAAACACATTTTTTGATTAAAAAATGTTTTTAGTAAAGAAATATTTGAGAAGCAACGCAAGTTACCCTCGTGTGTGGTTTTCCACACATATGCAGTTTCTATGTAATTTGCACTAAAGACAAAATTTTCGGTCGGCAAGTATGAATATTTTTGATATTGTTGCGAACTGCATGCAATGTATGTTTTATAAAATGAGTGCTTAGACACAAGCTTTGTATGGTTTGCTGTTGATCACCAACAGTATAAATACATCATTTATGTTACATACTTAAACCATGACTTTGACACAAGGTAGACAGACATTGCATATATGTGAAAAACCACACACGAGGTTAACTAACGAAAGTTTTTTTTGAGGGTTAAGTAAACTTCAAAGAGAAAACGTTTATGTGTAAAAATTAAAGATTTAGGGGTACAAATTAAAGCAGCGTTTAAAAAACTGCAGTCAAAGTGGAAAAACTGCCATTTCTTCCACTTCTTCATTTGTCATTGGCCAGATTATTTCAGATTCAATAAATATAAATAGTCGCTGTCAAACCCACTCAAAAAGCGAAAAGTTGTATACAAAATTTCGTATTTCGTTCGATAGTTTTTGGATTCAACTGCAGTTTTTTAAACCCTAAATTAAAGGCCGTTGTAGTTTTTCGCACATACCTCAGTCATTTGTGTACCCATCGGGCTGAATTTTAAAAACAAACTGTTCCGGACTATATGTAATATAAATATATAACAACCTAGTCCCCATTATATATGGGTTTTTCGCAAATTCCATTTCACCATACTGACGGACATCGTCCAATCAACTTCGCTAGTCATAGGGACCCAGAGTATATATATTCTAAAGGATCCAAGATCAATATTGTAGAAACTACAAACGGAAAGACAAACCTTTATATAACCTTAACACCTGTGGTGAAAGGTTTATGAAGTCCTTTTGTCGCCATGTGACCTTCTTTGCCCCACAGAAAAAAATTTTCCCTGTTGCTATTAAAAAAAAAATTGCCTAAAAAAATATTGCGTTATTTTAACAATGTCCTTAAATTCCTTTTATTAGGTTGAGCAGAAATAATGACAACAATAAAATTTTAACAAGGATATGTAATCATTTGCAAGGACATTGAAGTGTTATTTTACTCCTGCTATAAAAAAATAATAACAACAACAAAAGTTTAAGGTTCAGGTTCCCTTTATGTAATATTTTGGCATGTTTCAGATACAAAATAACGATGATGTTGATGATGAACATGATAATCAAAATAATGGCAGTGTTGACAAAAACAACTGTGACGACAAACAACATGATACAGTTTATAATCAAATCTTACGCTTAGTTAATTTCAAATGTGGCGCTTTAGAGTGAACTGATGATTGTAAAAGTATTTGGATGTTTTCCTCAATAGGAAAAAAAAGAAGAGCAACAACAACTTCAAACGAGGGAAAAGTTTTTTTTTGCTGGCGAATATTTATGTAGTATGAGTATAAAAGAAAGGAAAATTTTTTTTTGTCAGAATACAAGTATAAACTTTCATTGGAAAACTTCAGGTTTAAATATTTTTTTTTATTATGGCAAACTTGTTTACGTATGAATATCATAAAGAAATCGAAAAGAAGAGTAAATATCTTTTAAAGATACCTATATCTATGAGTTTGTAGACGCATGAGTTTAGCCATCGTAACTACGAGTTTTTGGTGTTTAAGGCGTTAATGAATAAAGTTTTCTTTTCAACGTTATTTCATACACATCAGTTGATGTCAGAGATGGATATTGGTTGAACATTTTTCTTTCAATTTTTTTTCATGTTGTTTTCATCTTTATTACTACAGTAACTCGGCCTCAGGTGGGGTCTGTTTTAAAAAGATAGCTACAACAAAAGCTTAAAGGCAGCGTGTGGCATTGGAGATTCTAACAAACATCTAACGAATACTATTTTAGAAAACTAAAAAACTTTCATGCATAGAATGTTCATTAAAAACGATTTTAAAATTATGTTGAGATGACACGAAATGTTGATTTTGCTTTTGAGAAATCAGATGGCAAGGTACAGTGGGACAAAAATATTAAAAAAAAAAAAATAGAAAAATTGTTCAAGTCTGAGAGTGCGTGTCCTCATATGTCATTTTATCCCACAACTTCTTCTGTTTTATTTAATATTTAAACCGATTTGGCTTATCCCTTTTCTACTCCTTCGTTACGTTTAACAAACTGGAATATTAAACAATTCCTTACAGCCTTATTGTTCCACACAAAAAGGGTTCGCAATTTTTTTTAATGATATTTCACACCCAGTTTGCGCACAAATCGCAAAATTTTATTTCTTTTATCTTTTCTTTTTTAAACTGTTTAGCCCTATTTTTACTTCCTGCGAGTCAGATGGACCAGGAAAATATACACAACGTCACTGTTTTAAACAAAAGGGTGCAAAATCGTTTTTGTAAAGTTTCACTTAATGAACTTATTGTCACACAACAGAGTCTCGTTTACTAAAAGTTATCAAAGTTGGAAAAAGGGTGCTCATTTTACTTCACTGGGAATCGTTTATCGTAATTGGAAGTTAACATATTTCGCAGGCAATTTTCTAACCCACAAGATCTCAATTCCCCCTTAAGGGATAACTTCACCAAATCACCCTAAATAAATTTTTCCCAATTAAACCTTTGCTTCGGAACAATCCAGCTCATACCCCTTTAAGACGGGAAGTTTTTTTTTTAAGGAAAAACTTTTGACAACAGCCGAGTTGTTTACTCCTTAAGGAATTATTTCCCCAAATTACCCGTAAGAAACATACCCAATTGAACGGTTGCTTCGAAACAATTCAGCTCATACCCGTTCAAGACCGAAAGTTTATTATTTAGTAAAAGCTTTCGACAACAGCCAATTTGTTATGAGAAACCCCTTAATGTATTCAGAAAATTTCATTTAGTTGAACCTTCAAAAGTCTATATTGACCTATCTTCTTTTTCATTTGCCAGCCCGTATTCGGCTAGAAACGATCATACAATTATAATTATTATAAAGTTATGGCATTCCAACGATAATTATATCATGTTCAATTTATTCAATTATAGAAAGTTGTTTGTTTTTGGCAGCACTCAGAAGACTTCTTTCGTGTTGGTGACCTGTCCATCCTTGAATGTGTCTTATCTATGATATTTCTGTCCTTCCTCTCAGTGGTTTTCCTTTAATTTTAGTTTGTTGACAAAACATTATATACACAGAAAAAATACTCGGGAAAAATAAAGTTTTTTTTTTACTTACTTTAAGTACGAGTCGTACTCAAAAATTCAAGTACGAATAACACTAAACGTACTTAAAACAATCCTAAATGAGAAAACTTTCGAAAATCAATCCGGGAATTTCTTAAAATAAGTACAAAATTCTTAAATCAAGTACAAAAAAGATTAAACTTTTCGTTGGTAGTGCCACTCTGAGAGCAAAATTACAAACTGTGCGTTTTAATATCATTTAACTTATCAAAGTTTGTTGCAGACACTACAAGAACACCACACAAGTAGTTTTCTTGTTGTTTGTAGAAACAACAAAAACAAGACGAAAGCATATTATTTTTATGTTTAAAAAGTAAAATTGAGAACTCATGCTTCTCATTTAGTTTATATTTTCAATTATATATGAACATTAAGTTTTTTGAAGTAAAACCCATATCGGGAATCGTGCTGGTGTTTTATAATTAAAACTCTGTAAGGTTTAAAACGGGTAAGTAAATCAATCATAATAAAATTCTTCTTCTAATTTCACTTTTGGTTTATTTTAAGTACGAATTCGGGATTGAATCAACTTTATAATACTTGAATCAAGCGCATTTTGAGATTTATTCAATCTTAGTTTTACTTAAATCAATCTCATTTTCGTATCATTTCAGTTACGAAATCGGTATTGAATATGGATAAGTTAAGTATTTCGCGATTAAAAACCCGTACTTGAATCAATCTTTCTGTACTTGATTCAAGAAAATCCGTAATCACGGTACTATTAATACCGCTTCGGATCGATTTGAGTACGGATGGATGGATTTTTCTTTAGAGTTTATAAATGTATTATTAATATTTAAAGGAGTTTTATTCGATTTATTAGAAATGCTAAGATTTACTCGCATTGGATGTAAGGATTTCATTTTACCTAAAAGTATATTATTCCCTACTTAAATATTATTTGTTAAAAATCCTCTGTAAGACCTTGACGTAACTAAAAAATATTTCAAGTTAAGTGGGAAAGGCATAAAGGTCGATATATCGTGTTTTAAATCGTGAGTTCTGAAAATTTAAGCAAAATAAAACAAAGACCGAATTGGACCTTTTTCCAGATTTAAAAATCCTTAAATTTAGGTCTCGCCTATTAGACCTGTTTTCAGCTCTGGTAAAATAAAGCACAACAGGCATAGAAATGAAGTCATTGTCTTAAAATTGTTTGAAGACAATATAAAGCTCGACCTCCATTAAGGTCTAATTTAAATATGATTTCAAATGGCAAACATGTCTTCAAAAGGCAAACATACCTTTGGAGGGCAAACATGCCTTAGAAAGGAAATTGAGTACTAGACGGGGAGACAGGTCAAAGAAGTGATACATCGAGATAGGATGGTTTCGCCACGAATGGAGTCGAAAGGCATATAATTGTTGATGAATATACAAATATTGTGTCGCATTAAGTCATAAAGATCTACGATATGGGACATTTTTAAAGGCGGACATGCCTTAGAAAGGCAAACATGCTTTAGAAAAGAAATTGAGTACCTACTGGACGGCGAGACAGGTGAAAGAAGTGGGGTATCAAGTTAGGATGTTTTTGCTTCGAATGGATTCTCACAGAACACAATTGTTGATGAACATAAAAATATTGTGTCGCAATAAGTCATTAAACACTTCGTTAAGGGACATTTACATTATCTTCATTAAGGTATCGAAGTCCTTTAAGAAATTAACACCGAACCAGACACCACATGATAGCAAAACCTCATAGATGTGTTCAAACTCAGTCAACTTTTTGTAAAAAAGCATTAAAGAACATTGTCTCATTCGACCCCCTGCAGACGCCATCATAGAAGTAGGAGTCTACTTAAGAATCGTCCCGTTAAACAGATTTTGGTGTGTTGCTATACAGACCTTTAATAAAAACGCTTTGGTAATCGGCATTTTTACAATTCCAAACTAGTTTATGTTTTATTTAAAGTTAAGTTCTAGCTTACACTGTAATTGAACTGGGCTATCTATGCTTTCGCTACACAGAAAAAAATTTTTGCGCCAGTAAAAGAACTAATCAAAAAATAAAATCAGTTTTAATTATATATTTAATCAGGTGAATAAAGCTTTTAATCAAGTGAATTAAACATTTAATTGAAATATTGTCAATTAAACATTTAATACACTTGATTAAAAGTTTAATTCACCTGATTAAATATTTAATTAAAACTGATTTTATTTTTGATTAATTCTTTTTCTGGCGCAAAAATTTTTTTCTGTGTATCTCTTTTTTTATACTTTTATTGAACGTCTCTTTTTGACGTTCCAGTAGCTTTTCTTCCTTTTTTAATTGAAATTTTTGTTCAACTCAGCCTCACTGTGTGACACTGACAACAGAAGTTTAGAAAAAAGTGTTGCCAAGGTTATAAAAAGTATGCTTAACGTGACACAGAAATTCTATATTTTCACAAAAAAAAAAAAAATAAAAAAAACAGTTTTACAATCAAAACAACTCTTCTTGACAACTCTTGCCTGAATGTTTGCATATGCAAACAGATTTTCGTATCTGATAAAACAAGAGTTGCAAAGTTATGCAAAATAAAAACAGTATCAGTAAAATTCACTCACATATTGAAAAGATGCACCTTTGAGATACAGACCTCTGATAATATTCGATATCCTCAACATTTTTATGAACATTTGCAGTGAACAGCATGAGATTGTCAGCAGCATCATCATTGTTGTTCATCATCATCATGTGACTATGATGATGTCAATGATAAAAGTTTACTATTCTAATAAAAACTCATCACACACAAAAAAAAATCCATATTGACATCTGAGAATTTTTGTTTATTCCTATAGATTTGTTTATACACAAAACGAGCCTGCAGGAAAACAAAAGAGAGACAGATTTTTTTCCAGATAAACGACAGGTGAGTGAGTAGCAATTCTACCATTGATTAAATGGAATATTAGAGTTTTGTATAAATATTATATAAATGTTTTGTTTTATATTTTCAATTTATTAGTTTTTAAAAGAGAACCCAGTCAATTTTATAGATTTGAAAATTAGCAAAATCAATAGACTTTTTTTATATTAAATAGTACAAATACTATTTTACCTCAATATACAAAGCAATAGGAACATAGACCTTTAACCCTTTGTAGTGTAACAGGCGGGAATTGAACCCACAGCCATCGCTTTGATAGACTAGCTCACTACTATAAGTGTCGTTTTAGTATACTTTTGTGCGGAAGTTAAAAAAAAAAGACAAAAATTACCCCTTAAAATGAGTGTTATAGGGTTAATATATTCCAAGAAAAGAATTGCCATACAATTCTACTGAAGACATTTGAAATAGTATTTTAGCTCAGAAGAACATTTAGTATATTTTTTTTTTGACTTATACCAAGCGCCTTGTCAAAAAATTCAAAAATTTAAAGGGCCGATATTTCGGGAACCCGAACTAACTTTTCAAAACTCTTCGGCAGATTTGCTTGAGGCTGTCGGCATTGTGTTATTTATTGAAGTCCCTTGGTTTATGCTGTTAAATATACAATAGACGCCTCGGGCCATACGGCCAGCAATGTACGAAAAAGTGACCCAAAATTAGACGTACGGACTGAGCTTCGTTAATACCGCGTCTGTTCTTGACGAAGCGCATATGCCCGAAATCATTTTAAAATGTTAATGTAACGAATTCTTTACGAACTTCTTTGGAATAAATTTTTTTTTTTTGCTGATTTATTTAATTTTTTTTTAAATTTCAATTTCTATCGGGCTTAAAAAACAACCTTTAGAACTAAAATTTTAGTTGCCTCTTCAAAGTTTTGCAAGAATTTTATTTTTAAGCAAATAAACTTTTTTTTAATTGTTTTGACATTTTCTTATTAAATGCTAACAAATTTCCTGCCCGAACTAATTTACCCCTGTTCCAGAGAATTTTTTTTGGAAAATTCCCCGAATACAATTTTTTATTTCACATTTTAGGTTATCTTTAGTTGCCTTTCCAAAAAATATTTCGCTGGGAATTTGGGCTACTTCTGTTAGAATAATATTTTTAGAAAATTGCATTTATGAATTGTATAATATTCTTTTATTTTTGCATATTTCTTCACAATTCTAAACTATTGGATTAGAGTTTTATTTTTTTGCATAAATGCTTAACAAATATTTATTCAGAAATGTTTATTAAAAATGTTTTTTTTTACTCAAACTCAATTGTTTTGGAATTTCAACTAAAACTATTTATTTGGAATTATTTCAGTTAGAAAGGCAGCAAAAATTAAAAGAAATAACTTTTAAAACATAAAGCCTGGTGTTTGCTATTAATTTCAAAGTTGCCATTTGGATAAGTGCAGCTAAAAATATTTTTAGAAAATTTTAACAGCCTGGTAGAGAAAGAGAGAGAGAGAGACAAGTTTTGATTCTTAAAAACAGAGATGTGCAAAACTGCTACACCGTGCTATTTCCTGTTTAAAGCTCCAATTATGCTGGATACACACAGTGCAATCTACATCAATGCAACCTCAAAATATCAATACGTTTTGACGTTGATGCAATCTGGAATGAATGAATGAATGAAAATGAATTTAATTTTGCAGATTGCGTAAATGCATTGCATTGTGTGTACCCAGCATTAGACGTGACATAACCATAACAAAACTGTATTACCATCACCACTGTATTATCAAAACAACATAACTATACCATACAAACTAATTCAATTTTGGTTTCTAAATTCGCTGTTACGGCTGTGGCATTATGGTTATGTCACGTCTAATTGGACCTTGAAGCAAACACCTACATGTGCTCAAATCTTAAAAAAAACTAGTCAGTCTCTCAAACTGGATCGCATTCAATGTTGCCATTTTGTGATGTTTTTATATTTTTTTATAAAAACACGAAATTTATAACGAAACCTACGAAGTCTCTTGACCCATTGCAGCACTAGCTGGTGTCTTCACATCAAAGTAACTGTGAAATGCCGGATATCTCTAAACGAGATTTCGAACAATTCTAAGGAAACGCTTGTATGGGTGCACAGTAAGTGGTTGGGAACACAAACTACGGAAGGCCTGGCCAAAGAGGGTTGTCTCTTGTCTTTAATGTTCGTTAGCGGCGTAATTGGCTTTTCGATAGCTCGCTGTAAAACTCTCATTTTACGTAAGTTCTACAGGAAGCCTCAAGAGGGAATGGCAGGGCGAGAATACCTGCTCGTTGGCCAAGACTAAATGGCCTGGCTATGACACCTGCGTGCTATTTGGTTTTGGCAGAGACCAGTTAAGGACAGTGATATCGGTCATTACTGGTCACTGGCTATAATGACTAATTAAGAAGTTGTCATGATGAGGAGGAGGAGGAGGAAAACACTGGCTTGACTCTGCTCACAGGCTCAGGGTATCACAAAGAGAATGATATAAGGGCCCAAGTGAACTGTTCTCATGTTGGCTGCTAATTAAAACTAACCTAACCAAGTTAAAAAATGCGGGATTCACAATATCTCTTACCATAAGGTACCGTTACGGCTTTACAGCAAGAACAATTTTATCGTAAGCGACAAATTTCATACAAAATTTATATGAAATGAAATAAAAAAAACTCTCCTGTAAAATTTGATTTTTGGCGCTTACGTTATTTTCGCGGTTAGGGCTCGATTTACTTTCACCAAGTCGTTAAGCGAAAAAGTGTTACTGCCTGTTTAGCGATTTCGAACGTCAACTTTCGCATAGAAAATTATTTTTGAAACAAAAACAATATTCTAAAATTTGTTTTTGTTATAAATGTAATTTCTATCCAAACGTTACCTTTCGAAATCGATGAACAGGCTGTTAGTATTCTCATATTTAGAGAAATTTTTTTATAAGTCTTGCACACAAATCGGGAGCAGAGATTTTAAAGAGCTCGGCTTAAGAGCTCTCTATTTACTGATGCCATTAAAGAGAAGCAGAAGCAAATATAAGAAGAAGAAGAAACTTTTATTTACTTGCGTACTAGTTAACAATATAGGAAGGCAAGCCCACTTCAGTAGAGCATGAATGTCAGATGGACTTCTGGGTTGGAACATCGGCTTTTTGAAGCTTTGTTCACGCTTGTAGTTGAGAGGATACCTTGCAAGCGAATTTGGATAATTTTTTAGTTTTATGGTACATTTGTTATGGACTTTACAAATTTCTTCCTTTACTTGTGGAATATCCAAATTCATATAAATGCTCTCATTTCTTATATACCACTGCGCTCCGATCATGGTTCTTCAAATTTTTGATTGTGCCCTCTTTATAAGCTCAATATTAGAATTGCTACCCGTTCCCTATAACTGGATACCGAAAGTCCAAATCGGATTTAAGACGGAAATAGAGGACGACAGGATTTTAAATAAACGATACTGGGATTTTCTTTAAAAATAATGCATAATGTGTTTACAACAGTGTTCGAAAATAAACACTTAATATTGTTCCTTAGTGTTCGGTACCGTAGATTTTTGGAAAACACAAAAGCTAATAGTGTTTGTGTACAAAATCATTAAAAAAAAACAAAGTTTAACTGTTTGTCATTTTTTGAACACAAAAATTATACAGCTCATTAACGTTCGTTCGTTTCTGTTGTGCGTTGCGCCCTTTGTGCTGGTTAAAAAAAACCAATCATTTTTACAAAAAGAAAACACACATACGAAATAAACAAAAAGTCAGCAAAAAAAAAAAAAAAACATATACACAATACACACACAAGGTGTTCGTGCTGCGGTCGTTGATAAAATTTTTTGTTTGTTCATTTCTTTATTAATGTAAAAAAGAAACATTGCAGAACATTAAAATATAATGTTTGTCTACAGAATCACTACAATTGTTCTGTTTTTTAACGAAGAACAGAACACTATATAATGTTCGGCTCTTTCTTGAAAATAGTTACGAGCATTATTAAGGGTTCTGTTCGTCTACACAAACACTTTAAAACTGGATATTGTTCCTGGATGTGTGAGCCGAACGGTAAATAATATGCTGTTTATTTTCGAACACTGGCTTACACTATGTTTTCCAATTAAATTTTTATTTTTTTTAATAAGATTTTTTCGCCAACAATATTATGTATTCTTATAATTTAATTCCAAAAAGTATTAAATTACTCAATTTAATACTTCAGTTTATACAAAAGGTAAATTAGATTTGCCGCTCTTCCATAACTCTTAGTAATTTTAGTTAAATTTAATGACGTAAAATGTTGCCTTCTTTTGACATCTACTATATGTTTATCTTGGCGTAATATTCGTAAGAAATATAATCATTATTTAATAGATTTTTTCATTGCTGACGACGGCACTTAGATAAAGTTCTTTTACATACACCCTCTTTTGTGTATATCGCTTTAATTTCATAAAGCTTGTTCGTTAATGAAGTTTTTTTTTTTGTTCAATTTTGGATTGCTGGCAGCGCTCATACGCTCCCAAATGTATTAATATCCACTTCATTAAATAATTATACAAGCATGATATCGTGTTGTACAATCGTTAATACAAACAAGCACACATTTTGTGAATACAACCGAATAACATGCATGATTTAAAAGACACATAATGTTGTCCTCTTTTTTCTTCTTTAAATTTTTTATTTTCAGTGTTGCTAGACTACAATTTTTGGCTTAAATCCTTAATTTTAAAGCTTCGTTCACAATAAGCAGCAACATTTTCACTGCTGTTCACAATAGAGAAACAATATTTTTTGCAACAACACACATTTGCAATTAAGAAACCGTTTGCAAATTTTTCCACAACAAAATGATGTATTTATTATTATTTTTAAAACATTTTGTTGATATTTTCATTCAAAACTAAATAAAATAATTAATTACTTCAGTTTCAATTTCATACAAATTGTTGCTGAATAAAAGTAGACTCAACTTTAGTTACATTTAAAAAAAATTTAGTTACATTTTTGTTCTAAAAATGAAAGGAAAATATATGAAATACTTTTGGAAAAAAAAGAAAGAAGAAAAAACGAAATTATTGCTCTGATTGTGAACACAGCTTAAGTTTATAATCTTTTAAATATTTTAGAAGTGATAAATAAATTTAGTAAATAACGTTAACAAAATTTAAGCACTTATAGAAAGCTTTAAAATAAACATTCCTTGTGGTAACAAAAAAAAGTACAGAGGCCTAATATAAGCCTTCTTTAGCAGGCACAAGCCCTCCTCGCCGCATTCCATATATATTTTTTTTTTACACAGGTTGTCATTGGAAGCAAGCCGTTCCCAAATAAGGGAGATAGGAAAGTCACTAAAAAAACCAAATATTTTTAAAGGTCTTTCAAAAAAAATTTCACCTTTTAGAAGGCGGTTTTCTGAAGACAGGACCTCAAACGAAGCGAATCTTTTAGAAAAAAGTAAAGATGCCTATCACTTGAGGTCCTTTCAATACTTTATTAAAAATGTTCTTACATAAAATTTCTGGAATTTCCTAAGAGTGAAAGTCTTTACAAAATTTTACATTGAAAATGATGTTTACCCATAAATAAAACGTAAAATTTTGCAAAATCTCCAAGCCCAACCTCACGAAAATCCGTCACAAAAAAGATGTTTAGGGGAAAATAATCTTACTGGCAACACTGTTTAACTAACAAAAATTCTTGTCGTACGATAAAAGTAAATTTCTTGCAAGTGCGCTTTGAGCGCAAATATACAAATATCGGTTCTTGTATTTATTCTCACGTAAAGTATATATATTTACGAGTTGTATAAAAAAAGTCTGCTTACGCATTTTTATCTTTTGCATGTTGCAGATTTTTTTTTTGGATTAAATTAAATTGAAATTAATATGCTGTAATAAAGTGTATCTTACTGGTTTTTATCATTGTGTATGGAGTGAGTACCTTGTCGGTACAGCATTTCAATTATTTTTGTTAACAGTTTTTTTTTTCATTTAAGTATTTTTAATACAAAATAAAACGAGATGTGCCGACAACAATATGGCTTTAAAACCTGTTCAATAGAGAATTCTAATTTATGGAAAAAGAAACATTTTTATAACTAAAGAAGATAATCACCCCAATTATGAAAGTCGACGTCGACACAAGTCGACGGCACCGGAACAGCATTTGTATTTTCCGAGTCGTTATTGACAATAATCGATTACTATTGACAGTCAATTTATGTTTTCTAAGGCGCTTTTAAGTCGACGTCGAGTTGAATTGTCCCTGTTTTAGGCGACAGGATATTTTGCAACGACTTAAATGAAAGTTAAAGAAATTTTAAATGAAATGAAACGTATTTATTAAATACGTTAAAAATAAAAAAAAGCAAGTTTAATAGAAGTTATGGGAACAAATTTTAAAATTTTAAAATTTGCGAAAATTTTTAATTTAAGACGATGCGAAAATTCGGAAAAGCTTACAAAAATTGCGAAAATTCGCAAAGATTTTTAATATTTCAAAAAAGCTATATTATTGATTAAAAGTCCCTTAAACTACAGTCAAATCCCGATAAATCGTAATTCCCGATAATTCGTAATAAACTGTCGGTCCCTTGAAAAAATCTCGTTAGTTCGTAAAATTTCCATACATTTTATTTTTAAAATAAAATCTTCTTTACCTCTTATAAATAGCAATTTCTTGCTTACTACTACTTATAATTCGTAATAAAAACAACAGAACCATGGAGAGAATGATTTTTTGTTTACCGCTATTTTGTGTTTTTTTTTTGCATGGGTTTTTGCTTGTGTATGTGTTTGTTTTCCTAAGAGCAGTTTGTTACATGAATAATAAAAAAATGTCAATTATTTTTATGTTTTTTTTTTATCGTTTTAGTAAATAAATTGAAAACCCCCGTTAATTCGTATCTTTTTAATTTTAAGACCGTTAAATCGAAACCCCGCTAAAACGAAAACCCCTATAGTTCGTAAGAAATGGCCGGTTCCTTGCGATTACGAACTATCGGGAGTCCACTGTATAAGGAATAGTTAAAATTCGGTGAAAATTGCTCAATTAACGGAAATTCGCAAGAACTTGCTAACAGCGGCATGATAGAAAAGTCCTAAATTTATTAATAAACGTTAAAGCTATAAAGAATCTGAAAACTTATGGTTAAAATTTCTGTATCGAAAACATGGCAAAAATTCGCAAAACAATTCAAAATTAGAAAAAAATCTACACTTTATTTAAAAAAGCTAAATCGGCTAAAAGACTATGTCGGCAAATAGCATAAATAGCTTTAGAAAGTGAGCTATAACGATAAAGAACAAAAATAATTGGAGATGGGATTTTTTTTTTCAAATTTTAGATAACTAGTCGACGTCGACACAACATTCTCATAAAATACCAAATTAAAGTCGAAGTGATGTAGTCGTCGACAATTTAAAACTAATGTCGACGTCGACGACGACTTACATAATAGGGGTGAATATATTTTTTACTTAAAATTTTTTTGAGAACAAATAAAAGGCTAATGTCAAAGTTTTATAGCGTATAAGGGGATGATATGTAGAGCTATAACTTTTTCACACTTTTTGCGAATATCAAAAACGGCATAGTTTAGTCGTGTAGAACATTAAAAGTTATTAATAAAAAAATATGATAATTTTTTTGGATTGTTAAAAAAGTTCACGCAGGGAGCAGGTTGAAGTTTGAAAACAACAATTTTTATCTCACGGAAATTTTTAAAAATAAACACCTGATATTTGTATATATTCCTATACGTAACACTTAAATGATTCTTTGGAATTTATCCACTGCTTTAGATTCAAAAATTTTCCTACGGTTTACAATTTATCGCGGTTTAAAATTCCTTAGAAGGTTTTAGAAATTTGCTTCCATGCGTGAGGTTTTTTTTTCGCAAAATGACGGGAGATAGGTGTTTTCATTACTAAAACATTCTTGGCCACTCCGTGGTACTATGCCAAAAATTTGGTTATTGCCCTAATGATTAGGTATAAAACGAATGTCTTTTTTATTACGTTAAAATGAAACGGATAAATGGAAAAATAACTAATAAAATAAATTAAATCAGTAATGACCGAAACGTATTCATTGCTGACCGGTCAGTACTGATTGAAACATCTTCATTGCTGACCGGTCAGTACTGATCGAAACATCTTCATTGCTGACCGGTCAGAACTAATGTAAACATTGTCATTTTGGGGATTCACAAGGTAGTCATAAAGTTGTAAGGTCTTAAAATAACTACAAGAAATACATATATATGACTGCTGTGGGCAACCGCTTATAATTTAGACTTTCTAGTGTACAGTTATGACGAATCAATAAACACAGCATTAATTTTTTTTTATATGAAACACAACAATATTTTTTTTAAACAATTGTAAAATATTATGTATTTAGGACATTATGACGATATGACTTAATAGCACACCTTGTGGATCCCCCAATTGTTTTTTCATGTCATAGCTTGTTAAATGTTTGGTTTAGATAATTACATAGTAACATAATATTATTGCTATCGTTTAGAAACTAAAGGAATATATTAACTTTTTTAAAAATATCTAACGTAAACCACACTGGGAATATGTGTCTGGACTTTATAGCTATACTCAAACCAATTTGGACATATGGAATTCAACTTTGGGGGACAGGCAGTACCTCCAATAAAGAAATTTTACAACGTTTTCAATCAAACACCCTTCGAAGTTTTTTGAATCTACTATTGTATGTTACAAATAATATAATACGTTCGATATCAAGATTCCAAAAGTTAAGGCTTACTGAAAAATATCTAAAAAGATTAAGTCACCATTTTCTGTTGATAGATTGTAAAATAAAAATGAAAAAAAAAAAAAATATATTGTCCATGGTCACTATGACACTTTTTTGAGCGTCATAACTTCTGTGGACATTGTGTCACTAGACGTTATGCCACCTATAAAAAGCATTTATCTTCTAACTTTCATAAGCCCCAAATCCCGAAAAATCCCGATATTCCGAAAAATCCCGGGATTTGGTTTTTTTAAAATCGCGAGTCCCGGGATTTGCGAAATTCAATCCCGATTGGCATCCCTAGAGTGTACAAATTTTAAAAATACACTCCAGACAGTACCTGTTTCTTTCAAAACCTTTAAATACAGTAAAAAAAAAACTCTTATAGCAGCTTTAATTAAAACTTATTTAACAGTAATTAAACGTTTTTAAGTAAAAATTGCTAAAGTTGTCTTCATAAACGAAAACTAGTCTATAAAACCTTAAGCAAACCATTCATTAAGTAAGAACATTTATTGTTTGCTTTACCCTTCTTTAAACCAAAATTAAAATGACATTTTGATAAATGTTTGTATTTCATGATATTACTAGCGGATAATCGGCGTGTGCTCCTCCGTTCCTCCCTTCTTGTAGACTCATTTTTTAAAACATCCATAGCTTATGGATCTATCTATATTTTCAAATTCATTTAAATCTGTTGGATAGTTTCGGAGAGGCTGAAATTGCCCTCTAACTCCCCTCGCGGTCCTAGTTTTGAAAAAATTTATGGCCTTTAATACTTAAAATTACTTAATTTAAAATTTTTTCAACTTTTTTTTGTATAGGGTTGCGGGTTCGATTCCCACAATATCTCTTTGGCCTCTTTCACTACAATAGTCTAAAGGTCTACGTTACGTTTGCTCGGTAAATCAAGTTAATGTAATATGGATTTATATATATTTGTAAAAAATAATAAATAAAAAAAAAACTTTCCAAAAATTGTATTTAACAATTTAACATTGCTGCGGTTTTGGTTGCTTAACACACACATCCGATTACTTGACTTCAATAAGGAATACTTGAGCAACATTTTTGCAATATTTACTTTATGAAAGCCAAAAACATACACCCCCGATAACAACTTGCACGAGGAAAATCAGCTCTATCTACTCTTCCCATAACTTCTGAGATAAACCATGGCGACGTTTACTACTGCAGCTACTACTATTACGGACACATGGAAATACCAACACCAACTATGGAACTAAGTGCTACTACACAAAACACCACTCCAACTGGTTGAGGTTTCTGGGTTCACTACTGATAAACTTAAAAACACATAAAGTGTTTATCATTTATTTCGCAGTAGCAAAACTAAAAAAAATATAAAAGAAAAAAAAAATTTACTAAAACCACAACAATTACTCGTTAAAGGAAATATTTACTAGATTATGGAATTAAGATATTTATGTGCAGTTGTTGTGTAGTGTAAAATACGGGAAGTTTTTTTTTTGGTATTTTGAGAACGAAATATGATTTTTAATATTTTTTTAATTCCAGCTAAAACAAACTTTCAAAATTGAGCTTTAACGGAGCGGAGTTGTCAAAAAAAAAATGTTCTAACTCCGACTCTCACTTCAACTCCCACTCTTACATTGATGCTAAATGCAACGGGTGGTTAAATTTTAAGGGCCGATGTTAAATGTAAGCCACACCTAAACGTCAAGTTTTTTCTGCATTTCATTTGACATCTCTTGATTTTAGACTAACTCAATTTAAACCATGAAAAAATACACAACCGAGCAACGCGTTTAAGTTATTCAGGCTTATTATTATGAAAATGGGCGTTCAAATCAAAATGCATATCGTGCACTTCGTGATTTTTTCGGTCAATTTAATCGTACAAAAATTTAAGCAAATCTGGTATGTAGGAGATGTGAAAACACCAGGGCATGCTCGTACTGCAGAAAATATTGCTGCTGTTCGCGATAGTGTGGCTGAAGAGCCGTCTGCCTCAACTCGTCGTCGTGCCTAACAATTGCACCTCTCACGCTTGTCGTTGATGAACATTATGCATAAAGACTTGCATTTACACGCTTACAAGGTGCAATTGACTCAAGAACTAAAGCCTCTTGACCATTCCAAACGTCGTCAATGGTCAGAATGGTGGCAAGAAATGACAACAGTGGATGATCAATTTTCGAAGAAAATCATCTTCAGTGATGAGGAACATTTTCACCTCAGTGGATTCGTCAATAAGAAGAATTGCCGCATTTGGGCGAATGATAATCCAAGAGTGATTGTCGAAAAACCAATGCAACCATAAAGAGGTTTATGGGCTGGCGGTATCAACGGGCCGTATTTTTTTCAAAAAAAAAAGTTACAGTGAACGGTGTTCGCCATCGTGAGATTATAACGAGCTTTTTATGGGTTTTATGTGGTTTCAACAGGACGGTGCCACTTGCCACACAGCTAACGAAACAATGTCTCTTTTGCGCGACAAATTCAATGGCCGTTTTATCTCACGTAGTGGCGATGCCAATTGGCCGCCAAGATCATGTGATTTGACACCGTTGGACTTCTTTCTTTGGGGTTATTTTAAAGAAAATGTGTACGCCGTTAAGCCAGCAACTATTTAAGAGCTAAAGGATGAGATAATTCGGCACATTAACGGCATAGAACCTCAATTATGCCTCAGCGTCATCGAAAATTTGGATCATCGGATGGATGTGTACCGCCGAAGTCGCGGCGGCCATCGGCCCTTAAAATTTAACCACCCTTTACATGAGACTGGTTCTTATTTGACTTTTAACTACAATATTGTATCGCCAATTTTTTTTTGTATTGGAAAATCAATGGCAAACCCCATAGCAACCTGTCATAGCAACCTGTCCGTGTAAACCTGGGTTCGATTCCCAGTTCAGTCCAAAATGAAAAATTATCAATAATTTTTTATTAATTTCTTCATAAAAATAATTATGTAAATAAAAATTAAATTTTATGAACTTTAACCCTGATCAAAAATATTGAAAAATTTGGATTTAAAACCATGAACAGTTCAATTAAATAACCACATTCTAATTATTAGAACATTTTGTTTAATTTTCTTTTTGCCGACAAAAATTTTGGAGTCGAAGTCGCGAATTTTTGTGGGTACTTCGACTCCGACTCCCGTACATAAACCTCAACTCCGGCTCCACAGCCCTGCTTACGAAACATATCAGCCGATAAGAGAGGAGTCCAAATGCAGAAATATCGGCATTATAAGTGAGAAGAGAAGAAAGATTTGATGCAATCTTAATTATTTAGCAACAAATTTTTTTTTGTAGCTCAAAGCAATAGATCCTAAAATTTATATCAATTTAAAGTTTGGAATAATATAATAAATTTATCCATTTGGTATCGTAAATAAAGAAGGTTAATCTAACAACCAACATCGAATAAACGCTCATTTAGACAGAATTTATATTTTGAGTTTTTTTGCATGGGAGACCAGTCATGACTTTACTCTGCAAGTTACATGGACCTTCCATCGATAACTAAAAGAGCGGCGTGATTAAACACATCATAATACAGCGTTTGCTTTGACAAGGTCTTGTTGTGCGCAAGTATCACAATACTCCAACACAAAAGATCTATCACAATGACGTCTTTGGATGGCGCAGATAAAAGCGACCAAACCTCCATTGGAAAGGCCAGGTTATTAAGAATCTTACAGAGCTTGGTGCGAAGAACTGGATAAAAAATAGAAGAGATGTAACACTTTCCTAAGGGCGCCTTACAATCAATAACATTTGATTATAATTACCATCAAAATAAGTAAAATGTGTGTTTACAATTAAACTGTTATCCAACATCAATTCTTCACACATCATAATTGCTTCATCATTAAAATCTTTCTTCCTAATGTTCTTTATAGACGTCCATAAAGAAAGAAGAAAAAGTTGCCAAAAATAAACGGATAAATTTTCTAGAAAATCATTATTAAAACAGAAATGACGACTAACGGACTGTAATGGTTCGTTAGTTCAAACTTCTAACTTGAGGCGTAAGACTTTAGATATCATAAACATTTTCTTGTCACTTTTAAAAATTAAAAAAAAAAAATATATAATATCACTCGCACTAAAGCAATTACAATTTTGTTACGAATTTGCAAATACTATGTAGTTCATAGCAAATTTAAACAAAGACAGTGAAATAACAACAACAAGAAAAAAATATCAGTAACATTTATCTAAGATAACCAAATGACAAAACATTAACACAACAACGAAAAGAAAACACAACAAAAAAAAGAAAAAACTCTAAAACATCAGAAATAAAAACAAGTTAGAGTGCTATACTGGGCTATGGCGGTTCTTATATACCCTTCGCCATGGTGCGCTATGTTTTACAAATACCGCTCTTTAGATATAAATCTAGTTTGTGCCATGCACACTTCTCAAATCCCGCCCATATTTTTTGGAGAGGTTGTGTATTAATAACCCAGCTATGTGTACCAAATGTGTACAATTTTGGTGCTACCGTTCTTAAGTTATAAGTAAAGCTGTTTTGTGTCACGCCCATTTCTCCAATACAGCCCACATTTAACGGATGTCGTGCATTGATAACTTGTACCTAATTTGGAAACTTTTGCTCTCGCCGTTCTCCAGCCATACAGCAATCTATAATGTCTTTGCACACGGCGGTGCTACGCCCTCTTCTCCAATCACGCTTATACAGGTTGTCCGCCGGGAAGGTATACTAAGGCGGCATAAATGGTATTGTGGAAGAATCTCTTGTGTCAACTGAATCTTAAATGGAAACAAATACAAATCCTTATGCAAAGTTGTTTTTTGAAGACCGGCGTCGAATTGGTGTTGATGGATTGTTTTAAACACTTTCTTGAGCAGCAGTAATGTTTTCAGCCGATCTCTCAGTACGTTGTGGTCCATGCATGGGCCTATCTCCTACAGACCCTCTCTCTTCGAAATCATTCACTACACGATAAAAAGTGCGTTTTGTTGGCACGTTGTTTCTCCCAAAAATTTCACGTAACTTTCTCATCATCACAGTAATCGATGATTGATTTTGATAAAATGTTTTAATGATTAAAACACGTTGGTTTATCGAATATTTTTTCATAATAAATTGATAACCCAGTAGTTATGCGTACCAAGTTTAGACAATTTTTCATAAAAAATAAAAATAGATTTGAAATGTATTTCAAGAAAAATTTGTATGAAAATTTAGCCTCAAAAGACATTTCAAACTTTTTTTAAACAATTTAATACAGAAAATTTTATATTCTTTGGTTAAAGAAGAACTATCAATTATCGCCGGCCCGATATGGTTTTCGTCATCATTCTACTATAAAAATTTTATGTATTTAACTCAACCATTTCAACAAATAGAAATCGGGAATTTTTAATTCTTATTGTTGTATATTTTTGACACGTACAAAAATAGAACTTTTGCAACTTGACGCGTAACACGGTACGAATTTAGTTACAGAGTAATTGTTACATTTTTATTTCCGAATTTCGATGTTAAATAAGTCCTTTTTAAATAAAATGCGTTATCAGTGTGATTGTTTGGCAATATTTCGTAAATGAGCGAACGTGATAACATAAATTTTGTTAGTAAGTGTGCGTGATCTGGGGCATATCAAAGTTTCTTCCGCGTGAGCGTGAGAGATAACAATTTTTTTCTTGTGAGCGTGCGTGACTGAATTTATTTCCATTGTAGGCGTACGGAATCGTTAATCAGTAAAACCATTCACGCGAACAGCTTTTATTCCAGGGGCATTTTAAGCTTAAATATTGTCAGATTTAAGCTTTTTCAGTGCGTCCATTTTAAAGCAAAGCAAAAACAATAAAAGTCTTACAAGAGGTGCAATTTTGAACCGTATTAACTTGTGTGTATGCAACCAAAAATCCAAAAGAAACCAGCCTTTGGACCACCCTTTGTGCTTTAAATAATAAACTTTAATAACTTTTTAAATCCTTTAATTCCTTTCAATTCATTAATTCTGTTTTCCATTAAAAAAGACATTAAATTTTTAAAAATCCATTTATTTCATGAGCTCCACTTTTATCAAGACTTCTGTTGAAATGTTCATCTTGTTGTTTTTTTTTTTTTTGTCATTTTTCGTTGACAATAATTCTTAAATGTCATCGTCATTTAATTATTATGATGATGAGTTTTTTTAATAGAAATTTGAATCGTTCTCAACATTTATTCAAAGGATGTTTTTTATTATGTTGCTAAAAACTTTGCAAGAATTTTTATAATTTCTCTACTTCTTTCGCTTTTTTACAACTTTCCAATATAAACAATTTTAATGTTTTAACAACGAACATTCCTGTTTTAACAACAAACAGTCATGTTTTAATGCATCTTTGATGATGTTGTGTAAAAAGAAAAATCAACAAAAATTTTAAATAAGAATTACATGGGTGGTAGAAGAACGAGAAGGAGGGAATTAAAACATGAATATAAACTACGATGTACGAATTATGAATGAGTGAATATTTGTTGTACTGTCACATTAAAGTGTCATTTAATTACATTTATTCATTTTGCTGTTGTTACTCTTTCCTGTTGCTGTTTACTTAGGAATATTCTTTCAACATTCTACGAACGCTGATGCTGATGATTCAGGCTCCAGCTGGGTGAAGATTTTCCCGAGTTAAAGTGGAAAGTAGTTTAAAAAGGAAGTATTCAATTTTATTTTATATGGTGTAAGTTAAGGGACAAAGTTTTTATTCGAGTGCTAAAGCCCTTATGACACTACATTTTTTATTCATTAATTGATGTAGAATTGATAGAAAGAAACAGTAAATGTTAGAAAGAGCGAACTATAAAAAAGTTTTTAGTTTTTTTTTCTCTTGTTATGGTTTTGTTTCAGGGATGGCGTTGAGAATTTTTAAAATTGTACCAACAACCTTTAAAAATTGTACTTTTTTACCCTAATTGTACTAAAAGATTTTTTTTAGTTGAAATTAATTTTATTTATGTTCATAAAAAACATCAAAAAAAGGTATTATAAATCTAAGTTTAAAAAGTATCAACAAAAAAGTACAATTGAAACAACTTAGCCATCCCTGTTTTGTTTATTTTATTGAATGTTGCCAACTTTTTGTTTATGAGAAACCTAAAAACAAAAAGCGGTAAATCGCTGAGTTTGCCCATAAACCGCTGATTCAGCAACACTTTTAATATTTCAAGCTTGAAATGTCAATTTTAAGTTAAACAATTTTACATTTTTTTTTGACATAACTTCATTTTTTATCGATAACTTTAGTAAAATTTTTGACATTTTGCCATTTATCTTAATACAGCTTAACTCTTTGCACTTGGTAAATTTTTGTATTACATTATATTTGTACTGTTCACCAAAACTTGAACAATGCATTAAAAATGTAGTGTCATAAGGGCTTAAGGAAGTGTTAGATATTTAAGAACATTATATATTTTTTTTATTTTTTTGGTAAAAGCGACTTGGAATTGTGATATTTTTTTAAGGACTTAAAAAGAAGAGTATAAAAGTTACTATATAATAGAAATTTTCAAAAAATTTACTATAAAATAAAAATTTTCCAAAAATTTACTATAAAATAGAAATTTTCCAAAAATTTACTATAAAATAGAAATTTTCCAAAAATTTACTATAAAATAGAAATTTTCCAAAAATTTACTATAAAATAGAAATTTTCCAAAAATTTACTATAAAATAGAAATTTTCCAAAAATTTACTATAAAATAGAAATTTTCCAAAAATTTACTATAAAATAGAAATTTTTCAAAAACTTACTATAAAATAGAAATTTTTCAAAAATTTACTATAAAATAGAAATTTTTCAAAAATTTACTATAAAATAGAAATTTTTCAAAAATTTACTATAAAATAGAAATTTTTCAAAAATTTACTATAAAATAGAAATTTTTCAAAAATTTACTATAAAATAGAAATTTTTCAAAAATTTACTATAAAATAGACATTTTTAAAAAACTTACTATAAAATAGAAATATTCAAAAAATTTACTATAACATAGAAATTTTCAAAAAATGTACTATAAAATAGAAATTTTCAAAAAATTTACTATAAAATAGAAATTTTCAAAAAATTTACTATTAAATAGAAATTTTCAAAAAATTTACTATAAAAAAGGAATTTTCAATAAATTTACTATAAAAAAGGAATTTTAAAAAAATTTGCTATTCAAAATTAATTTTCAAGAAATTTACTATAAAAAGAAATTTTCAAAAAATTGAATATAATATAAAAATTTTCAAAACAAAATTCTATAAAATAAACATTTTCAAAAAATTTCCTATAAAAATATGTTTTTTTAATATTTTTAAAAAACTAAAAACTTTTCAAATTTTTTTCTATTAAATAAAAGTTTTCGAAAACTTTTTTTCAAATTTCTTATTTATGAAAAAAATTTTAAACTCTCAAAAAATGTTCTATGAATTATTTTTACATTCTTCCAAAATTAAAAATTTCCTACATAATAGTAATATTTCCTTTAAAATAAAAATTTTTGAAAAATTTCGAAAAGAAATTAAAGCTTTAAATAAATTTTCTATAAACTGGGAATTATTAGAATTGTTGTTTTTTTTTTTTTTTTTTTTTGTTTATGGTTTTCAATCCAAATTTTAATAATTAGGCTAAAGTTCATCAAATTTAATTTTCATTAAATTATTTTTATGAAGAAAAGAATTTTACAACATGAAATTAATAAAAAATATTTACAAAATTTCTATAAAATTTAAATTTCCATAAAATTTAAATTTCCATTAATGTTGAGAGAATTTCAACTAATTGTAGTGGGAAATGTAAGATGAGATAAACCCACTGTTTATTGTTGATGTGTTTTGTTTAAACTTTGATATTATTACAAGTAGAACTGTTTATATAAGTCTTATACGCTTAACAGTTTTATTTGGTTTAATATCTTTAGTTTTTCTAAAATATTTATGGATGAAGTTTTCTGATGATCTGGCCTAAGCAACCAGTGAAATGCGCATAGGAATAGCTTTTCCCATCAACAATAAATTTCAAGTGTTTTTATCAATAATAAAAACTGGGAATTAAGCACGAATAACAAAATCTTTTGAAATTTCCAAAAATGTTTTTTAAATTGAAAAATTTTTAAAATTTTGATAACTTTCCTTAAATAGGTAATTTCTGAAAAAAGAAATTGTGTAAAAATTTGCTATAGAATTAAATTTTTTAAAAATATGCTATAAAATTAAATATTTTGAAACATTTCCCATTAAAGGTATATTGTTCGACATTTCTATAAAATAGAAATTTTATAGAATTCCCTATTAAATGAAAATTTCTAATAAAATTTAAATTTTCAAAAATTTTTTTTAAAAGCTTCGAAGATTTAAAATTTTTATTTAAATTGAACAGTTTTGAAAATATCGTTAAAATTAGATATATTCGAAAATAAATTTTATTAAGTACATAACAATTTTAAGAAAACTTACTATGAAATTAAAATTAAAAAAAAAATTTTTTTTAATTAAAATATTGGAAAAATTTGCTATAAAATGGAAACTTTTTAGAATTTCCTATAAAATGGAAATTTTTTAAAAATCAAATATCCGAAAAATTTCCTATATTTTGAAAATTTTCCTATAAAGTGGAAGTTGAAATTTTTGGGTTTTTTCTAATAAAATTTTTTAAATATCTCAAAGTTTATTATAATCCGCTTTCGACTTAATGTAGTGTCTAAATACGGATTTATTAAAATCATTGTCATAATTTAAATTACGTATGCACATAAATATATTTGGGGGATTCACAAGGTGTCATAAAGTCATATAATAACAATAAAATAACAACAAGAAAAAATACAACTGTTGTGAACAAAACCTCATAATTGAGTGTGCTATTTTGAATTTAAATTAGCTGATTTAAAACATATATAAAAAATAAATATTTACCTAACATCAAAATATTTTTTAATTCTAATCAATGAATTAATAAATCGAATAAGATCTTACCTGACTATTTTCCATTTTTCAGACGCAAATCACAAATAAATTTTATTTTGTTTGTTAACCAAACATCAGAGTCCTAGGCCGATATAATTTGACGCCGCAAGTGTTTTGTTGCAAAAATTGCTAGCCGCAGGTTAAATTCGGATATTAGCCGGATAAAACTATACCACGAACGGCGATGGCTACAAAAACTAATTTAGTGTGCTGACACTAAACATAGCAAGCAAAGTTCTATTAATTTAAGACACTTTTGTTTACAAAGCAACAACAATATTTTTAAATCATTGTAAAATGTAAGAACATTATGACAATGTAACATGACAACCTTACGAAAAACCCCAATTAAATATTAAAGAGATGATTTAAGGTTTCCTTTCAATACTCCTCTCCTTAACTCCTGTATCATGCTCAGTACTCGAATTTTAATAGAAAATGGCTTGAATAAGATTTTGCTAGCTCAGCAACATTGACATTTACAGCTGCAGCAACAGCAAGAAAACAAGCAACATAATAAAATGATAATAACACCAACAAACCTCCCACATTATCATTAATGATTTATGAAATCTACAGTTTTTATTTATTTCTTGTTGTTGTTATAAATGCTTTCATTTATTTATTTACTTGTTAAAATTTTACTCTCTTTTAGCATACGAAAAGGATAAATGAGAGAGCGAGAGGGTCTGTTTGTATTACTTCAGATTTAATACGCTTTTAATGACACTTTTACAAGCATTTATTTTAACATTTATTGCACAGTGGGTGGACTTAAATAAAATAAGCCATATAAAACAATAAACCTTAAGAATTCAATAAAACAAAAGCTCTTACTTTCACACACACAGAGATGTTAAGTGGGGAAAAATATAATAAAAAGTTGTATCTGTAGAGGCGTTACACACACCAGAATTATTATTTTAAGGATTTCAATATTAAAATATATATAAGTAACAACAGGGATAAATTATTTTTATGAGATTTTAATAGATTAAAAAGGTACCAGGGATTTTAGGGAAAATTAAGGAAACGATAATGTTTTAATATTTAAATATTTCCAATAAAGTCAAAAAAAAAAAAAAAATTGCCAGAATAAAAAATTATTTAAAATTTTTTTTTTTAAGGTTTTATTCAAATTAAACTGTCACATGCTCATCAGATCTGGCAACTGAATTATTATTATTTCAGCTAATTTTGATTTTGCATTTTATCATGAATTCGTTAACGAGAGTGCAAATTTACTGCAATAATCTAAGATCTATTCCACGGCGAGTTCATTTTCAGGTGGCGTTGGAAGCACAACTGAGCTACATTATTTTCTTACTTAGAGAGAAGAGTGTCAAAATTTGCTTGTGTTTCTGACATATGAACCAACGAAAGTAACAAATAACATAGAATGTTGTGTTTTTGGTGTGTTACTTGTTTTAGTATCGCCACCACCGTTTACATTAATTCGCCTTGATCTGTTCGCTATTATTACCGTGTGCTACATTCATTACAAGGTAAACACAATCGTCAATCTACTTCAAATTGAACTGGAAGTCAAGATGGGTTAAATCGTAATTATTTTGTTAAGCGCTTTGGCTCAATACTTATAGCAGTAAGCATAGCTACAGCATTTTAAGTGCGATAGATACACAAGAAATGCAACAGTTCGTGCTACTTGCACAAAAAAATCACTGATTGATGCCTTTTATGGGCTTGTATTACCAAAAAAACTGAATGTCCCGATGAAAATAAATTGGGACATGATCTACAATTCTCTAGATAAAACATTTGCAATGCATTTTTTTTTTCAAAATAATTCAGTAAGGTAACATTATGAGGACCACTGCACAGTGGAAGATTTGTGAAAAAAATGAAAATTACTCTGGATTTTGTAAACGGTTAGTCCGATTGATTGATTTTAGGTAGCAATTACACAGAAAAAACTTTTTCACCAATCAAAGCATTATTCAAAAATAAATTAGTTTTAATTAAAAATGTAATCAAATGAATTAAACGTTGTATCAAGTGAATTTGTGAATTTGTTTACTGGTGCAAATTAATAGTATCAATTAAACGTTTAATTCACTTCATTAAATTTTTTAATAAAAACTGGGGCCAGATTGCCGCATTCGATATCGATCGAAATTACAACACAATTTAAATGGGAATTTCGATCGATATCGAATGCCGTAATTTGGCCCCTGATTTAATTTTTGATCAATGCTTTAATTGGTGAAAAATTTTTTTCTGTGTAATGACTGCATTCGAGTTTAGTTTTTGGGATTTTAGGTCCATAGGCCTTTCAGATGGGGCACCATAGGTTTCCAAAATAAAAAATAAGGGACCTTGGGTATTAAAAAATTGAAAACGATCAAGAATTTGAAATTTTGACCCTGATCGGACCTTTTTACTTAAAAAATTAAGAAAATTGGATTCCATCAATAACAGCCGCGGTGTGACATATACCAATAACGTACTTCAAAAAAACCTCCTTAAGCACTGATATTAAACGAAAATTGAACTACAGTTCTGATCAGAAAGTCATGGTCACAATTAGCCAATATTTGACAATCAACACGTAACTACTATTTTTATTTAATATAAGTTTGATTTAACATATTTTTTATATTAATAGATTTATTGAAACTAAAGTTTCTTGAGAATTTTTTTTTTTTTTTTTTTTTTTTTTTGTTAAAATAAATAAATATTTAGTTTTGAAAAGTAGGATTTTACGCAAGGCGAATTCATTTTTCAGATGGCGTTGAAAGCACAGTTGTGCTACTTTTTTTTCTTCATTAGAGAGAGAAACGTCAAAAGTTGATTGTGTTTTTGACATATCGATCATCGAAAGCAACAAAAAAATACATTGTTGTGTTTTTGGTGTTGTTACTTGTTGTAGTATCGACACCACCGTTAAAATGAATTCGCCTTGATTTTACGTATAAAATTTTTTTAACTTACCAAACTAGGAATTTTCATTTATTTATACTCTTATTATACAACTCACCTGAAAGAAATGAAATAATAATTCAAATTAGTTTTTGTTTTCAATAAATTCAAATAATTTAACAATAATATTAAATTATTAAAAAATAATGCATTAGGAAAAAAAACCAACAAAATATTTAAAATAAATATCATTCTATAAGGATCAGATAAGAAATTTTGATGTTATTTTACAAGATCCATTGAGCAAATGACTCTATAAGTTTCAAACACAAGAGCTTAATTGTAAAAAAAATAGTCACCAATAGGCACACCAATCTCTGCGGCAAGAGCTCAGTGGCAGAGCGAAATATGATTTACCGATGGTGCGAAACAGACAAATGGTGCACCTGCCATTTTATAGTGGAACGATCTTAACCAGTGGGTGATTCGAATATGAATTGTTTACAAATTAATCTACTTTACAGCAAAAAAAAAAAACGAAAAATCTGGGTTACTGCCCGTTTTTACAAAATGAAAACAAGTGAGTTACACGTTGCTTAAAAGCCAAAAAGTTGTTCTTCTTACATTAAACCAATTAAACACTAGTTATCGAATCAATTACAAGAACATTTAATCACTTAATTTCAACAAATTTTACTTCTTTTTTTAAAAACTTTTCATTACAACTCTTTTCTTTTGTCATTCAAATCACTTTAATGTAACTAAAAAATTAAGTTTTATAAAATGAAAAATATCCTTCTTAAAAATTTTAACAAGTAAATTCAAGCAACTGTAACTGTATCTCTTTCCTGATGTCAATTCTTCCCCAATTCTTTTCTTTTTTTTTATCAAATTCATCTGAAATTTGTGACTAATAACATTTAACAAATATTTACTTAATTTTATTTTTTTTTATTCTCAATTTAATTGTGAGTTGTTGCTTAGGCGGTGTTCGCTCATTAGTATTCTTATTTGGCAACATTAAATGGTAATAAACAACCATAAAGTTAAAAGCAAACACAACAACTGTCACAGCAACAACAAAGTTAAGCAACAACAACATGTATTAAGCAATAACACAACTTTAAGAAAAAAGAAAAATAAATAAATAAAATACAATACACGAGAAAAAAATAAAAAATAAGAAACAATTTCGCACAATGGGGCGGTATTCATTATGTTTGACAATAAATGAAATTAACATATTCGCACAATAAAAATCTCAACAGAGAATGACTTAAAAATGGTGAAATAAAAACTTAAAGACAAACAAACATTCGCATTTGTTTGTATTTGAAAAAATAAAAACTAAGCAAATTTATTGGGTGGGAGAGAAAGAAATTTCGGGCATGGCTGGCAAGGAAATTTCTGTGGCCGTATGGAAAAACTAGTTAACTCCACTTTTTGCGTGTTTCATTTACTATCACTCTGTCAGATCGAAATTTTAATATAGTTTCTCATTTAAAAGTTATTTGAAAAACAAAAATCAGAAAAATACCAATTTTTATGTAAAAACTAGATAACTCCATACATTTTTTGAAAAAACAAGGTAACTCCATTATGTCTTAAGAAACAGAATAATTGGAAGTTAAAAACGACGTTGTGTCGATAACTAAGAGAAAAAGAGCGAAATAGAAAAAATTCGGGTCACAAGCTCTTTGGGTCAAAATTTTAAACCTAAAATTTGCCACTCCCGATAAATCAAAGAATTTTATAGAATATAGAATTTAATATCATTTCTGAAGTTCTTGATATATAGAATAGGACTGCCAAACACCCGAAATCTTTCCGAGTAATAGTTTTTAACCCATAAAGATCTACCGTACTCTATGTGGTACAGTAACTTTGAAAAAGCTTTCGACTTACCAAATAATATTTTTTTATGTTGCAAAGATAAGACAGTGTTTTTGGTCAGCTAAACTAAAAACTAAAAAATAATTTTATAACCCATAAACTGGCCTATGAATTTCATAAAATCAAGAAGGGTAAGCCATAAAGGGTAAACGTTATATTTCAGTTTCTGCATAAAAACAGACAAAAACTCGGCTTATCTATAAATTTAAAATTGTAACATTACTGACAGATTCAAAACTGCACAGCCTAAACGCCTGAAGCTAAAAACTGAAATTTAGCGAGGAGGTTGGTCTCTCACCAACTAAGACGGGATTTTTTAAAATTCGAAAAAATTCGAAAAATACAAAAAAATGCAATAGTTATCGCTGTTCTTTAGAAAAATAAGCGGACAGGTGTCAGGTACTTTTTTGAAATTCGCCCCTTTTAGGGAGTTAACTGGTGAAACATGTATTTAGGAACTTTTTTTGTCACCCCATCTATCATCTACCAATAAACATAAAATATAAAGTTTATATCACATTTGAGTTCAAATATGAATTCGGTGCTTTTTGGAAATCGAACATTAATTTTTGAGCTCCCACTACAATATTGTAATTTCTAATACTTTAATGGGGGAAAAAAGTTCCAAAAAGAGGGAAACGGGAAACTAAATTCCTTTCCTTAACTTTTTGTTTTACAAGTGAAACTTTCTTTGAATATATGTTGTTAATATTTT
Source organism: Pollenia griseotomentosa (assembly GCA_963931875.1). Classification (NCBI taxonomy): domain Eukaryota; kingdom Metazoa; phylum Arthropoda; class Insecta; order Diptera; family Polleniidae; genus Pollenia; species Pollenia griseotomentosa. Next base: position 187,519,897 of record OZ007561.1, read on the forward strand.
ACATATAAACATAAAATGCAACATGCAACGTCCTCACGCTGAGAAAAAACATGATTAATGAGTAGTCACTACTATCATTATTGTTCATATTTGCCTAATATGTTTACCCTAATAAGTTTATTATATATAGTCCTAATATAACTTGAAAAAATATTTTTTGTCCTCAACATTCTTAAAATGACAACAATAATATTACATGGTGTTTTAAACCTAAAAAGTTACAAGTGGGTGAAGATAAATACGCCGAGTTAAATATGTTTTATGACGTAAAACGTTACGTTATTAAAAACATAGCTGAGCTACGCGTAGCTGATTAAAAACATAGCTCAGCTACGTTTTTATTAATTTTTTTTTTAATTTTGACCGGTGTATCCGGTTTACATTTTTTTAAATTGTGACCGAACCAAAAAAGATTACGGAACGGGAGGGTATTCATTTTATAGGTAATTAGCTCTACATTCGTAATCTTTAAAGAAAATTTATGAAATATACATTTTTCTATTTTTAAAAAATTATTTTAATTTCTGCTAGAGTATCTGGGAGGGATTTTTTTAAATTCCGACCGAACCAAAAAAGATTACGGAACGGGAGGGTATTCATTTAATAGGTAATTAGCTCTACATTCGTAATCTTTAAAGAAAATTTATGAAATATAAATTTTTCTATTTTTAAAAAATTATTTTAATTTCCGCTAGAGTATCTGGGAGGGATTTTTTTAAATTCCGACCGAACCAAAAAAGATTACGGAACGGGAGGGTATTCATTTTATAGGTAATTAGCTCTACATTCGTAATCTTTAAAGAAAATTTATGAAATATAAATTTTTCTATTTTTAAAAAATTATTTTAATTTCCGCTAGAGTATCTGGGAGGGATTTTTTTAAATTCCGACCGAACCAAAAAAGATTACGGAACGGGAGGGTATTCATTTTATAGGTAATTAGCTCTACATTCGTAATCTTTAAAGAAAATTTATGAAATATAAATTTTTCTATTTTTAAAAAATTATTTTAATTTCCGCTAGAGTATCTGGGAGGGATTTTTTTAAATTCCGACCGAACCAAAAAAGATTACGGAACGGGAGGGTATTCATTTTATAGGTAATTAGCTCTACATTCGTAATCTTTAAAGAAAATTTATGAAATATAAATTTTTCTATTTTTAAAAAATTATTTTAATTTCCGCTAGAGTATCTGGGAGGGATTTTTTTAAATTCCGACCGAACCAAAAAAGATTACGGAACGGGAGGGTATTCATTTTATAGGTAATTAGCTCTACATTCGTAATCTTTAAAGAAAATTTATGAAATATAAATTTTTCTATTTTTAAAAAATTATTTTAATTTCCGCTAGAGTATCTGGGAGGGATTTTTTTAAATTCCGACCGAACCAAAAAAGATTACGGAACGGGAGGGTATTCATTTTATAGGTAATTAGCTCTACATTCGTAATCTTTAAAGAAAATTTATGAAATATAAATTTTTCTATTTTTAAAAAATTATTTTAATTTCTGCTAGAGTATCTGGGAGGGATTTTTTTAAATTCCGACCGAACCAAAAAAGATTACGGAACGGGAGGGTATTCATTTTATAGGTAATTAGCTCTACATTCGTAATCTTTAAAGAAAATTTATGAAATATAAATTTTTCTATTTTTAAAAAATTATTTTAATTTCTGCTAGAGTATCTGGGAGGGATTTTTTTAAATTCCGACCGAACCAAAAAAGATTACGGAACGGGAGGGTATTCATTTTATAGGTAATTAGCTCTACATTCGTAATCTTTAAAGAAACTTTATGAAATATAAATTTTTCTATTTTTAAAAAATTATTTTAATTTCTGCTAGAGTATCTGGGAGGGATTTTTTTAAATTCCGACCGAACCAAAAAAGATTACGGAACGGGAGGGTATTCATTTTATAGGTAATTAGCTCTTCATTCGTAATCTTTAAAGAAAATTTATGAAATATAAATTTTTCTATTTTTAAAAAATTATTTTAATTTCCGCTAGAGTATCTGGGAGGGATTTTTTTAAATTCCGACCGAACCAAAAAAGATTACGGAACGGGAGGGTATTCATTTTATAGGTAATTAGCTCTACATTCGTAATCTTTAAAGAAAATTTATGAAATATAAATTTTTCTATTTTTAAAAAATTATTTTAATTTCTGCTAGAGTATCTGGGAGGGATTTTTTTAAATTCCGACCGAACCAAAAAAGATTACGGAACGGGAGGGTATTCATTTTATAGGTAATTAGCTCTACATTCGTAATCTTTAAAGAAAATTTATGAAATATAAATTTTTCTATTTTTAAAAAATTATTTTAATTTCCGCTAGAGTATCTGGGAGGGATTTTTTTAAATTCCGACCGAACCAAAAAAGATTACGGAACGGGAGGGTATTCATTTTATAGGTAATTAGCTCTACATTCGTAATCTTTAAAGAAAATTTATGAAATATAAATTTTTCTATTTTTAAAAAATTATTTTAATTTCCGCTAGAGTATCTGGGAGGGATTTTTTTAAATTCCGACCGAACCAAAAAAGATTACGGAACGGGAGGGTATTCATTTTATAGGTAATTAGCTCTACATTCGTAATCTTTAAAGAAAATTTATGAAATATAAATTTTTCTATTTTTAAAAAATTATTTTAATTTCCGCTAGAGTATCTGGGAGGGATTTTTTTAAATTCCGACCGAACCAAAAAAGATTACGGAACGGGAGGGTATTCATTTTATAGGTAATTAGCTCTACATTCGTAATCTTTAAAGAAAATTTATGAAATATAAATTTTTCTATTTTTAAAAAATTATTTTAATTTCTGCTAGAGTATCTGGGAGGGATTTTTTTAAATTCCGACCGAACCAAAAAAGATTACGGAACGGGAGGGTATTCATTTTATAGGTAATTAGCTCTACATTCGTAATCTTTAAAGAAACTTTATGAAATATAAATTTTTCTATTTTTAAAAAATTATTTTAATTTCTGCTAGAGTATCTGGGAGGGATTTTTTTAAATTCCGACCGAACCAAAAAAGATTACGGAACGGGAGGGTATTCATTTTATAGGTAATTAGCTCTACATTCGTAATCTTTAAAGAAAATTTATGAAATATAAATTTTTCTATTTTTAAAAAATTATTTTAATTTCCGCTAGAGTATCTGGGAGGGATTTTTTTAAATTCCGACCGAACCAAAAAAGATTACGGAACGGGAGGGTATTCATTTTATAGGTAATTAGCTCTACATTCGTAATCTTTAAAGAAAATTTATGAAATATAAATTTTTCTATTTTTAAAAAATTATTTTAATTTCCGCTAGAGTATCTGGGAGGGATTTTTTTAAATTCCGACCGAACCAAAAAAGATTACGGAACGGGAGGGTATTCATTTTATAGGTAATTAGCTCTACATTCGTAATCTTTAAAGAAAATTTATGAAATATAAATTTTTCTATTTTTAAAAAATTATTTTAATTTCTGCTAGAGTATCTGGGAGGGATTTTTTTAAATTCCGACCGAACCAAAAAAGATTACGGAACGGGAGGGTATTCATTTTATAGGTAATTAGCTCTACATTCGTAATCTTTAAAGAAACTTTATGAAATATAAATTTTTCTATTTTTAAAAAATTATTTTAATTTCTGCTAGAGTATCTGGGAGGGATTTTTTTAAATTCCGACCGAACCAAAAAAGATTACGGAACGGGAGGGTATTCATTTTATAGGTAATTAGCTCTACATTCGTAATCTTTAAAGAAAATTTATGAAATATAAATTTTTCTATTTTTAAAAAATTATTTTAATTTCCGCTAGAGTATCTGGGAGGGATTTTTTTAAATTCCGACCGAACCAAAAAAGATTACGGAACGGGAGGGTATTCATTTTATAGGTAATTAGCTCTACATTCGTAATCTTTAAAGAAAATTTATGAAATATAAATTTTTCTATTTTTAAAAAATTATTTTAATTTCCGCTAGAGTATCTGGGAGGGATTTTTTTAAATTCCGACCGAACCAAAAAAGATTACGGAACGGGAGGGTATTCATTTTATAGGTAATTAGCTCTACATTCGTAATCTTTAAAGAAAATTTATGAAATATAAATTTTTCTATTTTTAAAAAATTATTTTAATTTCTGCTAGAGTATCTGGGAGGGATTTTTTTAAATTCCGACCGAACCAAAAAAGATTACGGAACGGGAGGGTATTCATTTTATAGGTAATTAGCTCTACATTCGTAATCTTTAAAGAAAATTTATGAAATATAAATTTTTCTATTTTTAAAAAATTATTTTAATTTCTGCTAGAGTATCTGGGAGGGATTTTTTTAAATTCCGACCGAACCAAAAAAGATTACGGAACGGGAGGGTATTCATTTTATAGGTAATTAGCTCTACATTCGTAATATTTAAAGAAAATTTATGAAATATAAATTTTTCTATTTTTAAAAAATTATTTTAATTTCTGCTAGAGTATCTGGGAGGGATTTTTTTAAATTCCGACCGAACCAAAAAAGATTACGGAACGGGAGGGTATTCATTTTATAGGTAATTAGCTCTACATTCGTAATCTTTAAAGAAACTTTATGAAATATAAATTTTTCTATTTTTAAAAAATTATTTTAATTTCTGCTAGAGTATCTGGGAGGGATTTTTTTAAATTCCGACCGAACCAAAAAAGATTACGGAACGGGAGGGTATTCATTTTATAGGTAATTAGCTCTACATTCGTAATCTTTAAAGAAAATTTATGAAATATAAATTTTTCTATTTTTAAAAAATTATTTTAATTTCCGCTAGAGTATCTGGGAGGGATTTTTTTAAATTCCGACCGAACCAAAAAAGATTACGGAACGGGAGGGTATTCATTTTATAGGTAATTAGCTCTACATTCGTAATCTTTAAAGAAAATTTATGAAATATAAATTTTTCTATTTTTAAAAAATTATTTTAATTTCTGCTAGAGTATCTGGGAGGGATTTTTTTAAATTCCGACCGAACCAAAAAAGATTACGGAACGGGAGGAAAGTAGAGCTAATTGCCAATATTGGCCATATAAGCTCATAAATATAATGGAAAATCGCATATATGTATAAAAACTTCAGAGGTCCATAGATTTAAAACTATTCGTTTCCGAGACTTCTTTCTTTTATAATTCATTTTTATTTTTAAACTTTCTATCACTCTACATATTTAATTTTAATTTTGTTTAGAACTGCATTGGAAAACTAGGTTTGTTCCAAATTTTGTTAAATTATATAAGTTAAATGAAATAAAAGTTTTCGTCGTTTATCTTTTACATGCTGTTAATAAAATATTATTCATTTAAAAAATTACATACCAATGCAAATATTTATTTTGATTAATTAATTTTATCTTCAATAAAAACTTTAAATGGTAAAATAATCTTTCTTTTATTAAATTACTTTTTTTCAGTGTACTACTCATGTAGTAATCAGAGTTGCATTGTTTTGGCAATTTTTCTTTTTTGTTTTTATAGATGATTAAGCCATAGAATTCAGCAATAGCTAACAGTAATACAAGGCCCATTGAAAAGGTCTGCGCAAGAAGCCTGATGTTCATTGTTTATGTTCTTTTTAGTTGTCAACATGTGCATGTATACGTTTGTGGTATGCCACACATACACGTTTTTTCCTTTTGCTTTGTATATGTGGTAGTAAATTTTTGACAACTAAAAAGAATCGTTTTTTGTTTTTGTACAAGTAAGCAGACCTAATAGATGGGCCTTGCAGTAATAAACATACGATACCAACAAACATGCAGTGCAACAGGCTTTTTGTTTTCACATTCTTAGCCCAGAATTCGTAAGTCTAAATTTACACGTTTCATCTTTTGATGTTCAACTTTTTTTCAATTCCCTTTCAAAGATGCCAATATAATCACACGCAGCAATCGGTTTCAACTTTTTTCGGTTCAAAACAACAACAATTTTATTTACAGCGAATCAAAGAGAAAAAAAAAGAAAAAAATTACATGCAGCCATTGTTGTGCATATATCAACGAATAAAAACACAAAGCGTACTGCCCGAGTACAGGCATCTCCGTACTAACCCCCTTTCTTCTTTCTTCTCTCACCTAAAAACATAAGAGTTGAGCATCAAAAGATGAAACGTGTGAAAGCAGACTAACACTGCTTGTTGTATTTAAAATACATATTTACATATAAATAAAAAATTATATAAAGCAAGAAATGGTACAAAAACTGAGGAACAGTACCCAATACACTTAAAATGACAAGAAAACAAAGAAAACGAGATTTGCAAAATAAAATTGTATAGTATATTTGAATTTGTTTCGCATCTTCGTCGCACCATAATTTATCTAATTTTCTTTATATCATGATTCGTGCGCCTTGTAGCTGAGTTGCATTTTTTTGCGCCTTTTGTTTTAAAGCTGATTACAGGGTTGTCAAATTTTTTTGAGCTCCACCGCCAAACCGGATGTCAGAAATCGCCAAACGTCAATTTTGTTTAGTTTTTGTATTTTTTTTTTTAATTAAATTTTGAATACCAAAAAAGCTATTACAATATTTCATTAAAAAATCGCCAAAAACTGAGAAAAAATACAAAAAAGTCGACAAAAGTAAATTTTGTTTAGTTTCTGTTGTTTTTTTTTAGAAATAACATAAAATGGAGATCATATATTTAGTTAAAAAAACTAAAATTTACTACCCAAGTCTATAAGATCGTACACTTCAGGCTCATCGATTTCATAACTTGGAGGCAACACGATCAAGTTTTGCCTTTCAATTCGCAATACACTCTCACCATTTTACTTAAACACTCACACTTTTTAAATTGACTACGAGATTGCTTTCAGTTTTACCTTTCCATGTGTTTAGCAATTTAACGTTCAATTTAACAGCTGATTACAATGTTGTCTTTATAAATTGTTTTCTTGATGACATCTTGAAAGTTAACTGATTAAAAATTAAAAATTGCCTACGTCACAGCTTTCAATTTTTGGAAATTTTGACAAACAGTATATGTAAGAAAGATTTACAGGTATGTGTTGAAAATCGATCGATTTCAAAACGAACGTTTTTAAAAGGTGTGATGAATTTCGAGGGATTTTAAAATCCATTTCTGAATTATAGTCTTAAATTTTCGTTCAGAATACACTTCAGTTAACGTATATAATATAAAATTTACAAGAATAAAGACTGAAAATAAAAGAAATATGCATTTAAAATCCATTTTAAAAGATACTGAAAACGATTTTTTCGGTTTCAAATCGATTCGTTTTTAAAATCGATTTCCATCACATACCTGTTAATCGTGTGGCTGCAGGGTTACTGCTGTTTTGACCTGCATACATACTATTAGAATTAAATAGTGACTGAACATAAAATGCATTTAAAATAATAACAAAACAAAAATCATATGAAAAGAAGTTGTCATTTTTTTTTAATTAGTAATGATAACAAATTCTTAAATAAAATCGCTGAAGTAATATAAATGGTAAAAATAGCAGTTATATCAAAAATCGCCAAAAAAAAACGTCGCCAGTCGCCAAATGGAAAACCCATCGGCAAACACTTTTCAAAATCGGCACGTTTGGCGAGAAATCGCAATATCTGACAGCCCTGGCTGATAAAGCCATATAACTAGAGGGTTACACGATCAAGTTTTGCTTAACAAGTTTTAATACTGTCACACTTTTCTACCAATACACTCATACTTTTAAAAATTGAAACGAACTTGCCTTTAAAATTCTCTTTCCAGAGAGTGCTTCAATTTACGTTCAAGAAAACAGCTGATTTCAAGGTTAGTGAGCAAATTTTTCGTTTGCCTTTATAAATTGTTTTCTTGATGACATCTTGAATGTAAATTGCTCAAAAATTGAATGCAGCCTACGTCACAACTTTCAATTTTTGTTAATTTTGACAAATAGTATATGTAAAAGACTATCAAGAAAATCTTGATCGTGTGGCTGCACTGTAATTCAGCAATATTTACAATAGAGTTCCAATATTTCATAACTTTTCTTATCCACAGACGAAGCAACATCTAAAATAAAGTAACCAAAAGCGAAAAAAGTAACCAAAATTATTTTGTATCAAAAGAACTTTTTTATTCGTACTTCAGTTTAAATTTTGTGAGTCTAAATAAGAAATAGTATTTGTTTGTATCTTGTTGGCTCATAAACCGCTTGACCGATTTTTTTTAAAGTTTTGACAGTATATATCCGATGGTCTGGAAAGAACAATAGGCTATATAATTTTTAGTAGAAGCACCTCTTTCTATACAAAATTAACACTTATTTTCGTCAATTTTTTGTTTTTGCTTTCAATGTAATTCTTGGACGTTGCGTTGCGTTTTACATAATTAGGGCCAAAATTTTTGATATTTTATGATTTCAAACACAATGTTTCATCGTGTGCGGCGATGTTGACTGTTTTTTATTTCTCATTTTGTTGAGAGCGGAAAATAGCAACAATTGCAAATTATGAGTATCGAAAAACAATTATAATTGAATATAAGAATTTTCCAATTTGTGGGTCATAAAATGTGATAGGTATAAAAAAAATTAATAATTTTTTTTTGTTTTGTTGTAGTATAGACAACTGAATCATGAAGGAACGTTGTTTGAATATCATTACAATAAAATATGAATATCATTACTCATAATTTATTCTCTCTTATTTTTGTATATGGTTTAATCTTTTCTTATATTTTTGAATGTTTAATATTTGAGTAAATGTTGTGCACTTTAAATAAAGGCAAACAAGTGAATTATTCAAAGCAGACCTCCACTACACACGCATCAACATAAAGTGAAACATGTCAATGTTTCAAGTAATGTAACCTCGTCTGTGGACGGCATTATTCCTGGTTTGAACCAGCGCTGCCAGAAGTAAGATTTTACCTTATTTTTTAAGATTTTTTAACCGAAAAAAGATTTTAAGATTTTTTCTCCAAAAACAAGACTTTTTGTTGTGTCAAGACGAAGGTTCAATTCAAAAAAAAATTCTTTGTTCACATTTGAAAATTTAAAACTTAATAATGCATATTTGCGGTTTACTGAAACAAAAATATCTTAAAAAGCAACCTTTTTCTTTTGCAAAACAGAAAATATTGCAAGTTAGACTAAGGTTCGCAAAAATTAAATAATAGCAAAGACATTTAATGGAAACATTTTTAATCCGAAAAGGTAATTTTAAGTGCATCGAAATACATATTGATATGTTTTATTTAAAGGTTATTTTCTATTTTTTAAATAAGATGGTTGAAGATATTGTGGTAAGATACTAATTTGTGGCGACTCCAAATAAAAAAAGTGCATGGGATTATAGAACATGGGCAAAAAGACAAAAAAATAATATGCAAAATCTTGGCACACCCGTTTGAATCCTTTAATTATTTTTTCGTCTTATTTTTCGATTTTCTGTCAACCTATATATTTTGTTTCTTATTTAGAACTGCGTCCGTACACTACATTTGTTACTAGTTTTTTTTATTAAACTTTTATTTTTCAAATATCCTTTGTTCATGGTTAAAAAGTCAACAAAAATTAATTTATTGTTGTTACAATTTAGCAGTTGGTTGACAAAAATTAAAAGCTCGTCGGGTTAGGATGAACTATTTTGTAAAATATGCAACGTTGTTTTTATTATTTATATTTATTATTTTCCAAAAATAAGATTTTTTCTTCAAAAATAAGATTTTTTTTTGTTGAAATTAAGATTTTTTGCTGAAAATTTCTGGCAGCCCTGGTTTGAACCGTTATATTTATTCAGCTATTGTGATGTACATACTCATTAAACTGATTAGCGTGTAAAAATTATCTATTAATTTTAAAATTTAAAATGCGTTTAGAAGACAAAAATTTTGTTCCTTCTTTAAAGATTACGAATGTAGAGCTAATTACCTATAAAATGAATACCCTCCCGTTCCGTAATCTTTTTTGGTTCGGTCGGAATTTAAAAAAATCCCTCCCAGATACTCTAGCAGAAATTAAAATAATTTTTTAAAAATAGAAAAATTTATATTTCATAAATTTTCTTTAAAGATTACGAATGTAGAGCTAATTACCTATAAAATGAATACCCTCCCGTTCCGTAATCTTTTTTGGTTCGGTCGGAATTTAAAAAAATCCCTCCCAGATACACCAGGGGAAATTAAAATAATTTTTTAAAAATAGAAAAATTTATATTTCATAAATTTTCTTTAAAGATTACGAATGTAGAGCTAATTACCTATAAAATGAATACCCTCCCGTTCCGTAATCTTTTTTGGTTCGGTCGGAATTTAAAAAAATCCCTCCCAGATACTCTAGCGGAAATTAAAATAATTTTTTAAAAATAGAAAAATTTATATTTCATAAATTTTCTTTAAAGATTACGAATGTAGAGCTAATTACCTATAAAATGAATACCCTCCCGTTCCGTAATCTTTTTTGGTTCGGTCGGAATTTAAAAAAATCCCTCCCAGATACTCTAGCAGAAATTAAAATAATTTTTTAAAAATAGAAAAATTTATATTTCATAAAGTTTCTTTAAAGATTACGAATGTAGAGCTAATTACCTATAAAATGAATACCCTCCCGTTCCGTAATCTTTTTTGGTTCGGTCGGAATTTAAAAAAATCCCTCCCAGATACTCTAGCAGAAATTAAAATAATTTTTTAAAAATAGAAAAATTTATATTTCATAAATTTTCTTTAAAGATTACGAATGTAGAGCTAATTACCTATAAAATGAATACCCTCCCGTTCCGTAATCTTTTTTGGTTCGGTCGGAATTTAAAAAAATCCCTCCCAGATACTCTAGCGGAAATTAAAATAATTTTTTAAAAATAGAAAAATTTATATTTCATAAATTTTCTTTAAAGATTACGAATGTAGAGCTAATTACCTATAAAATGAATACCCTCCCGTTCCGTAATCTTTTTTGGTTCGGTCGGAATTTAAAAAAATCCCTCCCAGATACTCTAGCGGAAATTAAAATAATTTTTTAAAAATAGAAAAATTTATATTTCATAAATTTTCTTTAAAGATTACGAATGTAGAGCTAATTACCTATAAAATGAATACCCTCCCGTTCCGTAATCTTTTTTGGTTCGGTCGGAATTTAAAAAAATCCCTCCCAGATACTCTAGCGGAAATTAAAATAATTTTTTAAAAATAGAAAAATTTATATTTCATAAATTTTCTTTAAAGATTACGAATGTAGAGCTAATTACCTATAAAATGAATACCCTCCCGTTCCGTAATCTTTTTTGGTTCGGTCGGAATTTAAAAAAATCCCTCCCAGATACTCTAGCAGAAATTAAAATAATTTTTTAAAAATAGAAAAATTTATATTTCATAAATTTTCTTTAAAGATTACGAATGTAGAGCTAATTACCTATAAAATGAATACCCTCCCGTTCCGTAATCTTTTTTGGTTCGGTCGGAATTTAAAAAAATCCCTCCCAGATACTCTAGCGGAAATTAAAATAATTTTTTAAAAATAGAAAAATTTATATTTCATAAATTTTCTTTAAAGATTACGAATGAAGAGCTAATTACCTATAAAATGAATACCCTCCCGTTCCGTAATCTTTTTTGGTTCGGTCGGAATTTGAAAAAATTCCTACCAGATACACCAGGGGAAATTAAAATAATTTTTTAAAAATAGAAAAATTTATATTTCATAAATTTTCTTTAAAGATTACGAATGTAGAGCTAATTACCTATAAAATGAATACCCTCCCGTTCCGTAATCTTTTTTGGTTCGGTCGGAATTTAAAAAAATCCCTCCCAGATACTCTAGCGGAAATTAAAATAATTTTTTAAAAATAGAAAAATTTATATTTCATAAATTTTCTTTAAAGATTACGAATGAAGAGCTAATTACCTATAAAATGAATACCCTCCCGTTCCGTAATCTTTTTTGGTTCGGTCGGAATTTAAAAAAATCCCTCCCAGATACTCTAGCAGAAATTAAAATAATTTTTTAAAAATAGAAAAATTTATATTTCATAAAGTTTCTTTAAAGATTACGAATGTAGAGCTAATTACCTATAAAATGAATACCCTCCCGTTCCGTAATCTTTTTTGGTTCGGTCGGAATTTAAAAAAATCCCTCCCAGATACTCTAGCAGAAATTAAAATAATTTTTTAAAAATAGAAAAATTTATATTTCATAAATTTTCTTTAAAGATTACGAATGTAGAGCTAATTACCTATAAAATGAATACCCTCCCGTTCCGTAATCTTTTTTGGTTCGGTCGGAATTTAAAAAAATCCCTCCCAGATACTCTAGCGGAAATTAAAATAATTTTTTAAAAATAGAAAAATTTATATTTCATAAATTTTCTTTAAAGATTACGAATGTAGAGCTAATTACCTTTAAAATGAATACCCTCCCGTTCCGTAATCTTTTTTGGTTCGGTCGGAATTTAAAAAAATCCCTCCCAGATACTCTAGCGGAAATTAAAATAATTTTTTAAAAATAGAAAAATTTATATTTCATAAATTTTCTTTAAAGATTACGAATGTAGAGCTAATTACCTATAAAATAAATACCCTCTCATTCCGTAATCTTTTTTGGTTCGGTCACAATTTAAAAAAATGTAAACCGGATACACCGGTCAAAATTAAAAAAAAAATTAATAAAAACGTAGCTGAGCTATGTTTTTAATCAGCTACGCGTAGCTCAGCTATGTTTTTAATAACGTAACGTTTTACGTCATAAAACATATTTAACTCGGCGTATTTATCTTCACCCACTTAAAAGTTACTCTGATCTAGCTAAACATATTAAATTATGTGAAATTTTTGCGACTATAATATATATATTCTCAACAATACAATTAAAATCATATATAAGCTGTACACAATGGTTATGGTTAATACCATAATTTTTGTTTGCTTTAACAAACAGTCTGTGCTTATTAAGAATATACAATTTTTACCGTCCGCGAGCATCAGTTAATCGAGAAACATGAATAATTCCAAAATAATTAAGAAATTTTTCGGGGAGAAAAGTCATGCTGCCTTGCAAAACTTACGGAATAAAAATTGCTATACGTTTATGGAAACAGGTAAGTATATAAAACCTACTTCATTGAAACCGGCATAGATATTTTTTCAATTGCTGTTCAAGAGTATACATATATTAAAAAAGTGGATTTCATAATAGAAATAAAAGTAAGTTTTTGTTTAACTTTATTTTAACAAGTGTTAAATCTATGTATTCAATTTTATTTTTTAATATATGCTTTATTTTATTTATTAATATGTATTCGTATGTTATACTATGTATGTACTTTCATTATTTATGTATGTATTTTTAATAAAAAATATATTTTTGATATAAAATTTTTTATTGGTTTTATTGTGAGAACCATATAACATGTTGAAATAGACATTTTGCATGTTATTGGGAAATATAAATGGAAACATGGTTTAACCCATTTAAGCCCAAACAAAAACTACCGGACAAAAAATAAAATATTGTTTATTTTATTATTTAATTCATTACATATAAACAAAAAACAAAAAAAAATTTTTTTTTTTTTTTTTTTTTTTTGGAATTAAAGAGGTGTACCCAAATTGGCACTACGGTCACTAAAAAAAAAAAATATAAAAAAAAAGTTTTTTTTGATGTTATAGAAATTTTTGAAATTTTAGTTTATCAATAAGGTAAACATATATTGAATAATGTCAAAAACTTTGTCATAAGCCGGAAATAATGAAGTGTTCCCAAATTGGCACAGCGGGCGTAAATGGGTTAAAAGATCGTTTGCATTCTTCTTCGGAACATAATAATATGTTTGAGACAAAAATTATCTATAACGTTATGTCTGAACATATATTGTTACTTAAGACGTGTTTGACACAATCATAACCACAACCATAAATGATAGTTTGAGTTTGTGATTGCATCAACCATGTTTTTTCTTTGCGTGCTGAGTGAATAAGAACCTGTGAGTGAATTTTTTGGTACTCTTTGTTCTTTAACTGGTATTTTTTGAAATTCCGTTAGTATTGTACCTAAAAAAATTAAATTAAACATGTAAGGTCCTCAGTGGACCTTTTTTACTTATTTGTTCTTTGACTGGTAGGTACTTTTTTCAATTTTCGTTAAAATTGCACCTATAAACATAAAATTAAACACCCAATGCCATGAAAGAAACATAAACTTTGGCATATAAATACATATGTCCACGAAAGAAAGGAAAACGCTCACGAAGTAGCGGAATTAATGCTAGTTTTTGATATACATAGAAGCATATATATAAAAAAAAAATATTTTTTGGAAAAACTGGGTAACTTAATTTTTTCGCAAAAAAAACGGGTAAATTACAGTACTGAGTCAAATAGTTTATGTTTTTCCACAAATCATTTCTTAAGTTGTCTTAATTCCGTAAAACTTGAAGCAAAATTGAAAAAAAAAGTTTTTTCAGAAAAACTAGATAACTCCATTTTTCGAAAAAAAAACAAGATAAGTGACACTGATTCTCGGTTTTAGTGCCCAAAAATTAGTTCAATGGAACTAGAAATCTTTAACACTATTAAAAATTATGTTCTGTTTAATGCGCATGCAAAAGTAACATTAATTCATATTAAATAATAAGCGAAATATATTTAAAACTTTAAGGCCCGTTTTCACGACTTAACGATAGCTTAATGTAGGAAGTTATCGAACAGATAATGAGCTTTTAATTATCACAAGTTCCCTTTAATCTTAAAGTGAATGATAGGCTAAAGAGAGGAACGTCCTACCTTTAACTTTTGTCGTAAGGTTTTGATTTGAGATTGCCATATTATATTCACATATTTTTTATATATGGCAACTCCAATTATTCGTATATTTTGTAAATGTAAAAAAAGTACGTAGTTGCCAGTTTGTATTTTTATTTTGGCAAAAATAATCGGTATTTTCTTTAGTATTGCCACATTTTCAAAAATGTTAAGTTTATTGTATACAGAAGTTGTGAAAACGAAAAATAGTTGAAGGTAACTTTATTCCTCACTAGTGCTAAAGGTACCGTTTACTATTTCGAACTTTATAGGTAAGTCGTGAAAACGGGCCTAAGTGTGTTTTTCTCTTGTTTTCGAAAAATGGAGTTATCTAGTTTTTCCATACGGCCACAGATTTAAAGTTTCTTAGAATAAAGTTTAAATGATTAAGGACGGAACTTTAATTAACAAATCGAAATATTTGAGTCTTTTGATTCTTTGGCGCAACGAAAGAACCATGTTGGCTTAAAATAGATTATAGAATAATCTGATGTACTGGAAAAATCTTGCATGGAATGATTTAGAATATCAAATACGATTAAGTTATGGGAAATCTACGATTAAAAACTTGGGTGCTCCGCAATTATTCAAAATTTAGACTAGTTTGGTCTTATTATCAGGACTTACATTGTTAATACGATTTGTGAATAGCAGACCGTCGCTAATTGACCCACAGCATCACGGCGGGGTTATGTGGATAAGAAGGACAAAGTAGAGCAAAACAAATTAGCTTGCATATCCTTAAGAAAACGTGGCTTTAATAGTTTTGATAAATAAATAAGATCTTTAGACATCTTTGTGTTCCGATCAAAACGGCAAGAAACAAAACTTTATTGATCTTTGTTCGAAAATCGATTAGATTTTTAGTAGCCGAACCGAAATGAAACGATTGGATTAGTATGTATTTACCAAGCAATCCAGATGTTTTAAACGAGTTACTAGATTCAACCTGGTAAGTTTAAGTATCAAACAAGACTTCCCTCGACCAGTAAATGTCCGAACAGAAACTCAGTAGCTTTTTACGCTTAATGAGAGTTTCCTTAACGTGTTTTCTTCGAACTACATTCCATATTTCAGTCCATCTTACAGTGCCAAAAACGTTTTGCCGAATCTAAGAAGCATCCGTGTACCTACTTATTATACTCTATTGTCTATTCTGAAAACTGTGGTCAGCACTGTCCTAAATTAACTAAATAGAATGAAAAATTGAAATACAAATGATTAAAACATCTGTAAAGCTGCTTCGCTGTCAACAGAAATCTAGACCGTTTCTTCTTTTTACGAAAAGGGAACGTTTTAAAATCAAATTTTTTCAATAATATAGTCAGAATTGCGATTACTTCATATTAAAGTTACCCAAAGGGGAATCAAACGAAACTTTGTAGGGCTCCATTACAGTATCCCGGTCAGTTGGCAAAGGACAACTTTTTGGGAGACATCGAATGCTGATTTTTCGTGTAATGATAAAAAAAAGGATGTTGGGCTTGGGATTTCTAGGTCAGTTAAAAACTGACTGACATCTATTTGTTTTGATCGGTTCAAAACCGTTTAAAAAACTGCAGTCAAAGTAGCAAAACTGCCATTTGTTCCACTTTTTTATTTGTCATTGGCCGAAAAAAAACTATTGCTTTGATTCATTAAATGTAAACAGTCGCTGTCAAACCAACTCAAAAAGCGAAAAGTTGTACACAAACCCTGGCTAAAGTTCACTTCTTTTTACAGGTCTGTTCTGAAAATCACTTTAACTTAAATCACGTGATTTCAAATCACTTGTACATTTTAAAATCACATGTATGATATTTTGGTGTTCCGTTTTTTTGTGTTTTGGTGTGATTTTTAATTACTGAATGCACACCGAGAAATCACACTTGTGATTTTAAAAGCACGCGATTATTTACAAACCATACCCGTTAAGTCACAGTTATCAAAATAAATTGATTGTTTTAAATTATTTTGTGAATACAAGAGAATACGACGGAGATTTCCTACAAGTTTTTGTTAATCAAAGTCTTCGAATAATCTTCAAAGTTTTCTGGTCTAACACCATGCGTAATACTCAGCTCGGAAGACAAAAAAAAATCAACGGCCAATTCACATCGAAATATTAAGCATATGGCGTTAAATTGGTCACACGCTTCGGAGGCCGCCAGATTATATAGTCGAAACCGCGATTGGGTGGAACCCACAGGGAAGACCACGGAGAGTAGGCAGATCATCGCATACCTGGCGTCGTAAACTAATTACGAAGTTATTCGTATCGATAAAAGCTAGAGAAAGAGCAAACAAATTGCAGCAAATCGGACCGAATAGAATAGATTCAGGAACAAATCTAGTTTACCGACGCAGCTCCAAATAAAAAAAGTACGAAGGGTGATAGAAAATTGAAAAATAAGAAGAAAAAATTAAAAAAAAATTGTCGCAAACGCTTTGTTTTCGAGTTATGGACGTTTTTAGTTTTCATAGAAATATGTAATTTTTCCACAACATTTCTAAAGGTATATGGCTAATATTGGTATCATTTTGAAGGTTTTGACTAAATCTTTCGGGATGTATAGAATTTATTTAAACATTTTTAGCTTTTAAGCTCACATTACAGTTTTTGTGTACTAAGTGTATAATTTATTTAAATAAAATTGTAATAAAAATTTTATAAAATAACAAACACCAATGTCGGCCGGACGCAAAGAATTTCTTCTCTATGGTATAACAAACACTGGCTTCGCTAACTTAAGCTTCTCTGCATAGCCGGCCTATGGCCGGGCGCAAGGATTTTCTCCTCTATGGTATAACAAATACCGGCTTCGCTAACTAAAGCTAACTAAACCTAAAGAGGAAAATAATATGCGAATGCAAAAAAAAAATACATATTTGCAATCGTGAGCAAATTACCTTAAATTTGTGTACCCACAAATATCACTAAGTGGGCGGGGCAGTTTTTTGGTTCAAGGGGTGCACGGGCCTCAGCCCCCTTAAATTTTAATTTTGGTTTTTTTCTTTTTTTATTCTTAATCTGAAGGCATATTTTTTTATTTTTTTCGTAGCCCTATGCTGCACTTCAGCCAAATCACATTTTTCTATGAAAACTAAAAACGTCCATAACTTGAAAACTAAGCGTTTGCGGCAATATTTTTATTTAATTTTTTCTTCTTATTTTTAAATTTTCTATCCCCCTAGGTACTTTTTTTTATTTGGAGCTGCGTCGGTAAACTAGATTTAAGCCTAGATTCATTGTGGCGCCGTGTTCCCAATAGGAACCACAGGACATTATTCCATGGCATGGAGAGGAAAGAAAATGACGTTACAGCTTAAATGTTTATTTTTGGCAGGCCAAAGTAATTTAAAATTGTAGTAAGTTTCAGAACAAAGAGATTCTACTTTTTGGGATTGTTAATATTTTTCTTAATATTTTATATATTTTACCACTACCTAATATTTCTTTTTACTTAGAAACTTTGTCATGTTTTGTTAAATGTCAAAGGCAGAGAAATGGCCATAAAAATACTAAGCAACGAAAAAATTGTCTTAACGAGCAACAAGATTTTGAAAGAAAGAATAACAAAAAAAAGAGAAAAAGTGCCATAAAAATTGTCAACATGGCAAAAAACAGAATTATTTTGTACGTTTTAGAAAAAGAACACTTTACTTAGATACACACTCTGTTACCAACTACAATTAAGACCATGTAGAAAGACTCCTAAAAGTAAAATTACCTTTTAGACTAATAAACGTAAACTTATATTTTACTCTAGCACCCTGCTTTAAGCCATTTTGTGGCATGCTGCTAATCTTGTCGATTTATTTTGGAAATAAACCTGCTGTTTTTTTTTAGGTATAATTGGCTAGAAGAAGTCATAAAGGAAAAACTTTGACTACAAACAACAGTAATAGCACATCACCCAAGAAATGTGACTGCAAAAATTTATATTTTTCATGTCCTGACTCGCAGTTTTTCTTGTTTTTTTTTGGCAATATCCCCCAAAACAACTTATTTTATACAACAAGTTCAAGGTAAATCTAAATTATTGCAGGCATTAAATGTGCGAAATGGCTTTAAGCAAAAAAAAAAAAACCAAAAATGTAACAAAAGCCTTATATAACCTTTGGCTATTTAACTACAAATGTCTGCCAAAATAAAAGAAGAAAGAAATTTATTAACAAGAAAATTTGTAATTTTTCTTTTGGCTTCTGAGAACTGTATTACAAAATATTTGATTAAATCAATTTATAAGCGCAATAAATCAATTTCAAAAAGGTTTTACTTTATCAAATTTATTTGGTTTCCTTTTGTGTTGTTGACAACGGCAGCCAAAGAAATTATTTCTTAACAAAATGGCAGTTAATATTATTTGAAAAGCTGATATAAATAGCAGAGTTAGCTGAGAATTAATAGGCAAGTTAAGGCAGAAATAGCAGTCGGTATCCATCTGACATACCCACTGATCAATTGTGATACCATGGAGTTCCACTAAACAGAACCCCCCAACGTAGAACCAACCCGAGCATCTAACGAAGTTTAAAATGTGCTCCAGTTCAACGCCAGAGATATCATACAACCCGTCAAAGGTGGCGGATACCAATTCGGCCAATCGCCTTCTCGCCTCTGCAGGGCAGTGACAGAGAAGGTACCTGGAAAACATCCTCCTCATTTTCGTCGTAACAGCAGCGGAAGTAATCATAGTGTCCGACTCCCAGAAGCTTTGCCAGCCTTCTTATAAGACAGTGTCCTGTGGCAACAGATACCAAAAGTGATACATCATCCACTCTTGGTCATCAATAGTATACCCTTAATAAGTGTCCCAAGAACTGCCTTCACTGGTCCAAGAAAATAGAAAATTACCAAAATTAATGTATGAAAATAAAGAAATTTTAAACTGACTACAGGGACAGTAAAAAAATTATATAATTATTTAAAAATATATTTATGCCCAATTCTCAGGATAGTATTTAAATCTATATTAAGTTTATTTTCATATAAACTTAAATCGTATTTAAATACAGATTGATTTTTTGAGTTTTATTTGAAAAGTCTTATTTAATTAAGATAAAAGTATGGTAGCACTACTAAATACAGAAAAATATAATAAAAAAGTCAATTTATTTGCAAGGTGGTCTCAAAAAACAGCTGAATGTTATTGTTTTGCCTGCACTGAAAGAATTATGCTTCATAAATCTAATGAATCAATTTCATTAAATTTTTTTCGTTTATCCAATGAAACTATTAATTAATGTATTCAAATATTTTTTAGTTAATGAAAAAAAGTGTAACTTCATATTTTTCATGAAAAATTTCACTAAATCAATGAAAACAAGATAAAAGTTTTCAAACTTCAAAATACTTATAGCTAGAATATATTTTCTTTCTATAACTGCTGTAAAAACGTATTTTTAAATCCATTTTAAGCGATAGACATGAAAATATATGAAACAAATTGTAAATTTCAATGTAAACATCAATGAAAAAATTCATAACGATAACGAAACACTGAATTCAGCTAAATGTTAGTAAACGGTTCAAAAACATACAACGAGAAAGAAAAAACGAGAGCAAACAATTCTCACATTCTTTTTTCTTTAATTGTTAATTTAAATAAACAAAATTTACGTAGTGGTACAAGCCAGCAAAATGGAAAGAAGCAAGATGAAGGTCGTCCCGGAAAATGGAAAATGAATTAAACACAATTTACTAAAAGGTAATCTTATACAAGTAGAACATAACATGATGTAACAGAAATATATAAACGAAATAAAATTAATATAACTTGATGATTTCAAACAGGAAAAAAAATAAAATTCACAACTCAAAACGCACATTGGAATGGCTAAAATAAATAAATATATATATGGTAAGGTAAATATATGGATGAATTCATGTCATTAAACAAAATAAAATTTTTATCGGTTTTATGAAACATTTCATTAACGGGCGGCTAATGTAACATTCTTCATTAATCCAATGAAACGTTACATAGGTTGATTTTTAATGTAATTTTTCATTGGATTAATGTCAAAATCAATTGGATCTGTGAAGAAAATTCTTTCAGTGTGTTGTTGTTGTATTGTTGTCATATTGAGGCCATCTTGCTAAGGTATTCCAATGGAAACTTAAGCTAAATTTAAATGTACCACATCGGCGAATTAAGTTTTATTTAAGTGTTTAGTGAAGAAGAGAATTTTGTATTTAAAACGATTTTAAACATAAATGTGTTTTAATATCATTCCTAAAAATTGGCCATTAATAAGTCAAGTTTTTGCAATTAATTTTAAAGAAACAGAAATGTGTACACGAGTAAAGTGTTCGTTCTACTGTTTCTAAATTTCGTGTGAGAATTTTTTATAAGATTTTTCTTTTGCCTTTAATTTTTGCCAGTTCATTATTTGAAATAAATTAATTATAGCACTTAATTAAAATTAATAGCTGTTATGCTAGATTTAATCAATAACTTCATAAATACTCAATTTGAAACTGGTCTATTATATAATATTAAGACTAATTCGTTTGACATCCTGCCAGTTCTTAGTTGCTATGAGTCGCTCTCTCTCTCTCTCTCTTTCTCCTTTTGTTTGTCTGTATTCGTCGTATCTCAAGTGTATTTGTCATTGTTCATTTGTGTGCTTTCCTTCTTTGTTCACAATTCTTTTGCTGTATTTCACAAGTCATATTTGGCAAACACAACTACTTTAATGCAAAATTATTTAAAATGGCGTCTGGACAATTTTCTGGCTTTATACTTAAACGACTGTGGGGCAAGATTTTCCTATTTAATGTCTGCAAAATTTTATTTTCCATTTGTTCTTAATAAGCTTATGTATTAATGTAGAGAACAGAGAGGACGGTTTCTAAGATTGCCTGAGTAATCAAAATATTGTAGGATTTGTATTAGTTGGAATGTATACATTCAAATGTACGTATATATGTACACACATACATATATATAAATGGCCCTGGTTGTCAGTTACCCTACGGTTAGGAGGTTTATTACTAAATTAAAGATTTTGGTTGAAACAAAAATCTTTCCGTAATTTTTTTTTTTTTTTTTAATTGGTTACACTATAGTATACTTGGAGACAACAAAGTGACAGCTGATTTCTTGGGAAAGAGATTAAAGAAAAGACTTTGATTTCTCCGCATTTATAGTTACAAAGAAAATTTAATATATGGAAAAAATTTTAACTGGTTACACTTTAATATACTTAAGGACAGCAAAGTAAAACAATTTGACAAATGCATAAAAAACAAAAGCCAAAAAAGGGAATAAAAATATACTCAATTTTTTTCAAATTTATTGTCGATTGTTTAGAAAATATCAAAATAGACAATAGATTAAGAACCAACTGACTACATCACTAGTTACTTAGGTCCAGTGAAGAGGCAAGTTGCAATATAAGTATTGTAATAACAAAAAAAAAGATTTAGAGTACGTCGGAAATATAACAATAAAATTTGCCAATATTTGATCTAATACTGCCTCAAAAAAATTTACCTCGCTCTATCATTTCCAAAACTGCTGGGTATCTTTAAACTTGTAGTTTTGGCTTCGTTTTTTTTTTTTCTTCCAGTAATAACAGTCTTGCTAATGATGATTAAATTAACATTTATGAGGTCTTTTCTCAACTCTATTCTGCACCAAGTTTGTGTATTTTTAATTCAGTTTACATGTGTAACGAGTAGGAGCGGTTGGAGATGGTGGGTTGTTTATTATTGAATGTGAATTTAATGCTTAATTGGAATTTCTTAAAGTTGTAATTAAGCATTTATTGTCTGAATTTAATTCACAAATGAAACGCAGACTAAAATGAGTTTAAAACATAATTTGTAGAAACTAGCATCATTTTAATTAAAGCAGACGTTAGCAATTTACTTACACAATATTTAAACAAACTATAGCATGCCTGTTATAGATTTTTTTTTATTATTGGGGGATTCAAAAGGTGTCATAAAATCATATGTCTTAAAATAATAACATGAAAAAATACGACTGTTGTGAACAACCCCTCATAATTTAGTGTGCTATTTTGAATTTAAGTCAGCTGATTTAAAACAAATATAAAAAAATAATATATTTACCTAAAATCAAAATTTTTTTTAATTCTAATTCATGAATTAATAAATTAAATTAGATCTTTCCTGACTATTTTCCATTTTTCATACGCAAACCACAAATATTTTATTTTGTTTGTTTACCAAACATCAGAGTCCTAGGCCGATCAAATTTGACGCCGCTAGTGTTTTGTTGCAAAAAATGCTAGCCGCAGGTCAAATTCGGATGTTAGCCGGATAAAACTATACTATCAACGGCGACGGCTGCAAGATCATAGCCGCTAGGCTCAGTTGCTCGGCGCAGGTCTCTTCTGATTAATTACGACAGCACAATAAACATAGCAAGCAAAGTTTTATTAATTTAAGACACTTTTTGTTTACAAAGCAACAACAATATTTTTAAACCATTGTAAAATGTTAGAACATTATAACAATACAACATGATAGCACACCTTGTGAATACCCCATATATAATAGTTTATTTTACAGATCATATTGAAAAGAATACTATTATGCGAACTTTAAACAAAACTATAGACAACACGTCAGACTAGACTATAGTCTAGGCAACAGGCAGAACTATAAGCCAGGCTATAGTCCAGATATAGGCAGGACAATAGTCTAGATTATGGACAAGACTAAAGCCCTGACTTCTGACAATGCTATAGTCCGAACTACAGACAAGACTTTACTTCAGACTATAAAAAAACTGTAGGCCAGACTTAAGAACAGACTCTTATCTAGACAGCAGGCAGACCATAGCCCAAACTTATGACAACACTGCAGACCAAACTATAGTCCAGTCTATAAACAATAGCTTTGTCTGTAGTCAAGACTGTAAAGAAGACTATAGGCCATATTTTTGGCAAGACTGTAGTAAACTTAAGACAACACTGCTTTTTAAGCCACACACAAGTCCATTAACAAAAGCACTGTGGCGTTTAACCTAATTCGGGTACGCTGAATCCAGCCGTTTTTTTAGGTTAGCTCTTGCTTTCGAGATATACCGTTATTTCTAAAATGGAGGAAGTTGCACAACATATATATTTGCATAACTCAAAAACGCTTTAACTTATTGAAAAAAAACTAAAGAAACCGAAATTCTGCAATTTCCTTTAAGAAAAGTAAAACTGTTTTCTAATATGCGTTTTTGAAACATTTTTTTTTTTTTTTTTTTTTTTGAAATTTTTGTTTTTTAAAAATTCATAAAAATTTGGAAAACGAGGAGGCAATGCTTCTAATTTTTTGCAGACATATCAAAAAAGCAAGCGGCAATCAAAACAAGCAATAGTCGATTAAAACCTGCTAGCAACTTCATAAAACGCAATATTTGTATGGGAGCCCCCCTAGGAAGTGGTGATAAGGGGCAAGTATGTCTCGAGAAAATGTTAAGGACAAAAAATTACTTCAGGTCGCTCATACATTATATCCCACTAGGGGCGACTCCTGGGCATTTATGGGACTTTTTCTTCAATATATTTCTAGTCTGCCTTGAACATTTTGTATGGGAGCCCCCTTTAGGAATGGAGATAGCGGGTAGGTAAGTGAGAAATAAATGATTGAGATGAAAAATAAAGTGGGTTTGGTCATACATTTGACCCATCTGGGGACACTCTTGGCACTGCGGGGGCCAAATTTAAGAATTTTATTAAACCGCTATAGGTATAAATTTTTTTATTCATACTGCATCACCATGGTTGAATCCTTCCAACACATCTTTAAATTGGTAAAAGTTTTCAGCATAATACATAATTGCTTTCAACCACGTTCCCCAGGAAGACATAAATCGGGATACTTTTGTTTAAACACGACAACACGCAAAGATGCGTTTCCATAAGAAATCAATAAATAAATATCCTCGAAGTTGTCTCGTCTCTTTTGCAACATGGTGCATGGCAAAATAAAGCAATTAAAACAGAGTTTGATTTTCAAAATATGCAATCTCAGCAATATATGCAAAAATATGAATTCAAAGCAAAATATGCACTAGCAAATCGATTCCATTAAACTGCAAATTTCTTGATTTACAAAGATATTTAGCATATCGTAATCTCAGACTGACGACAACAAATATGCATTTGCTGTAAAAACCCAGGGCCTTGATTATAACACATCAAATCTCCATGACGTCCATGGCGATTATGACATTGGACATTATCCCATGCCACCTAAATACTCTTTAGATTATAGGTTAAACTATAGCTTTTACGAAAGACAACATTAAAGTTCAGACTATAAGCAAAACTATAGAACAAAAGCCTCCATTTCAAACTATCATAATAAATATTAACGTTATTTTCTATTAATTTGAAGTAAGTTAAAATAGTTTTTCTGTTTTTAAAAAAAAAAAAAAAACTTTTATCACTCTGACCTCGAGTATTTATAGTTAAACAAAAAGCACTTGAATTCTAAAAAAGTCCAGGCTAAAACGTAGCAAAAACAACGTTAGAAAAACATAGTTATTTTTAGCATTTGAAATAGATCCAGTGATTAAAAATCCTCTCTACTCATAAACCCACTTTAATGCGTAAACCACCAACTATATCCATACAAATAAATAAAATAAAAACAAAAACAAAAAATTTGTTAAATTATTGTTTATAATGACGCAAATGATGATTCCTTTCAAAATATTTTCTTTCACACATACAACTTTGCACAAATCCATACAAACGTTAAACAAATACCAACATCAACTTTTATGCAAATTCATCAAGAGTTAAAAAAATATATGAGTTTTTCTTTTTTTATATAAATAAAAAATAAACTTAAACAAACTAAAACGCTTTTGTAAAAAAACTACAAAAAAATAAACTACAAACACATGCAGTAAATGCCAACTTCCGTCATTGAGACTCAACTCATGAGCATTTATAGCGCTGCCAAAGCAATGAACTTTTACACTGAATCAAATTGAGTGTGTGTGTGTGTGTAAACTTTTGACAATAAGCCAGCAGTTCCGAATCTTTGATACCCCCTACTAAATATAAGATTTGTAAAGCTACGGTCAGACTTATCAAATATTTGACGAAAAAAACGGGACCAACAACCAAACTAAAAAATCATTTCGCTTAATATCAATAAAATTAAATTAAAATACCACATCTTACAAAAAACTGTTTTTTGCTATGTCTAGTAGTATAATTAGTTTATTTTGTAATATTAAGACCATTTTAAATCTCACTAACTATTAACATAAGTAGGGGTTACGCTTATTTGATCAAATATTTAATAAGTGTGACCGTAGCTTAAGAATTTTTTTGAATCAGTCCGATGTCTTGTTAAAACTAAATTTAATCGCATTTTATTCGAATATCATATTGTTGTTGTTGTGACAGCACGACATAAAATGTTGAGATAGCCGAGTTGACAATCCTTGGTCGTTGTTCGTTGAACTCCGCGTCGTTTCTGTGCGTAGAAACGATTGTCGTGGAAACGATTTGTTATTCGTTGAGAGGCACAAAAGTGTTTTTTGTGAGTAGATGGGACCGGACCTGTGGAAAAATTCTGAACCGATTATAATAAACGTTGGTTCTATAATTTTTGGGCATATTAAACGAATTAATGCCAAATTTTATAACAATCCCTGCATTTAACGACCGATTTTACGCTAATTTCTGATAATTTATTGCAAGGATGCAAAAACGTACCCAATAAATATCGTTTCTAACTAGTAAATACTGTTTAACAGGCGAAAAAATATAATTTTCTTAGAGATTAGTCCAATTTTGGCTCCATTACTATATTCGTATAGAGCAGCTTTTACTGGATTTCAATTACAAGCTCCTTAAACGAACTAGAAACAATTTGAGGCTAAAATCATTTTTATTTTTCCGTTAAGTAGTTCGGTAGTGAACGTGTTTTCATTAGACAGAAATGGGTTAATCGACTTGGAATTTTCCAAGAATACAGAATAAATGAACCTTTTGGGGTCTAAGATACATATGTAAGTATTAGAGTTTTTCTTTTCCCCGGAAAGCGGGATTTTTTTAATTTCCCGGGATTCCGGGAATTTCCGCTCAATACAAATCGATGTAAAATATTTTTTAATTTTATTTATTTATTTGAACAAATAACATTTCCTGAAATGAATCAAATAAGTTTATAAATGCTTTTAACCTTTTTTGTCTCTGTGGCAAAGAGGAAAAAATGCTTAATGGCACCTTAAGATCTTCATGTTCAAAAGTACACATGGGAAAAACTTCAGTTATTTTGTAGGATTTTGAGAAAGTTATAGCAAAATGACTTTTTGGTCATCTTTTTTCAATGTGCAATAACATTTGGAATAATAAAAACTTCCGATCGGTGACATTAGGAGTGTTCAGGAATAAAAACTTAAAAAACTATAACCGCAGAGAACTGATTATTATCTTAAATTCGGAGTAAATTTCCAAAAGCCACCTTTAAAGTTTTTAATTGTTCTCCTATAAAACTAAACAAATAGACTTAAGCTCTTATTGCCACAGAATAAATTTAAGGCCAACAGCATTTATATAAAGCCTAAAAAGTTTAATTATTTAAACAAATTATTACAAAATATTTTTGTTAAAATAGGATTTTAGTTCAGAATAAGCATTTGCAGAATCGTTTGAAAGCCTATCTCTTATTTTCATCAAGAAGATTTCAATGATAATACACGTTTCCTGTCTACGGATGTTTGTCTTTATAGCCAAAGGAACATTATAGAATCTCTAGACACTTTTAGATTTCTTAACACTTTCTTTAAAACTTGTAATTCTTTTTGCTTTTGGCAAAAATGTCTTAAGTCAGAAACTGAAGTTTTTCGTTTTGTTAAATTTAGAACTGTTTATTTGGTGTATTTCAAAGATTATTTTCCTAAGAGCAGATGATAACGATTAGAAGCAGTTGTGCAATGCTAAAGTGATTTAAACCAAACAAAAGAGAAAAAAAAATGAGTTAAGTCCAATCAAAAACTCAAAATGCGTTTATTGACTTAAGACCTTTTTGCCTAACGGCTAAGATCTATTTCATGATACAACTTATTTACGATTATACATATCAGCAGTAAAATTTTCATAATAAAATGAAAAAATCCCGGGAATTCCCGCACAAATTTCCCGGGATTTATTTTTCCAAAGAATGTGCGGGACTTTTGTCACGGGAAATCCCGTATTAAAATCACTAGTAAGTATGCTGTATATACTGTGTGTGTTGCACACGAATTAAAAAACTTAATATACCCTTATTTAACACTAGCGATGGTGGAAGAGGTCATGGAAAACTCATTTTCAATTAAGGATATCACAGATTATAACTAGAATGTTGAAGAATAGATTGAAATTTACGGTGAACGAAAAAAAAGAACCAAAATTTCAACATTTGTTTTTGTTAAGTAAACGATTTTTTCGTTCCTCATCGAAAAACGGAAAGTTATATTGTGTTGTAAACTGTAAAAGTCCAAAATATTATCGCTCACTGTGACAATGTGCCTTTTACGCCAACCCACACACATTCAGTACTCCCTCTTAGCTTAAAAAAAATTCACATGCATATATAAAAATATTGTGGTATTTGCAGTAAAAATTTCTAAGCTTAATTTAAAATAGTTTGTTTTATTCAATTGAATTTATTCATAAATTCTATTTATTTTTCACCACACTTAAGTTTTATAAAGATACGTTTTTTTTTTGTTATACTCATACTAACGAATAGAAAACATTCCCAGGTGTTAGAAAAATTGAAGCTTTTATGAGTAATAAAGCAAATTTAATTAATTTTAATGACAGTATTTTTAAAATTGGTTTGGTTATAAAATAAATGAATGAAAAGAAAATAGCGGTTATAGTAGAGAATTTTATAAAAGTAAAGAAGGGGGGGAGTAAATTTTATTGGTATAAATTAAAAGCTGCGGTTAAAAATTCTCATTGTTAAATTCAAGTTTTTGCGAGGGCTTGTAGGGATCATCTTAAGAATATTTCAGACTAAAGTCCCGACTATAGACAAGACTATAGTCTTGACTATAGACAATTATTCCTTTATTTATTTTTTTTTTTTATTATACGAAAACTAGAGAGGAAACAGTTTTAAAGGAAGGTGGACCTATAAGCTTATAACAAACATATAGATGTATTGGTTAACTAGAAAATACAAAGAGGAAAATTATAACTTTACGCAGTTCAGTAGTGGGATTCTGTAACTTTTAACAAAAACAACTGTTTCGTCGTTTGCACTAACGATTATGTGATTCTAGAGTTTTTTTCCCGGACTTTTTCGAAAGCGGGAAATTTTTTTAAATTTCCCGGGATTCCGGGATCCCGCTCCATATAAATAATACAAAGTAAATTTTGTTATTAATTAATGAAAAAAACTTTTTTAAAATAACGTAAGGGAACTTGTTTACAAAGAAAGTAAAAGAAATGGTTCAATACTAAAAAATTAATTGACGATTGAAATATGAACTTGAATTATTATCACCTCACGCCTTTATTCCCTATTATTATGCTTTTATTCAGTATTATTATGCCTTGGATACAAGATAAAAAGATAACATAACAATTTAATTCATAAAACAATAATAAAAACAAATTAAAATTAAGGTACTCATGATATGAGATCAAAAAGTTAATTAATAAAATAGATAAAATATTTTAAAGAAACATATTACATCTTTTAACGGCTTAGGAAATAACTTTCTGACACACTCAAAGCGCTTGGTAAGTCGTCAAAAAGTATATTCCTGATTTTATTTACTTATTATCATGTTTCCAAAAAAATTTCGTTCATTTTTTACCGAGGTTGGACAAATACAGTAATTTTGACTTAGCTGCACAATCTCCTTTGCACGATTTTTTGTGCAGGTAAATCAAAAAAGCAGCTATCTTAAATGTATTTAGCTGCCTAAATGTGCAGGTACGCAATTGTGGTTACCTGCATAAAAGTGCAGCTAAAGTAAAGTGTTTGAAAAAGGAGTATCAAACGTTCAAACAACCGGTAGTCATTTGTTATGCATTTTTATAAAGAACGAGATAACCAAATTGTTAATAATAAAGTGTGGGGCAGAAATGTCGCTGTAGTACAACGTTAAGAATAGCGCTGCAAGCTGTGAAAAGTTAAAAACGGCAGTTTCAAAGTAGTGTCAACAGAATACGTAGTTGTAGTAGTCGTTGCCGTTGAAGCGCAAAATTTTTGAACTTTGTTGCGCTACAGAGCATTCGTCAGCTTCAAAAACTACTACAACTACTTTATTCTGTTCCAAACCTAAGATTTGCTATTCCTTTCATATAATCGTGGTAAAGTTGCTGTAAATGTAGGTACAGGCAAACAAAATAAATGAATTATAATGATACCAACTTGATTTGTTTGCGATTTTTGATTTTATAAACTGCTTAAATTGGATATTTATGTAAAAAAGTGGCCACCTTATTTTTTCATGTGTGCAGCTAACTTTGATGTTTTATATGAAAATATTTTAAAGCTGCCCAAAAATACGAAAAATGTGCAGGTATGCAAAATGCACGTAAACAAGGATTTTGAAGAATAATTGCAGAAAATATGTATTTTGGGCAGTTAAGTCAAAGTGCAGCTAAATTGAATTTTTTGTATGAAAATAATTCTAAAATGCAAAAAATTTTGGGCACTTATCTTAAATGTGCAGGTAAAGCAAGTGCACTTAAAAAAGGAATTTGTATGGGATTTTAAAGAATAATGCCAAAAATTATCAATTTTGTGCAGCTAAGTCAAAAGTGCACGTAAATAAAAGGCAGTTAAGTCAAAACTACTGTAGTTAAAAGTGCACCGTTGTAGCATGCTTCGGATTCACAATCAGAAGCAATTTTTTCCTTTTTTATAAACAACGTCTATATCAGTCAAATGTATGTCAAGGTTGATGCAAAAATAGCATCAACCGGACTGCTTCTTCCAAGCCTTTTCATTTCAATAGGTCCATTTGTAATCTTTAGGACAATGTGTTTTTCAAGTTGTATGTTGTAGTATCTTACACGAGTTTCCAAAATGTTATTTTATTTCGTTTCCCCGCACTTCACGGGTATACAAACCAACACAAATTGAAATTGAAAATTTGTGTTTATCACCTAATAAACATATCGCTCCTTCATTGCATCGTAGTCATATCTCAAAAGTTTAAGTAACTTTAGCAAAGTTTTCCTTCATACCTCTCGTATTATATCTCGAACTGAACCGAAGTTATAGCAAAATATATCTTTAAATCGGTACATTTGGAAAACTTTAATCGCATTTTGCCAAGATCGTTTGATTTTGTAGATATGACTATGTTGCAATAAAGGAGCGATATGTTTATTAGGTGATAAACACAAATTTTCAATTTAAATTTGTGTTGGTTTATATACCCGTGAAGTGCGGGGAAACGAAATGGACAATGAAACTTTACTGCCTGCATCTTATTTTGAATTAATGTACTTTATTAACTCTTCACTTTACTAAATGTAGTAATTATTAACTGTTGCACTGCCCATTCTGCTTTTAGTAGATTTATTGCATCAGGAGACATTGATTTAAATACATGTACTCACTTCTTGTAATTGATCTAATCCACAACCCATCCACATATGCTAATTTTTAGAGAATAGTAAACTAAATTTCAAAGTATAAATAGCTATTTTCTAAAATTATGAGGAATTTTTTATTTCCCGGGATCCCGCAAGAAAAATCCCGGGAAAACGGGAAATAAAATAATTGAAAAAACCCTATGTGATTCTGTAAATTGGTGTTATGTAACAACATAGATAAAAATTAACGTCAAGTGGCATCACTGTCAAAAAATGGCAAAATAACGAAAAACACAAAGAGGAATTAAAAAAAAAACAAATAAAATTATTAAAACTAAACAGAATTTTTTTTAATTTTTTTTTTGTTTTTTTAAGAAGATAAGCCAAACATTTTAGCATTAAATTAAATGCAAATTATTTAATTGCCATTTTCAAGTTATATTATTTCTTTAAACTAATTTTTTTTATTTTTTCGACATTTAACAATAAATAAACAACACTAAAAAAGTTGTCGTTTACTTTGAACAAACAGCTGACTTAACGATAACAAACAAGTGTTGTTTAAAATATTACAGAATAGCAATATTGTTAATTTGCTTGTTAAATTTTTTAACAATGACAACTATTGTTAAAATTAATTACAGAATCGCACTACAGATCTGTACATTGAGTATACGGAAATTATCTACACATGTTTAAACAAGACGTATAAACAGTGTGACCCTACCATCCGGCTTTTGGAGAGGACCACAAGCACCTTATGTTCAAAGAAGTACGACAAAGAGCAAACACAGAAAAAATTTTTTGGGTCAGTAAAAGAATAAATCAAAAATAAAATCAGTTTTAATTAAATATTTGATCAGGTGAATTAAACTTTTTAATCAAGTGCATTAAATGTTTAATTGACAATGTTTCAATTAAAAGTTTAATTCACTTGATTAAAAATTTAATTCACCTGATTAAATATTTTATAAAAACTGATTTTATTTTTGATTAATTCTTTTACTGGCGAAAAAATTTTTTTCTGTGTAGGAAGCCGTCGGGCATTAATGACAGCAGTTAATGTAGTAGATATCACTTTTAATAAGATTGAACACTGGGAAACTATATAATACATAGCAAACTATATCCATAAGAAACTAAAGAGGAAAGATATTATTAGCAATGCAACATTGTAGAGGCTCACTAAACCTTGTTATATATCTGTAGGCAGTTCCGCAGGGCGTAAGAATAATTTTAGCCGATAAGGACCTGTAGGCCCTCTCCGGCATTGGATATCTTATGAAAAATGTCCACCTGCCTAATGGAAAAACAAGACTACAGACAAAACTATAGTCCAGAATACTGACTAGAGACTACCCCAATAAAAAATGGAGCTTCCAACGAAGCATACAAGTTTCGCTTACTATTGCACTTACGAAAGACATGACTTTTATATGGCGAGTTCCTACTTTAAAGCAATACATTTTTGACACATAAAGCGCATTATTCAGCGCATAAAAAATTGTTGGATGTAACGAACAGCATAACACACTGAATGTTTTGATACAGTTAATTTTTTTAGTGTTCTTCCTTCCAAACCTGCTTCGTAGTAAGGGAAAGCCGTAACATGTGGAAGGTTATTTTTTTATAAAAGTTGTTGAGAGTTCTTTCACTTACTTTACTGCATTTCTGTATGCCTTATTGCGTAGCGCATAATTGTGCGTTTATTTTTTTAAGTGTACCATTAGTGCTTCGCAAAATGATACAATTTTTATTGGGTACAATTCGGTGGCTTGTTGCTAAAAGGGCCCATGTCAAAATATTAACTTTTGAGAAAATTAAAATTTAAATTTGTTCTTATAAAAGAGTTTTTAGTGAAATTGGCTAGCAAACCCCATATAAATAAAAGAGACACCTTAAGCAGAGATTTATTTAAAATAACAAAGTATTGAAGTATTGAAAACAAGCCACAGAATAAAGATATATACTAAACTATGCAGACAGGACTATGTTCAAGACTGTATTCCTCATTAAAGACAATTTCTTAGTCCAGGCTATAGACAATATTTAAGTCCAGAATATATACTATAGACATGTCTATAGAAAAGTCTATTGTCTAGACTAAAATTGACTACTGTCCAGATTACAGACAAATATGGAAATCAAAAACTTTGTTGTCCCATGTTTCCTATTTCGAGTTTATCGAATTGAAATTTTAATATTTCAATTCATTTTACTACTCTGCATAATTTCGGTTCATTTAAAATTATTTTTTTTACAAGATTTAAAATTTTCAATGTGCTTAAATTCCATTTAATATAATTAAAAATCTCTTGGCACATTACAATGACCCAGTTGATGCTCTTATCTAATTCTATAAGCAAAATTCAATTGTCAGTTCTCTTTTCCCTGATTAATATTAAGAAAAAATTTTTTTAATTTAAACATAATATAGATAAGTCTCCATAGAATTAATATAAAGATTTTTATACCCCCGGACTTTCCCCTTGAATTACCACCATAAGCAACTGAAAGTAAATTTAATGCCAAATCTTAAAATATATAATGATTGTCATTAAAATGAAAAATTGAAGGAAAAAAACTAAAAAACAATAGCAACGAAATAATTTTTTTAGTATCTCTAATTTATTTAAAATAATAACAATAACAAGAAAAAGTTTTCATTAATTGCGAGCAATAATGAGTGGCAGGGCAAAATTCAAATTCAAATCATTTATTGTAATTAGTAACAGATAATAAGATTTAGATAATGAACGATTAATGCAAAAATAACAAAAAATTAAATGAAAACGAACAGAAAAATGCGCTATAGTCGATGAAATGGAGGCAAATAAAAATCTTGTAAAAAGAAAATAAGAAAATTGGGGTATGTTCTATAAATCGAAATGAAGTGGATTTTAAGTCGAACAAATTTTGAAAACGAGCCTGTAAAGGAAGTTCATGACAATATTGCTTTTTTTATACTTTACACTTTGAGTACCAATTAACTTCACAATAACAACTCTTAAAAACAAGAAAAACTACAGTCATTTTGTAAAAATTTGAAATCAAAATCTCGTTCGGTTTCAATTCCCCTTCATTTCGATTTCCAGAACATGCCCGATAATGTTGTTGGCGCGTTCTGGCATGTTCTTCCTATTTAACATTCAACTGTGGAGGTGAAATTTTACTAAAAAAATATTAGTTAACAATATTTTTTGATAATTACCCTGCAGAAGATTAAGAGTGAATTGTCTAAATGCCACTAGTACAATTACTAGAACAAGAAGTACTAGTGCTAACGGGGTTAGAGTTTTTATTTAAAAATACTAGTGCATATGAGTACCAGTACTTGATGTTGTACAAAATTCCAGTACATATTTTTTTTTTTTTTGATACTGCTTCTTAAATTTGATTTAAAATGCAAATGCAAAAAGCACCCAATGTGGTCCAAATGTACTAGTACAAGTCTAGAACCAATAGTACTAGTGATGTTCCAAGCACACTCTATGCTAATTTGAGCATAAAGATAGTATAGAAAAGTTTACAGTTGAGAACTAGTACTGGTTATTTTTGTACTAGTTTGGTACTAATTAGCTACTAGTACAATCTCCTGCACTACATTTTTAATTACAAAAAATAAAGAAACCAAAAATTTTTTTTATTTGTTTAACCAAAACAGGTACTTTACTTCACACACCTTTCTTTTTAAATTAAAAAAAAAAACGATACATCAAAAACTTATCAAAAAAATATGAATATAAAAAAAAAACAAAAACTTAAAGGGCATTTTTGCACAGCCAAATATACATTTAAAAATATAAAAGAGATCATGAAAACAAATAATTATGTGTAGAAACTACAGGTCAACCATTTTGGAGGTTTCTTCTTCATCGAAATCTGCATCCCAAACACATTGGCCTACTACATTGCAGACAAATCGGCAAGAACTAAAGTTGCCAACTTTGGTCGATATATCTTGGTTATCAATACACAACATCTGGGCGGGACTGGAGAAATGGGCGTGGCTCCTCCCAAACAGGGACCTAAATGTGGGTGGGATTAGAGAATTGGGCGTGGCACAAAATAAATATTTAATATCTAATGAACGGTAAGAGAAAATTTGTTCAAAGTTGGTAAACATAGCTAGGTTATCAATACACAACCTCTCTACTAAAATGGCCGGGATTGGAGAAGTGGGCTTGGCATAAAGCACATTAGTTTATATCTAAAGAACGGTAAGAGAAAGTTAGAAAATTGCCCAAGCGGTAACAGCTTAAGTTTGGGAACAAATAGCTTTGCAACATCAGTCAAAAAGTGGGCGGGATTAGATAAGTGGGCACGGCACAAAATACAATTCTGTATATCTGAATAATGATAAGTGTAAAATTTTCCAAATTTGGTACAAATATAATGGTTAATAATACCCATCATCTGTCAAAAAGAACAAGAAAACGGACCAGTGGTAAAAATAATACCATTAAAATATTACGTTCATTTTGATGTGGGGTAAATTTTTTTCTACTAAAAACTTCCGCTAACGCTGACGTGGTGATAAAATATTTTCAAAGAAAAAATTACGTAAATGATGACGAGTGGTAATTTTTACACTAGCATGTGCTTAATTCCGCTCGTGCTAAGTCGAGCTCAGCCAAAACACAAGTAAATAACAAAGATCACAATGTAAGAAGATACTAAGAGAATTAAATTGATTGAGCGCAACGGAAGATAGTATGTTAAAAAAATATAAAGAGAGGGTAAAATTTACCACCCCCTCCACAGTTAAAGGTTAACAAACTTCTCAAAAATAAGGCGAATCTATTAGTTTTTTGACATTTACTTCTACATGTCGTTCTTGTTCAACTTGTTCTTTGGTA
Organism: Pollenia griseotomentosa; assembly: GCA_963931875.1. NCBI lineage: Eukaryota > Metazoa > Arthropoda > Insecta > Diptera > Polleniidae > Pollenia > Pollenia griseotomentosa. The sequence continues at coordinate 187,556,025 of OZ007561.1, forward strand.
TAAAAGATAAGATACACCTTCCACACTCGCTTTTATGAGAAGGGAGTTGAGAAGAAGTAATATTTTTTGTATTTTTTTTTTTATTTGCACAAGCAAAAGCAAAATAATTATTTTTTTTTGATTCCGTTACCATTCTTATGTACCTGCTAAAGAAACGAGAGCGGAAGGCCTACTCCGCAATGACAACGTGTGTAAAAAGAATATGGGTATAGAATGAAGTGAGAAGGCCTTGTTTATCCAAAAGAAGGAGTACAGAGGCCTTTTAGAAGGCATCCGCACTCTTTCTTTTTTCCGCTGGGTAGTGTATTAACTAAAACTTTTTCACTTTTTGGAAAAAATCGACAAGTGTAGGGGTGTTCTGGATATCGAAATGCAAGAATTTGGAAGTTGCTTTTATTATTTTTATAAAATTTGTCATAAAATTCTTTTTTTACAGAAATCTTATTAAAAAACGCGTTTAAAATTCTTGCGTTTTACGCTTTCGATTTCCAGAACACCCCTGGTAATATTCATTTTTTGCCTACTTTTTGGTTACGAAACGGCTGGTTCAAAAATCCTTTTTCATATGCCTTTAATGTAAAATAAAAAATTTGATTTGCTTCTATTGAAAATCTTTAAATTTTGAGTAAAATTGGAGTGCTGATTTCTGATCGATATTTTTGCTTGCATTTGCAAGGCATCGACACACTGTCAAAATCAAACTACAAAAAGTTTAGGTCACTTTCCGCTTATTACACTTTTACACTTTAAAATTAATCTGACAGCACAGATAATTATACGTACGATGCCAAATAGAAAACGGTCCTTTTTAAATTAACTAGATTTAAAGAAAAAATAATAAACGGAAAGAGGTACAAGCTAAATTTGCAAGCAAATTCTTAAAGACCGCAGTAATTTTAGAAGAAAATTTACTGTTTGTTTAAAATAGGTAAGAAAACAAAGGACATTTGCACCGAGCCAAAAACTGGACATCCAGCCAAAATTTCCCCACGAGTTGAGCGATTTATAAAAAGTATTGTTAGTAAAAATCCTAAAACAGACGTGGAAATTTGAAACACTTTGTAAAATTACCACAATATTAATGTTCATTTAGAAAAAGTGCGAAGTGTCCTGCGAAAAAGCGAATTCTATAGCCGCGTACCATGAAAAAAAAAAAACATTAATTAGGGAAATAAACAGAAAAAAGCGACTCGACTTCGAACTTAAGTATGCGGACAAATCAATAGTCTAAATTTAAATTTAGTGGGGAATGTAAGATGAGATAAACCCACTGTTTATTGTTGATGTGTTTTGTTTAAACTTTGATATTGTTACAAGTAGAACTGTTGCTATAAGTCTTATACGCTTAACAGTTTTATTTGGTTTAATATCTTTAGTTTTTCCAAAATCTTTATGGATGAAGTTTCCTGATGATCTGGCCTAAGCAACCAGTGAAATGCGCATAGGAATAGCTTATCCCATCAACAATAAATTTCAAGTGTTTTTATCAATAATAAAAACTGGGAATTAAGCACGAATAACAAAATCTTTTGAAATTGAAATAAATATTTTCTTTCATTTAAAAATTTTTGGTTTATTTACTTTTTTTAAATTTCACTAATTTTTGGAAAATTAAAGATTTTTTAAGGGTTACGTACTATTATCTGTGTGACTGTATATGTTTTTTTCTTTTTCAAATTTCCAAAGAACTGTTAGTTTTGGTCCCTGCTTTAAAGATTTTAATAATTTTATATTAATAGATAGGGTACTTAGTTTTAATACACCCTTAAATTCCCCTGTGCCTAATAACATTACTCCCTTTTGCAAACTGTTTTCCATAATAACCTCTAGATACTCATTAACAATAACAAGTTTTTTTTCTCCAAATAATATTTAATTATATTTTTAGAACAAGTGCTACAAATGCAAACATAAATCACAAAATTGTGTTTATTTAAATAAATTTGCTAAGCATTTTAACAGTTTTTATATATTTGCTCAAATATTCAGTTAAAATTGCTATATATTTAAATTTATATAACTAAATATGTACTTCATTGTTCACAAATTCTAGAAGTACAATTGTTTGTGATTTTTTTTTTTTTTTTTAAGTTCAATGGCATTTTAACTCGTACCTTCATACCCAACAGGTGTATGATAATTTTAGTTTTTAACAATAAAAACTGGGAAAAAATAACAACAACTACTGAAACCAGGCATGGAAAATTCTATACTATTGAATTTTTATTTTAGCACTATGGTATAAACATAACTGGGACGAACGACGAACTTCGCATAAGATGACGAATTCGTCGGCAAGAATTTGTTTCGTAAATTCGTCAAATGAAACACAATAATGCCCAATTTTTAGGATTGATATTAAAATACGTTTATGTTTAAAATCGTTTTAAATACAAAATTCTTTTCATCACTAAACACTTAAATGTAACTTAATTCACCGATGTGGTACATTTAAATTCATTTTAAGTTTCCATTGGAAAAACTTAGCAAGGTGGTCTCAATGTTAAACCAATACAACAACAGGCAAAGAAATAGTAGACAACTGTTTTTTGAGGCCACCTTGTAAATAAATACAATTTGATATGATATTTTTTTGTATTTAATAGTGCTACCATACTTTTATCCTTATTAAATAAGACACAAAACTCAAAAAATCAATCTGTATTTCAATACGATTTAAGTTTATATGAAAATTAACTTAATATAGATTTAAATATTATTCTGAAAATTGGGCATAAGTGCGTGAATTACAGGTATTAATGTGAATTTAATTTTTTTAATTTATAAAAATAAATACCTTGGACGCTAAATTATATAAAAATTTTCATCTTTTTAACTATAGCAATAAATTTTATTAAAATTTCTTTGTAATTTATTTGTTTGTTAACATTTATCAAATCATAGGTTGACCATATTTCAAAAAAAAAAAAAAAAAAAAAAAAAAAAAAAAACTATTAATTGGGTGTGTTCTAGAATCCGAATCCTCTTGTTAGTGGATTACTTAAGCATTTTTGGTGTTCTGCATTTCGATTTAGCAAACTCCAATTAGTTTTTGGGTTTGTTTCAAATTTTGCAATTTTTCCGCGAATTCCAGCCATGTTCGCGATTTGTTCCTGTAAGTTGTCTGATTCTTTACAGCTTTAACGATTTATAATAAATAGTATAGTTTTCTATCATGCCGCTGTTAGCAAATTTTTGCAAATGCCCGCTAATTTAGCAATTTTAAACGAATTTTTGCCATTCCTAATAGTCTAAGGGACTTTCAATAAATTTTATGGGTTCTTTGAAGAATGAAAAATTTTCGCGAATTTTCGCTATTTTTGCAAACTTTTTTATGTTATTATAGGATATTTTAATTTTTTTAACTGGTTTAGCGATTTCAAATAAATTTTTGCGTTTGTTTTAATTTTGCAATTTTAGCCATGTTCGCGATATAAGCGATTTTTATCTGTAAGGATTGTGATTCTTTGCAGCTTTAACGATTTTTAAAAAATATTACGCATTATTATGCCGTTGTTAGCAAATTTTTGCGAGTTCCCGCTTATTAAGCAATTTTTACCGAATTTTTGCCATTCCTTATAGTTTCAGAGACTTTTAATAAATTTTATGGCTTGTTTGAAATATTAAAATTTTTTGCGAATTTTCGCCATTTTTGCAAATTTTAGCCAATTTCGCAATAGAAGCGATTTTTATCTGTAAGGGTTGTGATTCTTTACAGCTTTTACGATTTAGCTGTCCCTGTCTCAATTTATTCGTCCTACGTCAGCGTAAGAAATAGAAATAAACCTATCGCAGTGTTCGTTACACAGGACGAATTTCGGTCTACGCAATGATTGTGTGTATTTTCATACATACCAATGTGTTCTATTTCTGGCAAAGAATATTCGTTACGAATAATTTGTCGTTCGTCCCAGTTGTGTTTCTAGCATTATTTACTATACCTATATAAAATACAACAGTGGCTTTAAGCTTTTTCAAGTTCTTTCTGTAAACCACACGCAAAGATCAAATTTTAAGCTGAATTCTTTGTTCTTAGAAAATTTTTAATATTTCGAACAAACCATAAAATTGATTTGAAGAAATCAAAAATTTGCTAACAGCGGCGGTATGATAGCAAAGTCTACTATTTATTATAAATCGTTAAAGCTGTAAAGAATTAAAATTTGAAACAAACCAAAAAACTAATTTGAGTATTTATTTTTATAAATTTAAAAAAAAAAAAAAAAAATTAAGTCACATTAATACCTGGAATTCACGCACTTATTGTGTCTCATTTGACGAATTAACGCAACGAATTCTTGCCGACGAATTCGTCGTCCTATGCGAAGTTTGTCGTTCGTCCCAGTTGTGTGTATACCATTAGTTTTTGTTTTCAAAAAAAGTACTCCTTTGCTAGGGATTCCGTACCATTTCGAAATCCTAATTTTCCATCTCTGACTGGAACCCAGAGTAAAAATTATACAGAAAAACTTGTTAAAAAAAAACTTTCATTACATTTCATAAGTGTAAAGAATGAGAAGGTAAAGTTTTTGTGACAAACATGTAAAAAAAGTTACATACATATAAATTAAATTGAACATGTGCTTAAGTTACATTCTATGACATTTTAATTTTACTTTTTTTTATAGGAATTTTTTTTATAAAATGTTAATACTTTTTTTAAGAGCTACAATGAAAAACATGTAGGTATTTTCTTCAGTTCTTTAAATTAATGTGAGTTTGTGAAATTAATTGTTGGCTCATAAATTTATATACAGATTTGCTTTTAAACTTTTTTTGTCAACAGGTCTATGAAGCGGCATATTGATTGAGAAATTTGTATAATAAGACAAAAACAGAAAATGGCAAAAAATCGAAGAAAAAAACAATCGCTGAAATCGACAAATATATCGAGTGAAGAAAATGCCTTCAAAATCGATTAAACTATCAATAACGGTAAAAAACAATTTAAAAAATCTTAACACCAGAAAAGACTTGTAAACAAATTTAAAAAAAATGTGTCCCTGTTTACTGCTTCATACAAATTGTAAGGGCATGAGAATTTTTGACTGCTAGAAAACTCTTTCCGCTCTTATTAAGGTATGGCTGCAAGATCATTGTGAAACACAAAATAATTTTTTTTTTAAGAGGTTTTTACACACGTATTTACATAACATAACAAACATATTTGCTTAACATACATTATTTTTTTTTAATTTCCTAAGCTAATCGAACGAAACCAGAGTCTCTGGCGGGAATCGAACCCGCAACCCCGGCGCTGATAGTCTAGCTCACTACCAGCCTACCGGGGCACGCGAAATCAATAGAAATAAGACAACCGGATATTTTCTGAATATTGTGCTTTTTCGATCTTCGAAATGCTACTGCTTTAAGCATATAAAGAACTTTTTGACTTTTAATAAAGTTATTACCTAAAAATCAAGAAATATATGCAAATATGCATTTTAAAGCAAAATAAGTTAAACAAATGTTTTTACAAAAAAATATTCACAAACAAATTGATGCCATTTCTTTAGCAAAAACTAATAATAAAACATTTATTAGCATATATGTTAAGCTACGGTCAGACTTATCAAATATTTGACGAAAAAAACGGGACCAGCAACCAAACTAAAAAATTATTTCGCTTAATATCAATATTTATTTTAATTAAAATACCACATTTTACAAAAGACTGTTTTTTGCTGTGTCTAGTAGTATAATTAGTTTATTTTGTAATATTAAGACCATTTTAAATCTCACTAACTATTAACAAAAGTAGGGGTTACGTTTATTTGATCAAATATTTAATAAGTGTGACCGTAGCTTTAGTCTATCCCCTGACCCCTCTTTAAAGTAATTCTATTTAAAATCTAGTCATAACAAAAATAAAACAAACAAGTAATCGATTTTATATTTGTTAACTTTATTACAACCAAGAACAATAAGTTGTAATAAAACCAAGGTTTTTTTTACAATTTTTAGCAAAAAAAAAGTTTTGTTATGCCATTTTCATTAAAATTATTGTGCGTCCATCCAACTTTAAAATTCAGTTAACGGATGTCGATTGTTATCCATCATTTTGTTGAGCTGTAACTTTTTCTTATTGTTTTGTTTTATTTTTTTTTTATTATTTCATTTTATGTTTCATCATAATGGCGTTTAGGGTTCCCTCCTCGTTTTTGAAATGTATTCCTAATTGTCATTCCCAAATTTCCTCAAACACGAAATATACTATCCCAAAAAATTCTCAAAGCAAAAAATACTTTTTTTAATTGGATAAATAAATAATTTCCTTTTGCATACTATTTTTATCGAATTAAGTGTTAAGTTTGCTTAACAAAGTCAACAAATATAGATTCTTAGTCTTCTGCTTCATTGTCGAAATCAAAATTTAAAAAAAAGACGTATATAAAAGCATATACTATTTTTTTATATAGTGGAAATGTATCAAAACAACATGTTTAAAATTTAATATTTTAAAATTTTTTAATTCAAACTCAGCAAGAAGTTCAAAAATGTTTAGTACTGCTCTTTGGCAGGCAGTGTTAATACCAATTCTGTGTAACTCCCACGTCTAAAAACTTTTCGATTGAAACGTAAGAAATGAAACAAAAATGCCATAAATTAAAACAAACAAATGTTTTTCTCACTTAACTGCGTCTGTAACATTTTTAGCGAGTAATAGCTGGCATGTAAGAAAATTACTCGCCAATCTACAGAAAAAGTGTGTCTAAAAAATTTTGGCAAAAAAATTTTTGCTTTAAACTGTGAAATAAACTCACGAATAAAAACGGGGTAAGAAAAAATCTTGCTACCAAAAAATATATTAAAAATGCAAAATGCAATAAATAGTTAATAGCATGGAAGAGGTAAGTATTTTGTTCTTGGCAGATTTTTTCATTCTTTAATTATTTTTATTTTATCATTTTTGAAAAATAGACGAATGTTTTCGAAAAAACAAACATTAAAGTCGCACTTTCCATTATTTGGTATAGCCGACAGTTGTATTTTCGCCTCCGACGTTGAATTTTTTTCAATTTTAGTAAATGTTGGTCGCCGTCGACGATATTAGTGACTGGCGTTCTCAACGTCTACAATTTCACATCGGCTTCGAATGGAATATTATTACATTTATAACGTAACGACGTTATCTCTTTTGATAGTTTTCGACGTGTACAGACAGACTTTTTTTCTCAATTTTCGAGAAACGATGGAATATTTTGCTTCACATCTTTACGATGCGAGAAGTTCACACCAAAGTTACAGAATATAGGTACTGGTCCTAAGAATCTTTATTAAACGTGATACATATTCATACATATTTTTAATGTAATAATATAGATACATAATTTTCCTCTATTGTGATGTAATTAAACTTCAAAGCCATTGAAATTACAATGAAAATTAAATTAGACTTGAAGTAGTTAAATGTTAAACAAAAACCCGCTAAACATTAAAAATATCCACAAAAAATTTTGTAATCTGTCAACACTTATTTCGCTCTATCCTACACTTTCCTTCTATCACTCTTTATTACTGACAGGTATTTTTGGTTACTTTTAAGCAGTGATGCCAACTCTTTCGTTAAAAAAACGAAGTGAAGACTTTGGTAAAACCGACTGAATTAAACCAAGTGGCAGTTTTAGTACATAATCATGCCATTTTTTTTTTTTTTTTTCAAAAAAGGCGCAAAAAGGTCTAAGATATATTTTTTTTAATAAAAAATAATTTTACATTCAATTGAATTACTATCGTCTGGGTGGATTCCACCCAAAAGGCTTAACTTTAAAGAAAACTATATTATTTTTGATGAAAATCGTTCTTTTAGTACAATGTTATCTATCTTTGAATAGTTTTTTGTCTTAAGAAGTACATTCTAATACATTAATTTGAGATTAAATTTAGATAAAATTTGTTTTAAAAATAGCTTGGTTGGTTTACACCCGCGATAGTAATAGCGTTTAATTTTTTTGGGTGTTTTATACCCATCGATAGTAACCATGTACATCTTTGTAGCGATTACATTTTGTGCAAATGCGAAATTTTATTTTCAAAAGTCACAGCCACCTACTGTGTACTAGTTGCTATCAATCTACAATCTCACCATTGGCAAAAAATTACGAAAACCATGATGATATGTTTGATGGACTTAATGAGTAACTAAATTTTGTTGGCACTTAGCTCAATTTTTACGCAAATATACGATAGTAACGGAGGGTTAAGATGCATCTGTAGCCTTAAATAGCATTTTAATTGTTAAGTAAAATTTGGGGTTCTTAGTCATATTTGTCTTCATCCCATAATCCCTATCGATGCGATAGTGTGACATTTTGTTTCGTCAAAATTTATTTTAAGCATAACTCGTCAGGTATTGCGTAGCTTAAACAACAACGATTATCCCGTTTGAGAATATATTTAATAAATTTAAACTTCTTAAACGACATTTTATTTCCACATAAATGCATGACACTTAAAGTCCTCTCGACTTCCGCGCTTAAAAATGGATATATCAGTATACATATTTTAGCAAAACTAGAAGTTAACTAAATGGTTGGTTCCACTTGTGTTTTAATAGCTATAAACATCGATCTTTACTTTCAGTGTTTTTCCATTCACACGTTTTAAAATTTTTAAGACAGTTTTAACAATTCAATATAGCAAGAAAATCAAAAATATAACTGCTTGTGTACCATAGGAATTCATATGTATTTTGTTTTTTAGAAAATAAAACACCATTAGACACACAATTCTTCTTTAGTAGCAATAACAAATTTATTTATTTTTCGAATAAAATAGTATTCTTTTACATACAAATTTAAGATACTTTTTTTTCGCATTTGTAATGAAAAAAAAGCTAACAACTTTTTTTTTGGTCTTGGCAACACTGAGTTCTGAGTCTAGTTTAGGTTTTTTTTGAGTTCTTGTTGCTGTTTAGAGGTTTATTTTGTTGCTGTTTTAACAGTTCATTTTTGTTGCTCTTGTGGTAATTGAAGTTTATTACCTCTGTGGTGGTTATTGCTTTTTTAATGAGTTTATTTTTTCTTGTTATTGTTATTCTTTTTTAGGTAGTTAATCTTTATTACAACAAAATCATTGTTATTAATCAACTTTTATTCATTTTGAAGGTCTCTTCGGGTTTTTTTCTTTGCTATTGTTGTTTTATTTGGTTGGCAAATTAAGCAAAAATTTTATTTTATTTTGAAGGTTGATAAAAATAGAAATAGGTCCCTAAAATAAGTTTAAATTGATATGGAGAGTATAGTAGAATAGATTTTATATACAAAAATGATTTGTAGTAATATGGTATAGCCTTCAGTATCGAAGACGCCATAGTCGACATTTAAGTCGAAGTCGAATTTTTTCATACAAGTTTTTGAAAATTTTATATGAAAAATTTCTCAACGCAGTAAAGTGAATTACAAAATAACTGCTACTACAGTCGACATAGACGTCTACCCTTAAGGCTGGGTACTTTGAGAACTCAGTTAAACTAGGTTTTGTTAATCTGAAAACAGATTTGTGCCGCCATTACCAAGTTTGTAAACAAAATTTTGACAAAAAAGCTCAGGCCCCTATTACGGTTTACAACTTAACTCAGTTGAGTTGTAAATTCTTAATTTTTGTATTATGGTTTACAACCTTGCTATATTGCGGTGAACAAAAACATAACAAAAATTACAACTGATCACAACCAGATGTCTTAATTTCAAGTCAACTGAGTTGAGTTGTAAACCGTAATAGGGGCCTTAGTTTTGCTTACAATGTTGGTCTTTATTGAAATAACACCAAAAAAAATTAAATTTCGCCGGAAAAATCCGAGTTTCAGACCACGTTAAACTTAGTTTAAACTTAATCCACATCTCGAAAACCCGGCCTAAGTCGGCTTTATAGTTGACACTAACGTAACACTTTAGTCGAAACCACAGAATACCACAGAACTGTAAAAAGTGACGTGTGAAAAAGGCCCAAATCAGTTGCGAGGGCAGCTTTCGAAGAAAAAGACAGAAAGCTTTTTTTGGTAGTGAAGTGGCAATGTGTAAAAACAGGCAGCAACAATCAACACAAATGTCATGATCAAAACAAAAATAACAAAACACAGACCACGTTAAAAAATGCATTAGTTCAACAAACGTTGTGTTTTGTGCAAAAAAAATTTATTTATTAATATTTTTTTGTTTTATAATGTTATTTCTTTACTTGTGGAAAACTGTAAAGTTAATTTTTACAAAAGCTTTGCAAATAAATCTCAACTTAATAAATTTGTGTCCATTGTATTGCGGCATAAAAGATGATGCAAAGAAAAATGAAAAAGGGCAGCTTTCTTAAAAAGAGACAAAAAAAAAACGCAAAATCTTCCGTCTCGTGACAGTTCTGTGGTATTCTGTGGTCGAAACTATAAGCGACATTATAGTTGATACCATTGTCGATACTATAGTATTCACTATTGATAATAATACATACAGTCGAACTTCCCCATTCACTATAACGAAATTTTCTCTATAACGAAGTTTTTCTGAGAACACGGCATTTTTTAGTTTTCTTCACATTTGTATCTCCCTGTAACGAATAAATCCACTTTTTACATTATATGCCATTTTGTTACCGCAGTTTAGTCAGCAACAATTTCGACACTATAGTCAACACTATCTGAAATCGACACTAGTTACGTTGACCATCCATTCTGTATTATTTGTCAAAGTTTGTTGTATAAACTACAACAAAACCACACAAGTAGGTAAAAAACGATTTGCTTGATTTGTGTTGAAACAACAAAAACAACAGAACAAGAAGGAAAACATACATTATTTTCATGATTAAAAAGTTAATAAAAAGCAAAATTTCCCATTAGGTTTATATTTAGTTAAAATGTAGATCAGATTTTAAAGCATAAACCATGTCGGGCATGATGCTTCTGTTTCTCTGGGTAAAGTGTTCAAGGTTAGAATCAATTTCAATTTCGAATTATTTCAAATACGAATTTGGGATTAAATCAACTTTAAAATACTTGAAGCAAGCGCATTTTGAGATTGATTCAATCTTAGTTTTGCGTAAATCAATCTCATTTTCGGATTATTTCAAGTACGAATTCTGGATTAAATATAGATAAGTTAAGTACAGGGTGTCCGCCGGGAAGGTATACTACGGCGGCGTAAGTGGGTCTTGTGTCAACTGAATCTTAAATGTAAAACAATTGCAAATCCTTGTGGAAAATGGTGGACAAAGTTGTTCTTTGAAGACCAAGCTCCTGAGCACGGCGTCGAATTGAGGTTGATGGACTGTTTTGAACATTTTCTTGAGCAGCAGTGATGTTTTTAGCCGATCTTGCAGTACGTTGTGGTCCATGCTTGAGCCTATCTCCTACAGACCCTATCTCTTCGAAATCATTCACTACACGATAAATTGTGCGTTTTGTTGGCACGTTAATTCTCCCAAAAATTTCACGTAACTTTCTCATCATTACAGTAATCGATGATTGATTTTGATAAAATGTTTTAACGACTAAAACATGTTGGTTTATCGAATATTTTTTCATAATAAATTTGTCAAGTGTCTACTTCACGACTGCCAAATATGAACCGTCAAGACTAATGTTTAACAAAATGGCGGCAAAACAAAGTAGTATACCTTCCCGCCGGACACCTGACTTGTACTTGATTTAAGAAAATCCGTACTCTTGATGCCGCTTCGGCTTGATTTAAGTCTTTTAAGTGTAAATAAATCCAACTTTTGTATTTAGACAAACGTTAGAAACTCAATATTTTAATAATATTATCAATTATCAACTTTTCAAAAACAATAATCGCCACGTTTGGGCAAGAAATCCCGACATCTAACAAATCTGGACACTATATTATGCACTATATCTAGCTTAAACTATATTTAAGTATGTACATATTTTTAACGTTTCCATCCAATTAAGTACGATTTACTTAAAAAAAAAAATACCTACTCTTAACTTAAAAATAACTCCCGATTATTCCTGTACAAAATATATTAAAAAAAAGTAGTGTTTTCGTTGGAAAAAGTAAAAAAAAATTCATGCTTAGTCTTGCTTAAAGCAGTAAAATCGTTATGAAAATATTAAAAAACAAGAAAAAAATATCAAACAAAGTGAAAAGCAAAAATAAAAAAATCCAAAACATTTCACAAACAACAAAATATCTGTACTCAGCAAATTGTGTAGTCAACCATTGAATTGAAACAAAAATAATCTACAAAAAAAGACAGATTAAAAAAACAACAATTCACTTTGTTTATTTTCCAACACAATGATGGATTAAACAAAAATTTTACAACTTTAAAAAAAAAACCATTTTCACAATTTTCCAAAACGAAAAACGTACAAAAAAAAAGAAAATCATATATTCATTATTTATTATGATCATTATGCTAGAACTTTAAATTTTGTTGGCTCACAAAAAAAAAAAAAAAACTGATGAACTTAATTTATAGACAAATGACTAAAATACTGAAAATCTTCTACACAAAACAGAAAAAAAACTCGTAAAAAGTTACATTAACCAGAGATTAACAGGCATGAATAGAAAATGCAAGTAGTAAGAGCATTCAAAGCTTTTACTTACTTACCCACTACTACTGTTCAATGCAAAATACAGTGATGTGTAAATGTACGCTCTTCATTTTAATAGACTAATATTCAATAGACCACAAATTCAGGTGTAGAAGGATATAAACACTTCAAGGGTTTTTTAGCCCTTAAACTCTCGGTTAAAAGTTTATATTTTTGAGCTTTTCTTGACTTTTGAATTCTCTAACACTCACCCTGCTGGCAGGAGAATGCAATATTATTTTACTGTAGAGCAGCTTTTTAAGTCCGCGTCTATATTATGAAGAATTTGCTGCAAGACATTTGAGAAAGGAAAAATACGAATGGAAAAGTGTACTTTGTTTCGTGTAGTAGTAGTAGAGAGAAGGCATACAAACAACTTAAGTGCTGCAAAACAAATTTTTCATCCTATGGACAAGAATGCAGTTTCAAAAGAGAATTGAAGAAAGTTTTTGCACCAAATGTTTCATAATATGGACGAGGACTAACTAGCTAACATTGTTGGTTTGGCGCACATGCCAAAAAGTCGGAGTGGAGAAAGACGACAAAGAAGGCTTACATGAAGATTTCCCAAAATATATACGATAGAATTTTTTTATATTGTCTCCGCTGCTTCCGGCTTATGTTTTGAAGAAAAATGTAAATTTTTGTCAACATTCAAGAACTTTATTTTTGGAGGTTAATAGTTTTTTATTGAAAGTGAAAAAAATATTATTTTGTGCCGCATACGCCATTTTTTAAAAATATTTTTAAAAATAAGCTTTTTGTGCTGCATACGTATACTTATTTCTATGCATTGAGTAACTTGCTGAAATACAATTTTCTATATTAATAACAATCTAATAAAAAGTCAACATTGATGATATTTTTCTTTTATTTGGTTTTATTTTACAAAAACAGTTAAATTTTTATATTTTTAATAAATTTTAGAGCTTTTTACTATTTATTGATACGTCTTTTTATTTTATAAAACCATTATTTTCTTCTTGTTGTCATTTTAGTTTGATTTTGCTCATGGTCCAACTATTAGTTCTATGCAGAAATACAACAATTAAAAAAACAACACGCACTTTGTTTGTGTATAACATGATGAAGATATCAAAAACAATTGCTAGAAAAACAATGGCTTGAAAAAAAACACAACTCTACAAAAAATCAGCATTTGCTTAATCTACGTTTTTACGGCAATGTAGCAAAGCAAGAGTGAAATTTATTTTGTAAGTTTTTATATGAAGAATTTGGTGCAATCGCCAAATAATTTCGTATAGAGCAAAACAAATCTTATAAATAGTTGATATTGAGCAAAATTAATGCTTAATATCTTAGAAACCATAAAAAAATTTTTTTGGAAATAGTTGGTAGGTCAAACCAGTATTGAGCTGACGATTCCTAACACCGTTTATCAAAATTACACTTAAAAGTTTCAAATTTGAAGTCAAGACTTGGGTTATAGACAACATGTTAGAATCTGCCCAAATTATACGGTGGGCACGATAATAAAAGTCCAATGCAGAAATCCTATTAGTATTTGGGGTTTCATTTTGAAACAAAAAAAGAGTTTCTCGGATTGAAAAAGCCAACACTTAGAAGACTTTTTTGCACGCAGAGAAATCATATTTTTCTAGTCACCTCCAACAAAATTATTTTTAACGAAAAGATTTTGGACATATTATTGCACCTTTAACCGTATATTTTCATCGTCAACTATATTATGGTTAAATAAGTCTTTCATAATGAAGCTGCAACCATATTATGGTTGCCTTCGAAGGTGTTATGGTTAATAATGTTTGCTGCACTCACAACCATTTTTGGACAATCTGGTGTCGGCCTACTTGTTGTGGTAACTATCCCTATATGATGCCAGCACACCAAGGCATACTCGTTAAAGAGTCGGTTTATAAATAAAACCAGGTATGGAGAATTAAGGATTTGTAATAATACCGTATTTTTGCCTTCTTTTGCATGGGGAGACAAATTTTAAGATGAAAGTTTTTTCAATCACTAATTTTTAATTAACATTTTCATTATTAAAGTTGTGGACCCAAAATTTTATTTGCAACATTATTTTTAAACATTATAAAGCCTTTTTTCGGAAACTTCTTACAAATTTTATAGTATTAATGGGTATTTTGTGGCGAGTATTCTGTCAGCAGTCTCAGATCTAAGTACTCACTTCGGAATAAACCTACAAGGGTGTAGATTCTTTAAGGATGCTCTTACACTGCTTCTCGATCACGTGCTTATATCGACAATTGATTATCGAACAATTTCTTTTAGCTATTTCATTTGTTCACGGATAGAAAAGGTTATGAAGACTTTTCTGATATATTTTGACATCAGTACTATGACAGGTGTCTTCGTATTTTACCCCATTACACTATTCATCATTGTGATGTAAGCCTTAACATATATTGGCAAAATTGTCATCAAGTAAAATTGTGTCATTAATGGGATGACACATAGGCATCATAGAAAAGACGAATCTGAGCCAGTTAATAAAAGAGATGTCAACAGTGCGATGACACAGTTACATCGGAG
Organism: Pollenia griseotomentosa; assembly: GCA_963931875.1. Lineage (NCBI taxonomy): Eukaryota > Metazoa > Arthropoda > Insecta > Diptera > Polleniidae > Pollenia > Pollenia griseotomentosa. The sequence goes on from OZ007561.1 coordinate 187,571,113, forward strand.
AAAGGACTCATAAGGCTCAATTTCAATTCAAATTAACTCATTGCGATTGACTTAAGTCAATGTGAGAGTTCCACTTTTGTTGTATTCCGCCCTCAGCATCATGCCCGATATAGGTTTCGTAATCATTCTACTTTCAAAATTCGATGTATTTAACTAAATAATTTAAACAAATAGAATATGGGAATTGCTAGTGTACATACTTAAAGCTTTAAGAGGATTAAATCAGAAATCAGTTAAATTTAACGTAAATATCACAAGAACAGGTAGAAATACGAGGCAAGAAAATAACTTGCAGATTGCAAGATGTCGCATTGATTTAACTAAACAACGTATTACGTTTGCTGGACCAATTGAATACAATAACTTACCGATAAGATTAAAAAATATATCAGTCTTATCATCCTTTAAAAGAGAACTTAAATTTTACTTGTTGGGTTACCTAGACCCTGCAAGCATTTTATGAAAAAATTAATCATATTCGAGTCATTTATGACTCCTCTGCACGATTAAAATAAGCATATATGAGCTCATTTTCTGATCATAAATGATGGTTTTCTCGGGAGGAAATGGTACCCTACCCGGGACTCTTCTTGAGGAGTCTTTTATTACCCGCTTTTCTGATCAGTTTCGACTCATTTATGACTCATATTTTTAATGATTTGCGAGTCTTTTTCGATTAATTTTTTAGTCATATTTCTGATTATTTGCGATTCTTTTTCGACTCATTTTTTAGTCGTATTTCTGATCGTCTAAGAGTCTTTTTCGACTCATTTTTCAGTCCTAATTCTAATCGTTTGCGAATGATTTATGAGCTTTACTAGCCTATGACCATAACATATTTCTCCCAAGCTTCATAGATCTAGGGGCACTCAATAACTTTTAAGAAGCAATATATAATAACTAAAAAACGTTTTAAATAAATAATGCAAATTTAAAAGAAGTCATGAACCTAATTTTTATTAATAATTGCTAAAATTTAATGTTTAAATTACTCCACCAAATTTTACCAAATGCGTGTGTACATCAAACTCATTTATTCTTAGAAAATACCAAATTAACGTCAAAGTGATGTAGTCGTCGACTTGATGTAACAACAACTTAAAATTAACATCGACATTGACAACAACTTATATAATAGGGGTGATTATATTTATATTGTTGTCGTCAAAGAAAAGGATGTTTGCTTTATTCAAATTTTATTTCCGGCAGTTGTTGAACGTTTTCCGATTAGTTTAATGGACAATTTGCAAGCAACCGGTTTTTACTAGTAGCACAAAAATATGCAAGTAAAAATATAATAGGTTTGTTTATAAAAAAAAAAATAAAATTGATAAAGAAAATAAACTTACGTTTCAGTATATGAAAAATACAAATGTGTAAATAAATTGACTTTAAAGCAGACCGCACTCTTGAACACTTAAATAAACCCAAAAGTCTCGCTTGAGCTTTCACACTAGGCGGTTTTTATTTATTTATTTTAGTTTAAAGAAAACAATTATTTTCCATTTGGCAGATTTTTGAATAATATTTAAATAAATTTATAAAAGTTTAAAAGTCAAAACAGTCATATTTCAAACACCTGTATGAACCATTTTCGATTGCTGTATGTTTTGTTATTGCATTTTCAATAAATTACTTTTTAAGCATAAGAACGAATCATTTTTGAGTCTTTTTTCAAGCGCGCAAGTGATTAATCAGTTTTTAATCGTCAAAAGTACTCGAGGAAGACTTAGTTAGGTGATTTTTGATAGAACAATCTTCCAAATGCTAGTAGGGGAAACACTTCTATTCTAATCTTAAAAATTTTATAATTATAAATATTTATAGTTTATTGCAATATATATGTAAATATAAATATTGTAAAAATTAAATTAAAGTATTTAACATAATGATATAGCCTCTACAAAGCCTAAATGGCGCTGAGGCTTTAAATATGAAATGGATATTATATTTAATTGTCAATAAAAAAAAAAAAAAAAAAAAAATTGCTTCTTATTTTTTTTTTTTTTAATTTCCTAAGCTAATCCCGCGAAGCTCTATGCTTGTCTGCAGGAAAGAAACCAGAGTCTCTGGCGGGAATTGAACCCACAACCTGATAGACTAGCTCGCTACAAGCTAGCCTACCGAGGCACTCACTTTACTTTTTAAACATGGAAATTATGTTAATAAAACACTAAATGTGGCATCGTATTGATGTCACTGTAGTCATGGCATAGACGATGCATAAATTATGACAACATTTTATGTTGACGTTCGTCACTGGACTGATGTCACTTTTTGCCTCATTGATGCCATTTTAATAACAGAGACTTTTATAACCGTAGAGTACAGACATAATAATAGAAGCTGATGAATTCATCTCTTAATTGTGATTGTGAGCAGAAATCAATGTGATTTAATGCTAGTCATCAGAGTCAAGCGACTGTGCGTGGGACGTTTCTGGAGGAGGGTGTCCTACACCAAGACCATTGAGTCGTCCATTACACTCGTGTTTTCCCTTCTTATAACTATAAGTCCCTGTTACTATTGGTCTGTCAAATTAATCATGTCAGAGTCCCATTGTTTTTAATGTTAATTAAAAATATTATGTTAAATTCCTTTTTATATTAAGCAGTACTTTTTGAAAAATTTGTAAAAATGAGATGTTCCCTTTTACGTCCTGGGTGTACTGCGCTTTTTTCTATCTTAAAAAGTACAATAGTACTGAACTTTCCATGCCTGGTTTAAATAGAAAAAAAACAAGCAAACACAAACCAAGCCCAAAAAAACCCCAAGTAAAACTAAAAAAGCATGATACAAAACATGGTGCAAAACAAAAATTTTACTGATAGCAGGTCGGTCCACTGACGACAATAAAGCAGTAGCCAGTAAATGGGTACAAAAAACTAGTATACAGGCCTTCTTTGAAAAACAGTAATGCAAGTGTTTTGTAAATTATCGTACAAGGCAGTCAAGTCAGCTTGTAAGCAACATGCACATGTCGCACATGCATTGAAGCTTACACGTATACACTCACAGATGCATTTGTAAATTTGGATGCATGAATGTGTATTGTGCACTATGGGTTTAAGTTAAACTTATGTTTGTATGTATGTATAATGTACCTTTGTGTGCATGTGTTTATGCAAGTATTTATTTGGTTTTGTATGATTCATGGTCATGTTGTCTTATCACATATTTTTGTTTTCGTAGCAGCACAACAAAAATTAAAAATAAACAATATTTTTTTTTTGTTATTTTTTTATTATTGTTCATTTTGTGGTTGTGTCTGACCCTCCTCCTTTAGTACATTTCAGCCCATTATGGTTTTAGTATGGAATTTATGTTTTAATGGCAGACTTTGCCCAATTCTAACAGTAGTTGTAGTACAACAGCATTGGGAGTAGTAAGAGATAAACATAAATAAAAGCAAATAAATAACAACTTTTAAGAGATAAAAAATGCATTCATACATCATCGTAAAGCAAAAATGAATAAATTTTTTGGATATTTAAAACATTTTTTTGACAAATAACTGTTAAAGCATCAAACAAAACGAGGAAGGATTTTTGGTTAGGAACGGCAAAATAGGAGAAATAAAAATAAGGAGACATATAATAGGAAATGAAACGGATGTGGGTTTATTAAAGTAAAATTTAAAATTGGTATTTTTTTTTCTTTTTTTTTTTGTTAGCATCAAAATCTAAGAAATGTATAACATTTTAATTAACAATACCAAAATACTTGTTTACTTAAAAGCACCAAAAAATAATTTTTTCAAAACATTTAATATTTTAAATCAATAAAAGTTTACTTTGCAAGGAAGTACCAGAGGTACTTTTTCTATTTTTTTTTTCTTTTTTTGGCCAAAAAAAAAAAACATTATAAAAAAAATACCAAAAAGTACCTAATACTAATTTTTACTAAAATTCAAAACAAAACAACAAAAGTACTTGTTACTGCAATTTTTTCAGTAAGCAGTAAACATTTACTTTAATGCAGTATAAATACATTTAACATTTTGTAAAGTTTCTTCCAAATATTTCCTTTTAATCTCGTTTAATAGTATTCTTTTTTGACAAATCTCGCCTTAATACTTTTCTAACATTAAGATCATATCGATGCCTTGCAGGAACTTTTTCGTGACCAGTGAACAAAATATTTGACCTTAAAATATAAAATGAAACAGGCTTGGCCCTTAGTGAATAGGAATCTGTAAGGGGAATCTTTTTGGTACTTTTTCGTTCTACAACTGCTACTTTTTTAATTTTCTTTAATATTAGACCTTTAAACATGAAATTAAATATGCAATTCCAGAGTGAATGAGAATCTTTAAGAGGAAACTTTTTGGTACTTTTTTGTTCTTCAACAAGTGCTTTTTTATCTACATATTATTTATATAAAAAGAAGTGTACACTTTGATGCCACCACTAACCGCGAAAACGGGTCGACCGATTTCAGCCAAAATATCAGGGTACGTTGGGGAAAGTCTGTACATATATGGTTTGCACGAAATCAGCGCAGTGGTTCCAGAGCTATGGCATTCAGATTTTCCTATATATTCCCATACAAATATCAGCAAAATGCCCTAAATTTTCCGTATTAAGATTTTTTATTTTCACTTAAAAAGTTACCAAAATATGTATCGTAATATCTTATGTGTACAATGACATTCGGAATAGGTTGTAAAGTATATTTCATATCGATAGAGGGCGTAAAATAGGTCAAAACGGGTAAAAGATCCCCCTCCCTATATCTTCTTAACTAATCAACCGATTTTCTTGAAATTTGGCAGTCAAATAGTGTAAAATCTGGAAGGAACTATAGCCTATAATTTTTGTTATTTAGGGCGTGAATTAAGGCAAGAGGGGTAAAAGCTCCCCCTTATAGCTTCTTAACTAATCAACCGGTTTTCTTAAAATTTGGCATGCAGACACTGTAACATCTAAAGGAACTCCAAGATATACATTTTTTGGAAATTCCAACTTTTAGGGGGTACAATAGGGCATAACGCCCTATGTCTTCTTGTTTAATTATCCGATGATAGTTTCAAGTCTTGAAGGAACTAAAGGCTAAAAATTTTAACATTTACGGCGTAAAATACAGCAAAAAGGATAAAAGCACCATCCTCCTATACCTTTTTAATTAATTAACTGTTTCTCTTGAAAATTTTATGTATTTTTTGACAAATTTTTTTATCCGGTAATTTTACTTGATGAAAAACGTTATCGAAGCTACCATTTTTATACTTTCAGTAAAAATTGAAAACTGTTGACAAGCCGGAAAAAAATGTGTCTCTAAATTTTGTGGTGGGTTGTATCAATGGTCAGTCTTGGACGACTTTACTTTCTTAGTTGTGTTATTTTTATTATTATGTTATTTTTAGTTGGAAGAAAAATTAATAAAAATCACCGGCCCATTTTTTCTAACTAACTTCTCATTTAAAATCTTTAGAGCCACATTTAACCTTTAGAATCTATAATTAAATGCATATTTTTACACCATTATTTAACTATTTAAAGAGCAAAATAAAACTAGTTTAAAGCTTAATTGTAGTTCAAAGATTGATGATTGTGTTTTTCAGTTGCAGTTGCATTTGCCTTTTTTTATATTTTTAAAGCGCATTTTAAAGTAGGTGTGGTTTTCACATCGATTACAGTGTAACTTTGTTAAAGTTTTTTTCGTATTTTTTTCTATTGTATTTTAATTCGTTAACAACAATCTCCCCATTTTAATTTCTATAACAAGTCATGAGTCATGACTCATTTGTTGCAAGTGTTGTTCGATTGACGCAAAAGTATTTTGTTTAATTTAACTTTCTGCTAGATGTGAAACTAAACTTGCATACAAATTTTAAATAAATACAACAGATTGTATAGAACAAGAACGACTCGAAGATTTTCTGTTGCTTTATGTAGCAACTGACTTAATTAGATAAAAAAGCGAAGGGTTAAAAATATAGAAAATTTTTCTAAGAAAACTTTTGTTTTATTTTTATTTCGAAGAATTATAATTCTCGCATTCCAGCAAAAGATTAACAAGTGCATGTCAGCTTCTTAAATTGTTATAGAAAGTATTGGAGCTCTACCGATCCTATTGATATAAAGTATAAATATGTATATGAATTACTTTGGGAAGAAATAAGATGGAAGAAAAAACAAAATTGTTTCTGCCATTGTGAACAAAGCTTAACAACCAACTCAAGGGCGAATTAGTTCTTTTAATGAATTTTAACTGCTATAAACTAATTCTTTGAATATAAATTTGTTTAAACTATAAATTTTTTTTTAATTAATTAATAACGGAAAAAGAAACTTTTTTTTAAAAGCTTTTAAGCCATATAAAATCAAATAACAAAATTACAACGAACTAATTCTTTTCACGAATTAAGCACAATTTTAGCAAATTCTTTAAAAATGGATTCACTATTTAAATTTATTTAGAGTAAATTATTAATAAAAAAGATATTTTATAATAATTTTAAAACTTTAAAGAAATAATAAAGTAAACGAGCGAACAAGTTATTTTTACAAATACATAAAAGCTTTTTTAAATTATTTCTTCGATAACGAATTTTAAGATTAAATTTATTTGTGGAAAACTACTAACAATGATATAATCTTTCTGAAAACCGTTCAATATCTAAAGAATTTACTAGTTGTTTAAAAAGCAAAGCGAACTAGTTATTTTTATAAATTTTAAGAAATATTTACAAATGTTTCGATTACTTGTTTGTTCTTAAATAAAATTTATTCAGAGATTATTTGTATTAACAGAAAGAGAAAGTTTAACAAAACTTGTATATATATATATGTCCTTTATTTATCTAAATATAAATAGAATTACATTTCTGAACACCATAAATACTTAAATAAAGTTCAGTGTGAACATAGGGCGTCATGACGTTTCTGTAATCGTAGTAGTTTAAGAGTGAGGGCTGATTGGACCACTGCACTCCGATCCTAGTGTTGGGGCTGCCAACTACCTCTAGGTAGGCAAAAAAAAAAAATACAACTGAGTTTCAGAGGTAAAATGTAGTCTGGATTACCACCTAATTACCTGAGACGCACCGGTGTTAGCATGCCATTTAGGTTACTTATAGCTGTACGCCTTCTCACTCTAGCTGACATCAGACGGGTGTCTGAACGTCATTACCAGGGGATGCTTGGCCAAAGGACCGGAAGTAGTGAGCTGCTTGGGAAATCCAGCAGAGGAATTGCTTCTTGCTATTGCCAAGTGAATAGCAGGCAGATAGCGTTCCACACCGAAGTGCACCTCTGTGAAAAACCCCACCCCCCAAAAAAACTTTTAAACTTAAATAAAGAAAAAAAATAAAAGAGGGTATAAGTTCTTTTTACGAGGTGAAAAAGATTTTTTTAAGAATTCAAATTTATTTTAGCTATTTTTTTATATTTTTTTTTTTTTACTCAATTTATTTAGAATAAATTATTGACGGAAATCAAAATTTTTTTAAAAAACTTAATATTTATGAAAAACAATAATTAGTATTGTGGTTATTTTGTTGAACTATTTTATGGTTTTTAATCCAAATTTTTAATAATTTTAATTAGGCTTAAGTTCACTAAATTTAATTTTCATTAAATTATTTTCATGAAGAAAGGAATTTTACAACATGAAAATCAATTAAAATTGCTATTGATAATCTTTCATTTTTGACCGTGGTCAGGGCTCGAACCCGGGCCGGCAGGTTACCATGACATGTTTCGATCGCAACCACTCGATCTCCTCAGATGGATTTGCCGTTTTACACTCGCAGCTATCGACGACTGCTGACGTCAATAGTCAAACATCAATCCTTAAACCAAATTGTATTTTAACCTTTGGTAGATCGAAGTTTGCTTTTTTGAATGATTATCCATTTTAATTGATTTTACATGTTCGTCCTTACTTCTGTTTTTTCGTACTTTTGTCAAGAATTTTTCTTGAAGTCCAAAGTACATTTTTTGTTTTTTCATATTTCTGTCTTTCCTTTTCTTGTTGACCTTTTTCAGCACAACCTGAAGGACAAATGAATACATAGAGCTCGTGCCTTAGCTTTAACAATAATTAGTATTGTGGTTATTTTGTTGAACTATTTTATGGTTTTTAATCCAAATTTTTAATAATTTTAATTAGGCTTAAGTTCATTAAATTTAATTTTCATTAAATTATTTTCATGAAGAAAGGAATTTTACAACATGAAAATCAATTAAAATTGCTATTGATAATCTTTCATTTTTGACCATGGCCGGGATTCGAACCGCGGCAGGCAGGTTACCATGACATGGGTTCGAGCCCTGGCCACGGTCAAAAATGAAAGATTATCAATAGCAATTTTAATTGATTTTCATGTTGTAAAATTCCTTTCTTCATGAAAATAATTTAATGAAAATTAAATTTAATGAACTTAAGCCTAATTAAATTTATGAAAAACTTTTAAACTTAAAAAGCTTTTTAGTTGTTTTTACGAATCTAATCATGTTTGAACCAATTTTTTGAATATTAATACTTTGTTAAAACTTATTTGAAGAAAATAACTAAAAACTAGAGAAATTTCGAAACATAACGGAAAAAAGAGAACTCGTTCTTTTCACAAATTCAACTAATTTGAATTAATTCCTTTGGTGTTCGATGCTATAAAATTTTAAAAACAGTAAATTGTTAAACAGATAAAGAAGGTTTTTGAATAAACCCTTTAAAATTTATTGAACATTCATATTAAAAAATGTAAATCTATCAATAACTTATTGGATTTGTAAGATATAAAACCTTTAACTCATAAATACCTTCCTGACTTAAAGTTCTTTTGCAGAAAAGCGATAATACAGAATACTAATTTGTCTGAACACAAACATCTGAATAAAATAAAATAAAATAACAAAAAAAGCCACATAGCTAAATTACAAATTAATATAAACGTGACAATTTTTTCAATAATTGATTTGATCTCTTAGGGCAAGACACACTAGACAAATACACAGAAAGACAGATAGACAGGCTAAGAAGAAGAGGAATTGATAGGCAGACTTAAAGAGACAAACAGCTGGACGACAGGCAACAAAGCTTTAAAAATGGTAAAATTTTAATATTTAAATTCAATTAACTACATGCGTTAGACGGCATTAAAATTTAAGTTGAAAAAACTCTGGCATTGTAGTCTTTTGAAGGAAATACAGGCTGGAAATACAAGAAAGAAAACTATGAAAAGCATTTAAACTCTGCTTAAGTCTGCTTGAATGCCAGCCAGTCAATTGCAAATGTGTCAGGCACATACGCCATTCAAATATAAATGCACACATTATATGCAACAATAACGACAACAACAATAACAACTACAATAAACATGGCATGAAAATGCAACTAAACGTATAGCCACCAAGTACTATGAATATAGCATTTATATAGTTTTCAAGCTCATGCTCATCATGTGCCTGCACTGACGTTGCTTTTTCCTATTATTTCCACTTCCAACATCCAGTTTATAAAAAACGATAAGACCCAACTACAAATAAAAAAAAAAAAAATACGCAAAAAACTATAAAAGACGCGACGTTTAAAAAATATTAAATATTTTATTACAATAATCAAAATAGCACTCGCTTTAAAGACCCTTCCATAGAATTTTTATGTATCGGGTTTTACGGTAGGTACAACGCATTTCGTTTTTGACATTTTTCGAATAGATGTAAAGTTGCTTTTCGCAATTCTTATGCAGCTTAAAACGTCAAGCCATTTCATCCTGCAGAAACACACACTTGAAAAATGTGTGCAAGTAAGTCGCGGTTCACACTCGGAAAATTTTATTTTAGAAAGTCTGAGGCCCGTTTTCACGATTTACCTTTAAAGTTCGATATAGTTAACGCTACCTTTGGCACTAGTGAGGAATAAAGTTACCTTCAACTATTTTTCGTTTTCACAACTTCTGAATAAAATAAACTTAACATTTTTAAAAAAGTGGCAATACTAAAGAAAATACCGATTATTTTTGCCAAAATAAAAATACGAACTGGCAACTACGTACTTTTTTTTACATTTACAAAATATACGTATAATTGGAGTTGCCATATATAAAAAATATGTGAAAATAATATGGCAATCTCAAATCTAAATCGTACGACAAAAGTTAAAGGTAGAACGTTGCTCTCTTTAGCTTATCCTTCACTTTTAGGTTAAAGAGAACTTGTGATAATTAAAAACTCATTATCTGTTCGATAACTTCCTACATTTAGCTATCGTAAAGTCGTGAAAACGGGCCTGAGTTTATTAGTTAGAGGGGAAGAAAACATGCATTCAAAGTGTGAACTTAGACTTAACTTTCTATCTCGACTACTTTGCGGCTGCACACACAAGAAAATCATCTTGATGAAGCCAAATTCTCGCTCAAAAGCTGTGTCAACAAGCAAAATTGTCGCTCAGCTTTATCCGAAAAAAATTTTTTGGCGCTGTTTTTATGTCATCGATGTCATTGACCCAATTAACAACCGCCACAGGTACGCTATATTGAAGTATTTTTTTCCAACAGGGCGACGCAATGTGCCGTATAGCGTTCGAATTGTTGAAAACCAAGTTCAGCGAGTAAATTATCTGACTCTTACGAATTGCCGGCTTTTTCGAGTGATTTACTTTCTTGAGATTTTGTTCTTTGCTGGTCCATGCCAACAGATCAGAATCAAACGTGAAATTCGGCCGATTTGCATCATGGAAAATTTGAGTTTGAGTAATCAGTCGTTTCAGCGCTTCCGCGACTGATATTTTAGAGATGTCATATCTTATAAAAAAAACTGTTTCGTTTTACTTTGATCTATATATGTATATATAAAATTGTAGCGTTATTGACTAAATAACTTACTGATTCATCATTGTTAAAAACGTGTTAATTCGATAACCGCATGTCTCCTAAATTAAACTTATAGAGATATATAAAAATTTAATACTTACATATATAGTTCATTAAAACAATAAGTGGAAAAATGTCTGGTATTTTTTTGAAATTCGGTCCTTTAAGGGAGTAAACGGGTAAAACATGTATTTTGGTACTTTTTTTGTCACCCCATCCATCTTTTAAACCAATAAATATAGAAATAAGATTTATATCACATTCGCAACTTACTTTAAAAATGCACATATTCATTTGGTACTTTTTCGAAATTCAAACGTTTAAGGGGTAAGGGGGAGCCCTTTTTTTAAACAAAACCTTTTTTCCATTCTCCATAATTGTCTATGTGGTTGTTGTTATGTTTATGCACTTTTTCTTTTTCGCAAGACTGCAACTTTAAACTTGAATACCTTAATCACAATCGCAACTTATTTATTTTGGTACTTTTTTTACAAAACGTTTCCTCCATTTATTTACAAGAATATACGTACTTATTTATGTGCTCCAACACAATATTAAAATTTTTAATACTTCAATGGGTAAAAAAAAGTATCAAAAAGGGGAAAAAAGGGATATTAAATTTCTTTCTCTTAGTTTCCCGTTCTTCATGTATTAAATTTCCTATAATATTTAACTTAGAAATATAAAGGTAGTATGTGCAGGGTCCTAAGTGAATGAGAACCTAAAGATGAAAAATGTTGGTTTTTTTTTTTGTTAAAACCTAGAAACATAAACTTTGGAGTAAACATATGTCCACAAAAAAAGGGAGACACAAAAAAGTAGCGGGTTAAGTGGAAGTATGAAACAATAATCTTTTCCAATCGTTTCAATTAAAAAAACAAAATGCATCGTTCTTAATGAAAAGTCCTTTAATTGCCAGCTAAACTTTAGCTATAGAGGTTTGGAGACTGAATTGAGTGTGCAGTGAAATAAAGAATATGAGTAGAAGATAAGTAACGAAAAAAGATTGAAAAGAAACGTTAAATATGGGGTGTTAGTGAAGTGTGTAAGTTTGCAAAATATTCGTTTTGAAGCTTAAAATGAGCCTACAAGACCAGTGGAAAATTTGGACAAAGGATATCAAAAAAAATTTAAGTAGAAGATTCGATAATAGAGAGAAGATTTTATTTTATAAGGTTATGGTTCCAATTTTTACCGATCACAACAAAATTTGTCCTTAAGGCAGTTTTGCAGACCAGATGCGAATGAAGTTTATATACGAAAGCTTAATGCCACTTTGGTACTCTATTATCAATTAAGCAAATTTGTTTGAAAATGAAGCAACAATGGTAATAAAAGATTGACAGTAAGAAGTGTTAAAATATGTAAAATAAAATTTAAAATTTAAATAAAATTGAGTGATGATTTGCGAAAGACAAATGCGTAAAAGCATTTAAGTGTACCAATCTCTAGATTTGGTACTATTTTTTTCGCATCGAAATAGAGAGTAGACCCCAGAGTCTCTGAAGGGAATTTTACTTGCAAACTTCGCTCTGATAGACTAGCTCCATACCAACAATACTACCAGGGAACCCCGGGTAATCCAAAACTTCAAGCCTAAATTTAATAAATCAAAAACTTTTTTCCTAGCGGGTAGTTTAGTTGCATTTTTATTACACATTTATGTTCTCTCTCAATACTACTTTCTTCCTCACTCTCTCGCTCCCTCCCTACCTCTTTACTATCTATCTCGCTTACTCTTCATTCCTAAAAATAATGAACTGTCAACCGCGTGAATAGTTTATTATGTAGTAGATACTTGTAGAAAAATAAGTTTAATAACCCAGCTCCCGAATAGACATAAAAAACGGAAACATAAAAAGAAATGTGTAAAAATATGGCATACAAATGGAAAAAATGCATTAAAAAATATTAAGAAAAATTCTTTTGTTCGTATATAAATTTTTAATGTTTTATTATAATTTAATTTATATTTTTTGTTTTTTGTGTAAAACTCTTCTTAAAAGCGCAAAATAAATGTGGTGTAAGTGACCAGTGTAGCGTGTTTAAATCTCAAGTTTGGAATCTGCAGAAAATTAAATTATGCATTCTACGACACATTTTGCACATAAATTCTTTATACAATTTCTTTTTGTTTTTGTTGCTTCAGTTATTTATTTTTAAGCGCTCGCAAAGAAAATAAAACGTTCAGCAATTATTAACAGGCGAAATGCGTTTAAGAATTTACTGTAAAAAAGCCGGAAAATAAAATCCAAGATAAATATTTAATTTTACAAAGAAAAGATATAAATAAAAAATTGTTAATGTATGCAGCAAAAAAAAAAAAAAAAATTAAGAAAGGCTTTTGTATTAAAAGATTCCATGGAATAACCTTTCTTTGTTTTAGGCGATTATTTTTTTTTTTATTAATTTTCTATAACTACCAATAAAGACTTTCCAACTTTGAAAGTTAATAGCGGCTATAAGTTATAACAAATGACATCTGTCAAAATGGCTGTCATTTATTCAGACCTGTTTTGTCAAATCGCCATGGACGTATGTAGCGTTCAAAATGCAGCACATTTCTGGATGTATCGGTACATCAACATACAAAATTGTCGAACCTGCTTTCCAAAGAAAAATCATTGTTTGGTGGCGTCAATGCTCCACTTTTCTTCGAGAACGACGTTGGCCAGATCGTTTACTGCAAAATGGTGTGCGCTAAAGGTCGATAATTACCAACATATTTTGGCCTGAATTGGATAATTGGACACCAACGACATATTGTTCCATCAGGACGGTTCTGCGTGCCACACACCTCATGCCACATTAGATATTCTACACAAGCGCTTTGAGAGCATGTTCATCTTACGTGAAGGTGATGATTGAACTGGTTAACGTACGAGTGCGATTTGATCTTTTCCTATTTCTAGTGGGGTTTTTTTATGTTTAAGATCAATGAGAATAACTCACAGCAGCCCTCAAAGCCAACATAGGCCATGCCATCAATCAAATTTAGACTGACTTATGCGACAGAGTCATTGCTAGTTGGACCAATATAAAATCTTATAAATTTAAGAAAAAAAATTAATCAAAATTATAAACTTTTTTATCATGAAAATTTTTTTTTTTTAAAGATTTTTTTAAACAATTCACTTTTTTATAAACCTTAACCTAAACCTAAGAATGGGGAATTTAGCTCATTAAAACTAAATCTTATTAACGAAATTTTTTGACTCCCAAGAAAACTTTTGATAACAAATATGCAAGTGGAAGTGCAAACAACTGAGCTGGCAATAATGAAATAAAGTAATTTGTTTTTATTTTTGTTTTCCCCTTACAACTACAATTAGAGTTGACAAAAAATCAACCAATTGTAGTCGGGATTGTTTGTTGTTGGTGTTTTGTTTAAGCTTTGATATTATTACATGTAAGACTTTTGAGTGTTTATAATTCCTATTCGCTTAACAGTTTTATTTGAATAATATCTTTAGCTTTCTTTGGATTTGGAATCAGTGGAATGCGCATAGGAATAGCTTATCCCACCAACAATAAATTTCAGTTTATCACTAGTAAGAATTGGGAATTTTGCACATTAAAACTAAATCTTATAAACGAAATTTTTTGACTCCCAAGAAAACTTTTGATAAATCCAATTAATATTTTTTACGGCGGTAAATCCATATTGCATAATGCCGTCTATATACTGCCCGCACAATATATTTTACAAGTATGTACTTTCATCTGTATTTTCTTATTAAACCCTGAATTTGTGGGCATTCGTCTTGAGTTGGATCTACCTACCTTTTGACTTTGTGCTCTCTGGTGGTGGTTATTGAGGCAGCAAATTCCTGAAGCTTGTTTGGGTATTGAAATTGGCAGACCTTCTAAAGATCGCTACTGATAAGAATTTCACCCGGAATTTGGCGTGTACGTTAAAAACTCTCAGGGGGTTTAATTGCAGACAATAATTAATGGTTTAATAAAGGTAGATCTAATGCAAAGTCCTCTAAATATTGAGGAGTATAATGCTATGTGTTACCACAGAAACCGCTAGTATGCAGATAATACAAAAAAAGCTTATGTACTCGTTATTGGTAAGAACCTTTCCTGGTGGGTGTACACCATCCAAAGCTCGGGGATGATTTTGAATTTCTTATAAATGCCGGATAAGGGGCTGCTTTTCTACGTGAACACAGAATGGAGTTTTTTCTGCTGGTCCAATGTCTTCGTATGCTGCTGCTGTTCAACAGAAGCTGCTTTTGCAGTGGACTTCTAAGCCAGGGGTGAGTGTTTCGCCCGGACAGCTATTTATTTAAATTTCGACCTGTGTGTTGGTGTCTATAAATTAGGGACGACCATAAGGATAGGCCACCAAATTGGATGGAACTTATATTTTAAAAACAACCTTACACTTTTCCTTGTATTGGTATATTGATTTTGTCACAGTGTAATCAAAGACTTTAAAAAGTTCTTACAGAAATATTTATATTATGAAATTTATAGATAATCCAACGATGGCAGTTCGACTGTATGCTTAAAGCACGAAAAGCCTTTAGATATGCTTCTATAGGGATATGAAATTTGACAAAAATTATTTTTAGAATCACTAAAATGTAACTAATTGTACAAAGAAAAAAAAAACACTCGGGATAAATCAAGTTTTTTATGATTACTTTAAGTACGAGTCGTACTCAAAAATTCAAGTACGAATAACACTAAAACGTATTCAAAACAATCTTAAATGGGATTACTTTCGAAAATCAATCCCGGAATTTCTTGAAATAAGTATAAAATTCTTAAATCAAGTAAAAAAAGATTAAACTTTTCGTTGTGTTTAACCCTCCGGCTTACGCATGTTTTAATTTTCTATACACATTGAAAAAGGTCTGCCCAGACTAATGTGTACCACAAAGGGTTAAAAAGTAAATTTGAACTCTTGCTTCTCATTTAGTTTATATTTTTGGTTAAATATGTATAGAAGATTTCTAAAGTAAAAACCATATCGGGCATGATGTTGGTGTTTTATCATTCTGTAAGGTTTAATAAGGGTAAGTAAATCAATTATAATAATTTTTTCTTTATAGTTTCTTTTGTGATTTTTTTCAAGCACGAATTCATGATAAAATCAACTTTATTTTACTTAAGTCAATCTGATTTTCGAATTATTTTAAGTACGAAATCGGATTAAAAAAATTTTATAAATCTTGAATCAAGCGCATTTTGAGATTGATTCAATCTTAGTTTTACTTAAATCAATCTCATTTTCGGATTATTTTAAGTAAGAAATCGGGATTGAATATGGATAATTTAATTATTTCGCGATTGAAAATCCGTACTTGAATCAATCTTTCTGTACTTGATTCAAGAAAATCCGTACTCACAGTACTATTAATACCGCTTCGGATTGATTTGAGTATGGATGGATTGATTTTTATTTTGAGTGTATAGTATAAACAGAGTTCGGTACCCAAAATAGCTCAAGTCGGCGCATTGCCTAGGGGAAAGCGAACTAACACCAAACTTGTCACGTGACAGTTCTAAAGTGGTGGGGACCGGTTCTAGTTCTACCATGTCGATGTCCAAGGTTAATTGGCACCTTTTTGACACTTTGTAAAACCTCACTGAAAAAGTCTAAATTGACGCATTCAATTTCGACTTAAACAATGCCTGTCCCGATCGAACCATATTAATATAATAGATCTTCTTCATATAAAGAAATATAGACAGATATCATCAGCCCGCACAAAATTCAGTCACATGGCTAGTTACATTTCCTCTGGAGTAACTACACTTTATCATCAGTAAAGTGAATATCACTGGTTTTTACTTATCCTTCTTTCCAAAAAAGGTCCAAAACTTCAGTTGCAAAGCAACTCGCTTTTTTAAATGCTTCTGCATCGTTCACTTCTATTATAGATTTTTGACTTCGACTGCAAAGTATATCGGTCACACGGGATTAGCAAGATCAATAAAATAATACACAGAAAAAATTCTCCAACATTTTTCATCAATTAAAGCATTAAAAAACATAATCAGTTTTAATTAAAAATTTAATCAAGTGAATTAGACGTTTAATTAATACTATTAACTGGTTTAATTGATACTATTAATTTGTTTACTGGTGCAAATTTAATTAATTTTTTAATTAATATCACAAATTTTTTAATTGAAATCAATTTTTATTTTTTTCTGTGTACGTATATACAAATGTATTATATAAATATTGGTTAACATTGATATATTCTAAAGCGGTCCAGTAGTTCCCCAAGTCCCCAAAATTTCCCTTTATTTATATTATTCATATATATTTGAACATATTTGAGATTCCTTACGACCAAATATGAAATCTCATTTGTTTCCTCTCTGATTTCAAAGGTTTAATAGAGCATTAAAAATTTGGCAATCCTAATCTGATGGTGAAAGAGTTTTGCCTCTCTAACGGTCAGTCCTTAAATTCGCTGGTTATGTTTTTGATAGGGGTTCTCTCTTTTGAATAGTAAAATTAAATTATAATTATTTTTTTTAAGTGTTTTTTATATCCAACTAATAAAGCAGCCCTTTCGTCATGATTTTAAGGGATTAGTCAGAATTTTTACATGTGAAAACCTGGGTCTTTTCAGTCTAGCTTATAAAAATTTTAACATTGCAATGCAAAGTACGAGTGTGTTACAAATCTACAAGTAAAATATTTTTGAAACAAACACAAAAATTGTAAAATTGTTGCTTCTTCAACGCACCTTACTTGTAGATTTGTAACTTTTAGTTTTAGGAAACTATTTCGACTATTTGGTAGTGAGCAAGTCTTTCAATGCGAGGTTTGCAGGTTCTATTCCTGCCAGCGACTCTGATCTGTTTTACTACAACTACAAAGAAATGAAGGTCAACGTTGCTAGTACTAGAAAAATTAAGTTAGATTAATTTTTTAATTGTAATTGCTACATTTAATTAATAAAAAACATAACTATATTGTTTTTTAAATTTTTCCTTAAATTTTTTAGCCTTATTTATTTTTCTATTTAATTTTTAGTCTTATTAATTAAGATAATGCTTTCGATTACTATTTGCCATTTAAAATTAATAAAAACACATTAACGCAAAAAAAAATGCATTACATTTCTTTAAATATGAGCAATTCCAAAACAAAAATATTTTTCATGGTCACACTTAGCAAATATTTGGCGCCACACACGTAACCACGTAATTTTTTTTGCTAAAACAAGCAGCATGTTTATAGAATTGATAAAAAATGTTAAAAAGAAAGTTTAAAAATTCTGGGTTCACACTGTGAAAGTTTTCTTTCAGAAAGTCTGATGAAAGGGGAGAGACGAATAGAATTTTCTCTGCACTAATAAACTGAGATTTTCTGAAAGAAAACTTTCATAGTACAAACCCAAACTTAATGATAAATTAAGTGGTCATGTTCTTTTCAGATTCTTTCGTCAAACATTGGTTAAGTGTGAACATACCTTAACATTTCAATGTGTTTTTTCTTTTTTTTTTTTTTTTTTTGTTATAATTTCAAGAAGAAAAATTGTTAATTATAAAAGTTGTCTGCTCCTTTTTGTTACTTTTTCCCCAACTAAATTTTGTTCCGTATGGTTCAATAAAAAAGTATCCTTTAATTTTCCTTCTTGCGTATAATAAGGCTTAAAGGATGCAGACTGGCATCAATAGAAAGCTAGGGGGGGGGGGTTGGTTAAGGCGAGAACAAGGATAGGGCGAAAAAGGAAATTATACAATACCTAAGTATAAAAATAAGGATAATAGTGATAACTAACATTGACTAACAACTGTTTTTTTTTTTATATTTTCGACAGACGAACTTACTCTCTGACTGTTTGCCGTTTCTACAAGTAAAATTTTCAAGTATCGTTTTCAATAGACAAACACATGCAAAGGAAGGAAAATTTTTCGAGTGTGTTTTTTTTGTTTATTTTGCAGCTATATAGTATATAGTATTTTATTGTCAGACATTTGCAAAGTCTAGGAGTCTATAAGCCAGAGGCAATTTTAATACAAATGTAGATTAAAATTGTGAATGGCGCACAGCATCTAAAAAAATAATATATATAATAATAGAAAAGAGAGGAGACTTTATTAGAAAGTTGCTAGACGACAGACAGTTTTTAAAAATAAGTGACAGTAATGTTATACAAGCAAAAAAAAGAACACAAAATACAATAAAAAAAAACTAAATTTACATTTTGGCGCTCTCAGGGCGACAATGATTTCAATAACAAATAATTGAAATTAAAAAAAAAAAAACTTTAGAAAACTATCCTTGAAAATGGTCACTTCAACGAATATTCGTCAGCTTTGAGCAATGCAAATTTAAGTGTCTGGCTGTTTTTCTCTTTAGAAATTTAAGGTAAAATAAATAAAGTTCAAATATTTAAATTTAAAAAAAAAAAAATAATAATTAAAAGTTTTAAAGGTTTAACGCAATTTCCCTTGTGGTAGGTTTTTAAAAATAAACAAAGTGCTTACGTAAATTTAATTATAAATTTGTTATAAAATGTATTTTAAAAAAAAACCTTTCATCCTCCCTACTGAGATAAATTTCTATCCAGATTAACAGTAGTGCAGCTCAAGATAGAACCAAAAGTAAAAAAGTTCTAGACTCAAAAAAACTTTCAGTCGCTTAAACAGATAGACATTGAATGTCGAACAAGAACAAACTTTTGTCCGGTAATTCGAAAATATGTAGGTGGCCGTATTAGTATTATAAAAGCATCCCTTTTGAAGTATGAAACACGCCTTCAGGGCTGGTAAATAAGATCAAAAACTATTTTACTAATAATTTTTTATGAAAATCCTATTAAATTTAAAGTACAAATTTTTAAAAATTACAAAAATTTACAAATATTTTCGGCAGAATTTCACATGACTTTTTAAATATCGCCTAAATGGTCAATACATTTTTACATTTCCAAAGAAAAATCCTTAGAAATGAAAATATTCATAAATTTTTTTCCAAAGGTCAAAGGTGAAATATTCAAAAATTTGTAAATAGCGAATTGTGCAAGTTTGAAAATCGCTTGCAATGTTTGCAAATTAAATTAGACATGAACTACATCTAAATTTTTAAGAAAATTCTTGCATTTAAATGTTATTGAACAAATAAGATCAAAGGTCAAATTTGGTAAAATGTATAATTTACACGAATATTTTTAGTGGAATTTCACTCATCTTAATTTATGCAAACAAAATAAATAAAACTTACTTTTTAACACAACACAATCTCACAAATTAAAACATTTTTAACTCAAAGGTCAAAGGTTAAGTATTCAAAATTTTATGCATTGAATATTGTGCAATCTTGAAAATCACTTGCAGTGTTGGGAAATAAAATAAAGAAATGTACTTTAGCAACATTTTAAAGAAAATAATTTTATATACATAAATGTGAATTAAAAATAAGGTCAAAGGTCATATTTTGTAAAATGTATAAGGTATAGAAATATTTATGCTGGAATTTTCCCTCACTTAAGAAAAATAACTAAAATGGAAAAACTTAATTTTTAAAATACATAAAAAAATTTTACAAATTTAAACATTTTTATTTGAAAGGTCGGAGTTTGAATATTCAAAATTTCTAATATTTAAAATTTCAAAAACTTAAAATTTTGCAAATTCAAAATTTCTTAAATTAAAAGTTTTGTAAATTTAAAATTTCTTAAATTTAAAATTTTGTAAATTTAAAATTTTGTAAATTTAAAATTTTGTAAATTGAAAATTTTGTATATATATATTTAAAATTTTCAAATTTAAAAAAAAAGGAGAAAAATGTTCGTTGTTAAAACTAATGTGCTGTTTCTAGGTGACAAACAATTGATTATTTGTAGAAAAATTTATATGAAAATCACTCAGTTTCTTTTTATTGCTTTTCATATAAATTGTTATACACCGTCATTTGCTTGTCACCTGGAAACAACAAATAAATTTGTTTTTGAATTACCAGATATATTCTAAATTCACATCAATATTCCTAAAAGCATGCTTTAATTCAGTTTTAGTTTATCATATTATTATGCCCCTAACTATATGCACTAAAACAATAGAAAAAAATGTTTCTGTTTTGGGAGATACATACATATTTAAAATTTTTGTTAACCATATTTGCTCTTTTTTTTGAAACCAACATATTTTTTCTTATTTTTTGCAATGCCCGTATTATAGATTGGCCTTTAGGGAAATTTTATTAAACGGGAGGAGAATTGTTACAGTAACTTTTAAAGTGTAATATTTTTAAAACCGTTACAAAAGTGAGTCGTTTCACGCAAATTTGTACAAAAATAAAAAATAGAAATATTTAGAAAATTGTTTCATTTCATTGTATAAGAATTTGAACAATGAAAAATAAAGTCATTGTTCTATTACTGTGGGTTTATGTTATTCTTTTTTTTTTTTTGTTATTTTTTAAATTTGATATGACAAGCCACAGCTACCAGGCAGTCAGTCGTAGAGGAGCCAGTGCCATTTAAAAACAGTTATTTGTTCTGGCGCTCTGCTCTGCTTTATACCAATCTGTTTTTTTTTTTTTTTTTTTTTTTTTTGTATAGTAATATTTTGTTCTATTCATTCATGTGAGTTGGCTGAGTGGTTCCATGGTGTATATGTGTTACAATTGCCATAAACCATCATCATTTTCATGTGACTCAGCTGTAAAAGGAGCTATGTGAGCGGGTATTAAAGGTCTTTATCCTTTTTGCCAATTGTGGATTTAAAATTTCATTTGTTTTGTATGTGTGCTATTTTTTTGTTTCCTTTTTTTTCTGCTTGGCGCTGACAGTAGGGTTAAAACAAAATATTTTTACGTGTCCATATCGGAACATTCATTCAGAAACTTTTTTCCAACAACTTTTGGCTCTCATCCGAGGTAGCCTTGTAGAGCTGGTGCCCACGAACATTCAAGTTAAAATACATAAAATTTTATAAAAATTGAACGATAGATTTTTAAAATCTAGGAAGTTTTTAAGTTTCCTTTTATTCAGAGAGTCCTTCTTTAGATGGGGAGCAGCCCCGCCTTTACAGATATATAATCCATAGTAAAACCTATACTGATTCCTATAGTTCCAGATTGCAACCAAGGGCCGCCTGACAGATAAATAAGGCTTATCTGTCAAAGATCTGTTAGGCTTAGAGTGACTACCTTCCGTGTTGGCATACGTCACAGTGATTTTAGCACTGGTAGAAAAAATGCCCCTTGCTTAGGAATTGTAACTATCTTACCTTCTCAGCTAAAGGGCAAGCAGTACCTGTCGATTAGCAACAGCACCTTGGAAGATCTTTAAG
Organism: Pollenia griseotomentosa; assembly: GCA_963931875.1. Lineage (NCBI taxonomy): Eukaryota > Metazoa > Arthropoda > Insecta > Diptera > Polleniidae > Pollenia > Pollenia griseotomentosa. Next base: position 187,593,206 of record OZ007561.1, read on the forward strand.
CAAGTCGAGCTTCCACACAAGTAGAGGAAAAATCCGCCCTTCCAACGATTTTGGTTAAAAACCACGGCCAACACGTGATGCCCAAAGGGGCATTACCAACAACCAGTCCAGGACCGAAGTCCCTGATAAGTGATAAGCCTTTTAAAGAGAGGAAAGACTCGCCAATAAAGAGTGAAATATCCCCGGAGGGTGCATATCTTTGGCAGGAGGCGTTTAGCAAAAATACACGTTGAGTCCTCCATAGGCTGCGAATAGATTTATTGGCTAGCTGCGTGTAGAATACGCAGCCGCGGCCAAAATCAGTGTTTTCCAGCGGAAAGTCTCAGGGCGTAACATTGCGGCGCCAATTATCCTTGGAATCCATTCTTATACAAAGCAATGTTCGAATGCTATAACCGGCAGCCCCGGTACCATACTCGCAAGCGATTGGCAAATCACCTGTCTATCTGAAAATATTTAGATTAGTGAAATCATAGACAATGAAAACTTAAATTACCCTTAACGGTTGACTTTTAGCTTTAAATTAAAAACGCGATTCCGAGCACCCCTGATATGGATATAAGAATGTTTTTCAAATCAAACAAAACGTTTAGAAAGTTTTTGTCTTTCTAAAAAAATTTTAATGTGCGAAGGAAAAAAATGTTGTCATTTCGATGAACTTGTTGGGTCCACTACTCTTAAGCCTACAGTAAAAAAAATGTAAAAAAAATGTAAAAAGCACGTGTGTGAAGATAAATATGAAAAGTTAAATTCGTTTTTTAAAAATATCGCATGCGATAAAAAATATTTAAAAAAAATATCGCATGCGTATTATAAAGAAAATACTACTATTTACGCGAAATTTTACAGTTTTTATGAAAAATCAATAATTTTTATTCAATATTTAAAACTAATTAGATATTAAATTACTCTTTTTATAATAAAATTTATAAGTTTTGAAAAAATACGACTTAGAGTGAAATTCTCATGAAAGTGCTGTGTGAGGGATATGGCCACTGTGTCCAAACCCATCGATCTCAGGGAATCAAACCAAATGGAAAATAAAGACTATGGACAGGGCTACAATAATCAATAATTACTATATTCAAATTGTATTTGTGAAAAAAGTTATTCATTTTTGAAAATTTGACTTAGAGTGAAATTCTCTTGAAAGTACTGTGTGAGGGATATGGCCACTGTGTCCAAACCCTTCGATCTCAGGGAATCAAACCAAATGGAAAATAAAGACAATGGACAGGGCTACAATAATCAATAATTACTATATTCAAATTGTATTTGTGAAAAAAGTTATTCATTTTTGAAAAGTTGACTTAGAGTGAAATTCTCTTGAAAGTACTGTGTGAGGGATATGGCCACTGTGTCCAAACCCTTCGATCTCAGGGAATCAAACCGAATGGAAAATGAAGACAATGGACAGGGCTACAATAATCAATAATTACTATATTCAAATTGTATTTGTGAAAAAAGTTATTCATTTTTGAAAATTTGACTTAGAGTGAAATTCTCTTGAAAGTACTGTGTGAGGGATATGGCCACTGTGTCCAAACCCTTCGATCTCAGGGAATCAAACCAAATGGAAAATAAAGACTATGGACAGGGCTACAATAATCAATTATTACTTTATCGAAATTGTATTTGTGAAAAAAGTTATTCATTTTTGAAAATTTGACTTAGAGTGAAATTCTCTTGAAAGTGCTGTGTGAGGGATATGGCCACTGTGTCCAAACCCTTCGATCTCAGGGAATCAAACCGAATGGAAAATGAAGACAATGGACAGGGCTACAATAATCAATAATTACTATATTCAAATTGTATTTGTGAAAAAAGTTATTCATTTTTGAAAATTTGACTTAGAGTGAAATTCTCTTGAAAGTGCTGTGTGAGGGATATGGCCACTGTGTCCAAACCCTTCGATCTCAGGGAATCAAACCAAATGGAAAATAAAGACTATTGACAGGGCTACAATAATCAATTATTACTTTATGGGAATTGTATTTGTGAAAAAAGTTATTCATTTTTGAAAATTTGACTTAGAGTGAAATTCTCTTGAAAGTGCTGTGTGAGGGATATGGCCACTGTGTCCAAACCCTTCGATCTCAGGGAATCAAACCAAATGGAAAATAAAGACTATGGACAGGGCTACAATAATCAATTATTACTTTATCGAAATTGTATTTGTGAAAAAAGTTATTCATTTTTGAAAATTTGACTTAGAGTGAAATTCTCTTGAAAGTGCTGTGTGAGGGATATGGCCACTGTGTCCAAACCCTTCGATCTCAGGGAATCAAACCAAATGGAAAATAAAGACTATGGACAGGGCTACAATAATCAATTATTACTTTATCGAAATTGTATTTGTGAAAAAAGTTATTCATTTTTGAAAATTTGACTTAGAGTGAAATTCTCTTGAAAGTGCTGTGTGAGGGATATGGCCACTGTGTCCAAACCCTTCGATCTCAGGGAATCAAACCAAATGGAAAATAAAGACTATGGACAGGGCTACAATAATCAATTATTACTTTATCGAAATTGTATTTGTGAAAAAAGTTATTCATTTTTGAAAATTTGACTTAGAGTGAAATTCTCTTGAAAGTACTGTGTGAGGGATATGGCCACTGTGTCCAAACCCTTCGATCTCAGGGAATCAAACCAAATGGAAAATAAAGACTATGGACAGGGCTACAATAATCAATTATTACTTTATCGAAATTGTATTTGTGAAAAAAGTTATTCATTTTTGAAAATTTGACTTAGAGTGAAATTCTCTTGAAAGTGCTGTGTGAGGGATATGGCCACTGTGTCCAAACCCTTCGATCTCAGGGAATCAAACCGAATGGAAAATGAAGACAATGGACAGGGCTACAATAATCAATTATTACTTTATGGGAATTGTATTTGTGAAAAAAGTTATTCATTTTTGAAAATTTGACTTAGAGTGAAATTCTCTTGAAAGTGCTGTGTGAGGGATATGGCCACTGTGTCCAAACCCTTCGATCTCAGGGAATCAAACCAAATGGAAAATAAAGACTATGGACAGGGCTACAATAATCAATTATTACTTTATCGAAATTGTATTTGTGAAAAAAGTTATTCATTTTTGAAAATTTGACTTAGAGTGAAATTCTCTTGAAAGTACTGTGTGAGGGATATGGCCACTGTGTCCAAACCCTTCGATCTCAGGGAATCAAACCAAATGGAAAATAAAGACTATGGACAGGGCTACAATAATCAATTATTACTTTATCGAAATTGTATTTGTGAAAAAAGTTATTCATTTTTGAAAATTTGACTTAGAGTGAAATTCTCTTGAAAGTGCTGTGTGAGGGATATGGCCACTGTGTCCAAACCCTTCGATCTCAGGGAATCAAACCGAATGGAAAATGAAGACAATGGACAGGGCTACAATAATCAATTATTACTTTATGGGAATTGTATTTGTGAAAAAAGTTATTCATTTTTGAAAATTTGACTTAGAGTGAAATTCTCTTGAAAGTGCTGTGTGAGGGATATGGCCACTGTGTCCAAACCCTTCGATCTCAGGGAATCAAACCAAATGGAAAATAAAGACTATGGACAGGGCTACAATAATCAATTATTACTTTATCGAAATTGTATTTGTGAAAAAAGTTATTCATTTTTGAAAATTTGACTTAGAGTGAAATTCTCTTGAAAGTGCTGTGTGAGGGATATGGCCACTGTGTCCAAACCCTTCGATCTCAGGGAATCAAACCGAATGGAAAATGAAGACAATGGACAGGGCTACAATAATCAATAATTACTATATTCAAATTGTATTTGTGAAAAAAGTTATTCATTTTTGAAAATTTGACTTAGAGTGAAATTCTCTTGAAAGTACTGTGTGAGGGATATGGCCACTGTGTCCAAACCCTTCGATCTCAGGGAATCAAACCAAATGGAAAATAAAGACTATGGACAGGGCTACAATAATCAATTATTACTTTATCGAAATTGTATTTGTGAAAAAAGTTATTCATTTTTGAAAATTTGACTTAGAGTGAAATTCTCTTGAAAGTGCTGTGTGAGGGATATGGCCACTGTGTCCAAACCCTTCGATCTCAGGGAATCAAACCGAATGGAAAATGAAGACAATGGACAGGGCTACAATAATCAATAATTACTATATTCAAATTGTATTTGTGAAAAAAGTTATTCATTTTTGAAAATTTGACTTAGAGTGAAATTCTCTTGAAAGTGCTGTGTGAGGGATATGGCCACTGTGTCCAAACCCTTCGATCTCAGGGAATCAAACCAAATGGAAAATAAAGACTATGGACAGGGCTACAATAATCAATTATTACTTTATCGAAATTGTATTTGTGAAAAAAGTTATTCATTTTTGAAAATTTGACTTAGAGTGAAATTCTCTTGAAAGTACTGTGTGAGGGATATGGCCACTGTGTCCAAACCCTTCGATCTCAGGGAATCAAACCAAATGGAAAATAAAGACTATGGACAGGGCTACAATAATCAATAATTACTATATTCAAATTGTATTTGTGAAAAAAGTTATTCATTTTTGAAAATTTGACTTAGAGTGAAATTCTCTTGAAAGTGCTGTGTGAGGGATATGGCCACTGTGTCCAAACCCTTCGATCTCAGGGAATCAAACCAAATGGAAAATAAAGACTATTGACAGGGCTACAATAATCAATTATTACTTTATGGGAATTGTATTTGTGAAAAAAGTTATTCATTTTTGAAAATTTGACTTAGAGTGAAATTCTCTTGAAAGTGCTGTGTGAGGGATATGGCCACTGTGTCCAAACCCTTCGATCTCAGGGAATCAAACCAAATGGAAAATAAAGACTATGGACAGGGCTACAATAATCAATTATTACTTTATCGAAATTGTATTTGTGAAAAAAGTTATTCATTTTTGAAAATTTGACTTAGAGTGAAATTCTCTTGAAAGTGCTGTGTGAGGGATATGGCCACTGTGTCCAAACCCTTCGATCTCAGGGAATCAAACCAAATGGAAAATAAAGACTATGGACAGGGCTACAATAATCAATTATTACTTTATCGAAATTGTATTTGTGAAAAAAGTTATTCATTTTTGAAAATTTGACTTAGAGTGAAATTCTCTTGAAAGTGCTGTGTGAGGGATATGGCCACTGTGTCCAAACCCTTCGATCTCAGGGAATCAAACCAAATGGAAAATAAAGACTATGGACAGGGCTACAATAATCAATTATTACTTTATCGAAATTGTATTTGTGAAAAAAGTTATTCATTTTTGAAAATTTGACTTAGAGTGAAATTCTCTTGAAAGTACTGTGTGAGGGATATGGCCACTGTGTCCAAACCCTTCGATCTCAGGGAATCAAACCAAATGGAAAATAAAGACTATGGACAGGGCTACAATAATCAATTATTACTTTATCGAAATTGTATTTGTGAAAAAAGTTATTCATTTTTGAAAATTTGACTTAGAGTGAAATTCTCTTGAAAGTGCTGTGTGAGGGATATGGCCACTGTGTCCAAACCCTTCGATCTCAGGGAATCAAACCGAATGGAAAATGAAGACAATGGACAGGGCTACAATAATCAATTATTACTTTATGGGAATTGTATTTGTGAAAAAAGTTATTCATTTTTGAAAATTTGACTTAGAGTGAAATTCTCTTGAAAGTGCTGTGTGAGGGATATGGCCACTGTGTCCAAACCCTTCGATCTCAGGGAATCAAACCAAATGGAAAATAAAGACTATGGACAGGGCTACAATAATCAATTATTACTTTATCGAAATTGTATTTGTGAAAAAAGTTATTCATTTTTGAAAATTTGACTTAGAGTGAAATTCTCTTGAAAGTACTGTGTGAGGGATATGGCCACTGTGTCCAAACCCTTCGATCTCAGGGAATCAAACCAAATGGAAAATAAAGACTATGGACAGGGCTACAATAATCAATTATTACTTTATCGAAATTGTATTTGTGAAAAAAGTTATTCATTTTTGAAAATTTGACTTAGAGTGAAATTCTCTTGAAAGTGCTGTGTGAGGGATATGGCCACTGTGTCCAAACCCTTCGATCTCAGGGAATCAAACCGAATGGAAAATGAAGACAATGGACAGGGCTACAATAATCAATTATTACTTTATGGGAATTGTATTTGTGAAAAAAGTTATTCATTTTTGAAAATTTGACTTAGAGTGAAATTCTCTTGAAAGTGCTGTGTGAGGGATATGGCCACTGTGTCCAAACCCTTCGATCTCAGGGAATCAAACCAAATGGAAAATAAAGACTATGGACAGGGCTACAATAATCAATTATTACTTTATCGAAATTGTATTTGTGAAAAAAGTTATTCATTTTTGAAAATTTGACTTAGAGTGAAATTCTCTTGAAAGTACTGTGTGAGGGATATGGCCACTGTGTCCAAACCCTTCGATCTCAGGGAATCAAACCAAATGGAAAATAAAGACTATGGACAGGGCTACAATAATCAATTATTACTTTATCGAAATTGTATTTGTGAAAAAAGTTATTCATTTTTGAAAATTTGACTTAGAGTGAAATTCTCTTGAAAGTGCTGTGTGAGGGATATGGCCACTGTGTCCAAACCCTTCGATCTCAGGGAATCAAACCGAATGGAAAATGAAGACAATGGACAGGGCTACAATAATCAATTATTACTTTATGGGAATTGTATTTGTGAAAAAAGTTATTCATTTTTGAAAATTTGACTTAGAGTGAAATTCTCTTGAAAGTGCTGTGTGAGGGATATGGCCACTGTGTCCAAACCCTTCGATCTCAGGGAATCAAACCGAATGGAAAATGAAGACAATGGACAGGGCTACAATAATCAATAATTACTATATTCAAATTGTATTTGTGAAAAAAGTTATTCATTTTTGAAAATTTGACTTAGAGTGAAATTCTCTTGAAAGTGCTGTGTGAGGGATATGGCCACTGTGTCCAAACCCTTCGATCTCAGGGAATCAAACCAAATGGAAAATAAAGACTATGGACAGGGCTACAATAATCAATTATTACTTTATCGAAATTGTATTTGTGAAAAAAGTTATTCATTTTTGAAAATTTGACTTAGAGTGAAATTCTCTTGAAAGTGCTGTGTGAGGGATATGGCCACTGTGTCCAAACCCTTCGATCTCAGGGAATCAAACCGAATGGAAAATGAAGACAATGGACAGGGCTACAATAATCAATAATTACTATATTCAAATTGTATTTGTGAAAAAAGTTATTCATTTTTGAAAATTTGACTTAGAGTGAAATTCTCTTGAAAGTGCTGTGTGAGGGATATGGCCACTGTGTCCAAACCCTTCGATCTCAGGGAATCAAACCAAATGGAAAATAAAGACTATGGACAGGGCTACAATAATCAATAATTACTATATTCAAATTGTATTTGTGAAAAAAGTTATTCATTTTTGAAAATTTGACTTAGAGTAAAATTCTCTTGAAAGTGCTGTGTGAGGGATATGGCCACTGTGTCCAAACCCTTCGATCTCAGGGAATCAAACCAAATGGAAAATAAAGACTATGGACAGGGCTACAATAATCAATAATTACTATATTCAAATTGTATTTGTGAAAAAAGTTATTCATTTTTGAAAATTTGACTTAGAGTGAAATTCTCTTGAAAGTGCTGTGTGAGGGATATGGCCACTGTGTCCAAACCCTTCGATCTCAGGGAATCAAACCAAATGGAAAATAAAGACTATGGACAGGGCTACAATAATCAATTATTACTTTATCGAAATTGTATTTGTGAAAAAAGTTATTCATTTTTGAAAATTTGACTTAGAGTGAAATTCTCTTGAAAGTGCTGTGTGAGGGATATGGCCACTGTGTCCAAACCCTTCGATCTCAGGGAATCAAACCAAATGGAAAATAAAGACTATGGACAGGGCTACAATAATCAATAATTACTATATTCAAATTGTATTTGTGAAAAAAGTTATTCATTTTTGAAAATTTGACTTAGAGTGAAATTCTCTTGAAAGTGCTGTGTGAGGGATATGGCCACTGTGTCCAAACCCTTCGATCTCAGGGAATCAAACCGAATGGAAAATGAAGACAATGGACAGGGCTACAATAATCAATAATTACTATATTCAAATTGTATTTGTGAAAAAAGTTATTCATTTTTGAAAATTTGACTTAGAGTGAAATTCTCTTGAAAGTACTGTGTGAGGGATATGGCCACTGTGTCCAAACCCTTCGATCTCAGGGAATCAAACCAAATGGAAAATAAAGACAATGGACAGGGCTACAATAATCAATAATTACTATATTCAAATTGTATTTGTGAAAAAAGTTATTCATTTTTGAAAAGTTGACTTAGAGTGAAATTCTCTTGAAAGTACTGTGTGAGGGATATGGCCACTGTGTCCAAACCCTTCGATCTCAGGGAATCAAACCGAATGGAAAATGAAGACAATGGACAGGGCTACAATAATCAATAATTACTATATTCAAATTGTATTTGTGAAAAAAGTTATTCATTTTTGAAAATTTGACTTAGAGTGAAATTCTCTTGAAAGTACTGTGTGAGGGATATGGCCACTGTGTCCAAACCCTTCGATCTCAGGGAATCAAACCAAATGGAAAATAAAGACTATGGACAGGGCTACAATAATCAATTATTACTTTATCGAAATTGTATTTGTGAAAAAAGTTATTCATTTTTGAAAATTTGACTTAGAGTGAAATTCTCTTGAAAGTGCTGTGTGAGGGATATGGCCACTGTGTCCAAACCCTTCGATCTCAGGGAATCAAACCGAATGGAAAATGAAGACAATGGACAGGGCTACAATAATCAATAATTACTATATTCAAATTGTATTTGTGAAAAAAGTTATTCATTTTTGAAAATTTGACTTAGAGTGAAATTCTCTTGAAAGTGCTGTGTGAGGGATATGGCCACTGTGTCCAAACCCTTCGATCTCAGGGAATCAAACCAAATGGAAAATAAAGACTATGGACAGGGCTACAATAATCAATAATTACTATATTCAAATTGTATTTGTGAAAAAAGTTATTCATTTTTGAAAATTTGACTTAGAGTGAAATTCTCTTGAAAGTGCTGTGTGAGGGATATGGCCACTGTGTCCAAACCCTTCGATCTCAGGGAATCAAACCAAATGGAAAATAAAGACTATGGACAGGGCTACAATAATCAATAATTACTATATTCAAATTGTATTTGTGAAAAAAGTTATTCATTTTTGAAAATTTGACTTAGAGTGAAATTCTCTTGAAAGTACTGTGTGAGGGATATGGCCACTGTGTCCAAACCCTTCGATCTCAGGGAATCAAACCAAATGGAAAATAAAGACTATGGACAGGGCTACAATAATCAATTATTACTTTATCGAAATTGTATTTGTGAAAAAAGTTATTCATTTTTGAAAATTTGACTTAGAGTGAAATTCTCTTGAAAGTGCTGTGTGAGGGATATGGCCACTGTGTCCAAACCCTTCGATCTCAGGGAATCAAACCGAATGGAAAATGAAGACAATGGACAGGGCTACAATAATCAATAATTACTATATTCAAATTGTATTTGTGAAAAAAGTTATTCATTTTTGAAAATTTGACTTAGAGTGAAATTCTCTTGAAAGTACTGTGTGAGGGATATGGCCACTGTGTCCAAACCCTTCGATCTCAGGGAATCAAACCAAATGGAAAATAAAGACTATTGACAGGGCTACAATAATCAATTATTACTTTATGGGAATTGTATTTGTGAAAAAAGTTATTCATTTTTGAAAATTTGACTTAGAGTGAAATTCTCTTGAAAGTGCTGTGTGAGGGATATGGCCACTGTGTCCAAACCCTTCGATCTCAGGGAATCAAACCAAATGGAAAATAAAGACTATTGACAGGGCTACAATAATCAATTATTACTTTATGGGAATTGTATTTGTGAAAAAAGTTATTCATTTTTGAAAATTTGACTTAGAGTGAAATTCTCTTGAAAGTGCTGTGTGAGGGATATGGCCACTGTGTCCAAACCCTTCGATCTCAGGGAATCAAACCAAATGGAAAATAAAGACTATTGACAGGGCTACAATAATCAATTATTACTTTATGGGAATTGTATTTGTGAAAAAAGTTATTCATTTTTGAAAATTTGACTTAGAGTGAAATTCTCTTGAAAGTGCTGTGTGAGGGATATGGCCACTGTGTCCAAACCCTTCGATCTCAGGGAATCAAACCAAATGGAAAATAAAGACTATGGACAGGGCTACAATAATCAATAATTACTATATTCAAATTGTATTTGTGAAAAAAGTTATTCATTTTTGAAAATTTGACTTAGAGTGAAATTCTCTTGAAAGTGCTGTGTGAGGGATATGGCCACTGTGTCCAAACCCTTCGATCTCAGGGAATCAAACCGAATGGAAAATGAAGACAATGGACAGGGCTACAATAATCAATAATTACTATATTCAAATTGTATTTGTGAAAAAAGTTATTCATTTTTGAAAATTTGACTTAGAGTGAAATTCTCTTGAAAGTACTGTGTGAGGGATATGGCCACTGTGTCCAAACCCTTCGATCTCAGGGAATCAAACCAAATGGAAAATAAAGACTATTGACAGGGCTACAATAATCAATTATTACTTTATGGGAATTGTATTTGTGAAAAAAGTTATTCATTTTTGAAAATTTGACTTAGAGTGAAATTCTCTTGAAAGTGCTGTGTGAGGGATATGGCCACTGTGTCCAAACCCTTCGATCTCAGGGAATCAAACCAAATGGAAAATAAAGACTATTGACAGGGCTACAATAATCAATTATTACTTTATGGGAATTGTATTTGTGAAAAAAGTTATTCATTTTTGAAAATTTGACTTAGAGTGAAATTCTCTTGAAAGTGCTGTGTGAGGGATATGGCCACTGTGTCCAAACCCTTCGATCTCAGGGAATCAAACCAAATGGAAAATAAAGACTATTGACAGGGCTACAATAATCAATTATTACTTTATGGGAATTGTATTTGTGAAAAAAGTTATTCATTTTTGAAAATTTGACTTAGAGTGAAATTCTCTTGAAAGTGCTGTGTGAGGGATATGGCCACTGTGTCCAAACCCTTCGATCTCAGGGAATCAAACCAAATGGAAAATAAAGACTATTGACAGGGCTACAATAATCAATTATTACTTTATGGGAATTGTATTTGTGAAAAAAGTTATTCATTTTTGAAAATTTGACTTAGAGTGAAATTCTCTTGAAAGTGCTGTGTGAGGGATATGGCCACTGTGTCCAAACCCTTCGATCTCAGGGAATCAAACCAAATGGAAAATAAAGACTATTGACAGGGCTACAATAATCAATTATTACTTTATGGGAATTGTATTTGTGAAAAAAGTTATTCATTTTTGAAAATTTGACTTAGAGTGAAATTCTCTTGAAAGTGCTGTGTGAGGGATATGGCCACTGTGTCCAAACCCTTCGATCTCAGGGAATCAAACCAAATGGAAAATAAAGACTATTGACAGGGCTACAATAATCAATTATTACTTTATGGGAATTGTATTTGTGAAAAAAGTTATTCATTTTTGAAAATTTGACTTAGAGTGAAATTCTCTTGAAAGTGCTGTGTGAGGGATATGGCCACTGTGTCCAAACCCTTCGATCTCAGGGAATCAAACCAAATGGAAAATAAAGACTATTGACAGGGCTACAATAATCAATTATTACTTTATGGGAATTGTATTTGTGAAAAAAGTTATTCATTTTTGAAAATTTGACTTAGAGTGAAATTCTCTTGAAAGTGCTGTGTGAGGGATATGGCCACTGTGTCCAAACCCTTCGATCTCAGGGAATCAAACCAAATGGAAAATAAAGACTATTGACAGGGCTACAATAATCAATTATTACTTTATGGGAATTGTATTTGTGAAAAAAGTTATTCATTTTTGAAAATTTGACTTAGAGTGAAATTCTCTTGAAAGTGCTGTGTGAGGGATATGGCCACTGTGTCCAAACCCTTCGATCTCAGGGAATCAAACCAAATGGAAAATAAAGACTATTGACAGGGCTACAATAATCAATTATTACTTTATGGGAATTGTATTTGTGAAAAAAGTTATTCATTTTTGAAAATTTGACTTAGAGTGAAATTCTCTTGAAAGTGCTGTGTGAGGGATATGGCCACTGTGTCCAAACCCTTCGATCTCAGGGAATCAAACCAAATGGAAAATAAAGACTATTGACAGGGCTACAATAATCAATTATTACTTTATGGGAATTGTATTTGTGAAAAAAGTTATTCATTTTTGAAAATTTGACTTAGAGTGAAATTCTCTTGAAAGTGCTGTGTGAGGGATATGGCCACTGTGTCCAAACCCTTCGATCTCAGGGAATCAAACCAAATGGAAAATAAAGACTATTGACAGGGCTACAATAATCAATTATTACTTTATGGGAATTGTATTTGTGAAAAAAGTAATTCATTTTTGAAAATTTGACTTAGAGTGAAATTCTCTTGAAAGTGCTGTGTGAGGGATATGGCCACTGTGTCCAAACCCTTCGATCTCAGGGAATCAAACCAAATGGAAAATAAAGACTATTGACAGGGCTACAATAATCAATTATTACTTTATGGGAATTGTATTTGTGAAAAAAGTTATTCATTTTTGAAAATTTGACTTAGAGTGAAATTCTCTTGAAAGTGCTGTGTGAGGGATATGGCCACTGTGTCCAAACCCTTCGATCTCAGGGAATCAAACCAAATGGAAAATAAAGACTATTGACAGGGCTACAATAATCAATTATTACTTTATGGGAATTGTATTTGTGAAAAAAGTTATTCATTTTTGAAAATTTGACTTAGAGTGAAATTCTCTTGAAAGTGCTGTGTGAGGGATATGGCCACTGTGTCCAAACCCTTCGATCTCAGGGAATCAAACCAAATGGAAAATAAAGACTATTGACAGGGCTACAATAATCAATTATTACTTTATGGGAATTGTATTTGTGAAAAAAGTTATTCATTTTTGAAAATTTGACTTAGAGTGAAATTCTCTTGAAAGTGCTGTGTGAGGGATATGGCCACTGTGTCCAAACCCTTCGATCTCAGGGAATCAAACCAAATGGAAAATAAAGACTATTGACAGGGCTACAATAATCAATTATTACTTTATGGGAATTGTATTTGTGAAAAAAGTTATTCATTTTTGAAAATTTGACTTAGAGTGAAATTCTCTTGAAAGTGCTGTGTGAGGGATATGGCCACTGTGTCCAAACCCTTCGATCTCAGGGAATCAAACCAAATGGAAAATAAAGACTATTGACAGGGCTACAATAATCAATTATTACTTTATGGGAATTGTATTTGTGAAAAAAGTTATTCATTTTTGAAAATTTGACTTAGAGTGAAATTCTCTTGAAAGTGCTGTGTGAGGGATATGGCCACTGTGTCCAAACCCTTCGATCTCAGGGAATCAAACCAAATGGAAAATAAAGACTATTGACAGGGCTACAATAATCAATTATTACTTTATGGGAATTGTATTTGTGAAAAAAGTTATTCATTTTTGAAAATTTGACTTAGAGTGAAATTCTCTTGAAAGTGCTGTGTGAGGGATATGGCCACTGTGTCCAAACCCTTCGATCTCAGGGAATCAAACCAAATGGAAAATAAAGACTATTGACAGGGCTACAATAATCAATTATTACTTTATGGGAATTGTATTTGTGAAAAAAGTTATTCATTTTTGAAAATTTGACTTAGAGTGAAATTCTCTTGAAAGTGCTGTGTGAGGGATATGGCCACTGTGTCCAAACCCTTCGATCTCAGGGAATCAAACCAAATGGAAAATAAAGACTATTGACAGGGCTACAATAATCAATTATTACTTTATGGGAATTGTATTTGTGAAAAAAGTTATTCATTTTTGAAAATTTGACTTAGAGTGAAATTCTCTTGAAAGTGCTGTGTGAGGGATATGGCCACTGTGTCCAAACCCTTCGATCTCAGGGAATCAAACCAAATGGAAAATAAAGACTATTGACAGGGCTACAATAATCAATTATTACTTTATGGGAATTGTATTTGTGAAAAAAGTTATTCATTTTTGAAAATTTGACTTAGAGTGAAATTCTCTTGAAAGTGCTGTGTGAGGGATATGGCCACTGTGTCCAAACCCTTCGATCTCAGGGAATCAAACCAAATGGAAAATAAAGACTATTGACAGGGCTACAATAATCAATTATTACTTTATGGGAATTGTATTTGTGAAAAAAGTTATTCATTTTTGAAAATTTGACTTAGAGTGAAATTCTCTTGAAAGTGCTGTGTGAGGGATATGGCCACTGTGTCCAAACCCTTCGATCTCAGGGAATCAAACCAAATGGAAAATAAAGACTATTGACAGGGCTACAATAATCAATTATTACTTTATGGGAATTGTATTTGTGAAAAAAGTTATTCATTTTTGAAAATTTGACTTAGAGTGAAATTCTCTTGAAAGTGCTGTGTGAGGGATATGGCCACTGTGTCCAAACCCTTCGATCTCAGGGAATCAAACCAAATGGAAAATAAAGACTATGGACAGGGCTACAATAATCAATTATTACTTTATCGAAATTGTATTTGTGAAAAAAGTTATTCATTTTTGAAAATTTGACTTAGAGTGAAATTCTCTTGAAAGTGCTGTGTGAGGGATATGGCCACTGTGTCCAAACCCTTCGATCTCAGGGAATCAAACCGAATGGAAAATGAAGACAATGGACAGGGCTACAATAATCAATAATTACTATATTCAAATTGTATTTGTGAAAAAAGTTATTCATTTTTGAAAATTTGACTTAGAGTAAAATTCTCTTGAAAGTACTGTGTGAGGGATATGGCCACTGTGTCCAAACCCTTCGATCTCAGGGAATCAAACCAAATGGAAAATAAAGACTATGGACAGGGCTACAATAATCAATTATTACTTTATCGAAATTGTATTTGTGAAAAAAGTTATTCATTTTTGAAAATTTGACTTAGAGTGAAATTCTCTTGAAAGTGCTGTGTGAGGGATATGGCCACTGTGTCCAAACCCTTCGATCTCAGGGAATCAAACCGAATGGAAAATAAAGACTATGGACAGGGCTACAATAATCAATTATTACTTTATCGAAATTGTATTTGTGAAAAAAGTTATTCATTGATTATTGTAGCCCTGTCCATAGTCTTTATTTTCCATTTGGTTTGATTCCCTGAGATCGAAGGGTTTGGACACAGTGGCCATATCCCTCACACAGCACTTTCAAGAGAATTTCACTCTAAGTCAAATTTTCAAAAATGAATAACTTTTTTCACAAATACAATTTCGATAAAGTAATAATTGATTATTGTAGCCCTGTCCATAGTCTTTATTTTCCATTTGGTTTGATTCCCTGAGATCGAAGGGTTTGGACACAGTGGCCATATCCCTCACACAGCACTTTCAAGAGAATTTCACTCTAAGTCAAATTTTCAAAAATGAATAACTTTTTTCACAAATACAATTTCGATAAAGTAATTATTGATTATTGTAGCCCTGTCCATTGTCTTCATTTTCCATTCGGTTTGATTCCCTGAGATCGAAGGGTTTGGACACAGTGGCCATATCCCTCACACAGCACTTTCAAGAGAATTTCACTCTAAGTCAAATTTTCAAAAATGAATAACTTTTTTCACAAATACAATTTGAATATAGTAATTATTGATTATTGTAGCCCTGTCCATTGTCTTCATTTTCCATTCGGTTGATTCCCTGAGATCGAAGGGTTTGGACACAGTGGCCATATCCCTCACACAGCACTTTCAAGAGAATTTCACTCTAAGTCAAATTTTCAAAAATGAATAACTTTTTTCACAAATACAATTTCGATAAAGTAATAATTGATTATTGTAGCCCTGTCCATAGTCTTTATTTTCCATTTGGTTTGATTCCCTGAGATCGAAGGGTTTGGACACAGTGGCCATATCCCTCACACAGCACTTTCAAGAGAATTTCACTCTAAGTCAAATTTTCAAAAATGAATAACTTTTTTCACAAATACAATTTGAATATAGTAATTATTGATTATTGTAGCCCTGTCCATTGTCTTCATTTTCCATTCGGTTTGATTCCCTGAGATCGAAGGGTTTGGACACAGTGGCCATATCCCTCACACAGCACTTTCAAGAGAATTTCACTCTAAGTCAAATTTTCAAAAATGAATAACTTTTTTCACAAATACAATTTGAATATAGTAATTATTGATTATTGTAGCCCTGTCCATTGTCTTCATTTTCCATTCGGTTTGATTCCCTGAGATCGAAGGGTTTGGACACAGTGGCCATATCCCTCACACAGCACTTTCAAGAGAATTTCACTCTAAGTCAAATTTTCAAAAATGAATAACTTTTTTCACAAATACAATTTCGATAAAGTAATAATTGATTATTGTAGCCCTGTCCATAGTCTTTATTTTCCATTTGGTTTGATTCCCTGAGATCGAAGGGTTTGGACACAGTGGCCATATCCCTCACACAGCACTTTCAAGAGAATTTCACTCTAAGTCAAATTTTCAAAAATGAATAACTTTTTTCACAAATACAATTTGAATATAGTAATTATTGATTATTGTAGCCCTGTCCATAGTCTTTATTTTCCATTTGGTTTGATTCCCTGAGATCGAAGGGTTTGGACACAGTGGCCATATCCCTCACACAGCACTTTCAAGAGAATTTCACTCTAAGTCAAATTTTCAAAAATGAATAACTTTTTTCACAAATACAATTTCGATAAAGTAATAATTGATTATTGTAGCCCTGTCCATAGTCTTTATTTTCCATTTGGTTTGATTCCCTGAGATCGAAGGGTTTGGACACAGTGGCCATATCCCTCACACAGCACTTTCAAGAGAATTTCACTCTAAGTCAAATTTTCAAAAATGAATAACTTTTTTCACAAATACAATTTGAATATAGTAATTATTGATTATTGTAGCCCTGTCCATAGTCTTTATTTTCCATTTGGTTTGATTCCCTGAGATCGAAGGGTTTGGACACAGTGGCCATATCCCTCACACAGCACTTTCAAGAGAATTTCACTCTAAGTCAAATTTTCAAAAATGAATAACTTTTTTCACAAATACAATTCCCATAAAGTAATAATTGATTATTGTAGCCCTGTCAATAGTCTTTATTTTCCATTTGGTTTGATTCCCTGAGATCGAAGGGTTTGGACACAGTGGCCATATCCCTCACACAGCACTTTCAAGAGAATTTCACTCTAAGTCAAATTTTCAAAAATGAATAACTTTTTTCACAAATACAATTCCCATAAAGTAATAATTGATTATTGTAGCCCTGTCAATAGTCTTTATTTTCCATTTGGTTTGATTCCCTGAGATCGAAGGGTTTGGACACAGTGGCCATATCCCTCACACAGCACTTTCAAGAGAATTTCACTCTAAGTCAAATTTTCAAAAATGAATAACTTTTTTCACAAATACAATTTCGATAAAGTAATAATTGATTATTGTAGCCCTGTCCATAGTCTTTATTTTCCATTTGGTTTGATTCCCTGAGATCGAAGGGTTTGGACACAGTGGCCATATCCCTCACACAGCACTTTCAAGAGAATTTCACTCTAAGTCAAATTTTCAAAAATGAATAACTTTTTTCACAAATACAATTTGAATATAGTAATTATTGATTATTGTAGCCCTGTCCATAGTCTTTATTTTCCATTTGGTTTGATTCCCTGAGATCGAAGGGTTTGGACACAGTGGCCATATCCCTCACACAGCACTTTCAAGAGAATTTCACTCTAAGTCAAATTTTCAAAAATGAATAACTTTTTTCACAAATACAATTTCGATAAAGTAATAATTGATTATTGTAGCCCTGTCCATAGTCTTTATTTTCCATTTGGTTTGATTCCCTGAGATCGAAGGGTTTGGACACAGTGGCCATATCCCTCACACAGCACTTTCAAGAGAATTTCACTCTAAGTCAAATTTTCAAAAATGAATAACTTTTTTCACAAATACAATTTCGATAAAGTAATAATTGATTATTGTAGCCCTGTCCATAGTCTTTATTTTCCATTTGGTTTGATTCCCTGAGATCGAAGGGTTTGGACACAGTGGCCATATCCCTCACACAGCACTTTCAAGAGAATTTCACTCTAAGTCAAATTTTCAAAAATGAATAACTTTTTTCACAAATACAATTTCGATAAAGTAATAATTGATTATTGTAGCCCTGTCCATAGTCTTTATTTTCCATTTGGTTTGATTCCCTGAGATCGAAGGGTTTGGACACAGTGGCCATATCCCTCACACAGCACTTTCAAGAGAATTTCACTCTAAGTCAAATTTTCAAAAATGAATAACTTTTTTCACAAATACAATTTCGATAAAGTAATAATTGATTATTGTAGCCCTGTCCATAGTCTTTATTTTCCATTTGGTTTGATTCCCTGAGATCGAAGGGTTTGGACACAGTGGCCATATCCCTCACACAGCACTTTCAAGAGAATTTCACTCTAAGTCAAATTTTCAAAAATGAATAACTTTTTTCACAAATACAATTTGAATATAGTAATTATTGATTATTGTAGCCCTGTCCATAGTCTTTATTTTCCATTTGGTTTGATTCCCTGAGATCGAAGGGTTTGGACACAGTGGCCATATCCCTCACACAGCACTTTCAAGAGAATTTCACTCTAAGTCAAATTTTCAAAAATGAATAACTTTTTTCACAAATACAATTTCGATAAAGTAATAATTGATTATTGTAGCCCTGTCCATAGTCTTTATTTTCCATTTGGTTTGATTCCCTGAGATCGAAGGGTTTGGACACAGTGGCCATATCCCTCACACAGCACTTTCAAGAGAATTTCACTCTAAGTCAAATTTTCAAAAATGAATAACTTTTTTCACAAATACAATTTCGATAAAGTAATAATTGATTATTGTAGCCCTGTCCATAGTCTTTATTTTCCATTTGGTTTGATTCCCTGAGATCGAAGGGTTTGGACACAGTGGCCATATCCCTCACACAGCACTTTCAAGAGAATTTCACTCTAAGTCAAATTTTCAAAAATGAATAACTTTTTTCACAAATACAATTTGAATATAGTAATTATTGATTATTGTAGCCCTGTCCATTGTCTTCATTTTCCATTCGGTTTGATTCCCTGAGATCGAAGGGTTTGGACACAGTGGCCATATCCCTCACACAGCACTTTCAAGAGAATTTCACTCTAAGTCAAATTTTCAAAAATGAATAACTTTTTTCACAAATACAATTTCGATAAAGTAATAATTGATTATTGTAGCCCTGTCCATAGTCTTTATTTTCCATTTGGTTTGATTCCCTGAGATCGAAGGGTTTGGACACAGTGGCCATATCCCTCACACAGTACTTTCAAGAGAATTTCACTCTAAGTCAAATTTTCAAAAATGAATAACTTTTTTCACAAATACAATTTGAATATAGTAATTATTGATTATTGTAGCCCTGTCCATTGTCTTCATTTTCCATTCGGTTTGATTCCCTGAGATCGAAGGGTTTGGACACAGTGGCCATATCCCTCACACAGTACTTTCAAGAGAATTTCACTCTAAGTCAAATTTTCAAAAATGAATAACTTTTTTCACAAATACAATTTGAATATAGTAATTATTGATTATTGTAGCCCTGTCAATAGTCTTTATTTTCCATTTGGTTTGATTCCCTGAGATCGAAGGGTTTGGACACAGTGGCCATATCCCTCACACAGCACTTTCAAGAGAATTTCACTCTAAGTCAAATTTTCAAAAATGAATAACTTTTTTCACAAATACAATTTGAATATAGTAATTATTGATTATTGTAGCCCTGTCCATTGTCTTCATTTTCCATTCGGTTTGATTCCCTGAGATCGAAGGGTTTGGACACAGTGGCCATATCCCTCACACAGCACTTTCAAGAGAATTTCACTCTAAGTCAAATTTTCAAAAATGAATAACTTTTTTCACAAATACAATTTCGATAAAGTAATAATTGATTATTGTAGCCCTGTCCATAGTCTTTATTTTCCATTTGGTTTGATTCCCTGAGATCGAAGGGTTTGGACACAGTGGCCATATCCCTCACACAGCACTTTCAAGAGAATTTCACTCTAAGTCAAATTTTCAAAAATGAATAACTTTTTTCACAAATACAATTTCGATAAAGTAATAATTGATTATTGTAGCCCTGTCCATAGTCTTTATTTTCCATTTGGTTTGATTCCCTGAGATCGAAGGGTTTGGACACAGTGGCCATATCCCTCACACAGCACTTTCAAGAGAATTTCACTCTAAGTCAAATTTTCAAAAATGAATAACTTTTTTCACAAATACAATTTCGATAAAGTAATAATTGATTATTGTAGCCCTGTCCATAGACTTTATTTTCCATTTGGTTTGATTCCCTGAGATCGAAGGGTTTGGACACAGTGGCCATATCCCTCACACAGCACTTTCAAGAGAATTTCACTCTAAGTCAAATTTTCAAAAATGAATAACTTTTTTCACAAATACAATTTGAATATAGTAATTATTGATTATTGTAGCCCTGTCCATTGTCTTCATTTTCCATTCGGTTTGATTCCCTGAGATCGAAGGGTTTGGACACAGTGGCCATATCCCTCACACAGCACTTTCAAGAGAATTTCACTCTAAGTCAAATTTTCAAAAATGAATAACTTTTTTCACAAATACAATTTCGATAAAGTAATAATTGATTATTGTAGCCCTGTCCATAGTCTTTATTTTCCATTTGGTTTGATTCCCTGAGATCGAAGGGTTTGGACACAGTGGCCATATCCCTCACACAGTACTTTCAAGAGAATTTCACTCTAAGTCAAATTTTCAAAAATGAATAACTTTTTTCACAAATACAATTTGAATATAGTAATTATTGATTATTGTAGCCCTGTCCATTGTCTTCATTTTCCATTCGGTTTGATTCCCTGAGATCGAAGGGTTTGGACACAGTGGCCATATCCCTCACACAGCACTTTCAAGAGAATTTCACTCTAAGTCAAATTTTCAAAAATGAATAACTTTTTTCACAAATACAATTTCGATAAAGTAATAATTGATTATTGTAGCCCTGTCCATAGTCTTTATTTTCCATTCGGTTTGATTCCCTGAGATCGAAGGGTTTGGACACAGTGGCCATATCCCTCACACAGCACTTTCAAGAGAATTTCACTCTAAGTCAAATTTTCAAAAATGAATAACTTTTTTCACAAATACAATTTGAATATAGTAATTATTGATTATTGTAGCCCTGTCCATTGTCTTCATTTTCCATTCGGTTTGATTCCCTGAGATCGAAGGGTTTGGACACAGTGGCCATATCCCTCACACAGCACTTTCAAGAGAATTTCACTCTAAGTCAAATTTTCAAAAATGAATAACTTTTTTCACAAATACAATTTCGATAAAGTAATAATTGATTATTGTAGCCCTGTCCATTGTCTTCATTTTCCATTCGGTTTGATTCCCTGAGATCGAAGGGTTTGGACACAGTGGCCATATCCCTCACACAGCACTTTCAAGAGAATTTCACTCTAAGTCAAATTTTCAAAAATGAATAACTTTTTTCACAAATACAATTTCGATAAAGTAATAATTGATTATTGTAGCCCTGTCCATAGTCTTTATTTTCCATTCGGTTTGATTCCCTGAGATCGAAGGGTTTGGACACAGTGGCCATATCCCTCACACAGCACTTTCAAGAGAATTTCACTCTAAGTCAAATTTTCAAAAATGAATAACTTTTTTCACAAATACAATTTGAATATAGTAATTATTGATTATTGTAGCCCTGTCCATTGTCTTCATTTTCCATTCGGTTTGATTCCCTGAGATCGAAGGGTTTGGACACAGTGGCCATATCCCTCACACAGCACTTTCAAGAGAATTTCACTCTAAGTCAAATTTTCAAAAATGAATAACTTTTTTCACAAATACAATTTGAATATAGTAATTATTGATTATTGTAGCCCTGTCCATAGTCTTTATTTTCCATTTGGTTTGATTCCCTGAGATCGATGGGTTTGGACACAGTGGCCATATCCCTCACACAGCACTTTCATGAGAATTTCACTCTAAGTCGTATTTTTTCAAAACTTATAAATTTTATTATAAAAAG
Organism: Pollenia griseotomentosa; assembly: GCA_963931875.1. NCBI lineage: Eukaryota > Metazoa > Arthropoda > Insecta > Diptera > Polleniidae > Pollenia > Pollenia griseotomentosa. Next base: position 187,615,361 of record OZ007561.1, read on the forward strand.
AGTAATTTAATATCTAATTAGTTTTAAATATTGAATAAAAATTATTGATTTTTCATAAAAACTGTAAAATTTCGCGTAAATAGTAGTATTTTCTTTATAATACGCATGCGATATTTTTTTAAAATATTTTTTATCGCATGCGATATTTTTAAAAAACGAATTTAACTTTTCATATTTATCTTCACACACGTGTAAAAAGCCACATGCGTATGTCGTTCTGACGTAATTTTGACGTCACTACAAAGCCTCAATAGCAAGTTCGTGATGTGTGATGACGACAAAATTACGTCAGAACGACATACGCATGTGACTTTTTACATTCCGTCTACTGTAGGCTTTACAGTTATGTAAGTATATGCTTGAAGTTCAAAACATAAACCGAACTTTGAATATCTTTTCAAGATATAGCCATTAAAAACAATTTTAAAAACTCTTCAATGAAAGGAAAGGAAGAAAAGGGAATTTTTATGAAATTTTCTTTTAACTGAAGGCACCTTATTTCGTAAACTATGGGGGACCACTTCCCTTACAGATATACCATTCAAAGCATACTCTCAATAAAGGATTGTCTCTTTAAAAAATGTTCTTTTTTGAATTTCCCATTAGTACCAATTAGGAAGAGAAATCTATTTGAATTTTGCTTAAAGCTGAAAGTACTCCTTTATAAAGCCTTGTTACGCCACTCTGTTTACTTTCAAACTTAAAGTTTACTACATCTTTACTAAATTAAAAAAAATTCTATCAAAATCCGATTATTTTTTTAAAAAGTTTTTTTTTATATTCCCTACTGTGCGCGCTCGCTGTTGGTACATATACATATTTTTTATCATGTTTTTTTTTTTTGTTTCTTTTCTAAAGTGTGGTTTACTTACTTTGTTGATTTTAATTTTTTTCTATTTCATCCCTTTTTTAAAGTTCCTACTTCCATTACTTTTAATCATTTACTTAATGTTTGCTTTGTTTTTCTACTTCCACCAAGAGCTGAAACATTTCAAAATGAGTTTCAGCAGTTGGTTTCTACTGTTGTAATTTTTCCAATTTTATCTTTACTTTTTTTTTTTGGTAAAACAATGTTTAAGTACTTTAATAATGTAGTTTTTACCATTATGATAATGAGTTAAAATTGTTGAAAAAAACGTAGCAAATGAAAAAAAAAGAAAAAAAATATTACATACCTCTTTCAACTCCAGAAATATCTTTTGCGTAACCTGCAACAGAAGAAACGATGAAAATTAGATAATATTTAGCAAAAATAGAATAGTAAATTATAAAAAAAAAAACCGCAAAGATTTTTTATAATAAATAGGAATTTTTTTTTAATTTAAATAGCTAAAAATGTATGGAATTAGTAAAAATGTAGTAATTACCTGAAAAAGGGTGTTTCAACCCCTTTTGGAGACAAAAAAAAATTTAATTTTTACTTAAAGTAAACAATATAAATTACAAATATAATTTTAAAAAAAATTTAAATATATGTCATACTTTAAGTGCGAATGACTAAGAAAAAACTAAGTTCATGTAAATAATGTAGACTATGGAAAAAATTCAAAAAAAAAAAAAAATAACAATCAAAAACAAATTTTCCATAATAATGAAATATTTGAATTTTTCTTAATCACAATAATGGAAATTTTAATTATTTACCTCAATGTAATGTAAGCAATACAAACAGAAATATACATTTCATTTATTTTAAACCGAATTGGAGTTTCAATGGAAATAATAAAATAAACTATTGTTTACCTCTAAATGATTTAGGAAAAACTAAGTTCATGTAAATAATGTAGACTATGTAAAAAGTTGAAAAAAATTACCAATCAAAGACAAATTGTTCATATTGATAAAATATTTAAATGTTTCTTAATCATAATAATGGAAATTTTAATTATTTTCCTTAATGTAATGTAAGCAATACATACAGAAATATACATTTTATATATTTGAAACCGAATCGGAGTTTCAATGTTAAAAATAAAAAAAAAAACTATTGTTTACCTATTGTAAAAACTATTAAATTCTGGCTTCAAATAAAACTTATATGAAAATTAAAACTTTACTTATAAAATATGTAAGCTTAATTAAATTTTAACAAACTACTTAACTTTTAAGTCAAATAACTAATATTTTTATTGGAAGGGTTGTTAATTAACCCCATGTAAAATATGTAAAGAACATAAAAAACCTATAAATTAGAATATAAACCATTTTTAATTTAAATAGAAAACAGGCCATAAAATGCGTGTAATATCATCAATTTAAGAATTCAAATAGATTGTCGTTTACATGTTTACATATGTAAACTAACTTGCATTGTAGAAAAAAAAACAATTTTATTAGTGAAATAAAACATTTACTTTTGATGAAAAGAATTTTATTAATGGTTTCCCCATGTAAAACATAACTAAGAAATGTAAAATTTTTAATTTAAATTTAAATTTATAAACTTTTTAAATTGACTTTATCGGTTAAGTACATGTTAACAATGATAGCATTATTTGTTTACAAAAGTTTTTCAAGGGAGTCAAAAATTCGTTTTAATGTGCTAAATTTCCAATTCGTACTCTTAATAAATAAACTGAAATTAATTGTTGGTGGGATTATCTAGTTGTAAACATCAAGTCAAATATGCAAACCATAAAACAAATTTACTTATTCATAAAGAAAATGTAAATTTTAAAGTTGAATACGATTTTAATAAATAAATAAAATAAATGTAATTAATGAAAACGGTTATGACATTAGTGGTTTAATTTATGGTTTTCAAAACGTTTCAGGCAATTAAATCAATTGTTTACCTCATGTAAAATATGTAAATAATTTCAGGAAATTTAAAAATGTTAAGTCAATAATAAAATAATCGGTTGCTTTCATTTTGCAAGAAATAAAACCTTTATTTTTAAAAACCAAATTCATTAATTGTCTACCTTATGTAAAATATGTTAAACTTTACAAAAAAAAAAATAAAATTTATTTCAATTGAGAAATATAAAATTAACTTTTTAAAAAGTAAATAAGCGTTTTAATAAATGTAAACCATTAAATTGTTAATTGTTTACATCAAGTAACCAAAAAATCTCATTTTTAGAAAAAGTTGACAATTTACGTTATTAAAACTGAATTTGTGTTAACATCAATGTTAATTACTAAAAATGGATAATATTTACACCATATAAAGTATGTAAATTAATTTAGATTTTTACAAATTTGTTTAATTATAATTTATAGTTTTTAAAATATTTAAGGCAAATTAGTCAATGGTCTAACTCATGCCAACTGTGTTAAACATTACAGAACAATTTTTATTTCATTAGATATATAACAAATTAGCATTTCAAAAATTAAACAAGCGTTTCAAAACATGTAAACAATTATATTATTAATAATTTACATAAAGTATAATATGTAATACATTTAAATAATAAATCTAACGATAAAGCTAATTTATATAAAATGTAAATTTTACATTACAAAAACTGAATTAGTCCTTAAATCAATGTTAATTACCAAAAATGGATATTAGTTACACCATGTAAAATATGTAAATTAATAAAAATTCATACAAATTAGTTAAGTCAAAACAAAAATACAAAATTTATACTTTTTTAGAAGTTTAAGGAAAATTAGTATATTGTCTACCTCATGTAAACTTTGTTTAACATTACAGAACAATTTTTATTTCACTAGAGAAATGTTTGATTTACATTTCAAAAATTAAATTAGCATTTCAATACATGTAAGCAATTAAATAATTAATTATTTACATCAAGTATAATATGTAACAAATTTAAATAATACAAAAAAAAACTACTTTGCAAAAATGTAAATTTTACATTACAAAAACAGAATTTAAATTACCAAAAGTTAAAAGTGGATAATATTTACACCCTGTAAAGTATGTTAATTAATTGAAATTGTTACAAATTTGTTAAATCACAATATTAATACAAAATTTATAGTTTTCAAAATATTTTAGGCAAATTAGTCAATTGTCTACCTTATGAAAATTATATAAGACATTACAGAACAATTTTTATTTCATTAGAGAATTGTTAAATAAACATTACAAAAACTAAATAAGCATTTAAATAATATACAAAATAATATACAAAAACACTAATTTATAATACTATGTAAATTTTACATTACAAAAAATTAATTATTAATACCAAAATGGATATTATTTACATGTAAAGTGTGCACATTATTTGAAATTGTTGCTGTTTTCTTCAGTCCAAAAATATACAAGTTTTATAGTTTTCAAAATGTTTCAGGCGACTTAATCAATTCTTTACCTCTTGTAAAATATGTAAATAATTCAAGTAAATTTTTATTTTATAAGAAAAGTATTAGTTTTATATAAAAACAAATAAACTGGAGATTAAGTGCATGAAAAAAAAAAAAAGGTTTACATCATGTAAAATATGTCAAAATGCATAAATATTAATAAAAGTATAAAAGAGACTTTTTTGCCAGCCAAAGAACTGTCTTTAAAATAACTGTAAAATATAAAAATTACTATTGCCTACTTCATGTAAATTATGTTAAATATTACAATTTGTATTGTTACAAAATAATTTGTTTATAACGATATGCAAATCAAACATTTCCATTGTATATAAAGAATATGACAACTGTTTTTTCGTGTAAAATATGTTAATTTTATAAAAATAAGAACATTTAACTCATAAAAAAGCTGGACTTCATTTCGGCAACTGAATCAAAAAATGTTAATATAAATATCCCACCAACAATAAATTTAATTTTATCAAAAGCACATTTAAACAAAACCTTGTTAATGAATTTTTAACTCCCGAGAAAAACTTTGATATAAATTTCATTTATTAATTTAATGTAAAGTATGAAAACAATGTAAAAGACTATACAATTTGTATTAAGAGTTTAAGTTTTTACGCTTTTTTAGTACTACTTTCTTTAATTTATTTGTTGTTAAACAGACTCCGATGTAGCCTTTTGCACCAACCATAACGTTAATACATCCCTTTAGTGCATCTTTCCCTACGTAACTTTTTTTACCATATTTTTTTTTCACTTTTATAAATGAATTTAAAATCAAATTTATTCTGATGACTCCTGCATTTAAGCCAAACCTTTTGCGTGCTGACATTTGCTTTATTTAACCATATTTCAACAAGACTTCGATGCTTTTGACACATATACATATTTCTCGAATTTATTACGTCTTTTATTGACAGACAAAATTGTTTTTTTTTTATCAAATGTTCATGTCAAATTATAATCAACGAAAAAAGTGAGTAAGTACGTTTCACTCAAAGTAACATTTGACATTTTCCACACTAAATCAATTTTAAAAATAAAATTTTTAAATAAAATTTGACTTAATAGGTATAAGTTTATTTAAACGCAGACAGACTGCTTTATGGTCTGTAGTTCAAGGTTATATTTTGTCTTTTCAGCACAAGACTGGCAGATTAAAAATTATCAATTATAAGCTTGTGTGTCTGAAAAGTTTGATAGAAAATTAAAGCTATGACGATGACTTCAAGTTTAGATTTTTAATTAAATTTTGCAAATGTGCCCCACATCTAACCAGAGTTTTACTTTTTTGTAAAATCACTTAAGCGACACCTGCTTTGAATGAACACAAAATTACAAAAACAAAAAATTTCCAAATATTTCACCTTGAAAATGTGTCTGTCTATTCAGTTTTGTTTGTTATGAGTTTTTATAATTTATTTTAGGTTTTTGTGTTCTAAGAAATCTACACAAAAAAAACAACGTAATTTGCGACTTTATGACAGACAAAGCCAATAAACACATCATGTGTGGTGGTGTCATCAAACACAGGTGCTGCTGCCTGGCGGTTTTAAGAGCTTAATTTCAATAAAATTGAATTCTTAGAATTGCAAGTTTTTAAGGGCTATTATTAGAACCAGTGTTGCCAGTAAAATTTCGAGAAAGATACATTTTAGTTTCCAAAAAGATACAATTTTTCCCAAAAAGATACGTTTGGAAAAAAATTTGAAAGTCCTTTTATAACGTTTAATATTTATTAACATAACATTTTTATTTCATATTTAAATCAGCGAACGGCTTTGTGCGATTGCAAAAAATTCGCATTTAATGAACAACATCAAATACACTCATATGTGTTCATGCAATCAAACTTTCTCAGCCACACACATTGGTGTTGTTTTAAAATGCATCCAAGTCATGCTCAGCGTGTTGGCTTTGCCATTCATACCATGTTTAGCTACGTTCGTTATTGCTTTGGTAAAAAACACATACAAAGAAAAATACACAAAAATTATTGCTCTGATGCCTATTCAGCAGTTGCTATGTATGTAATACGTTTTTTCATATGCTGGATTCGAAAGAAAAAAAATTTGAATGAAACTAAACGAACGATATCTAATTTATAAGTGTTTGTGTAGACGAACACAACCCTAAATACCGTACGTATTAAATATTCTCATTTTTTGTTGAGTTGGATAAGAACAGTATTATTTTTGTGTTCGACAGATGACAAACAGAGAAACGTTATTTTTTTAATGATTTTCTACACAAACACTATTAGCGTTTGTGTTTTCCACAAATCTACCGAACCGAACACTAAGGAGCGATATTTAGTGTTTTTTTCGAGCACTGCCTGCAATCAAATTAAATCACTACCCGGAGACAGTATTAAATGAATAGATTTAGTTGACGCTCTTGGGCTATTCACAAGGTGTGCTATCAAGTCGTATCGTCATGATGTCCTAAATAATATTTTACAATTGTTGAAAAAAATATTGTTGTGTTTGAAACAAAATAAAAATTTTAATGCTGTGTTCATTATTTCGTCGTAACTGTACATTAGAAATCTAAATTATAAGCGCTTGCCCACAGCAGTCATATATATTTCTTGTAATTATTTTAGGACATATGACTTTACAACTTTATGACTATCTTGTGAATAGCCCATCTATGTTCTTAGTGAACTTTTTATTTAAGTATTATGTGCTATTTTTTTTTTTTTAACTACGTATATTTAAATAAATAAAGGGAATATATATTTAAGCCTCACGCGCTGAGTTTACCAACAAAAAAGGCCTCGCGACTTCTGCTAACACTTTGATTGCTGTTGTTGCTGTCATTGTTTTATAAGATATGAAATTAGGTAATTCCTTTTAAAGCGGAATACTTTTGATCATACATTTTTAAAGGGAATCACAATGAAACCCTGTAGGTAGTTTTTTAATTCAATCTAAAAATTATTAAATGTTAAACAATTAACGACTTTTTTTGATAGCAAATGATAATTTGCACCCAATCAGTCCGTTACCACTCTAAAATCAGTGTTGACAAAAGTTTTTTGAAGAAATACGCTAAACAAAGTAGAAAGTAGTACAATATTGCACCACTTCCACAACTCTTAATAGTAATTTTAATGTTTGTCTTAATTTAGATATTTTATTGCTGAAATTTCTGTCATTCACAGTTGCATCACCGCGTTTCTTAAGCAAATTTTTCAATTTAATTTTACATTGTAAATATTTTGTACTGCTAATGGCAAAATTGCTTTTTCTATTTTGTTTTTAATATTTTGTAACTATTTTTTTTGCAATTTAATTATATTTTTGTGCTTTCTGTGTAGATTTTCTATTATTAAGACGTGCAATTTGCAATAAATTCAAAGTAACCGACAAATCAACCATGACAGCATTTTTTATTAATTTATTTTTTTTCAATTTACAACAGAATTCATTTTTTTTTTTAATTTATTTTTAAGCAAACACCCTACTTTATTCGATTGGACAAGGGTTTATGAAAAAATGTAAAATATGTGGAAGTTTTAATTATTTTTTATTTAATAACAGCTACAAATACAATTACAAATTAAATTTTAACTTAATTAACCGAGCAATATTAAAGGCCTTATGCCACTACTTTTTTAAGGCACTGTTCAAGTTTTGGTGAACAGAGCAAATAAACAGGGGTGCTCTGGAAATCGAAAACGCAAAACGTTCGAATTTGGAAGTTATTTTTAATACACATATAATCTAAGTTTTATAACTTTTGTTAAAAAATTCTGTTTAATAGAGAAATATTTCTGTAATATTTGTCATAAAATTTTTTTATTGCAGAAATCTTATTAAAAAACGACGTTTAAAATTCTTGCGTTTTGCGTTTTCGATTTCCAGAACACCCCTGATAATGTAATAGAAAAATTTACCAAGTGCAAAGAGTTCAGCTGTATTAGGATAAATAGCAAACTGTCAAAAATTTTTAAAAATTTATCGATAAAATATGAAGTTATGTCAAAACAAAATGTTAAATTGTTTAACTTAAAATTGACATTTCAAGCTTGAAATATTAAAAGTGTTGCTGAATCAGCGGTTTAGGGGCAAATTCAGCGCTTTAACGTTTTTTGTTTGTTTTGTTTTTATGTTTCTCATAAACAAAAAGTTGACAACATTTTATAAAAAAAAAAAACAAAATCATAGCAAAAGAAAAACTGAAACAAAATTTTTGTTTACATGTTTTATAGTTTGCTCTTTCCAACATTTACTGTTTCTTTCTATCAATTCCATATCAATTCAATGAAGAAAAAATGAAGTGTCATAAGAGCTTAACGTAGAACTTCAGCCCGTTGTAATAAAACAGATCAGATTCTCTGGCAGGAATCGAACCCTCGCACTGATAGACTAGCTCACTACCAACTAGCCAACCGGGGTACCTAAAAAAATTTTAATTAAAAACAAGTAAGAGTGCTATATTCGGCTGTGCCGAATCTTTGATACTTTCCACCGACAGTTGAATTATTTCAAGAGTGATATCTACATGATATATATTCATTATTAATTTATCATTATTAAAACAGACATTAGGTTTAAAATTGGTTCCGGTTTAGACATATATTAAACTATTGATTAAACTATTAGCAATTTTAACTAGCTTGAGTAAAATTTCATGATTCGTAACAGTTTAAGCCTTAAATGATTTTCAGGAGTGGAATTTACATACATATATTATAGCCATGGTAAGTTATAAACCAATCATCCTAAAATTCTGCAGTGATTTCTGGTATTAAAAAACATAAATTTTAATACAGCGGTGAAATAAGTTTTAGCGTTTACAGTGAATCTAAAGGATCTATGGTAAATTATTACCGTATATCACAAAATTCATAAAATTTGTTCTGGCCATACGAAACTAAGTTGGAAGAAATTTTACCACAATATCTATATCTGCTACGGTTTTAGGCGTATTTAATTTATTTACCAGAGTGGGTTTTATATGGGGCCTAGGGTAAATTATGGACCGGTCTTCACGAAATTTCACAGTGTCATTTCTAGTTCTTTAAAACTGGGACGTGCCAAAATTTGTTATGAAAGCGTTATTAATTATGGTTTAAGGTATACTAAACTGTTTTCCGGGAGTAGGGTTTATATGGGGCCTGGGGTAAATTATAGACCGATCTTCACGAAATAAACGAACTTTTGCAAAATAATTCCGTGCATTGTTCCACCATTTGTGTAGGTTTTTGTAACAAAATGTTCAATTTGGTGGTGGTTCCACATTTTGATTCATAACTCTGATTCTAATGAAACGATTTTGCTGGATTTCAATCCCGAACTGCTTAGGATAACTACAAGCATTTTGACACCAAGTTTGTTTATTTCTTTTGAATTTTTCGAAAGTGAGCGTGTTATCAACAGACGGACAGACAGCGGACATTGCTAAATCGACTTAGAATTACTCAAGGAGCCAGAATATATATACCTTATGGGGTCTGAGATGAATAGTAAAAAAGTTTCACACGGAATGACAAACTTAGTATACCCTCTTCACAACTAATTGTGGTGGAGGCTATAATTAAGCATTTTAACAAATTTCATTTTCCAGATAACGTCTTCACCAACATGTTTTGAACTAGGTTATCTAAGTAAAATGTTCAAGACAATTTTTTTAGAATCGTGAATTTCTATAGTAAAGGGTTGTTCATTTAGTTCTTTCGAAACCGCCGGTCTGGCAAGGCTGTCAGCTGGTAAATATCTGTCATCTGAAATGTCATAAGCCCAAAATCATAACCTTAAAGAAAAAAATAAATTTTTAATATTTTTACAATAATTTCGGAATAGTATTTCCAAACTTTATTTTCAGAAAAGAGCTGTTATTTCATATCTCTTTTTTTAGTTTTCTAAAAAATATATTTTCTATATATATTTTCTAAAATATATATTATATCACGCTATTTCATTAAAGCAGTGTAAAATCAATTCGTTTTCTTCCTTCTTACACTTATAAAATTTAATACTTTTTCCCCCTGGTTATTTTTTATGATGATAATTTTGTTTTTTGGTTTCAGTGTTTCCTCCTCATTTAAAAAAAAACTGCAGTAATTTTACAACTTTTTTAGATATATATGATTTAGTTTTTTTTATTACTCTTTTACTGCTTCCAGTTGTGCGCTTTTCAATATGAAAAGGGCAAAAGCATTATTGAGTAGTTTTAGAAAAAAAATTCGAGCAAAAAGTGGAAAAAATAACGTCATGTGTTTTCTTTTTTTTAAACACCGATGATTGCAAATGCTGAAAAAGAAAATCACGAAAAAATATATAAAAACTGCTGCATGTAATGATCATTTAATTGCGAAAGTTGTTATAAAAAGATTTACTGCAAAACAAAACCAACAACAGAAAAAACACCATACAAAAAAAAAACGTTTTACTGGATTTCCTTTTTTTGCACAAACTTCAATGCAATTTGTATTTTCTTTATAGTGGAAAGAACGGTACGTTTGAAAAACAAAAACAAAAAACTAAAGAAAAGTACCGGAAATTGACTTTTGACAGGTGGTCTCGAATGTAAAATAAATATAACAAACAACAGCTTAAATAGCAAAACTAAACTAAAAGCCTCAAGGGTCTGGCGATTTGAAAATAATTGTAAAATTGTTTTTTTTTCTACACTAAGTAAAATTTTAAAAATTGTTTTTAACATGCAAACCACAGCTTGAAAGAAAAGCTAAAAAGTTTCGATAACAAAAACAAAAGAACGCAATAATTAAGTTGATATAAAGCAAAAAAAACCAAAAACTACATTTGACAAGCAGATTGTTGGTTTCCTTTAAATCGGTTGTCATACTGAAATGTTGAGTTTGTAACCATTTAAATCTGATGTTAAAATAGTCTTGCTTTATAAAGTACGCCGTACACCCTATAAGATAAAGTATTTTTGCAAGGCAGTTTCGAAAAAAAAAAATATTTTGTCGAACGTAGCTTTTTGTTATAACTTTGCCTTTTAAAGTCCGAATTTAAAGTATGATATATCAATGCTTTCGAGGAGACTAACGTTTGCCTCAAGGGCCATCAGGCGCGGATTCAGGGGGGGGGAAAAAAGGAAATTTCCCCCCCCCTAAATTATAAAAATATATTTTGCTTATTTCGATAATACACGAATTTCCAATAATATTACATATTTTTTTTAAATGTACAAAATTTTTGGAAATCCCAGCATTTTTTTTTAATCTGTATTGAAATTTAATTTTTTTATTATTTTATTTAGAGAATCACTCTAAATGCCTTTACCATAAAAATAGTGTTTCTTCTGGAAAACTGTTTTTAAAGACACACGAAGACTTTCGTCTCGAGGTAGTTAATCAAGTTTATACATCTGTCCTTCAACAAAAAATTGAAAACCGAGAACGTTTACTCTCAATTATAAAAACCATAATTTTTCTTGGAAGGCATAACATACCTCTCCGTGGACATCGAGATGATGGTCCTTTGTTATCTTCCGAAAATAGAAACTCTGAAGGTATTTTCCGAGCGCTTTTGCGATTTCGTATAGAGGCCGGAGATAAAATTTTAGATAACCACCTGAAAATATCTCCTTTAAATGCAACGTATATATCAAAAACTACACAAAATAACATAATTAAATGTTGTAATAGTTTAATATTAGAAACAATCCTCGGAAATATATATGAATCAAAATTCTATTCGATAATTTTCGACGAAAGCACGGATTTGTCGGGGAAAAGTCAGATTTCCTTATCTTTAAGATATTTCAACATTCAACAAAAAGTTGTTAGGGAAGAATTTATTGGCTTTGTTGACGCATTTCAAGAGGCCTCCAAGGATGTTGATAATGACGCTGAAGTGTCAATTGATGCGAAAGCACTATCATCAATATTCCTTAAAGCTTTGACAAATTTTGGTCTTGACCCAAAAAATTGTGTAGGAGTTGGAACAGATGGGTGTCCTCTGATGTCAGCAGAAAATGGAGCTGTTAAAAAAATTCTGGAAACCGCGACAAATGCAAAACAAACGCCTTGCTATTCCCATAAATTAAACAACTCAATTTCTAAAAGCAACAAAGTGCCATTAATACAAAAAGTTGTGTCATTTGTTAAAGAAACGACAAAATTTTTTAAATATAATCATCCCAAACGAAACGCAATTTTAGCAAAGTATTTGGGAGCCAAACTCTCTACATTATGCGAGACAAGATGGGTGGACCGACACGACTCAATTTTACACTTTGCAACAAGTGTACGTCATATAATAGAAGCTTTGGAAAAAATATCTGAGTGGAAAGATAGAGATACTTCATCAAAAGCCTTATTATTAAGGAACTCACTTAGTACTTTTGAATTTATTTGCGGAATAAACATTTTAAGTGAGATACTTGTTGTAACACAGCCGCTTAGTATCATTCTACAAAAGCAGGATATAGATCTTCAAAAAGGATCAAGCCTTATCAAAACTTTAATTATGTGCCTTGAAGAGAAAAGAAATAAAGCCGAAGAACAATTTGAAGCAGTTTTTGAAAAAGTTAAAGTTATTTGCGTTCAAATCGAAGTTCCAATTGAAAAGCCAAGATTTGAACGAAATAATCGCATCCAAAATGTCGAAGATTACTACCGAGTTGTAGGTTACATTCCTTTAATTGAATTTATTTTAAAAGATCTCAAAACACGTTTCCCAATAGATATCCTAAATGTATTAAACATACCTAAACTTTTACCTCAGAGTGTAATCAAGTCATATACAGATACAAAACTTTTAATACCACAACTAGCTGATGAGCTGACTAAGTTTGATAATATAGATAAACAACTACTAACATCTAAACTTGAGGCTGAACTGTTACATTGGCAACAAACATGGAAAATATCTGAAAATCTATCAGATAACGTTGTAGATGCTTTAATAAGCTGTGATGAAGATATCTACCCAAATCTAAGAAAAATTTTTCAAATTTTCGTTTCAATGCCCGTCAGTAATGCTACGAGCGAGAGGTCATTTTCTACCCTTCGTCGGATAAAAACATGGCTCAGATCAACAATGACAGAAGATAGACTGAATGGTTTAGCCATGATGCACATTCATCATGAAATTGAAATTGATCCTAATCTTGTACTATCTAAATTTGCCTCACAAGGAAAGCATCAATTGCTTATTTTAAAAGATTAATTTATTTTAATTTATATTGAACTGATCTTATATTTTATTTTACCTTATTGTTGAGTTTTTTTTTTAATATAATATATACATGTATATACATATCGTTTTTAATAAACTTTTAAAAACAAATTTTTTACTTTTTTTGTATCATAAAAAATTTCCCCCCCCTAAGGCTCAGGCTAGATCCGCGCCTGAGGGCCATTGACTTCAAGTATCCGGTTCTAGTATATGGTGTTAGAAACAGAGATCTGGTGCATGAATACTAGAACGAGATATTTGAAGTCAATAACCCTTAGAGCAAAACTTTGGACTTCTCGAAACAAAAAGATTAACATACAGCCCTAAACAATCTTCCCTCCACCACCATGTTTTACATTTGCTACAAGATTTCGTTTTTTTTAGCTCTGTGTTGGGCTTTCTTCACACCGCTCGGCGGCCATCAAAGCGAAAGATGTTTCATTTGCTTTTATCCCGGAACAGCAAAAAACTATTTGGCTTACGCAAGTCCTCCTTGGCATACGCTTAACGCTTGTTGTGGTTGATTAACGAAATTAAAAATTTAAGTCTTACAACACGACAATTGTTATTTGCCTCAAGGACCCAGCAAAAACTTTACTTACAATCCTACTTTTAATGACTTCAAGAATTCATTACTTTGTAGCTTTATTCGCCACTTTTTACATTATTAATTATATATTAAATAATAACTTTATCATTATGTCTTAAATAAGTCATAACTGTACACTACAAAAAAAATACTTAAATATAATGATCATAATTAAAAATTTCTGAGAGATATTTTGTTAAGCACTTGCTATGTAAAAAAATTTTCAGTGTTATTACTTTAAGACGTATTTAATGTTTGATCTTCGCTATCGTATATTTTAAAAGAAACAGCGAAAATCCAATGAAAGGTCGCAGGTACTTCATAAATGGTCAAAAACACTATTTTTGTAAATTTTTTAGGTTTTAGAAAGAGCAATTTTAATTAGTGTGTTTTAACCTTTTTGAAAGTAAAATTGTAACTACTTATTTTTTGTCTCTTTTTGTAACTACATATTTTCATAAAACTTTTAAGTATAAAAGAAAGGTATTATTTTAGGGTGCTATTGGTCAAATTATAAGGGATTACTTTTGGGACATCGCGAACAAAAATAAGTACTTCTTCTAGTAGAAAAATAAGTAGTCTGTTCGTCAAGTTCTCATTATTTTTCTGCTTATTTTGTAAGCTAAGTTTTTGCTGGGGAGTGCTATCCAGACCGTAAAAGCCCAAATACATTGATCAAAATACCCACCAAGCATTGTGGTAGTTGACAACGCTTGATGAAAAATCTAAAAATTTAGATATAACGGCGAATATTACGTCCAGCACAAGTACACGTGGAATTCGCCGGCTGGACAAGCATTTGACAAGTGTATTTGGCCTTTAATGAAATTAACGTATTTTCTGAACTCTTGCTTAATCTCCACAGCGATTTGTGTTGAGGATATTTTTGGACTTACTTTGAATTTTCGGATTATCTGACTGCATTTACGGCTGTTTAACCCTTTCCGACCCAAGCAATTTCAAAGTTTTCGGATTTTAATGAAATTTTCGGTATATGATAATTCGCCCTAAGATAACGTAAAAATGAATTTTTAATGTACATAAAAAGCCCAAGTCCTTAGAAACAGGACATACACATATGTGTACCTTGGGACTTCACTTGGACAAAATATTAGCATTTTTTGGCAAAAGTGTAGTTTACGGGGCTTACGAAAAAAAAACTTGTAACCCCTCTGGAAATAAAAAAAAAAACAAAACAAATTTAAAATTTAAGGGCGTGGAGGCCCGTGAGCCCCCTGGATCCAAAAAACGGCCCCGACCACTTAGTGTTATGTGTAGGTACTCGAATTAAAGGTAATTGTACGGGAAAAAAAATTGCAGTTGGCGGGACTTTTGGAGCTCTCTGGGGCAAAAAAAAATATGTCCCCTCCACTCATATCTTTGTGTGGGTACTTTAATTAAAGGTAACTTGCTCACGATTGTAAATATTTTGATTTAATTTTGTTTTTTTTTATTGTTTTTATGGGCTATTTTTTCAAAAAATGATCCATCTTCTTGCTTGCGAAAATGACTTGTTAGTTTCCGTAAACGACTTGTTTGCATTGTGCCTGTTCCATGCACATTCATTTCCGCCAATCGCTCCAAAAGTAGTAAGCTGGTAAGATACCGAGCAAAAAATACAAAGGAATTATTTGGTAAAGTCCTCAAAAAACGATTGCACCTAATCACAGTTTTCTTTCGCAAAATTGAGGTAGTAGAAACCCATATTACACATATGTGTAGGTACACATTGTGCTCACAAAAAACACAAAAATTCTTTGTGTATTTTAAAATATTTGCATATTATTTAAATGTATGATGCTTTTTTTACAAAATGATAACAAAATATTCATATATTTAGTGTTATTTAAACAAAATAATGATACTTCCATATCTTGTCTTCCGCACTGTGAAACATGATCATCTTTTTTGGACGCGTTTACACAAATACTAAACTAAACCTCGCAAAAACTTATAAGACAACGATTAAGAGATAACACATATCACGTAGAGACTAAAAGAAGTAAGAAAAATTAGATATTTATATATAAACTTCTCTCTTCAAAATGCGTTAAATTTACCTACACGTATGTGTAGCCGGGGTCGGAAAGGGTTAACGATTTAGGGTGACCTGTATGTTAAGCACTTTCAAGTGTTGAGGCTCGCTTTAATCGATGCACGATTCACCGAATCGTGTAGCGACTTCTATCCATAATTTCCTCAGAATAAGATGTGCCTTGATTGTGCAAATATACGATAATTTAACGCTTAACTTCTGTGGTTTCATTCTGCTTGTTATCTATTTTTAATAGAATCGATTTTTTTTTTTTTAATATGTATACGACACTACACACATTCGTACTTCGACGAATGAAAACTTTGAAATCTAAGCAGTACCGTTATTTCTACTATTTCACGATTGATTAAAATAAAGTGGCAAAATCGACCAAATCTCAAGAGCTTTAAGCACGCTGCGCCGATAATATTGTTAAGTAAAACTAAGGGTTTTTTAATACATATAAATCAAAGTTTTGAAAAGAATCAAAGTGAATTTTGTGGGAAATTCATCATTTTATCTAGTCAAAATCTGTGCCAATAGTTTAGTCCGCCACTTTAAGTCCTTTGAATTCGGTGTTATTCTGGAACAGTTTTCATTTTATTATTTTCTTTCAATAAAAATTCTTAAAATCTTGGAAATTATTAAATTCTTATAACGAAATATTTTCTATTTACCGCTTTTTAATAAAATTAAATTTCTGCTCAATTGCAAAAAGTACAAAAAAAAAAATTAATTTAAAGTCTATTTAAATGTAGACGCCATTCAAATTTATCTTCATCAGTTTATTTAACACCATTTTGCCTCTACTCTTCTCTTCTCTACACCAAATTCAAAAATCAATGGTTTTATTATAAATTCAGAAAACGATGACAAGAAACAAAAAAAGAAAAAACCAAAATATCTCCCAAAAAGTGACACAAAATTATTATACCGACAAATTATGGCAGATTCATATACTCCAAACAGAACAGAACCAAAAAAATAATGAATTACTCATTCCCTTACATGACCTCAAATACGATTAAATGAAGAAAATGCAAACAGAAAAGCAATACAAAAAATCATATTTTGTGATGACAAAGGAGAATGAGTAAAAAAGCCAGCAAATAAATATGTACATGAAAAATGTTAAGAACGAAATAAGAAGAGAAAGACAAAGATATAAAGGAATACCAAAGAAAGTTTCAGTTCATCATCATACAGGGAAAAAAGATACATTTGGTGATGTATGATGTATATGAAAGTAAGTAAGGAAATGTTGATGGATAGGAAGGGGATGATGGCAACGAGGAGAATGTTAAGTTATATTAAAGATGATGCTGTTGGTGGTTTAAGTAACACAGCTCAAAACACATTGTGTACAGCTGGTGTTGTTATTGTTTTTACAGAATTGTTTGAGACTTTTTGAAAGACATATGTAAGGACAGACTGACAATCAACCTTATTAATAATACGTGTATGTATTTAAAAGATATACAAAACAAAGAATAAATAAAAATAAACCAAACAAACGAAAAAGAATAACTTGTTTCAATTGCAATGAAACTCCCTTTTGTGCGTAGTAGTAGTAGGGGTATTGATGTTTAGAAGAAGAAAAAGTAGAGTTTTAAGACAATGACTTTAAAAGAATTAGATCACTCTTTTAGAATGATACTACCCAGTGTTGCCAGAAGTAGGGGAAAATCCCTACATGTAGGTATTTTTGATAGTAAAATAGAAGCGTAGGGAAAATCGGACGGATTTTTTATTATCTACCAAAATGTAGGGATTTTTCGTCATCTCGCATTATTTATGAGATAAATGCAGAAAAAAGTATTTTTAGTGATGTTTCATGATCCAAAACGGTTGAAAAATTTTCTTTTCCCTAAAATCGTTAAAAATATATTTCCAGAGTTGTGGTTTCAAAGTTGGCGACACTAATATTTATGTATATGTTCTTAAATATCATTCAATGTTGAAAGATTTAATTGAATTTAATTAAAAGAACATACATATCGCACTGGTTCCTCTAAAGGGGGTTAACACAAAATTTATAAATTTTCAGTAGTGACAAAAAACTGTTTTATTTTTATACGTAGTCTTATACTACAAAGGGGGATACAATAGTATTTTTTTTGGCAAGATACTAGAAAAATTGAAAAATTTTGAGTTGACTCTCTTTAGAGGAACCATTACGATATGTATTACATATTTTGTTTAGTTTTGTACTTATTTGTTGTCAAAGCTTTAATATACATATTCGAATAAAACTTAATTTTTATAACTAATGTTTTGTCTTCTGTTTTACTGACAATAATGCGTAGGGATTTTTGTATGGAACATTTTTTCAACGTGTAGGGGAAATCGGATTTTTTTATTAGCAAGTGTAGGTATTTTTCAAAAAATCCACTGGCAATACTGATACTGCCTTATAATTTCCTAAAGTACTCCAATAAAGGAAACGAAATGCTGATATTCAAATTCCTCTACAATTATAATTTGGTAAGGCCTTTAATCGAAAAAATTTTACAAAGGAGGTTAAGCAATATTCAGTCCACGGTCCATCTTATTTCCTAAACGCTACTACAAACAATCTTAAGGATTTTCGTGGGTACCTGCCATGTTAGCCTAACCCCACGATGCTCAAAATATTCCTAAAATACACCAGGTTTTTTTGGTAGCAATAGGAGCTATGGATATCCGCCAGCAGGCCGAACTTCACCGCAATGGCTAAAAAATTAGTCCTTAAAGCCAAGACTTTAAGATCCCTGTTCGCCGATTTTTGGAATAAACTACATCCACCACGTGATTACCGAAAGAGCCTTAAAAGCAACTAACCCAGGACTTAAGTGCTGCGGGCTAATGCACAGAAAAAAATAAAAATTGATTTCAATTAAAAAATTTGTAATATTAATTAAAAAATTAATTAAATTTGCACCAATAAACAAATTAATAGTATCAATTAAACCAGTTAATAGCATTAATTAAACGTTAAATTCACTTGATTAAACGTTTAATTCACTTGATTAAACGTTTAATTCACT
The DNA here is from genome assembly GCA_963931875.1 of Pollenia griseotomentosa. Taxonomy (NCBI): domain Eukaryota; kingdom Metazoa; phylum Arthropoda; class Insecta; order Diptera; family Polleniidae; genus Pollenia; species Pollenia griseotomentosa. The sequence continues at coordinate 187,634,462 of OZ007561.1, forward strand.
TGATTAAATTTTGAATTAAAACTGATTATATTTTTGATTAATGCTTTAATTGGTGAAAAATTTTGGAGAATTTTTTCTGTGTGGTTTCCGTGGTACCAGATAGGACCTTTGGCTAGCAACGATTTACATAAGACATGCCAATTCTGGCATTAAGTACTGACTACACAAATAACATCAGACGTTGAAACATTCCCAAAATTTCTCTTACATATCCCAGGGGTAGATCACTGATTTGCCGAGACCTTGGAAAGTCGGCTAATTGTTAGACAAGCTTAAAGTACTTGCTGCTTTTATATACCCCGAGAGTGCAACGCCAAGAGACAGCTAGTCTTCAAGACGGCATAAGCACCCTGGAGCGAACGGGATTCGATAATGAACTTAAATATACGAGAACAACCCCTCTTATCGAATTAAATGAAACATTATTTGTAACAATCTCGTGTGAACCCCCTAATTATTATTTTATAAGTAGTTGCAACAATAAAATGGGTTCGTTTATACTAAAAAAAATAAACTTTTAAAAAGTGCGTTTAATAGGGGTGCGGACTTGAAAAAGGTGTGTCAAAACAGCTAATTACTATTTTTTACACATCAAGTAAATACCCCCAATTAAAATGTTTGTGTTAACAATTCAAGTATAAATATATTGAAAAAAAGCAGGTAATTTCCATTGATTTCCAACAACACTTTGGCATTTTTCAACTACTTCATATTAAAAAGTTCTTTCTTTTCCTTTGTCGTTGTCCGCCTGTCTTTCTTGGCTTTCCTGCTAAGCCTTCTTTCTCATTAACAAATTTTCATATAAATTTGGTAAAACAAATAAAGCAAAAGTTTTATTTTCATTGTGGTTTCTTTTAAGACTTGTTAGTTTTATGTGTGGCTGACTTTTTCAAATGAATTTCCAGTAAAAGAGAATAAAATTATTCAAGCAGTATTTGGAAGTTTTGCCTTTAGTTTTCCTAAAGTTATTAACGCATTAATATTTTACTCCGTTTCTTCATTGGCACATATGTGCATATTTCCAGACATGTTTGTTGTTTTAATAAATCCCTAAGATTCTTTGTTTTAATAACAAAAATTGCCAAAAAAAAAAAAAAAAAAAATTAACACAAGAAGACAGACAAACCCACTCTTCCACTTGGTTTTGGTGCAAAATATTTTCGTTTGGTTTTCATGCAGTCAAGGAGTTTGTTTGTATTTATTTGCAGAAAAAGAAAATAAAAACCGGCTTTGAACTTTTTAATTTATTGCAGGTCTATTCGGGTATGGCAATTTGCGGGGAGAGGGGGCTAATATGTCTAAATGTGGTATTATTTCTTCAAACATACATTAATGCTGTTATCTAGTTTTGAACAAATTTTGTTTAATGTTTATTTTTTTTAATAAGAAAACAAAAACAACACAGAAAAAATATGTTGATTAACATTAAAGCTTAATAAAGTAATTAAAAGCACGCGAATCCTTAGATTGGGATAAGAGATTCTTAAGAATCAGTCCTATAATTTTGACTAAATTTCAGTTATAACTAGAGAGAACTTGAAATTGTTTTTCTAATTTTCGAAAATCCCTCACTGTACACTAGCTTTTTCCCCGGGTGTATGCAAGTCCTTCGCAGACGCACAAATTCATAAGGTGTTTACATCACTGTTGATGTAAGTTCCATACTTTTTAAAAAAAATTACAAAAAACCTGAAATTCGTTAATTTGCTTCTTTTTCAATTTCGTTTTTCGTTGTGTACCCAACTAAATCATCAAAACTGCAATTGCATTATCTACTTCACAATTCATGTGTTATTTTTGACAATTAAGGTTATTGTGATTTGTTCGCAGTGTGTGGAGAAATTGTACCCGAACAAATCAAACGTTCAAATCACTCGAAGAACAGGTGTTGCTGAGTTGACAATCCTTGGTCGGTGTTCGTTGAATTCCGTATCGTTCCGGTGCGTAGAACCGATTATCGTAGTGGTAATATTCTCTGACGTTGTGGAGTGCTTTAAGAACGTAGTATGTTGGCATGTTAATAACCGAATCAATCCGTTTTTCCTCATTTTCGCAAGAAATTTTAGACAGTTCATTAACCTGTCATTAAAAATTGACAATAATGTAAATAACAGAGTTTCGTCCTGTCAACGTACTGCTGAATTATGTACATACATATCGTACTTGATCAACAAGAGGGTATCAACTCAAAATTTATATTTTTTCACTTTTGGAAGAAATCGACACGAACTTAGTTTTCACATCTACCCTTTATAAAAATATCGTGGTATTTTGTCTAGATTTTAGTAATGAAAAGGTTGGTTTAAAAATTCTTTTTCGTATGCATTTAATGTAAAATTAAAAATTGTTGTGCTTGTACTGAATATATTTAAATTTTGAGTTAATACCCTCTTGTTGATTAAGTGCGATATGTAACTGAGTAGAAGGATTTGGCATGACACAGACAAAACAGCATGCCCGCCACAAACTATTTCGATTGTTTAATAACACTGTGCTAGTTGAAAAAATATACAAGCCGGGCACATGGTCTTTTAACATAACTCGGGTACACTGAATCCAATGGTGCTGCCTAATATTCTAAAAAAAAAAAATAAAACTATTTACACAAAACAACCAGGCTATTTTTATAATCGAATTATCTTCTCCAGATCAAATAGAGGAAAAAAGATTAACAGTAATCGATATCGTAGTCAGATATCTGAAAGACATTTTTTAATAAACTCCACCCAGCTTTGGAACCGATTATCCAACAATATTCAAACAACCAACAATGCTCATGTGGTGACATGTGTGTTTTGTTAACTTCTTTAAATCAAAAAAATTAAAACTTTTTTTCTCTGTTTTTTTTTTTAATATGTATTTAGTATTGTCATTAAATCACTGAGAATTTTTTTATAGAATAAAAGTATTTATTTATTTGCTGCCTACTGTTTTTTGCCTTATTGTATGGTCAAATTTTTTTATATAGTTGTATTACATTTGTGAATAGCGTTATATGTACAGTGCTATAAAAAGGCTCGTTCTTGTTGCACTGTGTACCAATTACATAAATAAACAAATAACCGTTTTTTTAGGTTACCTCTTGTTTTCGAGACACACCGTTATTTCGAAAATGGAAGAGGTAGCACAACATATATTCGCGTTACTCAAAAACGGATTAGTTTATTTAAATTACTAAAAAAAAACCAAAACTCCGCAATAAAATTTCCTTTAAGAAAGGTAAAACTTTTTTCTAATATACGCAGTCGTTTTTTAGAAAAAAAATATTTTTTTTATCAAAGGTTCAAAATTTTTGTTTTTTAAAAATTCATAAAAATTTGGAAAATACAGCAAGACTTTCTAATTTCTTCCAGACGTAAAAAAAAACTAAATTGCAAACAAAACAAGCCATAAATGATTAAAATCCGTTAGCAACTTTTGATTTTTTTCACAAAAGTCGAAAAGTTTTTATTAATTTAAGAATTTCATAAAACGCAATATTTGTATGGGAGCTTCCCTAAGAAGTGAAGATAAGGGGCAAGTAAGTATTTATCGAGAAAATGTTAAGGACAAAAAACTAATTAAGGGCGGTCATACATTTTATCCCATCAGGGGCAACTCCTGGGCATTTATGGGACTTTTTCTTCAATATATTTCTAGTCTGCATTGAACGTTTTGTATGGGAGCCCCCTTAAGGAATGGAGATAGCGGGTACGTATGTTAGAAATAAATGATTGAGATAAAAAATAAATTCGGGTTGGTCATACATTTGACCCATCTAGGGGCATCCTAGGCACTGCAGGCGCCAAATTTAAGAATTTTAATAAACCGCAATATCTAGCTCCAATTTTGTATGAATTTTTAAAAAACAAAAATTTCGAAATTTTGAAATTTTTTTTACTTTTTTCAGTAAGCTAAATCGTTTTTGAGTTACGTTAACATATGTTGTGCAAACTCCTCCATTTTCGAAGTAACGGTATATCTCTAAAAACCAGAGCTAACCTAAAAAAACGGCTAGCACCACTGGATTCAGCGTACCCTAATTAGGTTAAAACGACCCAGCTTGTTTAAAAAAAAATTGTCAATTTGTAGCACAGTGTAACAATTCAAACAAATCATATTTAATATTTACGCATGTCATAACAAAGAACCATTTATTTCAGTAATAATTTTTATCTCAGTTTTTCTAACAGTGTAGAATGTTCTCATATTTTATTTTTAAAATAACTGTAATTGTATTTTTGCTTGATTTAATGTTGTTTTTTTTTTAAATTCCCTAAGCTAATCCCGCGAAGCTCTATGCTTGTCTGCAGGAAAGAAGCCAGAGTCTCTGGCGGGAATCGAACCCGCAACCCCGGTGCTGATAGACTAGCACACTACCGGCTTGCCTACCGGGGCACTGAGTTTGGGGAAAGAGTGCGTATCTATTATTTTGTTTATTTTTGCGTAGGTATATTGTTTTTAATGGAATAACTGTCTGTTACTCTCTATATATGTTTAAGTATTTAAGCCCATTTTACTGTAACTGTAAATAAGCCTTACAGTTAAAATAACGGTAAGGTTCATAGAAAATGACTAGAACAAAGAGAAAGAGGAAAAAAAGCGAACTCTATGATTGTGTGCGTGGGAAATGTAATATTTACTTTGTGTTATAACTTCACACGTATGACATTTTCTAAAGAAATGTTATAGGTAGTACTCTATTGTGTTTAAAGTTTCTACTCTAGTCGTTTCTCTATGGTGTCTTTTAAAAGACCTTCTCTCCAAATTTCAGATGTTTATGCTTGGGGAGGCTTAAATTTAAACTCAACGCATTTTTAAGTTGGTTTGAAGTTTTTCATTATTATTTATGGCAAAAATGAAAAAAAACACTTTTAAAACATTATTCTCAACTTTATTTTTGTTAAGTTTGTCTTCTTATAAATTTGTTTATATAAACAAAAATTATTGTGTTTATTATAAACTTTTTTTTGTTTTGTTTATTAAAGTTTTTCTTTAATGGCTATTAAATGATTTACATAATTAACATAATGACTTGCAAAAAATCTTAAAAATTATATAAATAAAATTGGTTTTATATGACTAGAAAAAACCCAATTTGTTTCAAGGTTTGTTTAAGAACTTTAAGGTCAAGCAATTTTGTCGTAAGACGTAATTTTTTTGTTTGTTTGTATGTATGAATGTACGTAATTTTAAACTGTCATTGAATTTAATTTTGCTGCAATTAACCAAAAATTAGAAATAATAGTAAACGTTGTGTTTTGTTTAACTTTCATTTAAGTATGACTCATAAAATTGCAATTATTTTGTAATACATTTTGCTTGGAAGGTACTTTTATAATGATTTATTTGAAAAATTACGAACACTAGATGGTAATTAACAAATTATGTTGTTCAAACAACAAAAACACAATTTTGCAATTAAATCACAGTGACTAATATTAACAGCAATGTCATGAAGTTTTTCAGAATTTGAAAAAAAAGAACAACGAAACACAATTAAAAAAAATGTTTAATTAGATTTTTTTTATACGTTAACAAAAAAATTGAAAAAATGCGATGTCTGCGCAAAAATTTCAAACCAGTTTGCCAAATTATTCTTTTATCTAAAACAGATCATTGAAATTAATACGTGTTATTTAATTGCTCTGTACTAAGCCCTTTAAGTTAAATAGTAGATCAGTCCCCTTTTTGTGTTCCTTGTTTTGAAATCTTCTCATTGTCGTGATTAGCTTTAAGTATATATGTATAAAAAACACATTACATTTTGCTATTAAGGTTGGGTTTTTGAAATCTCAGTTTAACTAGGTTTAGTTAATCTGAATACAGATTACCATTACCAAGTTTGTATCCAAAATTGTTGAAATATTAAAAAAAAAATCACATTTCGCTGGGAAAATCCGAGTTTCGGACTACGTTATACTAAGTTTAAGCCTAATCCCCATCTAAAAAACCCGGCCTAAGTAGGTAAAAGCAAAGTAAAGAAGTGAACAAGTTCCTTTTTTTTGGTTCTTGTATCAAACACTTCTAACTTTCGTGTTAAGCTCTTAGTGATTACCAACAATTGTATTAAATATTTTAAAATTTTATCTCTATAATCTTATTTTAAAAACACATTTCATTTTGCTACCTTGCTTCAAAAACTTCTCACTCTCATGATAAGCTCTATGTAAATTTAGAAAAATTTTTTAAATATTTTGAAATACAATCGCTTTAATCTTTTTAAATCAATAATTTTTTAGAGACATTAACCTAAAAATTCCCTACACGGACACGAACGCAAGTGCTCTCAATTCCAATGAATTTTGTTTTTTTAGTTTTTGCAATCTTTACATGTTTTATAAATTAATAAACACTTTTCGAAAAACAAACAGGTTTGTAGCACATGTTTAAATCAATAAATACGAGTACATATTTCATTATTTTTTGAAAGGATTTATTTTTTTGCAAGTTCTGCAGCAGTTAATAACGGGTGCAAAATTAGGAGACACACTTTTTAAATACTATTTTCATCGTGACGAAAGAATAGATCATTTTATAAAATTTTCTAAAACATTAATAATTTTTAAACAACATAAAAATTTTCCGAGTCTTTAAAAATCTGTTAAAGAAAGCTTGAGACATCTTTGTAAAGAATTTTCCGAAGTAAAATTTTCCAAAACAAAAAAATTGCTAAAAAAATTTCTTAATTTTCTTAGAAAAAAAATTTTTTTTAAACAGAACATCAGAAATCTCAAAAAGGTTTTTAAAATTATGCAAAAACCAATAATATGTTAGTAGTATGTATACATATTATAAAACATCGAAAATTCGTTTTAATAACGAAAATTCGTTGAAATAACATAAGTTCGTTAATATAACGAAAATTCGTTTAAATAATGAAAATTCGTTAAAATAACGAAAATTCGTTAAAATATCAATATTGTTTAATAAATCGAAACTTTTATTAAACCTTTTTTAAACTCAAATTGAAGGAACAAAAATTCAAAAACATCGAAAAATATAAAAAAAAAAGATATTGTAAACAATTTGAAACATAAAAAATTCAAAAAATGCACACATACATATACCAATTTTTATTTCGTTTAATATTAAAAGAAACATCGAAAAATTTTTAAACCATTGCAAAAATTCTTAAACATTGAAAACGTTATTTATTCAGATTTTTTAAAGCCAACTAAATTATTGAGAAACTTTAAGATTTTTTATATTGTAAAGCTTAATTAAGCATTGAAATTTTAAAAAAATTATCATAAATTTTCTAAAACAGCAAAATTTTGCTAGTGCTTCAAACATTTTGTAATTTATTAAAAATCTTCTAAAAGATCTTACTAAGAATTATCAAAAACATCGTCAAATCATTGCAGCATTAAAATTTTGAAACTTTCTTATAGTTTAAAAAATTTTGTAAATCAAATTTCTTCAAAATATCGAAAATTTTGTTAAACATCGACCATTTTTCAAAACATAAAATTTTAATGAATAATCAAAAGTGTAAAATCTCATCAAAATTTACCAAAAACAGCTAATTTTCAAAAACCTTAACATCAAAATTAAACAGTACAATTTTTAAAAACATTGAATATTTTCTAAATCACTGAAAAATGTTTTACGACATTTTAATTTGTTCACAACAACAGAACAATTTCTTACACATCAAGAAAAGTTTTAAAAAATCGAAAATTGATTTTAATCGTCGTAAAATGTTTTTAAACTTCGAAAATGTGTAAAACATCGAAAATTAAAAAAAAGAACTGGAAAACCCCTTCTCAAAATCACAAAAAAGCGTACTTTTATAGCACAAAATTGTTTTCATACATCGAAATTTTTTAAAACAGCACGGAAAAGTTAAATAATCAAAATTGTAAAATCTAATCAAAATTTATTAAAAAAACAAAGACCAAAATCTTTTTAAAACGTTAACATCAAAATTGATCAGTACAATTTTTAAAAACATCGAATACTTTCTAAAACATTGAAAAATATTTTACGTTATGTTAATTTTTTCACAACAACAAAAATATTCGTTAAATATCGAAAATGTTTTAAAAAATCGAAAATAGAGTTTAATGATCGAAAAACAATTTCAAACTTCGAAAATGTTTTAAAACATCGAAAATTAAAAAAAAACTGGAAAATCATTATTCAAAAACATTAAAACTTCTTAAAAAACATCAATATTTTTCTCAAACAACGAAATTTTTTTTAAAACATAGAATTTTTCGAAAACACCGGAATTCTTCACCTAACATCGAAAAATGTTTAAATCAACAAAAAGCGCACTTTTGGAATACCTTTAATTCGTATCGAGCCGCGACGAATTATAATACAGTGAGTTCAGTTTTTGAAAAGATTGGTTAATAATTCATGGATCCCTTAAAAAGCCTACTGTCGAAATATTCTAGCTCTCGGTAGAGGGTATCAAAATTCGGCATATCCGAACAAAGCACTTTTACTTATTTTCCATATTTGATAAATACACTGAAATTTATTGTTGAGGGAAAGCTAGCTTCTATGCGCATTTCACTGGTTGCTTAGGCCAGCTCATCAGGAAACCTTTTCCTAAGATTTTAGAAAAGCTAAAAATATTATACGAATAAGACCCTAAAGCGAATAAGAATTTTAAACACTCAAAGTCTTACTCGTAAGTAACAATATCAAAGCTTAAACAAAACACCAACAATAAACAGTGAGTTTATCTTTTCTTACATCTTACAGAAATCGTATTAATGATAAATTTTGTATTCCCGTAAATAACTTTGACTTATTTTCTATATATGAACACATACAGACAAAGAACGGTGATATTAATAATAATTTATTTAATAACTCTCATGTGTATTGTGCGATATTTAGCCATATAAAAATACAAAATGTACCAGAGCTCTTTTAAAAGCCTTATGCAATTGAAATTGAATGAATATACAACCGACATTTTTCATAACCATCAAATGCTTTTACTGCTGCTACTGTTTTCGTTGGCTATGAAATATTCAAACTCATTCATATTTTTTCAATTTAATTTATTAAATTATTATTTTTTGCTTTTAGTTTTAGTAGTTTTTTGTTTTTTCTTTTATTACAGATTTTTTAATTAACTTTTTTTGCTAAGAGTGTGTTTAATAAATATTTAAAATTTTTTTTAATTTTTTCAACTATTTTCAGTTTTTGTTTTATGTTTTGTAGTCAATTTAGATAAATTAAAAATGCATTTTTTTTTTTAAATTAAACAGAAATTTGTAATTCTAAGCCCCAGGATTTGTATGTTTAATATTTGTAGATAGCAGTTGGTAAAAAAAATCAAATATAAAATATAAATTTATGTTTTAGTTAATAAATTAAATCCGACAATTTATTTCCCTTTTTTTTATGAAAAGCAGATTTAATAACAAATTTCATTACAATAAATTTAGGTCTTAAAAGTTTAAAACTAAATAATATTTAACGAAAGCTATAAGCCAAAGAGTAAATGACCTGAAGCAAGAGACTGTTTAATAAAAATTTTATTTGGAAAATTATTAGAAAGACCAAACTGGAAACTGTAAAAACTATCTTTCAAATAAAAAGAAATTCAGTTAAAATGCTTTTTTCTGGCAATCTAAACATATTGACGGTTTTTAAAAGCGCACATTTTATCTTGCAAAATTTTCAATGTCATAAAAAAAATTCGATGTTTTCCATTTTTTTTTTTAATTGCGATATTTTTTGGTTTTATTGAATATTTATTTCTTTTAAAATTTTACAATTCTTGTTAGAAAACTGTCGATAATTTAAGTTTTAGAAACTTTTCGTTCTTTTTTTAAGCAAATTTTAGATGCTTTATAAAATTTTCGATGTTCTTAAGATTTTTGGTTTTTAACATTTTTTTGAAAAAAAAAAAAAAAAAAAAAAAAAAAATCAATTTTCTAAGTTTTCTAAAAATTGTTTTCGATGTCTTAAACATTTTTTTAGATATTTTAAAAATTTATCGGTGTTTACGAAAATTTTCGATTCCTTAAAAAAATGCAATGCCGTAAACATTTTTGGAAAAATTTTAAGAACATTGAATTTTTTGAAAATTATTTAACATTTAAAAAAGATTTTAATTTTTTGGAAAATTTTCGATGTTTTAAAAATTTTCGATGTTTTTAAAAATGCTCAAAGTTCTAAAAAAAATTTTAATATTCTTGGAATTTACAATATTTTCTATGCTTTGAAACTTTTGCTATGTTTTAGTATATTACCTCTGTGTTTCGATGATTTAGAAAATGTTTAAAGTGCTATCCTTTAAATTTATTTTTTGCTTTCATCTATACACAGATGACCCAGCAAAGGCTAAAGGATTTTCTTAGCGAGGACAGAACCGTATTTTTGACTGACCCAGTACACAAATTATATTTCGATATCCGTATTTTGTTAAATTGTTAAAGTAAATGATTTTCTGGGAGTCAACCTCATTGCAAATCACGTAAAAAAAATCTTCAAGACTAATTATTTTCAAAAACATCGAAATTTTTTTTAAGAAATATTAAGAAATCTTGAAAACTTGAATATATTACCGCTTTACAACACTCTTGTGTACTTTTTATTATTGCAGTAGCTGGCAAAACAAAACATATTTGAACATATTTTGATGACAGATTTATGGTTTTAAATACACACTCATAGACGCACGAGTTAATCCGGCAGATTTGAAAACTTTAAAATACCTTGTTGCTTCGGCAACGTGAAAATAAAAATACTTTTTAAGAGTACTTCCTTTTTTTTTAATATTTAATTTAATTTTATTTAAATATGAAAAATTACACAAAAGAAGATAACTTTAAAATTAAATATTTTATACCGCGCCGTTCGATGCTAAGAAATCAATTGTTCACAAAATTTAATTTACATTGCTTTATGCAGAATCATACGTACATAGGTATGTGTGTATGTATGTTAAGCAAAAAATTTAATATTTTATGCCTACGTGACAAATCGACAAGGACCGTTAGTTGAGACGCATATGTGTAAAGGCAAAGTAAATAGAAAGCAATTTACTTTAAAACGGTTAGAATTTTAAAAGATCATGTTGCGGGTAAAACATACAGGGTGTGACATTCAGTGTTGTTTTGTTTAACCCTTCGTTATCGGCGGTAACATTCCCCCGCCCGTAAGCGAGTCCGGGGTACGAGCTTGCTCAAGATCATCACCGACGTTCAAAACAGCTATCTTCGTCACCGGCCTCTTTAATACACCGAACTGTGTTTTTACCGTCACCCTACGCACCTGACCATCTGCAGCTACTACTGTGTCTACAATTTTACCCTTAGGCCAGCATCTCCTTGGAAGATTTTCATCAGCGATGATGACAATTGCCCCGATTTTTACCGGTGGTACTTGTACAAACCATTTGCTTCTACGGCATATTATTGGTATGTATTCCTTTACCCAGCGGCGCCAGAAATGGTCAGCGAATGCTTGCGTTTTTTGCCATCGTTGACGTAGATTTCCGCTATCGTCGAGGAACGGTTTATAGCCATCGCAAGAGCCAATGAGTAGATGGTTTGGAGTGATTGCATCATCATCTTCATGTTCGACTGAAACAAAAGTGAGCGGTCGAGAATTAATTATTGATTCGATTTCGCATAAAGCACTTTTTAAGTTTTCATCGTTGAAATTCAGCGCCGGGTACAAACTGTATAGGATATTTTTTACGGATCTGATTAGTCGCTCCCATGCACCACCCATGTGTGGCGCACCTGGTGGGTTGAAATACCATTTTGTTTTATCAAATTTTATTTGTATATCTGAAAATTTAATTTGATCTACTTCATCTTTCAGGATTTTTCCAACTGATTTAAAGTTGGTACCATTGTCGGTATAAATCTCCCGAGGCGTGCCACGCCTGGAAATGAAGTTTCGGATGCACAAAATACAGGAACTGGTATCTAAATTATGAGCAACTTCTATATGAATTGCGCGTACAGTAAGGCATGTGAAAACTACTCCCCATCGTTTTTCTCTTCTTCTTCCAAAGGCTACTAATAATGGGCCAAAAAAGTCTATGCCCACAAATGTAAAAGGGCGTTCAAAAGCACCTAGGCGGGCAGCTGGAAGCTGAGCCATTTGAGGGGCCTGTGGTACAGCAGAATAATTTTTGCATTTTTGGCAAGAATTACGTACTTTTTTATACATGACCCGCAGGCGGGGTATATAAAATTGACTTTTTATTTCGTTGATCACTGCTTCGTGGAATTGGTGGTGAAAATCTTCATGAAATGAAAGTATAATAAGGAATGTAACATGATGATCTGCAGGCAGCACAATTTCGTCTTCATGATTGTTAAGGCGGTTTACACGGCTGTGACATCTCACAACTTCGTTGTCGTCTAGGTAGGGGTTGAGGCGGTATAGCTTACTAGCTTTTCCTACATTTTCACTATTCTTTAGGTCGGAGATTTCCTGATGAAATTCGCTGCGCTGTACTGTTTTTATGATAAATCGCTGTGCTTGTTGAATCATTTCATGTGTGACTGTAGAATGAAAAACTTGTTGTTTAATTGCAGCTTTTAGTTTTGCCCTGTATAGCAAAAAAGTTGCTACTGCTCGGTAGAGTCTTTTCCAGTTAGAAAAATACTCGAAATTAATTACGTTGAAATTTTTTAATTCTTGATCAATAACTAACACGTGATGCCTATACTCGGAAGAGTTTATTGGCCCCAGTGCAAAAATTCAGGACCGTTGAACCATAAGTCCATATTTTTTCGTGTTGTTATTTTTGTTGCAAAATCAGCTGGGTTCATTTTTGTTGGTACCCATTTCCATTGGTTGATGTTGGAATGTTCTAAAATTTCTCCTACTCGGTGCATAACGAACTGCTGAAAGTTTCGTGGGTCCACCCGTAACCATTGTAGCACTGTTTTTGAGTCCGACCACCAGTATCTTGAGGTTATACGCAAACGTCGAATTTTTTGCACTGTGTGCGCTAGTCTGACTCCTATAAGGGCGGCTTGCAGTTCCATTCGTGGGATCGACAGTGGTTTGAGCGGTGCTACCTTGCACTTGGCAGCTACGAGGGTGACAGTGACACGGTCGCCTAGTTGTACAACCAGATAGCTTACAGCAGAATAAGCATATTCACCTGCATCAACGAAAGTGTGTAGTTGAACTTTCTCGGCCTCACAGAGTATCTGAGAATAGCATCGTGGAATTTGGACATCAGAGATGAGTGGAATCGACGACTTCCATTGAGACCATTTTAGATTTAGAGATTCATTTAATTGATCATCCCACCCAATGCGGGCACGCCAGACGTCTTGTAGTAAAATTTTGAGACCTATAGTATGGCACGATAAGAAACCTAATGGGTCGAAAATCGACATGAGAACTTGGAGACACTCTCGCTTCGTTGGCACTAGATTCTCATCGATCACATTGCGGCGCAGGCGCGCAAATCTAAAATTATATTTAAAAACGTCAGTAACTGGGTCCCAGTACATACCTAAAACTTTTTCGGTAGCGCCCCATTGTTTGGCGTCCTGAGACGTCTTGGAAACATCAGACAATTGACATAAAACTGCGGACGAGTTTGAAGCCCAGTTTCTTATATTAAAGCCTGCGGCAGAGTGAATTTTTGCAACTTGTGTTGCAAGCATAGCAGCGTCTTCTTCAGTGTCTTCACTGTCGATAAGGTCATCGACATAGTGATGGTTCTGGATTGAGTCCACGGCACGTGGAAATTGTGTTTTAAATTCTTCAGCATTAGTGTCGCGCACGTAGTGCGCTATGCACGGGGCACAGCTTATACCAAAGGTTAAAGCTCGCATTACGTATGTGCTTGGCTGATGTAATTTGTCATTTTTGTCCCACCATAGGAACCGCTGAGCTTGCATATCGCTTTCTCGTACGTTAATTCTGTGGAACATTTCCGCGATATCACCGCATATGGCGAATTTGCCTATTCGAAAGGCTATAAGAATATCGATAAGTGGTTTTAACAAGTCTGGGCCGCTAGTCATAAAATCATTGAGTGATGCCCCATTTGACTTAGCTGCGGCATCCCATACTAACCGTACTTTGTTAGGTTTATTGGGATTTAAAGTTATAAAAATGGGTAGATACCACACTTTTTCATTAGGAGCTTCCAGTTCAGGTAAACTTAGTTTCTTGGCGTATCCTTTTTCAAGCAAATTATTAATTTGAGCTTGCATGCTCTGTAGTAACAATTCGTCTTTAACGATTTTTTTGTTAAAACACATAAGCCGTCGATAGGCATTAGCATAGCTCTCGGGGAGCTGGACGTCACTATTTATCCACAATAAGCCGACCTCATAGCGACCGTCTACCTTTTTGCATGTCGCGTTTAGCGTTTTCATCGCATTGCTGTCTGCTGCCGAAAGTAAGGCGGACGATTTTGGTGACTCAATGTTAAAATAATTTTTTACCAGCTCGTAAAGATCGTCGTGGTTTGATTGGCATACACATGTGTGAATGTTGAGTCTGTGCTCAGCTGAGCAATTAGTGTTACCACCCTGTAGGGTCCATCCAAGTCGAGTTTTTGTTGCTATAGGCTGTTGCCAATTTCCTTCTCGAATTTTCGTAGGAACCGCTAATTTCCAATTATTCGCGCCAATTAAAATCATAGGTTTAGCATTATGATATGATTGTATGGGTAAGCCTTTTAAATATGGATATTTTTTAACGATTTCTGCCATATTTAAAGTCTGCGAGGGTAAGTCTAAATGTTTGGCGGTATGCACATCTGAAAGTATGAACTTTGTGTCATTGAGGACGCTGGACACTTTCAATGTTGTTTTGAGGGATTCACTTTCTTCACGGGTTGTCCCACCTGTCCATTTCAGGCATAAGGGATCAGATACGCCGGTCAAATTCAAACTGTCAAAAAGGCTACGCTCCACTAGGGTTACAGATGACCCTTCGTCTAGAAAAGCAAAAGTATTAATAATACTATTTTTCGAATGCAAGCGGATTGGCAAAATGCGAAAGAATGGCTTTTCTTCGTCAATATTATTATGTGCATTAATTTGTGCACTCCGTTGCGTATTTTCTAATTCATTGCTACTTACAGTTTGCATTGTTGACTGACCGCCAGCACTGATGGCCTTATGAAGCAGGGGATGGTGCTTGTACTTACAACCGGATATACCGCATTCCTTGTCCAGATTACATTTCCTCTTATGTTGAATCAGGCACTGACGGCACTAATTGTTGGATTTCACAATATCCCATTTCTCGTTCAGCTGAAGATTTTTAAATTTATCACACTGATGTATTTTGTGGGACTCCACCTTACATACAACGCACATTTTACCCGTATTATTATTAGCTTGCGTATGTGTGTTTACTGATGCGCCTTTTCCAAAAGTAGGCGTGACCACAGTACTCGCTGCTTCCGCTAAATTGTATAGCCATACACTAAAGGATTTCAATACTGGAGCGCTTTCGTCCCTCGGCATCATCGCCCAATTTAATTTGTGCTGATTTGGCAATTTATCCAGCAACTCCTTCACCAACATGGGGTTGTTGAGATGTGACTCCAAGCCACATGATTCCATGGTGGCACAAATATTTTGAACGTTGAGCGCATACTCGATGAGTGCCTCAAGTTTATCGCGTGGGGATAGCATATTTTTAGCTTTATTTATTACGCGCTCTAAAATATGCTCCGGTCGGCCAAAACACAAATGAAGCGTTTTTATAATGTCTGGCACTAGCGCAGGCAGAAGTAATTTACTTTTTACCACCTCCCTGGCCTTCCCTTTCAAGCAGCTTTGAAGGCGCATTAAATTCTCCGCATCGGAGTATCCCGCAAGGGATGTGCTATTATGAAAACTGTTTATAAAAATAGGCCAGTCTTCTGGATCCCCGTTGAATGACGGTAGGTCCTTTGGTATGGAATGCCTGGCGGCTAACTGCAAGGCTGTAGGTGTGGACTGATGTCCATTAAATCTGGACTCAGCGTTCATTGTACTGATCGAGGTGGGCATTTGCGTGAATGTACTATTCAATTGTTGACTATTACAACAACTAGTACCACCGGTTTGATCTGTGGACGTTTGGTAGTCCTTTTGTGCCAGAATTTTGTACTTACGTTCTAAAAATTCTTGTTGAATTTTTCTTTCCTCCTCTAAACGTTCCAGCTGTAGCAATTTTTGTCTTTCCAAATAACCAAATTTATTTTTGCCACCTGCTGTTAAAGTTTGATTGTTCGTATTTACTTGCATTGGCTGTTGTTGATAATTAACAGGTAATGCTGTTGTTGTTGTTTGTGCTGCATACATATACGGTGGTGTTGTTGTACCATAAAACGGGGTATTTCTTGTCGGATGGAACATTGGCGTTCCCGTTGTAGATGCTACCATATATTGGTGTGGAAATACTTGGGGATGCGTTACCATAGGCGTCGGTACTGATGACCATGTTGGCTGTGGAACACCTGTAGCAGTTACTGCTAAAGGCCGGGTATTTGCTGGTGCAGTTACCATTTGTGGAGTATCTGTACCTGTGGCGGTAGATACGACTGGTGGTGCGGTTGTTAATATTTGCACTAATGGTGACGATGATGAACTCGGTTGAGTCTCAAGACCATTTGCTTGGCCTGGGTTAGCAGCGGCTGATGACCTGTTGTCGCAAAATTCGCAGTTCCAGCTGTAATCTGCCACATTGCTGTCTACTCCCACGCAACCATAGTGAAACCATTTATCACACTTGTCGCACATTACCATTTGCTCGTCGTCCATCTCGTTGCATTTTATGCAATTTTGTTCTGACATTGCGGCAATTTTCACAAAAAATTCTTTTACTTCAAATTTATTTTATTTAATTTTAAAGAACTGTTGCTTCGGCAACGTGAAAATAAAAATACTTTTTAAGAGTACTTCCTTTTTTTTTAATATTTAATTTAATTTTATTTAAATATGAAAAATTACACAAAAGAAGATAACTTTAAAATTAAATATTTTATACCGCGCCGTTCGATGCTAAGAAATCAATTGTTCACAAAATTTAATTTACATTGCTTTATGCAGAATCATACGTACGTATGTGTGTATGTATGTTAAGCAAAAAATTTAATATTTTATGCCTACGTGACAAATCGACAAGGACCGTTAGTTGAGACGCATATGTGTAAAGGCAAAGTAAATAGAAAGCAATTTACTTTAAAACGGTTAGAATTTTAAAAGATCATGTTGCGGGTAAAACATACAGGGTGTGACATTCAGTGTTGTTTTGTTTAACCCTTCGTTATCGGCGGTAACATACCTATTTCACATGAGAGACTCTTATATTGTCTCTGTAATGTTAGAGGAAATAAATTAAGTCCTGAAACAGATTAATTTGTTGTATTAATAACTGAAGCTGGCGAATGCTCTGTAGCGCAACAAATTTCAAAATTTCGAATTTTGCGCTTAAACTTCAACTGCAACGACAACTACGTAAACTGCCGCTTTTAACTTTTGACAGCTTACAGCGCTATTCGTAACGTTGTACTATAGCGACTATTCTGTTGCCCATTTTATCCAGCTTATTTGCTTCTTTAGTCTAACGTTCCTAGATATTCAGATAACTTCCTAGATGGAGAATATATGAATATTATATGTTTAGAAATTGTTATCAGAACTGCAGGGCATGTTTTTTAAACATTTGTTATACATTAAAAGTACTTGTAGTTTGAATTTGTTGATTTTTTTTTTTTTTTTGTCCATTTGTCTCTCTGTTTCTTTTTTTTAGAGCTGCTGTTGCATTTTTAGCTGCATGTACGACAGATATAGTGAGTGAATTGTTATTTCTGGACAAGTTGTTTATGATGGCGGTGGTGTTAATAATGGCAGCCATACAGAATGTAAAAATTTTTTCCAATTTCACAACAGTATAAAGGGAAATAAGCATAAAAAAGTTGTGTTTTATATTAGAGAATACAAATTGGAAATAAGGCGTTAAAAGGATTTGAGGATGACAATTTATTAACTTGGATAACAAAGAAAACGTAAAAGTTTAAAACAAGAATTGTTAACAATAGAAAAGTTTGATTGTTGTAATCGGAAAATTTCGATTTTTAATTCTCAGATTGTAGATGGAAAAAATTGTTTTAGTAAAAATATTTTATGAAAAATATTCGTTAGTTTTCGTTTAATTTAAATATACAACAGTTTTTAAGCCATTGGTTACAACTTCACATGATGGAAACCGGTAAAGGTGCAAGAAATTGCTAAACGTTAAGATTAGGTATAAATACAGCGCAAGACGGCGCTATAGAATTTTTTTTTAAATTTTCTTGGTCATAACCTTTGCAAGCCTAGGAATAAATTTAAAGCGTTTTTAAAGGGTAAAAACCTAACAATATATGTATATAGTAGATATATACTAATCGTATGATATTCAAGTACACTTATAGACACAGCGCTATTAAGTACCGGTTCACACACGTCAAGTTTGACTCGTCAAGTCTTGAGTTTTTAGGAGAGAATGGAAAAGAGAATGCAATTTCTTTTTCCCTCTCTAGACTTGACGAGTCAAACTTGACGTGTGTGAACCGGCACTAACTATAGTTAAGAGTGGTGTGTGCTAATGTGGTGTATGTCTCTACTAGTTAAATTCTAATTAATCTTCACACAAACAAGAACTATTGTATTATTTTAAAACACAAAGTATTCCTTTCAATACTGTAAGATTTTTAACATTTTTTCTTTAAGTAAAATTAACCAACCACAACATTTTTTAGTTAAGTTAACTATTTCAAAATACTTTTTTAACAAATATTGTTGTAATTTTTTTACGCATTTTCTTTGTTTCCGGTCAAGGTTTTATTTTAATATACAAAACCTAAAATAAACAAAAATAAAGAAGTTCACGATAAGCTTTTTTCTTAAGGCATCGTTAGTCATACGTAAATGTTGCGGACACGGTAGACAGAAAGAAAAATCTTGTACTAAATCAAAGTTTTTTCTTCTTAGTTTAGTACGAGTCGTACTTAAAAATTTAAGTACGGATAACACTAGAAGTACTTAAAACCAACCAAAATTGGATAACTTTCGAAAAACAATATTCGTGCATACGCGTGCGTTTGTAAAAGTTTTTTGTAAAACCAACAACAATACTACAGAAGAAAAATCTTGATTACTTTCATGTTTAAAAAGTAAAAAAGGAAGCAATAATTCCCATATTCTTTTGTTAAAATTATTAAGTTAAATACATAAAATTTTTAAAATAGAATGATTACGAAAACCATATTGGGCATGCTGCTGGTGTTTTATAATTGAGAATTCTTCTGTAAACAAACACGGAATACAACAAAAGTGAAATAAATATGTGTAACGGGAAGTAAAATAATAATATTCTCTCTGGTTCTGTGGGGTAAGTTTTTAGGTTAAAATCAATCTAATCTCACTTTCGGATTATTTCAAGAACAAATCGAGAATAAACCGTCTTAGAAATTCTTGAATCAAGCCCAGTTTAATTTCATCTCACTTTTAATTAAGTCAATCCTGTTTTTGGATTGTTTTAAGTACGAAGAATTCGGGATTAAATATGGATTAATTGAGTATTTCGCACTTGAATCCGTACTTGAATCAAGCGTTTTGTACTTGATTTAAGGAAATCCGTACTTACCGTACTATTGACACCGCTCGAGTAGTCACTAAAAAAATATGCAAACGTGTCATTTGGTATTGAAATATTTAAAAAAACAAAACAGAAAATTGTCCAAATTGGAAGCGAATTGTTGTTATCGTTATTGCCCGTTTACATTACAATGAAACCAAGGTCATGCGAGATTTCCAGCGAAATCTAGTTGTTTTTTACTCGATTTCCCATACAAACCCAAATCTTCTTCGTGCCTAGATTTTTACGAAATCCCCAAAAAAAAAAAAAAAAAAAAACAAACCAATGACATTTACATATCAAGCACAATTCTCAAGCCATTTTCAATTATTTGATTTTAACATTGGAATTCAAATTGAAAATGATTGGAATATAAACATTTGGCAAGCAATGTTTTATCAATTTGATATCAAATTGTTATCAAATGTAATTCTCAAATCAAAAACAAATTGGCAACACTAAAGCGATTGATTAAAGTGAATTCGCCTTTAAAAAACCTTTATATCTTGTGAAAAGGTAATAGCTGATACGTAAAAAAGGATAAAAATTTTATTTTTATCAGGTTCATCCCCAAGGCATCGTCACGTTTACGTAAGAGCACCTAATAATACATAAGTTTAGTAAGGAAAACGGAACAGCAGATCCAAAACGTATACGTTTACGTAAGAGTTACAAGGCATTTAGTCTTCTTAACTACAATTTCTATTGTCTTTACTTTATTTTCCTACAAAGTTTTACATTTATATATTTTAGAATGTGAAAATCACTTTTTTTTAAGCTTCGCTAACATTTTAGGTCACATGTACAAGAGTTTTAAAACAGACAATTTAAAACCAAATTAATTTCAACCAAAAGCAATAAATGAACATTAAACCAACAGCAACATTTTTAATATGAATTCGTTACAGAAATTTCAAATATTTTCATGGTGAACAAATAATAATTATAATACAATTAGGAAAAAAAAAAAAAATAAAACAATGCAAAACCGATTGAGAAAATTTCAAAACAGAAAACCATGTTTTGTGGCCGCGGACATGTGTAACTGTCAGACCATGTATCTACGTAGAGTAAATGAAAAGTGCGTAATATGTTTTTTTTAATGTTTTTTAAGTAAAATATGAATACAAAAGAGAGTAGATTTAATTTCATTTTATGAAGAAATTTTTAGTTCAGTAACACTGTTCGGAAAATGAATAGGTTTGCGAATAATCGAATAAATTTTATGTACTCGATCGAAAAAATAATTTAACGTTTCCTTTTTATCTATAGAATATGCAACTGGGGCTGATGGTAACTGACTGTCATTGGCAAACAGGTCTCATCTTTAATGCATCTATAAAAAATTTCCACTTGTCTGGTTCGCAAAGTACACAGAAAAAAATTATTTTCATATTTGAATACGAAATTCGCATATTTGATAAACAAAATTTTTGAATACGATTTTTGACGATTTTTGCGGTATTGATAAAAAAGTTTGTTGCTATAGTTATTGAATTTTTAGTCAACAACCAAGTTTATTGAGTTAATAAAAAAATTTGTTGGCCAAAATAATTTTTTTCAACAAAATGTTTACGTGATTTGTTAAAATAAATTGTTGGAAATGTTGAAAAAATCAAAGAAAATGTTTATTGAATATTTATTTATTTATACATTCCCAATTTTTGTTACTTGGTAAATACACTAATATTTATTGTGGTTGCTTAAGCCAGATCATCAGGAAACCTTTTTCCAAGGACTTTGGAAAAACTATAGATGTTATACAAATAAAACTGTAAAGCGCATGAGAACTATGAGCTATAAAAAAATAAACAAGATTTGTAAAAATACTGTCTTTACCTTGATTTAAATATTTTTTTTTATTGAATATGAAGAAATATTTAATTATTAAATTTGTTTTATTAATTGCTATTTTGCAAAGTGTAATTTTAATAAATTTTTTAATTGATTCAAATAAAAAGTTTGTGACTTAAAATTTTATTATATAAATTAAATACAGCTTTATCAACTCATTGTGCTAATCATAACCATTATCCAGATTTTGATAATACAAAAGTTTTAAGCACGGAAAATAATTACAAACGTAGGTTTATGTTGGAAATGTTACAAATTATAAGAGTAACGACAATGTCGAGAATTAATTTTAAGTCAGATACTGAAAATGTAGCACAAAATTATAGACATTTAATTTATAAAAATAGAAACGGTTGCTAAAAAATGTATGTAGATTGTAATAGATCAAGTTTGTATTGAAAAATTTTTTAATTTTGTCATTTTAAAATATTGTTTAATTTATTGGTTAAATTTTGTTAAATAAGAAAAGAAAAAAATCCTGAAGAAGGCACTCTAAGAAGTGCCGGTTTTCTTAAAATTTGACATGCAGACACCGTAGCATCTAATCATTAAATTTGTGATTTGAAGGGCAATAGGGCAAAAGGGATAAAGGGGGTAAAAGCTCCTCCTTCCTATATCTTCTTAACTAATCAACCGGTTTTCTTAAAATTTGACATGCAGATACTGTAACATCAAAAAGGAAATAAGTAATAGGGCGTGAAATAGGACAAACGGGGTAAAATCTCCCCTCCTTATATCTTCTTAAATAATCAACCAATTTTCTTGAAACTTGGCAGGCAAATAGTGTAACATCCTGAAGGAATTAAAGCCAAAAGCGGTAAGGGCTCCCCCTCCCAATATCAACCGGTTTTCATTAAATTTGGCATGTAGACACTGTAACATCTGAAAGAAGTAAATTATATGGCAAAACAATGTTTGCCGGGCCAGCTAGTAAATTTATAAAAAAAAAGTTTTTTAAATAAAAAAATAAGACCTTAAGCTCGAATATTTAATTTATATATTAATATAATAAAGGTCGAATAAAATACATATTACATACTTAAAATTTTATTTTAAACAAACTGTGTTGTTAAAAATTTTCTTGAGATATTTATTCGGTCTAGCTTAAGTTCTGCCATCGATAAGTTTAAATTAAGACAGTATACTGAGCTTTAGTCCTCCAAAAAAATTGACTGTCTGGTCCTGTGAGCAAAGGAATTTAATTGCATTTTCTATAAGACTGCACTGCTGAAGGCGAGATATAAAGAGATGATTTTTACTCTTAGATAACTTTAAATGCCGTACGAGATCATTCAATTCCGGCTTAGTGACGAAATGAGGATTTCGATGGGCTAAAGCATCGCTGCAAGTTTCATTAGACGTGTCCGGGCTGAGGCTCAGGAGTCTTCTAAGTCTGATTTTGCTTCTTGTTTTTAGGTTTTTAGGGGGCACTGGGATTTACAATGATTTGTTGTGTGAAACTGGTCTTAGTGCTGAAAGAATTTTCGGGTACTGAAAAGTGTCGTCGATGGAAGTCATAGGATAGTAACAATGCGTGAGATGACAACTAGGTTCGCGGATAACCATTGGTTACAGAAAATGGTATTGGTCTATGGCTCCCAGTAAGCCATTTCGTCAAGCTACTGTACTAAGCAGTGCCTATTGCTTGTCATGATCGCCAATTTGGCAAACAAAGTAGGATTTATAAGTAGTTTTAAGAATCGAAGAAACGGCGTTTCAAAGTAATTTTTGGAAGTACAAAATTTTTAATTAATAAGATGTTGTTCGTCGTGCTTAGTTCCTAATTTTGATTAAAACACTGAAATTTATAAACTATAAGGGATGAGCTAGTTTCTATGCGCATTGCACTGGTTGCTTAGGCCAAAGCCAAAGATATATAAAACTGCAGAGTGAATGAGAATTGCAAACACTCAAAAAATCTTATTTGCAATGATATCTTAGCTTGAACAAAATACCAACATTAAACAGTGAGTTTGGATATTCTCCCAACATTTTTTGTAGTTGTAAATTGGTTAAGAAAAAACTAAATAAAAACAAAAACAAATTGCTTTATTGTTTTTGCAAGAAAATCAAAACAAAGCAAGTTGCCAGTTCAGATTTTTTATGCCGTGCACTTGCATAATTATAATCAAAGTAATTTTTGGCAATACAAAATTTTTAATTAATTGGATTTTGTTTGTCGTGCTTAATTGCCAATTTAATTTCTTGTTTTTAAAGTCAACAACCCGCAAAAAAGCAAAAGCTATTAGGCTCACGTGGAATAGTAAAGCAGTGCTAGGACTTTAACTGCAATTTACCTTGGAAATCCCAGATCTTAAAAAACCCCAATTTAAAAAATTTAAGAACACAGAATCCGCGGCAAAAACATCGAAATTTAGACTAAGCGATATCGAGAGATGCAATGAATAAAGGGAGATGGAGAGCTATAGAGACATCTAACGGGTTAAATGAGTCTATATGCTCCACTAAGTTGAATTGACGGCCAAAAAATTATCAAAAATTGTTAGCAAATTTAGGGGGAGTACTAAATTTGCAGGTGATAAGTGAATAAGTAGGTCCTATTCAGATTCAAGCGGAGTTAAGAAATTCATATTCGTATTTAGAATTTCATATTCGGACTTAGCAGGTCTTTTTAAAGTATTAGTTAAAACAGTCTCAGAGCTGATTTCCATGTATGTACTCAAAAAAAACCTATAAATCAATAAAATATTAAAATAATCGAACAAAATATTTAAATATTTTAATCGTTTATTTACTCTTTATTCGTATTTAATTCAAATTTATAGATCTCCCTTAATAAATTCCTTTTAAACCTCAACTTTTTTTAGTTTCCACTTGTTCAAATATGCAGTACGCCTGATAACAAACCAGTACATGACACCTATCAAATGAAAACCTCAACAGAAACTGAATTGTAAATTAACTAAAGGATTATAGAATTTTGTTTTGAATTTGAAAAACGTTTCTGTTTAAAAGTTATATTTTATAGGATTTATTTCTCAACAAAAATCAAAATGTTGGGCTTTTAGAAAAAGGTTACCATTGAACATTTCAAGTGGTCTGATTTGAGTTTTTCAATCTAAAGTGTATGTGTGTGTGTGTGCGTGTGGGGGCATATCATGTGTAAAAATTCTAGGGAAAATTTAATTATTCATAAATTTTTATTATATTTGAGTTTTAAACTATGAAATAAAAAAGAAATATAATATTTCAAATGCTTATCGTCTAAATATTCATAAATTGTGGCATTTTTCATACATATGGTTAGCAAGTTAAGCGGAAATGTTTGTGTTTTTTGTTGCTCTCTAGCTTTTTTTCTTCTTAATTTTTGTTTTTATAATGAAATTATAAAAGTTTTAAATAAATTTTATTACTTTGTTTAAGCACAGAGAATGCTTTTCGAGCTTTCCACAAAACTTCAAGCTAATAAATGAAGCCAGCATAAAATTTTATAGGTAAAATTAAAAAAAAAAAAACAAAACTAAATAAACTAAACTAAACTAAAAATTATTAGGTAAAATCTTAGTCAGAGAAATTAAGTTAAGGTTGAAGTTTATATTTAAATTTGCATTAATGAAAAATTGTTTTGAAAACTTGTCTAAAACACAATTTTAAACCTTAAAATATTCATTCTAGGTCGTTATAAAGGGTGTTTTTTGTAAGCCCGATAGAACTACAAAAAAGAGTTAGCTGTCAAACGAAGTGTCATACTGCGCTTACTTTTTGTCATTTATGATCAGTGTTCAAAAATAAACAGAACATTTTTTAGCGTTCGGCTTACACACCCATGAACGATATCTATTTTTTAGTGTTTGTGTAGACGAACACAACCCTTAATACCGCCAAGCCGAACATTAAATAGTGTTCAGTTCTTTGTTAATAATTTTGCTGGCTTTTTGTTTTTTTTTTTTCGTATGTGTATTTTGTTTTTGGAAAAATGTTTGGTTTTTTTATCAGCCAAAAGGCCGCTACGCACAACAGAAACGAACGAACATTAATGAGCTGAACCGAACACAATGAAGGGTGTGGTTTAAAAAGAAAACCGAACGGAGTTAAATGTTCTCAGCTTTTTATTGAGTTGGATAAGAACAGTATTATGTGTGTGTTCGAAAGATGACAAACAGGGAAACGTTATTTTTTAATGATTTTCTACACAAACACTACAAGCCTTTGTGTTTTCCACAAATCTACCTAACCGAACTCTAGGGAGCGATATGTAGAGTTTATTTTCGAACACTGTTTATGATCAGTATACTCTGGCAAATATTTAGGAAGTCATTCAGGCTTGAATAACGCTACCAAATTATTCAAATATACTTAAAAAATCAGTCATCGAAGTTTAATCGCCGAATTGTGTTCAGCGATAATGTACCTTTTCTGGCTTAGCGGATTTGTCAATAAACAATGCTGTGAGACTTATCCTTAACAGAATCTACAGACTCGATGGCAATGCTGGATCTGTTTTCTTCAAAAATTAAACCGGAGCACGAGTCACGGTCAATAAAACTCGTTAACGCACCATGATCAATGATTTGTTGTTTGAAAATACGAATGAGATTTCGTTTTAACAGGATGGCGCTGCGTGCCATATGGCGACCGCAACGATCGACTTATTGAAATCAAAATACGGCGATAAGTTGATTTCAATAAATAAATCTGTGACTTGTTTTTTACAATTTCAAGTTCTATCGGGATTAAAAAACACCCTTTAAATTATAAACTTATGCTAATTAAACAATTCTTAGAACTACTTTTGATATGAAATTATTAAAAGCATTCTCTTAAATCAAAAAAAAAAAAAAATGAAAAATAAAATTAAATTGAAATTTTGAATTCAATTCATGTTGTAAATTCCTTTGTTCACTAAAAATTATTTAATGAAAATTAAATTAAATGAACTTAAGCCTAATTAAAATATCAAAAACTTCAAAATTAAAATTTTTAAATTCCAATTTTTTCTATTTTTACTCTTCCCATTTCAAACACTATTTAAATTCAAACTATTCATTTACCAAAGTAGGTATATTCTGTTTTTTAATTCTTCTTTCAAATTATCTTGTAGTCTACTCAAAGTTAAGTACTTTTCTTTCAATTACCACAAATTATGTGCTTATGTAACAATGAATTAACACCACAAATTAACTACCAGACAGACAGACAACTACAAAATAAACAAAACTTACAATTCATATACATATTGAGTTTGAAAAATATATTTTGTTAGTTGTTTAATTTAAATAAGAAAATTTCCAACAGTTATTTCCTTTAATTTGCTGTCTTCACACAAACTTAAACTGCCAAGAAAAAAAAGTAAAACGACGACACGAAACGAAAAAAAATCATTCATCAACACAAAGTGTGATTTTAATGGCCCAATTTAACGAGTTTCTGACCTATAAAAAACTGAATTGAATAAAGTGGAAGTATAATAATGTGCTAATTGATAAAATTAGTAAAAAAAATTAAAATAAAGCAACTGAATCAAACAACACTATTTTAAGGAGAATTTAAAGTTCTCGTAAGTGATTTAAAACTATAGATTTACCTCTCTGCTTAGGATGGCTTTTTGCCACCAAACTACAAAAACTGTTATCTTGACATTTAATTTACTACAAATTATGCGATTTTTGTCGCTGCGATTCTTACTTTATTGGTGAAAGGGGAGAGAGGAATTAAAAGGGGCACACAAGCGAGTGTACTCTTCGATTCGTTTTGTTCGCTTATTCGGATCTCAAATTTGACGAAAAATGTATTTAAGTTTGGTGGCACAGAAAAAGTTGCTGCGATATAAATTGCAATTTGAAAGAAGAACCGACAAAAGCTGCAGCGACAAAAATCGTAAAATGTAAATGGGCACTTACCCACCAAAAAATACTGCTTCCCTATAAACAATTTTGTGTAGGAGACGATCTTACGGAATCACTTACCAATGCACATTTATAAGGCATGATTCTTGTTCGAGATGAGCCACTGTCTCTGGCTGTTACCTATAATTCATAAACAACCATTTAATCGTTCCCTTACTTTATCGCATCTTGAAGCCAATTCCGCGATAAAGTAAGCAATGTTTTGTATTCATGGGTTTTAACTGCTTCCAAATCTTGATAACTTTTTGCTGGGTATAAGATAATAAAACATTTTAGTCAAGTAACTGGACAAAGTACAGGGTGCGCCAAAAGTCACCATGGGGTATACAAATTTTATAACTTTTTCGTTAATTTTTTTTTTTTCAAAATATCATGTAATTTGACACCGTGTGACTTCTTTCTTTAGGGATTTCTTAAAGAAAAAGTGTACGTCAATAAGCCAAGAACAATTCAAGAGCTAAAGGATGAGATAATTCGCACATTAACGACATTGAACCTCAATTATTTTTCAGAGTCATTAAAAATATGAAGCATCGGATAGAGATATGCCACCGAAGCCGTGGCCGATATTTTTTTCTTGCACCAAGAGAAAGTTATTACATTTTTAGTTCCCATTGTGACTTTTGGCCCACCTAAATTTTAAAATTTGATTTGCTGTTATTTCTAAAATAATTAGTAAATAAAAAGTGTTTGGGAATATCTGATTAGTCCAAAGTTTTTGATAAGCTTTAAGATTTTTAAAGGTTTTTTATCTTAAGTTTTTTTTCATTCAATTAAAAATCTTCTATTTTTTAATTTAACTTTCAAAAACAATTTAAGAACCGCTGCCTGTATAGCTTTTGGCTATTACTATTGTTATTTTTATTTGATTTTATCTATCTTCTTTTTTATTTCTTTCATTTAAATATTCGCGTTAGATGCGGTCAATGTCTTAAAGATTTCAGTTACATGTTTGTACGTTAATACAGCAAAATCACAAAAAAAATATAATATAGTTGTTGCGAATGTTTATTTAAATGTCGAGTTTACACAAATTCACTAAGATCTAACAATATTTGAGAAAAAAATGTTTTTCAGTTTCAAAATTTACATATTTCATATAACAACTCTTAAAAATGTGTAAACATGATTCATGCTTTTATTAACTAGCTAACAACAAATTAAATAAATTTTACGATTTCTGTATGACGTGCTAAATTCCCAATTTTCCATATTTGATAAATACACTGAAATTTATTGTTGAGGGAAAGCTAGCTTCTATGCGCATTTCACTGGTTGCTTAGGCCAGCTCATCAGGAAACCTTTTCCTAAGATTTTAGAAAAGCTAAAAATATTATACAAATAAAACCCTAAAGCGAATAAGAATTTTAAACACTCAAAGTCTTACTTGTAAGTAACAATATCAAAGCTTAAACAAAACACCAACAATAAACAGTGAGTTTATCTTTTCTTACATCCCTCTACAATTGGTTGGGTTCTTTCCGACTCGAATTGTAGTTATAAGTGGGTAAAAAGAAAAAACAAAATTAAAAAACAAATTGTTTCATTCTATTGTCTTCGTAAGAAAACAACAAAAAAACCAATTTGCCAATTCAGTTTTCTGCACGGGCACATGCGAGTATATTATCAAAGTTATTTACGGGAATACAAAATTTATCATTAATACGATTTCTGTATGACGTGCTAAATTCCCAATTTTCCATATTTGATAAATACACTGAAATTTATTGTTGAGGGAAAGCTAGCTTCTATGCGCATTTCACTGGTTGCTTAGGCCAGCTCATCAGGAAACCTTTTCCTAAGATTTTAGAAAAGCTAAAAATATTATACAAATAAAACCCTAAAGCGAATAAGAATTTTAAACACTCAAAGTCTTACTTGTAAGTAACAATATCAAAGCTTAAACAAAACACCAACAATAAACAGTGAGTTTATCTTTTCTTACATCCCTCTACAATTGGTTGGGTTCTTTCCGACTCGAATTGTAGTTATAAGTGGGTAAAAAGAAAAAACAAAATTAAAAAACAAATTGTTTCATTCTATTGTCTTCGTAAGAAAACAACAAAAAAACCAATTTGCCAATTCAGTTTTCTGCACGGGCACATGCGAGTATATTATCAAAGTTATTTACGGGAATACAAAATTTATCATTAATACGATTTCTGTATGACGTGCTAAATTCCCAATTTTCCATATTTGATAAATACACTGAAATTTATTGTTGAGGGAAAGCTAGCTTCTATGCGCATTTCACTGGTTGCTTAGGCCAGCTCATCAGGAAACCTTTTCCTAAGATTTTAGAAAAGCTAAAAATATTATACAAATAAAACCCTAAAGCGAATAAGAATTTTAAACACTCAAAGTCTTACTTGTAAGTAACAATATCAAAGCTTAAACAAAACACCAACAATAAACAGTGAGTTTATCTTTTCTTACATCCCTCAACAATAAATTTCAGTGTATTTATCAAATATGGAAAATTGGGAATTTAGCACGTCATACAGAAATCGTATTAATGATAAATTTTGTATTCCCGTAAATAACTTTGATAATAAATTTTAATTGGAAAAAAGTGTTTGATTATAATTGAAAAAAGCCCAATTTCATGTTTATAACAATTTTGTGAAATATTTGTTGAGTAATTTTAGTTGCATGTCCCCCCCTTTAGGATTTTTTTATTTTTGTTTGTGGGTTTTCACAGATATAAATTCCTTGGAATTTTTATTTATGATAAAACAATGACCTTGAACTTTATAGAAATTTTTGAAGTAAGAAAAATAAAGAAAAGTAAATTTTTTTTATGAAAAAAAATTTGAAAACTGGTTAGATAAAAACAAAAAAAAAAATTCAAGCTATTTAAGACTACTTTCAAAATACGACTTCCACAGTGGGACGAGTTCAATAAACATTTTTAAAAATAAATAATAATAGATCTCTAACAAATTAATTGATTCTTGTACATGTAGTTTTCATCCATTTCTAATTTTTCTCCAAAACTTTTGCATCCCCCTACAGATATCGATATTTGTAAACTTTGTGCTCCCTATGGATGTAATGTCTACTGTCTACTTATTTTTATTGAAATTCATTAATATTTATAACATGCACATAAACAAACATGTATAAACATGTAACTAATACATAGGTATGTACCTTTATTTCTAATAAAAAATTCAATTAAGTGTCTAAAGAATTTTTCATCTATTTCTTTATCTTGCATTTAATTTTTACAGTAGAATTGACTACAAGGCCCAAAAAGGGGGGAAAATATTGATTAAATGCCGCTTAGAAAATAAGTGATTTGTTATATCCGGTAAAACAAAAACAAAACGAAATACTTGATTTTTCGCTGAACCGAAAAATCGACTTTTTTAAAAACCAGTTAAACATAATTCCCATAGAGATATTTGAAAATTATCGGCCATGTTCTGACTATCGCAAAACGCTTCACATTTGCGATTTTGTGTTGCAATCCCACAATAGATGTTCTATAGATCACAATCGAACGAAGCTTGGCGACTTTTGATCGCAAAAGTATGCTCAAAAGAACTAGAATATTTTTAAAAAACTATGGCAGATCGCAAGCCAAACGCACCATAAAATAAATCTGGCGTTTTGCGATTTAAAATCGTGCGATTGTCAGAACATGGCCGTTTATAATTAAATGGTTTGAAATTAAAAAAAAAAAGGAAAATGTACTAGATTATTTTCTGCATAGAATAACGCGTCTTTTTCTTTGCAAGCCAGATAAACATTACAGTGTAATCTCCCTTAACGAACACCCCTTTTCACCGATACAATTCCCTGGTTCCGGCAACGTTGTAAAGGGGAGCACTGAATTTTTTTGAGAAAATATTTTTATAATCCCTTCGGTGTCCAGTCATAGGAGATTTTACTATACACCCAAATCGTTTATTTAAAAAAAAAAAAAAAAAAATTAAGAAAAAAATTATTTGCATTTTTAAAAATGGTTTAATCGCGAAGCAATTAAATTATTTAAGAAAATCATAAAACCTATTGAACGTTTTTATTGAAACAAATAATCGATAAATTTTCGACATAACAATTTTCTAAACAAATAAAATTCTTTATCCCCCAAAAGCAACTGATCT
This sequence comes from Pollenia griseotomentosa, assembly GCA_963931875.1. Taxonomy (NCBI): domain Eukaryota; kingdom Metazoa; phylum Arthropoda; class Insecta; order Diptera; family Polleniidae; genus Pollenia; species Pollenia griseotomentosa. Next base: position 187,665,855 of record OZ007561.1, read on the forward strand.
AAATTTAAAAAACACACAGTGAAACCTTCCGCAGACGGCACTGATCGCGCAAATTTGTTTTCTGGCGGGAGATGTGCGTCTACGGGATCGTTGGTTTTAGTATGTATATAAATTTTTGTAAATTAAAATTAACTGCCGCTTGGAAAATTTCATTGAGGAACAATAATGGTGTTTTCTTTTCTACAAAAAAATGTGACATTTTATTTACAAAAGGTAATTTGGTGTTCGTTTATTAAAAATGTTTTGCTCTCTAAAAGGGCAGCATGTTTTATTCTAAGACATTCACCCTTACTTATGGCATTAGGCATTGCACTTTTAGCCACGAATTAATTGACAGAGTTAAAAGTGCCCTGTAAAATAAGGAACTTTTCTCCAGGGCACTTTCAACTCTTTATATAGTGTTTTTTATCAGCAACAATTGCCTCAAAGAGTAACAAAGCTACGCAAAAATTCGAAAAATTCGCGAAATTTCAAACAAACCATAAAATTGACAACAAAATAGTTCCTAAAACTTTAAGGAATGGCAAAAATTCGGTAAAAATTGCTAAATAATTGGAAATTCGCAAGAATTTGCTCACAGCGGCAAGAAAGCAAACTCTAATATTTATTAAAAATCGTTGAAGCTCTAAAGAATCAGAAATCGTACAGGAAAAAATCGCTTCTATCGCGTACTTTTCTAGAATTCGCGAAAAATTGCGATATTGGAAACAAACCCTTAAATTTATTTAAAATCGCTAAATCCGTTAAAAAAACAGAATGTCCCAAAATAACATACAAAGCTTTAAAAATAAATAGCTATAATGAAGTTTTTTTGAAAAAGTTTTTGTCAGGTGCTTAAAACAAGGCAATTCCACTTTTTTATAACTTGTGTTTTGTTCTCGACGAATAAGAAATAGCATTATTACAAGGTTGGCAAGACATTTTATACATGCACCCTTTCAGGAGGTGATCTTTTTTGTGTAGAAATGAAAGCATCATCAGTTTTAAAAATATTTTCTATACAAAATGTTATACGAACGTTTACGTTAGAAATTGTTGGATAGGCAGTTCATTTTTTGTGTAAGTCTTAAAATTTCAACTTCTTTTAGGCTTAAAAACACCCGAAATATAAAAATCTATCATTTATTCATTTTTGTAAACGGAGAATCGTGAATATTATTTGATTCATGCCTTTCATTCGATTGCACAATAAACTGAATAATTTTTAATATGCTTCCTTATAGAAATTAAGCGAATAATTTTTGTTTTCATTGATTTATAATGTTAAAAATAATTGCCACATATTTTCTTACAACTTTCATTTTCCATTTATTTATCCACTTAACAGTATCTTTCATTTTATTCTTCTTATCCTTTGAAAAGGAAAGATGAAAAAAACTTCTAACCTTTTAAAATGATTGGCATTCTGTTTTAATTAAGTTACATTTATTTTTTACAGTGTATCCTGAATTTTACAGATCAAAATGTATGATTTTTCATTTTCTTTCTTTTCCAAAGAAATTTTTTTGTTATGATTTTATTATCATGTTGCTGTTGCATTCTAAAAAAGAAGAAATAAAGAAGCAGAAAAAGGAATCCATAAAGCAGATTAGAGCAATCAATGTTATTGGGTAGATAGATGAATACATAAATAAATAATTGAATAAATGTCTGAATAAACGAAGGTTATGCAAAGTTATTAATTAACCACATGTAACTGGAGAAGGTTAGAGGTGATTTAAAAATGGTAAACACAACAATTTGTAAACGTGTAATCTCTGTTGGGGACAGTAAGTGGATAAAGATCGAAAATAAAAATATTTCCGAATATTAAAAAAATTTGTTTTACCTAAGAAAAACGAGTAAATATTTAGAAGCCACATTATTAAACGAACACTTTAAAACCGAATAATTCCAATTACCAGTTAGATAATGAAAAACATCGTTGAATCGTCGAAGTCGTTTAAAGTTTTTGGCGATATCATTTCCAATTTACGACAACTACAATGTAAAAGACATAGAAAGTTTGTCGTTTGCGATATTCTTAATAACGATTTTCAAAAACGACTCGTTTTCGACTAAGCTATTTACACAGAATCTAATTCAATAATCTGGTATGACTTTCACCACATAATTGTATTAACGATCAAAAAAACTTTTTTATTGCCGAATCAAATATCTACGACAAATATTAAAACTTAAACATAAGTTTTAAGAAAAAAATTCCCCTAAAACAAAACAATCCTTGAACTCAAATTGCGAATAAACAATAATTTTAAAAAAAATTTTCCAAAAAATTTATGATCCGAATAATCAATATTTTTTAGATTATTAGAATTTAATAAATAAAGCGAATATTAAGAACATTACGACTTTGTTTCTACATTTTTAATTTTAAAAAAAATTTATTCGAACAATTTTATTCGAATAATCGATTAATATATATAAAGTGAATAAAATATGGATTAAAAAACTATGAACAGAATAATTTTACTATTTAAACGGCAAATATTTAAAACAAAAAGTCAAATAATTGTATTTAAGTAAAATTTTCCAAGCGAATAATCGATAATAAGTTAATACTAACTAACGTATGATTGTAAACCATTAAATTTTTAGTTAAAACAATTGATCGATAAGATAAAAAAAAGAAAACTTTTGTAATTGCTGATTCGAATAATCGCTCAATATGTGTCCAACAATAATAGAAATCAGCAATATACCGTAAAACATTGGAATTTAAAAAGTAACTTACGAAAACTCTTTATAATTAATCGATTTCAAGTTTTAACAGGCTTCAGGTAGATTGAATCACTAAGTGCAGAAAGGTAACTACTCCTTTATTTCATGCATGAGTATTGCTAAGAAACCAGTGTGAAAAGTGTCATCATAGACAACTTCAAATTAAACCCAGTTCTCCCCTCCACTATCCAAGAACACAAAACTTGCATTTATTATTATTAACTACACTTATCAATTAAAATTGATAACTTAAAATCGATTTTGATGTAGTACCGTTCCTGCAGTTAGTGCTTCAATTACATTCTTTTTAATATTTCTAGTTCGAATAATCGCTAATAGTTTGCCTAACAACGATTAATTTTTTAATTTTTTTTTTTTTTTTTTTTTTTTTTTTTTTTTTATTTATTTATTTATTTAGTTGTATCCTAGCAAAACAAGATAATTATCTTATAAATGAAAGTGCTAGGGAATAAGATCAAACTTATAATCACAGTTTGTGTTAAGGAAATTAAAAACGTAATATTAAAATAATAACATAACATTAAATAAGCAGAGAAATAGAAAATTGCATCAGACTGGATAGTAAGTGATAAGAAATAGAAAAACTGATAAATTACATAATGCAAAAAAAATTATATAACTCCTTTTTAAACGCATTTGCATTGCCTATGCTTTGTATATAATTTGGTAAAGAATTCCAAAGACTTGTGGTGTAAATGAAAAATTGTCGATGTGACAAAAGACTCTTGTATCTTTGTTGAATAATCTTCCTTCCTCGGTTAGATCTAGCCGATTAATAACAAAACATTGAATTCATAAAGAAATTAATCCGAGATATAAAACTAACTAAAAATCTGTAAGAATTTAATCGATTAAAAACTTTTAAAAAGACTACAAGTATATGAGTTTTTAAAATTTGATTTTAATCGAATTATTTCTACTTCAAATAAACGATTAATTAATTATTTTTGAATAATTACTGACATAATTTAAAGCAATATTTATAGTTTATAGGTATGAGAGGGATATAAAATTAATTTAAAAAAAATTCAAAAATTTTTATTCGAATAACTGATTTTGAAACATTAGAATAAAGTTCAAAAATGAACACTAATACCCAGCAATAATTATTTAATTAACTTTCGCAAAATTATTTATTCATCATCCAAATATAATAACCTTAAGAATTTTAATCAAAGCTTAAACATATTTAGTTGTATACTTAGTTAGTTTGATTAATCGAATAATCGACATTCAATTAAGTGAACAATTTTAAAACTTTTTGAATATGAATATTCAAAATCTGAATGAATTATTCGGGTAACCGATTAATTGTTGAAAGCATTATTCGATTACCGATTACCTATTATTTGAATAATTTTTTTTTTAAATTTAAATTAAATTAATCCCAGTTACGTAAACGATTAATTTTTTTAAAAATGTATCTTTTGATTTATAAAATGTTGCTTTTCATTTAAATTTTTAAATATTTTTACATGCATATTTGGTTTTTTTAACAACTTAAATTTTGTTATACTTTCTTTAATTTGCTTATATGTATTGGTTTTTCTAATAGAAAATTTTTACTTACCATTTACGATGATGACAAAAATAATCGCTGTAAAAATCATTTTTAGGCCACATTTTGTTGATGACATTCTTTGTCTCGTAATGGCCGAAAATTTTTGCTGGCAATTATGATGATGACTGTTTGTAGAATATTTAAAGGATACCGAAATAAAAATTTATTACACACAATCAAAACACACTAATTTGGAAGAGCAAACCGAAAAATTTAATACTTTTTTTTATTTTAGTTAAACGTTACTGTTGTTTAGATTTTCGAATATTTTGAAACATCAATTGGACAATTGAAAGATGTATTTATATCTTTTTTTTATGTAGATATTTTGGTTGTATGCTTTTTTATCTGTAATTTTTGTATTGGTTTTACAATTTGCCCGGAGGAGGGTTGTTGTACAAAACGTCCGGATGTAGTGGACGAACTGGACAACAAATAAAATTGCTTAGATTTTAATGGTAGCAACCGTTTTGTTGGTGGTGGTGATTGTTTGAAATGTTGTTACGTCTGTTGGTCAAAACAAAATATATTTTTGGCTGCATAAATTTGTGTCCATCAATTGTTGTTGTTGTTGCTGGTTGGTTTTCCGTTTTAGTTGCTGCAGTCTTTAGAATTGTAATACAAACAATGATGCATAACGAACACGAAAGATTTAGAGATGACGTTAGAGTTTTGCGTTCCTTTTTTTCGATTTTATTTTAATTGCGCGTTTATTTTGGGCTTTCAAAGAAGGCAGTAAATGTGTTTTTAGTAGAGTGGAGAAGGAGAAGTTGTTTTTAAATACGATGCACTGTTATTGTATTTACGTTATACTGGCAGTTTTTTTATGAGTACAAAACTCTGAAAAATGCAAAATTTCTGTTTTTCAGGTATTTTAAATCTATAAAATTGGTAGGTTTTTACCGATTTACAAAACAAAAATGGTTTTTATCAGTTTACAAATGAAAAAGAGAGATACAATTTTTGTCAACTCTAAGATTTATGCTGAATTTGGCAATGACAAACAACTATTTCAATCCATACGGCAGAAAAAATAAATTAGAAAAGAGAAAAAAACCGAGTTTAACAAACCAGCCAGAGTATTGTGGTAGAGTTTTTTTTTTTTTTGGCGATTTGTATCTGTTGTTTATATAAACAAACACTAATTGAACACGATTGAATACGTTGTTTAAAATACTGTTTTTTTTTGTTGTTAGTTAAATTTTTTTGTGCGTTTTTATAAAATTTTTTCAAGTCATTTTAATTTATTAATCGATTTTTCTTCCGAGATCCATTTTTGGTATAATTTTTTCTATTAATCAGGTTTTGTTTTTTTTAAAATCTGCAAAAGAAAGAAAAATAATTAAAACAATTGATATTTATATAAAAGTTCTTATATGTAAATATAAAACAAAAGCATACATTTTTAACTACATATGTACATTATTTCACTAAAATAGCTGTTTTTAATGAGTGGCGGGAACTTATTTAAATATAAAAAAATTTACCTCAGTTCTGTAGGTTCATAATAGGGATGTAACGATACGACTTTTTGCCGATACGATACCGAAACCGACATTTAAAATAAATATCGCCGATATCGATACCGAAACCGATACACATATTGAAATAAAATTCAAGCTAAAATTAACAAATTTTACTATACAAAATTTTAATTTTATTTTTTTTAATTAATTAGATTAAAAAAACAAAAAAATTAAATTTTAATTCATAATAAAACTAACAAAAAAAATGTTTTTTTTTCCAAAAATAACATCGTAAGAATTTAATTATTCATATTAAAAATTGCAATTAATAAGATTTTTGTTGAAAAAAAAAACAAAATATTTTCAACTTTTGCGGAGATAGGCGATTTCGCAAGTCTGTTTGAGCCATACCTGCAGTGGAAAGTAGTATCTCAGATGCAATAGATCTAATTTAAAACTTGAGAATTTCTGCGATTTCATTGCGGCCATAAAGAAGTGGATCTGCGTCTCTAGAAATATTAGAAGATCTAAGGTATCTTCTTTAGCAGAATTACAGCAGAGGATGCAAAAAGGCTCATCCTCCTCAGATTCTCTTAGAAAATTTTAACACATGCTCCAAAGGCCAGTTCTTCTAGGCTTATCAGAACTTGTACCACCTGTAGGGGCGACCATGTTTTCCACAATTTTGTTTATAAAAATACGTTTTTTCGATTTGATTGAAGTCGATTGCCTTTGAAATATTCGAGCATTGTATCGAGGGTCAAGAATTGTAGAAAAATAATAGGTTTAATTTTTTCTAACGCCTCAAATTTTTTTTTTATATCTAGTGCTAAGTCAATTTTAGGACTATTCTCCATCTCCGTTCATTAATTTATTATATGAAACAATTTTATTACATATTCTGTTTTGATTTTATGCTCTGCTTTTTAAGGCGATATTTTTAGAGTTTTTCTTTTTTTAATTTAATTTATTTGAACAAAAAACATTTCCTGAGATCAATTAAATAAGTTTATAAATGTATTAAACTTTTTTATTTCTGTGGCAAAAAGGAAAACGTGCTGAATGGCACCTTAAAATCTTCATGTTCAAAAGTACATATAGGCAAAATTTCAATTATTTTGTAGGATTTTTGAGAAAGTTCTAGCAAAGTAACTTTTTGGCTATCTTTTTTCAATGTACAATAACATTTGGAATAATAAAAACTTCCGATCTGTGACATAAAGAGTGTTTAGGAATAAAAACTTAAAAAACTATAACCGCAGAGAACTGATGATTATCTTTAATTAGGAGTAAATTTCCAAAAGCCACCTTTAAAGTTTTAAATTATTTTCCTATAAAACTAAACAAATAGGCTTAAGCACTTATTGCCACAGAATTAATTCAAAGCCAACAGCATTTATATAAAACCAAACAAGTTAAATTATTTAAACAAATTATTACTAAATATTTCTTTTAAATTAGGATTTTAGTTCAGAATAAACATTTACAGAATCGTTTGAAAGCCTATTTTTATCAAGAAGATTTCAATGAGCAAACAGGTTTACTTTCCACGGATGTTTGCCTTTATAGTCAATGACTCATTATATAAACTCTAGACACTTTTAGTTTTCTTAGCGCTTCCTTCAAAACTTGTAATTCCTTTGAAATAAAAAATTATCTTTCGAAATTTCAGAGCATTAAACATTAAATATTGCCTTACTGCTCTGCATATAAAATCATAAAATTTTTAAAGCAAGTGGGTACAACATTTTTTCGTTTTTATAAAATAAATCCCGGTCTTTAAACAAATTAAAAAGTCTGTATATTTTTACTCTACTTCTTTCGAAATTTCAGAGCATTATACATTTGCCTTACTTATCGGATATGAATTGACACCTCTTTGGCGGTTGTCAAAACTGTGCTAAGGCAGAAACTGTAGTTGTTCGTTATGTTTAATTGAAAAATATTTATTTGGTGTATTTCATTGCCTTTTTTCATAAGAGCAGATGATAACGATTAGAGGCAGTTGTGCTAGATTGAAGTAATTTAAACCAAACAAAAGAGAAAAAAATTGCATTTAAGTCAATCAAAAACTCAAAATGCGTTTTTTGACTTAAGACCTTTTTGCCTAACGGCCAAGGCGAATTCATACAAGGTGGAATTATTTTGAAAACGGATACAACACAGTAAACTACTTAAACGTTGTGTCAAAATAATACAACACTGTAGTAAACAAATTAGCTGTGCACTAACATACAAACATGTAAATATAAATGTCAACAAAAGTAACAGCATATCATTTTGACACATGGTTAATTTTCAGCTGTTGCTTACGTAGCAAGCAAAGACCACCTTGTATGAATTCGCCTTGCCTAACGGCTAACGATCTATTTCATGACACAACTTGTTAACAATTATACATATCAGCAGTAAAGTTGCCATAATTAAATAAAAAAAAATCCCGGCAATTCCCGCACAAACTTTCCGGGATTTTTTTCTTAACACTGCAGTTGCACGCTCATCTTTTACTTGATAGTCTTTTACATATACTGTTTGTCAAAATTTCCAAAAATTGAAAGTTGTGACGTAGGCTGCATTCAATTTTTGAGCAATTTACTTTCAAGATGTCATCAAGAAAACAATTTATAAATACAAACGAAAAATTTGCTCACTAACCTTGAAATGAGTTGTTTTCTTAAACGTAAATTAAAACAGTCACTGCAAAGAGAATTTTAAAGGCAAGTTCGTTTCAATTTTTAAAAATATGAGGGTATTGGTAAAAAAGAGTGAGTGTATTGCCAATCAATTGATAGGCAAAACTTGATCAAATAAAAATGTGCGTGAAAGTCACTGGTTACATATTTCTCTTAGTTGCTTTGCAAAAAATAAGAATAGAAAATTAAATAGTTTGTTCAAAAATACTCCACAAAAAAAATATAAAAAGTATTGTCGTATCGACAGCATAGTATCGCCGATACCGACATATAAGAAAATCTGAAGTATCGCCGATACCGACATATAAAAAAATCTGAAGTATCGTCGATATATCGATATTCGTTACATCCCTATTAGAGATAATTTCTTAAAATCTCAAAGTTATTAGGACATGAAAAAGTTTCTGAAGACTTTTATAAATTCAAATAAATTAATAAAATTCCAATATTCTTAACAAAAAGCATAAAAATATTTTACAATTACGTTAATTAAAACCCAAAATTGTCTACTTCGGAACACATGTAAACTTAAAATTTACTAAAAATATAATCATTGAACAAATAACATTAAAGAGATAAAAAAGTTTCTTTGCAATAGTTGAATAAATTAATTGTAAATATGTATCAATTATACTTTGGTTGATACCAAAAAAGTTTATATTTCTTGATAAAAATTTATTTTACGTACATGTTTAGAAATCTCTCATATACATAAAATGTTTCGAAATAAAAAAAAAAAAAAACAACAAGCCCCCTTCCTTGTAGTATTCTTATTTCATAAGACTTTCTAACCATGTTTTGTTCTCGGCAAATGGGGGAATCTTTGGGAATATTTACTTTTTTAATACGTACATACGAATTGAAAGTTCATGAATTTCTTTTTCTGTATAAAAACCAATTATGCATGTAAAGATAAGAATTACAAAATTTTGTTTTGCATTTTTAATACAAAATAATTAAGATCAATTGAAATTAAACAATAAAAAAGAAACCAGCATAATAGCTTGATTGCTTTGTATGAGTATAAGAACACTCGATCATTTTCGATAAGAAGGGTTTTTAATGAATTTTATATTTACAATTGAAAATTGTTACGAGAGCTTTGAAAAAAACGAATAATGATTAAAATTTATGAACATGATGACGCAAATGTGAAAGAAAAGAAATAAATAAGGATTTTTTTATGCTGTTATCATCTTAACAAATTTTTACATTTTGTAGAGAAAATCTTATAAATTCTCTTAATTTTAATTCAAAAACATATTTTTAATAAAAACAATATCTAAGAGATTTTCTTAATAGTAGATTGTTTCACTTACGAGTTTTCCTGCAGAATATTTCTATTGAGAAAAAATTCCAAGAGGTTTTCTTTACAAAATATTCCCTAGATTCATGTTTTAGAAATCGAATACGAGTGTCACGTACTTCGAAGCTTAACCGTGCAAACGCAACTAGCTCATTAATTAAATTGACGATGCTTTTGAAAAGTTCACCTGACAAATTTTGTTCATAATAAACGTCAAACTTCATATAAAAAAAACGCTGACAAAAATATTAGTTTTTTTTATATAGACTTTGATGTTTGGTATGACAAAAAATTGTCAGGTTAATGCCTTGTTCGCACGGTGCTTTGGATTACTTCGCTCTCCGTTTTAATTACTTGTTTGAATTACCATGTTCACACGGCATATTCCTAATCAGTTTTGACAGTTTTTCTTCTTCTTCTTTTTATTAATTTTGTTTATTGCTAAATTTAATTGTTTTTTTGCGGTAACTTTTATTAAGAATGAAAAGAAAATGTAAGTTAAAACTATTATTTCAATGAAATACATACATACATTTATTTATTTTCCCAGTAAATAGAATATTTTGTTTGTTTTTTTTAGTACTTTGACAACTGGTGATGGAAAAAAACCGATAAAAATTAGAGATCATATTGATTTCAAAGTAATCCACAGGGTAATAAAAATTGAATTACGTACAAATGAGATAATCCGCTCTCAAAATTTTGTATGACGAATTATGTAATTTTGATCATAATTAGGCTGTGAATTACGAATGAGAGAGCGAATTACGAAAAAACGCTGTCGTGCGAACATGGTATAAGACCCCATGTTAAAATAACATATCACTTGATTTGCAGTGTTGTTAAAGGCTAATTTACACTATTATACTTTGTATTAATACATGTCAAAAACTCAAGTTATATATAAAAGTCTGATAGTGTGAATGCATGTGTGATGAAAATGACAAGTATTATGAAAAAAAATTTTGGCATTCCATACGACTTCATCGTTTTGTGAAAAATTTCTTAACAGTAATAACAAGGCGAATTAACTACAGGTGGTGTCAAAACGGCATCTGATTTTGACAGTTCGGGCTTATTTGTTTTGATTTGTTAGTGTTTTGCTAATAATGGTTGACATTTCGAGCTAATGGCACTAACAATGCAATGCAAAAAAGCCTATGTTGTTTCTGTTGTTTTAGGATTGTTGTAGTTCCGACACCACCTGTAGTTGAATTCGCCTTGATTAATACTTTTCATTGGATCAGGGTTGCACTTATTTCATGTATTGATACTTTGTGTTAACACGAGCTGTTATGATAAATTAGATTTTTTGACAGTCGCAACAAAACTCATTAGATTTGTATCTCACAAAGTATTATGGAATACGTAAAACTTGTGAGATAGTGTAAACTAGCCTTAATTATTGTTGCTTTATTTAAACACTGCTTTGATAATGCATGAAGACGTTTTTTATTTGTTTCAAAATAAAATTTAACTTAAATTAGAAGATTTTCTAATAAGAAATTAAGCAATAAAAAAAAACTGCCTTGATAAAATATTCAGATTTACTGCCTGCGAAGAGTCATATACACTTGCAATGTAATTGTTCAATTTTTCGTTTTGTACAATGATATCGCCATTGTGTATGTGATATTCTGAGGTGGCACAATATATTGGCAAAAGTCAAAAGACTTTTGATTTGATTGAACGAAAATAAGTGCCATATACAGGGAAAGGTGTTGGCAACATTGTACAATGTTGTTTTGCATATACGTTATGTTTAACTTTGTAGTAAAAGTTTCCCCATATTTTAATTGAAACCATTGTGGCCCTTATTGCATAATATAACGTAAACTGGGAATAATATGGCGAACAACGTATAGACTTATATTGCGTAATGGATAGGCCGCTAAACACGATTTCGAACGAAAACTGTGTCGCTTAGTCCGAGTTTAGACGAGCGAACATTTAGAAGGAAAACATCTGGAATTCTTTTTTGTTTTTTCATTTGCGGTCACACCGACGAAGATGTTGCCGGAAACATTCTGTTACTTGTTAATTTTTTCTCAAAAAGCAAAGTAAATGTCAACATAGAAAATGAGAGCAAGGCGTGTCGCCTGGTACCGAACACAAAAACCATTCTCTCTTCCCCCCCCCGTAATTAACTGGTGCATTTAAGTTACATTTAAAACAAAAACACATTTTTAAATACTGTTTTTGTTTTGAATGTAAGTTAGGCAAACGAAGTTTTCATTCGAAGTTGTGGGACAGGCAGTCAAAGAGATAAAAGCAAAAAGAATCTTGTTTAAGGCACAGAACAGTACATAATTTATTGAGAAGAAAAGTCAATTACTTAAATAAAATTACTGCCTCCCTCGATTTCAAAGGAAAATTTCGTTCGCTTAACTTACATTTAAAATTTTTTTATTGTTTTTAATGTAAGTTAGGCGAACAAAGTATAATGTTCGTTCGAAATCGAAGGACAGACAGTTAAACACAAAAATTTACTTTTTTAAGGCCCAAATTTACAATCATTAGTTAATTATTATAAAAATAAGATGATAATTATTGATTAACTAGCATTTCATATTTACAGTATATTGGTTCAGTAAAATTTTTTTTCAGAGCAAAAATTGGTAACTCTATAAAAATACCAAACTTTAAAGTTGGTAGCAATATTTTTCTTTGACCCCTTTCACACTCGGCAAGTTACTTGGGCAAGTGTCTTGCGCAACTCTTGGTTTGTAGAAGTTAGCGGTAAGGTCGGGGTAAAGAGAAAAAATTTTGTACAGACTTTGTTGTTGTCGGCAAGTAACTTGCGCAACTAACTTGCCGAGTCTGAAGGGTCTCTTTGCAATTTTTTTTATTCCTAAATATAAAAAATTACCGAAATGTTATAGAAAACAAAAAAAGTGTCAGTGTTACTCAGGGTTGTTACGCTTTTTTCTTCAAAATCGTCAAAAGTTTTAACAAAATTTGCCAAAATCGTCAGGCACATTTACCAAAATCGTCAACAAACAAATCGTCAAATATCTAAATTTACATATTAGAGACAACTTATTGCATTGATTGGTTCAAAAATATCAATTTTTAGCAAGAAATCCTATTTATTTCAGTAAGTGGGCTGAAATATACATACATATATATCATTTGAAAATAAATACATAAGAAAAAATATATTTTCATAAAAACAACAAAAATTTATTATTTCATTTATCCATATTCACAAAAACATTAAATAAAAAATAAAATCTCATTTGCTATTAACTCTAGCTATCTTTAAATGATTAATTTTTAGCGCTTTCACTATTGCAAATTGTTTTTACTGTTGAAGGTGCTAAACCAAGGGTTCTGCCTATATCAACAGGCTTTTTACTCGACTAGAAACGATTTATTACGTCCAATTTTTGTTCCAAACAAATGCAGTTTCTTCTCTTTGCACTCATTTTTCTACACAACTTCTTATTATAAAACAATTTCTTACTTCCTAACACGCAATTATACTCAGAATAACTTACCTATCAGAATTAAATGGGAATTTGCCGTTTTACATGTAAATAGAAAAATTCTTCACATTGATTATGACTTCAGCGAAAAAATGCAATCGTGTAGCGACGCAAATCGAAATCATAAAAACGCAAAGCGAATTTAATCAATTTTAAAAAAGCGGACCAAATAGGACCAACACTATTACTTTTAGTATAAAAACTCGTCAATCGTCATTTTACTGTACTTTAAAAAAAATCGTCAAAATGAGGAAAAATCGTCACATCTAACAACCCTGGTGTTACTGCTAAACAAAAAGAATATAGTACGTTGAAGCATCTGTGTACAATTTACCAGCCATATTATGAAAATCTCTTTTTGTGAAAGTGGTTTAAAATCGCTAGAAAGCAGTTCTGTGCAAAAACTTTTTTCATAATTGTGATTTTAAACCGGTCAGCTAAGTGGCCACCGATTTAAAATTATTTGCTTATTTTTCCACTATTTTAAACCAAGTTAACCCTTTTGTGGTTTTCAAAACACCCTTAAATCACAAGTGATTTGAAATCTTTCAACACATGCTGTAAAAATAGTCATTTTCAACAAAAAAAAAAAAAAACGTAAATAATAATTTTCAACGAAAGAAATAACATTAAATTGTTTAACTAATGGTAAATAAAAAGATGTAAATATTTTGTTTGTTAAACTATTGCTATTAGCTAACTAATTACACTAAATTTGGGCCTATTAAGAGTTTTTACTTACTTTGTTCATAAAACCCAAAAAAATGCAATTTTTTATAAAAAAAAAAACATTTTTAAAATTTTTTGTTATACCCATAACAATTAAAACACTTTATAGGTTTATACCTATATGCATAAATTTTTAATTTTTTTTTTCTTTATTTTATAATATTAGTTATAATAATATTTTGGAGTAGGTAGGTATATACGTTGATTTTATAACAAAAACAACGTTATTTCTTAAAAACTTTTTGTTTGTTTAAACGATAATGTATCAAAAAGAATTCGTTAAAATGTTACTTAAAAAAACTTTATAATAAAATAAAGTTGAAAAAATATACTAAAAAAATGATTTATAAAAATAAATGAATGGAATTCTTTGTTCAAGCAGTTTTGAAAGCTTAAAACAAAAAGTTATTACAAAAAAGAAATTAAATTTTCGTTCAATTTAAAAAAAAAATAAGTTTTTTAATAGTGAATTATTAAACGATAATAATACTACATATTTGCTTTTTTATAGGTAAATGTCTTTCTTCACTTAGATATAAAAAGAAATAGAAATTTTTTTAAAAAACTTAAAATATTAACGAAAACGACTGAGTAGGCGAATATTGATATTTTGTAGTGTCTAAAAGCCCTGGCTTTGTGGCGAATGGTTTGTTTAATATAAATGTTATATTTTGTTGGTGTTAGAGCGGTAAAGAAATTTAAGCAGTGTCCAGGTTTTGTAACATGTACGTGTTTTGCATGTAAAAAGCAAATACCTAATTGCATTTTATAAAATAAAAAAAGCTTAGTTTCTTTAATCTTTCTCTATTTTATGTTGTTATAGATTTTAGTGTTTTCTTTTGTGCTTTTATGTACGTTTTTGTTTATTGCAGTCTACTTCTTTTTGCTTTTACCCAATGTAAGGGTGTGGTGTGATGCCGCTAGTTGTGATTTACGCCTGGAGAACTCCATGAATTCCTCCTCCAATTTCTTACGAGATTCTTCCAATTTACGTTTTTCCTCAGCATGATCCCTTTTAAGTTTCTCAAATTTAGCATGCAATTCCTTTTCGGATTCCTTAAGTTCAGCTTCTTTTTCTTTGACTCTTTGAACAAACATTTGACGAACCTCTTCCTCTTTGGCCTGCAATTCAGCAAGATGATTCGAACGCTTAGCCTCGAATGTTTGTTGGAATGAAATTGGTTTGTTGTCAGAATCGACATCAGAGAAACCCATTTCTTCTAGTCTTTTTTGGCGGTATAATTCATAATGTTTGGTGTGGGTTTTCTCTCGCATATCCTCCATATTAGTGCGTATTAACATCTCACGTAGTTTCACAAAGTCACAGTGGGTTTCATTTTCCACTTGTACAGTACCCCAGGGGTATTGTCTGGCTCTAATCAGTTTATTGCCCACTTTAATGAATTCCGTGGAGCCTACCACAGCAAATGGCACATGATCATTCATTGCTGAATTGGTTTCAGCTACAGTTTCATCTTCAGTAGGGAACTGATATATGTGTACACCATTATTAGACAATTCCTGCATAATTTTGGATTTAAATCTTTGTAGCTCAGCCTTTGAAATGGTATCGGCCTTTGCTATAATGGGTATAATATTCACTTTGCTATCCAGTTTCTTCATGCACACCAAATCCAAACTTTTCAAACCATGTCCGGTTGGGCAAATAAAATACAAGCACACATGAATACGTGAATCATGGCAAGCGACGAGAGAACGTTTTATTTTCAGCTCCTCTTGTAGATAAGCCTCAAATTGAGCATCAATGTAATCCACTACAGCTTTGAATGAGTCATCTTTATTAATTTGATCGCCATAGCCCACTGTATCGCAGATGGTTAACTTTAGGCGTACATTGCTTTCCTGTAACTCGTAGGTGTGAGCCTTCAATTTAACATTTGGTAGAGTATGGGAACTAGGTGTAGACTCGAAGCTGGTGTTGAATAACGTATCCATTAAGGTGGATTTACCAAGACCAGTTTCACCAATACACATAACATTAAAAACAAAACCATTTTGTACACTTTTATTCACCAATTGATCGGGCAGACTGTCGAAACCCACATGTCCCGATTGTTTTAAGGAGCGTAAATGTACTTCCTTCTTTTGATTATAAATTTCCACTTCGGCCGTCATGTTCTCAATACAGTTTCACTAATTTCACTTTATTAAACAAAATTTAGCAAATGCAGATTTCTTTTTTACTGTCTTAAATTTGTTATTTAATTATAATAAAAATAGACTATTCGTTGCTTTTTTACGCGTAGTTCTTTCCAAACTGAAAATTTTAATAAGAATGCATTAAAAAAATTTTATTTTTCACTTATTCCTCACTTTCCATATTGTACCATAGCACTAGTTGTCTCTTTTACTCTTATAAAAGTTGAGTCGGCAGCATAGAATTTTATATACATTTTAAAAAGAGCACGTTATATTAATGTGAGCAGACAGTATATTGATTAAAAAAAGAAGAGAAGAATAAAGGGAGAAAATAAAATCGCTAATTAAAATAAAAAATAAACTCACTCTTTCATTTTCAAATTTGTCTTTTAGTTTATTAAAAGTTATCAATAAAATTAGGCACATTTTTGCGAAAAACAACTGTTTTATTAAAATTTGTATTTTTTTTTTAAACATTTACATTTATATTCAGTATAAAATATCTGAAAAAAGTCTGCATTGAAAAAACTCATTACCGAGGTTACCATTGCTTTGTTTAAGAATTATTCTGATTGGGAATTAAAGTAGCGGCTTATGGTATATTTTGTTAATGAAGGTTTTCAAAAAAACACGGGTGTAAATTTGGATATTTTTTAGCAGATATATAGAAATAAGATTTTAGGTCAGATTTAACGAAACCATCTTAGTGCTTGTTTTTCAAACTAAAATAAAAATTTTCGTTAAGAAATTTATATTGAAAACAAAAACAAATTTGTGTTTTTTTTTTGTTGTTTCAATATATTTTCCCAAGCGAACATTTTTATTTCATTTTGAAAAGCAGGCAATTAGTCAGAATTTATTACATATTTTAAAAAATATATTAACTAATTTAAAAAAAATATTTTGTCTATCTTCTTCTAAAATATAAAAATCTCGTGTCACGATGTTTGTGTTTTAACTCCTCCGAAAGACTCAACCGATTTTTATGAAATTGTATATGTATATTTGGTAATTTCGAAAATAGATCTTAAAGTATATTTCATACCATATCCATATACATATTTTTAATTTTTTTGCCAAAAACTTGTTTCATTTTTTTTTCTTGGCATCAAAATAAACCTAAAACAACTAAAATAGTCATTAGAAAATAAATGTATGGCATAAAAAACGTTTGCTGGCTCAGAGCTTGCTAAATGGAATACGAAATAAGTGTATCTCTTTGTTTACCAATTTTTAACAGATAGCTTTGCAAAAGTTTGTTTTGCATTTTTTTCTCTGCTTTAATACAGAAGTAGTCCTAAGCTAAACAAATATTTAATAAATGCAATGTGGCTTACAACAATTTGATCAAGTTTTACAACCAACTTTTACGTTAGACATGTGGTTGACCAACGGTTATAAATCGGTTAAAAAAAAATCGAAAAAATTTGATTATCATTAATTTTTCGATCAACTTATATTTATATGTGTAAAAAAGAAGTAATTATAATGCGCCAAGAATCGGAACTTACATAGACTCTTAAAAAAATAATATCTTAATTAAGTTTTATGAAAATTTGTTGAAAATAATTGTAGCCTGTGCAGCGAACGAGCAACTGGTTTATTACATAATTCGTTGTGTAAAAAAGAACTTTACTCCTGCTAAAAGGGAGATAATTTGGAACTGTTTTCATAATTTTAGTTCAATAGCAAAAAAAGTTGTTAGCGCAATTGAAAATTATATGAACTGCTATACCTTTAATAAGTTGCAGTGAAAAAGAACGCAAAAAACCGTTGCATGAGTATAGCCAATATAAGTTAAACTTACATCTTCGCAGGTAAGATCGTGTATGGAGATGGAATAAGCCGTTAAAATATATAATATATATACATATATAATCACCCTTATCGTGTTTGGCGTATTTAAAATACGCCTACGACTGTTTGGTAATAGATTAAAGAGAACGTGAACTTATTTTCTTTAATCTATTACCAAACAGTCGTAGGCGTATTTTAAATACGCCAAACACGATAAGGGTGATTATATATGTATATATATTATATATTTTAACGGCTTATTCCATCGCCAAACACGATAAAGGTGAATATATAGCAATGGTTGAAGTACGAGAAGTCGAATGTTTTTAAAAAATATCTAGCGCGGAATGATGCGTAAACATTGAATGCCTATGAAAACAATGCCGACACTTTATATGAAATCCGGTCAATACACAATAAGGTTTTACATAATCGATAGAAAAGTTACTTAAGAAATGATTTACCAGAATTGTGGATATTTATTCATGATAACCCGAAGCACACATTTCTGTTGAAATTTTGTCAACAAAGGTATCCCAAAGGTGTGCTTAGGTAAATCGTCAATAAGGTACCCCACAAAATTTTAAATGTTCAAAATAGTTTAAATGAAAATTAAAGTAAATTTTAACTGGCTGTTTTTTAACCTAAAATTCAAATTTTCGGTTAGAAATTTATATCGAAAGCAAAAACAAATTTGAGTTTTTTACTGTTGTTTTAATATATTTTTACAAGACAAAATTAATATTTTATTTTGAAAAATAGTCAATAAGACTGATACCAACTTTGTACAAAAATATCTTATAATAGATAATTTTTTTTATTTTTGTACTATTAATTATTTAACTTTAATTATTATTTGATGTTTTTTATAAAAAAAAAGTGTATTGCAAAAGTTGAGATATTTTCGTACAAAAAGAAATCAAACCTTTTGTTCCAGAAATGTACACTTTTCCTTTTTAGTACATTTTAACAAGATGGTGTGATTTATTATGCTCGTGGCAACTCTGTCAAACAGTTGAAAATAAACAAAGCAAAAACACTCAAATACAGAAAAAAAGCTCTCTTACTTTTGAGATTAAAAAAAATTGAGTAAGAGCAGCCAAAAACATGTCTGATTGAAAAACAAAATATGGAGATGAAAATGATATATAAAAACAGACAATTTTTTAAAAAAATTAAACATTTTAACAAAAATTGGCAAAAAACATATATGTAAAAGTAAATTATTTTAGAAAATATATAATAAATTTTTTGGATAAATTAGTCTTTAATTCATAGGTATAACAAGAGAAACACCTGAAAGAATAAAGGGAGAGAGCATAACAAATTAAAATCTACCATGAAGGGGAAAAAACTTTAAAAAAATGCATAATAAACAATGTCAAACAAATTTATGGACAAAGAATGGAAGAGAATTAAGAAAACGTAAAAGGTAAACAGCAGTTACTAATAATAAATAAAAATTATGATTTTGTCCGACAGACTTTACCAGAAATGATGCTAAAAAATAATAATAAATTATTAAAAAAATTAAATCAAACTTTAAGACTTACTTCAAATTTAAAGCGGGCAGTTTTTTATAATCCACCTTTAAGCCCGAGTTTTTTTTTAATTTCAGGGAGATTTTTGGACTTTGTAATTTTTTGTAAATTTTTTTCTTTATTTTAATTTTGTTATTTTTTAAATGAAATTTGATTATTTTTTCTTTGACTATTATTTTAACCTCTTTTGAATTTTTTGCTTTCATATGATTTTCATTTCATATTTTAAACACTTTAAAACTTCATTATACATTTTTTTTCTTTATATTCTTTCTTTTATTTTAATACTTTTTTTGGAATTTCCACACACAAAGAAAATCTTCCTTGCTAGTGTTGTTAAAAAAATAAGCACCCAAACAGCACAAATAATTTTTGAAGAAGTTCTTCTTTTTTCTTTTTTTTAAATTTCTAATTATCGCTTTATTTTTTATTGTGTACTTTCTTAAACACTTTTTATTCCCTCGTAAAATTTTTTTTTATAATTTTCACCTTCTTAAATCAATTAGAGGGATAAAGTAGCGCAAAATTTAATTATGATTGTATTATTATGAATATTTATTTGTTAATTATTTCGACCGTCACACGTTTTTTAAATTGTTATTACCTGTGTGCAATAATATAAAACAAAAAATTTAGAAGAATAACACACAAACACTGTAATCCAGCATTCATTGGCAATCAGACCAAAAACACCAAACGTACGCTTTAAAATTTCCGCAGCAACTGAGCGCTTTTTCTTCCATCCAATGTTGCTAAACTTGTTTGAGATAAAAACATAAAACAACAACAAATATTCTACTTATTGTCATGTTTATTTTGTACACTCATTCGTCGTTTAAGTCGCTCTTGGACACTCTCTGTATTCGCTAAATTTTTGTTTGAGTAAATTTTCATTATTGTCGTCTTTATTTACATCTTTAAATTCTTATGCATACAGTGGAATTGTTAGAACGAAATAGAATAATTATTATTTAAATAAACTCCTTTTAACATTTCTTTAAGAGGAAAAGAGAGGTTTATAGACTATCAAGGAACTTGTCAAAAATAACAAAGGAAATTCGTAAACATTGTTCGCTTTTGAGGTAATGTTAATGTTGCTAAACAATTTTGTTTGTATTTAAATTATATGATAATTTCTTTTCTAAGAAAATTCTGTTCCATCATATACATGTAACACTTTTTAAAGTTACCTATATTCCCTCCAACTTCAATTGAATAAAATTAGCTGCTTTTATTAAAAACACTTTCATCATTATTGTACTTTATTAGCCATTTTTTCTGCAGACTATTCTGAAACAAACATTGATACAACTTATTACGTAGAAAAAATTTAAACGATAATACCTATACATAGGTGTTTAGATAATACCTATTATTTACTGGTATTTCCATTTTATAATATTTTTTATATTTAGTGGTAAAGCAATTTTTATCGATATTACAATATTTATCGCTATTATGCATATTATGATAGGAATTTTGCTATTTTTGGCACTATTGGATACTGCCTGCACTGTGGCACACTCACTCCCTTCGGCCCTTTTTGAGTTTTGGAAAGAAGACGGAAACAAAAACAATTAACACCTTTTTTAGTAACAAACTTAAGCCGAATAGCTCAAGGTAATGCCACACTCGTCAATAGGTGTAAAAAGAATATTTTTTTTAAGGCCAGCAATATATTTTGCTATAAAATACGTACAACAAATTCAAATAAATAGATACATGTAACGACCTTTTTTGAATAGCTACAAACTCCCCGGAAGTTTTGTTTCGCTATTCCCATTTTTACAACTGAATTTACCTCCCGGGGAATTTTTATTCATAATTGGACTTATAAGGAACACTTTTCAATTCAAATATTTACCCTTATTATGGTTGGCGTTTTTGTGGCGAAAGTTAACAAAAACGACAACAAATACGACACTGTTTACAAATCTATTACAAAAAAGGTTTTAGTGGTTGGCGTACTTGTTGCAAAAACTGTCTTTAAGTTTACATTAAATAATAAAAAAATAATATAATAATAACTCATAAAATAGCTTTGAGCAAAACTTCTATGTATTCAAGTATGATCTTTAGGACCATTATTGCAACTTAAAGTTTGCTTAAGTTAATATTAAATTGGCAGACAGTAAAGTGTTTTCTATCAAAAAGCGTCTGTTATCCACGGAATACCAGCTAACGCCAAGTTATAATAACGGTCCTTATTAGACTAATTACTACGCTATAAAAAATGTCTGTGTGAAGTACCTATGATCAGTTAAGTTAAAATGTTTTGTAGGTTTAAATAAGCAAAAAAAAAAAAAAACGTTTTTAGACCTGTTCACGTGTTTGAAGCACAGAATATTCTGTGGTTTGAAGTTAGATTGTCAAATATTTTGTTTGCATTTTTCGCCGTCGTTCTAATTTAAATGTCAAATTATACAACGTCAGCTCGGAGCTTTTTAAGGCAGTGATTTATTGTATATTTTATCTGCTTTTTATTTTCGGTGGCACTACATCAAATTTTAACACGAAATTTCCTGAAGTACAAAAAAAATGTTTTTGTACATAATAATAAAAAACCATATTGGTTTTCAAAGTAAATTTTAAAATTAAGACCTAAACTAAAACCGTAATTCAATGTATAACAAGTATCTCAAGAATGCTTTTTTTTTTTAAACGACCTTGAAAAATGTATTATAATGATGCAAATTATGTCTACTTGATATTTTTATCATTTTATTTTAAATAATTTAGTAAAAGTTTATTTGTTATTAATTAAACTTTATACCTATTTGTCGTTTGCAGCGATATTCTTTATGATTTTCACTGGCGCGCTTTCGTCTTGCTACTTCCATGTTTTTATTATAAATAATTTGTGTAGAAAATCTTTACAAATGATTTTGACAGTTGTACTATATTCACACGGACAGCAATTTTCGTGTTAGCTATTTTGGGGATAAAAAACCGCAAGTTGGGGATATGGTATAAAATATAATTTTTTTGTCATTATTTGATCGAATAATTAAAATAGCCAATTTCGAATTACGAATAACTCGAACAATTTATGTCAATTAATCGATTAAAATTAATATCTTAGTAAATTTCTTCTTTTTGAATGTAAGAAATATTTTTTTAAGGTTTCTAACTTATTAAATACTTTTAAACTAAATTATGTTTGTGTTTACTTTTTGCATTTATTTTCATTGCACATTCTTTTGAACATATTTTAGTCCCTCTTTAGATGTGGGTGGATTTTGACATTGTCTGATTTTTGGAACAAAATAGCAACATAATAGTATAGAGTAGAGTTTTAAAATAAAGGAAACTACTAGCGGATTACAAAAATATATGTAGGTACATATATACGTATCATCAGACCTGTTTTGAAAATCATATACATACGAGTGAAATTGAAATCTAATAAATTTTAAAAACTATCCTGTTTTAAAAGTTTATAAAAAAATCTGTTTTATATAGTACATACTTTAAGTTTTATCTTTACAAAAACTTCTCTTAAAATAAAAATAAAAACGGCGATTTTTAAAAAAAATTTAGCTGATAATATCCATCGATTTCGATTTCACTAGATTTTCAGGAATAACAAATTGTTTTAAAAAATGTTTCATTACTGGCAGACACCTCGCACAAAAAGTATAGCCAAAAATATCTATATATCTGTGGCCGTATGGAAAAACTAGATAACTCCATTTTTTTAAAACACGAGAAAAACACACTTTAAGTTTTAAACATAGTTCGCTAATTATTTCATATGAATTTATGTTATTATGCATGCGCACTTAACAAAACATAATTTTAAATAATGTTAAAGATTTCTGGTTCCATTAAACTAATTTTTGGACATTAAAACCGAAAATCAGTGTCAGTTATCTTGTTTTTTCGAAAAGTGGAGTTGTCTAGTTTTTTCGAAAAATTTTTTTTTCTCAAATTATATTAATATTTTACGGAATTAAGGCAACTTAAGTAATGATTTGTGGAAAAACATTAACTATTTGGCTCAGCACGTTAATTTACCCGTTTTTTTACGAAAAGATGGAGTTATCCAGTTTTTCCAAAAATTATTTTTTTTCTTTTTATGCTTATATATCAAAAAATAAGCCGAGTTTTTCTCTGTTTTTATGCAAATACTTAATTAAAAAGTTTACCCTTCTTGATTTTATGAAATTCATAGGCAAGTTTTTAGGACGTGGATTAACGTTATACTCGGTTTAACATAGGTTGAAATTAAAAACAGCTATTGAGTTTGTGGTTTATTTTATTTCAATAAATATTAAAATTTTAAACAAAAGGTGTTCCGTTAAATTTTTAAAATAAACTTCGTAATAAAATCGTTTTTAGTTTAGCTGAGTTTAGCAAAAGCCTAAATGTGTCTCCGGTTGATGAGCATTTAACATTGAGAAGATCGTCAAGGTTCCAGAAAAAATAATTTTATAATATTAAAATTGTATTAGTATTAAATATCGTATTGTGTTGAGAATATGAATATGTTTAATTTAAAAATAAAGAAATTTACTGCGAGGCCCACAATGTCGACAAGAACATTTCGCATACATATTTATATTGAAAACAATAATAAAAAACTAAAATTTTTATGTTTTCAATATAAACATACAAAAGAAATGTTCGTGTCGACATCGTGGACCGGGCAGTTAATTTGTTTTTATTTAAAGAAATCTGTGGCCGTATATAAAAACTATGTAACTCCATTTTTTAATAAATGTTTGCCTTCCAGATTTATTCCAAGAAAAAAACTGGATAAAAAAGTTTTTATTATTTTTGTACGTAAAAACACCTTAATATAATCTTTGCAACAGAGAGGGAGTTGTAATTTTTGGGTTCAAAATTTTGACCCAAAGAGCTTGTGACCCGACTTTGTTCTATTTCGCTCTTTTTCTCTTAGTTTTCGAAACAACGTCGTTTTAAACTTCTTATTTCTCTGTTTTTTAAGGCATTTTGGAGTTAACTTGTTTTTTCAAAAAATGCATGGAGTTATCTAGTTTTTTAAAAAAATTTGGTATTTTTCTGATTTTTGTTTTTCAAATAACTTTTAAATGAGATACAATATCAAAATTTCGATCTGACAGAGTGATAGCAAATAAAACACGCTTTCTATTTTTGGTGTTATCTCAATTTTCCCAAAAAGTGGAGTTAACTAGTTTTTCCATACGGCCACAGATATGTACATTAGAGCGACTCAAAAAAAAGTGATTTTGTTACCCTTCTGAAAATTAAGCTTGATATGTTTTTTGATGATTCCCAAAATATTTTGGTTCTAGCGTTGACCATCCGTGAGTTTTTCGAATTTTTTTGTTATAACTGATAGTTAATTATAACTGACTTGGTAAAATTGGCCATTAATCTTATTTCGGTCGCATTAAAAACACGGTTTAAGTTGAATTTAAATGTATTTAAATGAATTAAGTTTCATTTAAGTGCTTAATGAATGATCTTGTATTTAAAACTATTTTAAATATAAATGTGATATAATATCATACCTAAAAATTGGCTGATAGAGTTTTTTGTATACGTAGTACAACTGAATTGGTATTTTATTGTTTATTGTAAAACTATTTACATGTTTTTTTAATGGTTTTTTACTGTCTGTTCATATCAATTCAAAAAAAGATGTAAGTTTTTACCCATTGGATAAAATTATTTAAATTATTCGAATTATTCGAGTAATTCGAACAATTTAAAACTCTTATTCGATTAATCGAGCAATTTTTAAATTCGAAAATCGATTAATTCCTTACTTGAACAAAGCCAAAAGTCAAATAATTGGATACTCTACTGCTAACCCTGCTGATACTCTGCTGACTTTAATTATAAGGTCACCTTTTATAATTCTTATTTATCAAAATTTTATTTATCAAAATTTATACAAAATTTAACACTTTCTTAAATTTTCCATAAACTATTTAGAAAAGTTTACGTTTCTTTAATTTTCCATAGAAAATGTAACACTTTATTCAATTTTCTATAGAAAATTTAACACTTCCTTCAACTTTCTATAGAAAATTTAACACTTTCTTTAGAAAAGTTAATCCTTTCTTTAATTTTCTATAGAAAATGTAAATCTTTCTTTAGAAAATTTAACTCTTTCTTAAGAAATTTTGACACATTCATTAATTTTCTATAGAAAATTTACCCTTTCTTCAATTTTCTATCGAAAATTTAACACTTTCTTCAATTCTCTATAGAAAATTTAACACTTTCTTTAATTTTCAATAGAAAATTTACCACTTTCTTCAATTTTCTATAGAAAATTTAACACTTTCTGCAATTTTCTATAGAAAATGTAACACTTTATTCAATTTTCTAAAGAAAATTTAACACTTTCTTAAATTTTCTTCAGAAAATGTAACACTTTCTTCAACTTCTTATAGAAAATTTAACCCTTTCTTTAATTTTCTATAGAAAATTTAACTCTTTCTTTAATTTTCTATAGAAAATTTAACACTTTATTTAATTTTCCATACAAAATTTAACACTTTATTCAATTTTCTATACAAAATTTAACACTTTCTTAAATTTTCCATAAACTATTTAGAAAAGTTTACGTTTCTTTAATTTTCCATAGAAAATGTAACACTTTATTCAATTTTCTATAGAAAATTTAACACTTCCTTCAACTTTCTATAGAAAATTTAACACTTTCTTTAGAAAATTTAATCCTTTCTTTAATTTTCTATAGAAAATGTAAATCTTTCTTTAGAAAATTTAACTCTTTCTTAAGAAATTTTGACACATTCATTAATTTTCTATAGAAAATTTACCCTTTCTTCAATTTTCTATCGAAAATTTAACACTTTCTTCAATTCTCTATAGAAAATTTAACACTTTCTTTAATTTTCAATAGAAAATTTACCACTTTCTTCAATTTTCTATAGAAAATTTAACACTTTCTGCAATTTTCTATAGAAAATGTAACACTTTATTCAATTTTCTATAGAAAATTTAACACTTCCTTCAACTTTCTATAGAAAATTTAACACTTTCTTCAATTTTCCATACAAAATTTAACACTTTTTTCAATTTTCTATACAAAATTTAACACTTTCTTAAATTTTCTATAGAAAATTTAACATTTTCTTTAGAAAATTTAACACTTTTTTTAATTTTTTATAGAAAATTTACCCTTTCTTCAATTTTCTATAGGAAATTTAACTCTTTCTTTAACTTCTTATAGAAAATTTAACACTTTCTTCAATTTTCTATAGAAAATTTAACACTTTCTTTAGAAAATTTAATCCTTTCTTTAATTTTCTATAGAAAATTTAAATCTTTCTTCAATTCTCTATAGAAAATTTAACACTTTCTTTAATTCTCTATAGAAAATTTACCCTTTCTTCAATTTTCTGTAGAAAATTTACCACTTTCTTTAATTTTCTATAGAAAATTTAACACTTTCTGCAATTTTCTATAGAAAATTTAACACTGTCTTCAATTTTCTTAAATTTCAAAATTTAACACTTTTTTCAATTTTCTATACAAAATTTAACACTTTCTTAAATTTTCTATAGAAAATTTAACATTTTCTTTAGAAAACTTAACACTTTTTTTAATTTTTTATAGAAAATTTAACCTTTCTTCAATTTTCTTTAGAAAATTTAACACTTTCTTTAACTTCTTATAGAAAATTTAACACTTTCTTCAATTTTCTATAGAAAATTTAACACTTTCTGCAATTTTCTATAGAAAATTTAACACTGTCTTCAATTTTCTAAAGAAAATTTAACACTTTCTTCAATTTTCTTTAGAAAATTTAACACTTTCTTCAACTTTTTATAGAAAATTTAACACTTTCTTCAATTTCCTATAGAAAATGTAACCCTTTCTTTAATTTTCTATAGAAAATTTAACACTTTCTTTAATTTTCTATAGAAAATTTAACATTTTCTTTAGAAAATTTAACACTTTCTTTAATTTTTTATAGAAAATTTAACCTTTCTTCAATTTTCTATAGAAAATTTAACTCTTTCTTTTGTTTTCTATACAATATTTAACACTTTCTTTAGAAAATTTAACACTTTCTTTAATTTTCTATAGAAAATTTAACACTTCCTTTAACTTTCTATAGAAAATTTACCACTTTATTCAATTTTCCATACAAAATTTAACACTTTCTTAAATTTTCCATAAACTATTTAGAAATGTTTACGTTTCTTTAATTTTCCATTAAAAATGTATCACTTTATTCAATTTTCTATAGAAAATTTAACACTTTCTTCAATTTTCTATAGAAAATTTTACACTTTCTTCAATTTTATATAGAAAATTTTACACTTTCTTCAATTTTCTATAAAAAGTTTAACACTTTCTTCAATTTTCTATAGAAAGTTTAACACTTTCTTCAATTTTCTCTAGAAAATTTAACACTCTTCGATTTTCTAAAGAAATTTTAGCACTTTCTTTCATTTTCGATAGACAGTCCAACTTTCTTTTAAATTTTTTGTAGAAAATTTAACACTTTGTTGCTTCGACTTTCTATAGAACATCAATTTTGTTGGAAGTTGGTTGGTATAAATATTTCAACGGATTTTCTTCTATAAATTAGCTTAAGTTTAAACGTAAATCCTTTTTTTTTTTTTTGAAAATACGTATGTATGTATATATGAATATTTATTTTTTCTTTTATTTGTGCATGGACGATTTGTTGGCATGAAAATGACTGACTGAATGACGGAAGGAATGAGTGAGCGTAGCAAGTGTGTAAATGAATTGCTAAGAATATGGTGAAATATGTTTCATTCATGCGTCAATGAACCAAAATACTTTCTTTTTTGTTGTTTCTAATAAATACAAATGCAAATGCGTATGGGTTTATGAATGTGCATGTACAATCGGTGGGCGTGATTGTGTATGTTCTTTAGTACTTATTTAAGAATTCTACACACATACGGTTTGTGGGTTTAACTTCCTTTCTTTGCCTTTTCTTTAACGTTTTGTTTAGAATGTTTTTTTCAGTTTTATCCCGGTGTGGGTTTGAATGTTTTCTTCCTTTTACTTTTTTTAAATATTAAAGTATACTTTTAGGAGCTTTAACTGATATTTGGTATTCGTTTCGTTCATTTATACTTTTTGCATTTTAAGTTTTAATGTGCGTTTTTCTCTCTTTGTTTAGATGAGTGTGTACCTATTCTTTATACTTATTTTGGCTTTGAATTTCTCTTGTTTTTCTATTTGCGTGCGTGTGTGTGGTATTTGGCTTTAAGGATCCTTTTGTTCATCTCCTGGTACGAATAAACTGACTGTATGGGTTTGTATGTGTCTTTGCTTAGTCAGTTTATCGCTTCTAATGTCACGTCTTTTCAGCTAGAATTTCGTTTCTTTGCTCTTTTTTTCTTTTGTCCTGTATTCCTTTTTTTTCTTTTAATTTTTTGCTTTTTATTCTCGACTACTTGTCTGCTTATCTTTTTGACTTTTAAGATTTGTAATGGATGTGATTGTGTTATTTTCTTATTTGTATTTGCAGGGATTACGCTACGTTTCTCTATACGTATGTATTTTAAAACCCTACAACGCCATATGTTTGGAAGGTATTATGCGTTTGTTCTGAAGTTTGTAACGCATAAAAATATTGGTATACTAATTGACTCAAGATTAATCTAAGCATGTCCTTTAGTGTGTCCCACTTTTGGGGCTCAAACATAATTTAAAAGCTATAGGGTAGAGTATTTTTGAGATTTTTTTCAGATTTTTCGAAAGAGGTTTAGAGGTCGCTCAAGTAGATTTTTTGCCTAAAATCAGGTCTGCCGGTCTTTTTTAAGTTTTCTTCATAACTTTGCCAAAAACCACGATTTTCTTCACTTTTAGGGAAAAAATTTAAAAGAAAAATGTCCAAGCTTTATTTTGGTGTACAAAGACTATAAGTTTTTGCAATGCATTTGCTCATTTATGGACCCTACATTAACATTTTGTAAATAACGCTTTATAACTTTTAAAACCTTTATGAAAATGAAACAAACCAACAATGCAGTTTGAAAGACCAATTTATTCTTAATAATTTAGAAATAAATATTTTTGAATTTGCTCTTATTGTTCCTAAGTTATACCGGTTTTCAGCTTTGTACCCAGTTTATGATATTACTCACACCCAACAAACAAATATAAAATCAAGCTTTTGCGTTTAATTTGCTTAAAAATCATTTATTGGGTTACATACGATGTAGCTCCATGCCCTGCAATAAATTCGAAAAACCGGTATCAGAAATTTTTTGCGACCCTCTAATGTTCATTTGTCCGTCTGGGTAACTATGACTCTATGGAAACCTTGTATACAAAGTACATTAAGCAATTTAAAAGATCAGGTTATTGAGTTTGGCATTTAAAGCTTCTGTAGACCAAGTGCGATAAAAATAATGAAACTGGTTCATAATTTCAATCAGTCCCCCATGCCGATATTCCAAGAAAAAAATCATCTATAAATGGATTATTGCAACCATAACACAGCCCGACAAAATTATGACCTCCATTTATGACCGTCTGTTAGTTTTTTAAAAAAAATTTTTCATCAAAATTTCTTATTTACAGTTATGGTAGTTGCCAAAAAAAACATTTTTTCCGTAAAAAAATTTTTTGTGTAATTGCTAGCTGATTAACGGGAATTTTATATGTACAATATTATTGAGAACGTTATTTTTTCTTGTTGCACTCCAATTGAATATCGGAAAAAAAATATTTGAATTAAAAGAATTTTGGGTAAAAAATTTTGTTACGGAAAAAATGTTTTTTTTGGCAACTACCATAACTGTAAATAAGAAATTTTGATGAAAAAATTTTTTGAAAAAACTAACAGACGGTCATAAATGGAGGTCATAAGTGGAGGGTATAAAAAAGCTATATCATGAAAACTAGAGCTGATAGAGACAAACTGATTACAGATTTGAATTCAGCGCACCAAAATTAACTAGAATCAGTTGATAAATTTAAAGAAGCAAATTGAGTGTTGGCCTGTGTAATCATGTTACCAAATTTTGTGGAGAGCGTTCCATATTTGAACATATCTCCCAAACGAATACGCATCCAACAAATAGTGTTTACTGTCATATTTATATCTGTGACATTTTGACAAAACATCTTAAGATAGCAAAAAAGTTGTTAAAAAAAACTCAGTGAAAAAATCATTTTTATTACAGTATAAAATAAACCAAAATTAAAGAAAACTTTCGTTTATAATACAAAATTTTAAAAACTTGAACAAAAATGATTTTTGAATGAAGATTCGTATGATAAACAACATTTTTTTCACCTTTTTAAATATGACTTAAGATGTCAAAATGCCGCAGATATTACGTAAGCCTACATGTTTGCATAAAGATACAATTTGGTACAAGAAAATTTTATAGTTTTTATGACGTTTGGGCCAGAATTGACCTTATGTAAGTCTCATGTAAATTCCCCTTCTTATTTACTTTAAAGCTAAGATCCCACTATCGGCTCAAATAGCGCAATCTGTGAAGATTTTTATCGTGCTATATCGGCGCACATTTAAAAACATTGCACAATTGATTCTTGGGTGGTCCGGTCCCATTATCGTCGCACATTGTGACAAGTTTTTTCGGTTCATATCGACCAAAACTCAATTGCGACAATAATCGGTACAATGCGGTCACACTAACGTGCAATTTAGGCAAATTAAATCATATATTTTAGTTTATTTGCTTGTTGGCAGACATAATTTTACTTTAGAAATTCGCAAAATCCTCCGTCTGAATATTTCATTATGTTTCTTAACAATTTTAAATAATATATTAATATAAAATAAAAAATTCATTTAATTTTATTCAAACTTACTGCACTTGTTCTTTTTTTTGTAATTGCTGTTTTGTAAATACTTACATGTTTACAAACCAGGGATGGCAACATCGATACAACTGCAATGTTTGGGTTAAAGCGAATTGTTTTCTTTCATTTAACAGTACAAATGTGCTATTTTAAGTTTTATTACATAAATAATAGATAAAACAAATGTAATTTTGATACAATTAAGCTCAAAAAAGTAAAATTTTAGTAGTGAGTTGGTGCAATTTAAAAATTTCGTTTTGTCATCCCTTGTATCGGCGCTGATTGGCGACTGTGATCGGCACACAAGTGGCCGATAAAAATCGGTACATATTAAACAATTTGATTGCTCCACATTGTGCAAAAGAGTGTTCACATTATCGGCGCATCAAGGCTAATTTTGATTGTCCACAGTCAGCACAATTTCGGCACAGATTGTCGCATATTAAAAAATTTTGACCGTTCACACTATCGGTGCATGAAATACGACAAAAATTGGTACATTGCGCCGATAGTGGGATCTTAGCTTAACACAAATAGATCTCATACAAATGATGGGCTTCAGCACAAAAATTCTTAAAAATAATTTTGCTCGTTGGTCCAAAATGAACAAAATGTTTTAATTATACGTCCCATTTAGGCTTTTAAACCAAAATATAATTTTTGTCATGTGGCTTAAAAATTTTTATTAAAAATTACATCTTACTTATACATCCCACAATATGCTCTCTTTTGAAAATCTCTCTGTCTGTCGACTTGTAAGTGGTGTAGGGTATCATATATTCGGACTGGTACGACTATACGTTTTTTCTTGTTTTTAAGTAAAATTGTAATAATTTTCTTTACGAAGGGGAAACTTAGATTTATTTAGATGTAAGTCAGTAACATTGTTATAATCGTAGCAAGGATAATGGCATATTTGGCTTTAAAATTAAAAGGTCATTCTATTTGAAGTAATAAGACAGTATTATTCAGTTTTATTTTAAAGAAACAAACGTTGGCCATAATTTTATAATAGAAAATTTAGTGATAATTGCCAGGTTGCTTTTAAGTTTAATCCCGATAGGTGGCGCTGTTGTCGTGATATTAAAATTTTTTTATTTATGGTACAATTTGGCTGAAATTCACAAAATATATTTATTAAACAAAAATAAGTATCCGGATAAAATTTTGACTAAATAGATAGCGCTGGGGTCAAATTATTAACAAAATTCTCAAGTATTTAATTTTTTATTTTTATTCAGAAAACCCCGAGCAGCGCCGGGACCAAACAGCTAGTATTTTTTTATAAATATTTATTAATGATTTTAAATTATCAAATAAATATTATCGATAAGTATAAATTGTAAATCTACTGTCAGCGTCAAAATAAAGTGTACAACTGGTTTTGCAATATAAAAAGTGTTATTTTAGTAAAAAAGAATTAAATTTTTTAGAAGTTTTTTATCATTTACAAAACTTTGGACAATGTTCTTGCAAATTAAAATTAAAAATTTGAAATACTTCAAAAACAACAAAATCAATACAATAAAAAAACTAATATACTCCGTTTTAAACGCGTCAAAAAAAAGTGTACAGTTTTACAATACTAAGAAAAGTGAAGTGGCTAATACTTTGATTGATTTCTTTTTGCTTTTAGGACGGCTTATAGTCTCTTTGGCATCAATTCCACCCATTTTAAAGTTAGATCAGTAGACAATTTTGGCTACCCTTTCTGCAGAATTTTATTCAGAGAGTGCTTGCTGCTAATGTTTTTTTTTTAATTTGTCTGTCCAAATGTTTTCAGATGTTTACTTGAGTTGATATCGAGCGACTATTGGGCTGATCCATCTGTTTTATGACGTTTTACAAAAGCTAACCCTATCACTCTTCACTTTAGATACTATATTTTTTTCGTTGAATTTCTTATTTCTACCTTTTATCACGTTTATTTTTTGTCCAACTTGCTTTTGTCACTTTTTGGAGCAACGTATTTTTCACAGATGACAGCAAGCTTGAAGTCTGATCAAAATTGGCAAAGTAGAAATTTAACTTTTTATAAATAACATA
Organism: Pollenia griseotomentosa; assembly: GCA_963931875.1. Lineage (NCBI taxonomy): Eukaryota > Metazoa > Arthropoda > Insecta > Diptera > Polleniidae > Pollenia > Pollenia griseotomentosa. The sequence continues at coordinate 187,699,174 of OZ007561.1, forward strand.
ACCCTTTTTATATTGGAAAACAAGCTGTACACTTTATTTTGACGCTCACAGTATATATAAATCGGTAACGGCAAAACAGTTAAGAACACTTTCCTCCTCTGTATGTCAACCGAAATATTTTAATAAAATCTGTTCAATAGTTTCGCAGTTGTTAGCGTTTAAATTTGCTACTAACACACACGAAGAACACATAAATACAAAATTTGTTTTATACAATTATCAAATAATAAAAAATAGGGTGGTCGATTATTCGACATTTTTAAAAATCGGTTTCCGAATATTTCAGCTATATAAATACGGGAAGCTAAATTTCTTTTTATACTTTTCCGTGCTGCATGTGATAATTTTTAAATTTTCTATAATATTGAACTTAGGAACGAACATAATAATATAGGTGCAAGGTCCTGAGTGAATGAAAAACTATAAGATGAAAAATTTTGATACTTTTTGTTTTTCATCTGGTACGTTTTAAATTTTTGCTTATATTCGACCTATAAAGGTAAAATTAAAAATGAATAAGAGCATGTAAGGGGAGATTTTTGGTACTTTTTCGCACTTTGATAAATTTTTGTTAATATTAGACATAGAAAAATAAAAATAAACATGCAATGTCCTGAGTGACAATCAATAAAGGAGATATTTTGATCCTTTTTTGTTTTTCAATTGAGTTTTTCTGATATTTTTTTATATTGAACTTATAAAATTAAATTAACCCACTTGAAGTAAAAATATGAACCGCCAAATCGATGCACTAAGATGAAAAATATGCTTGAAACATGTAAATTCATATACATATACTTAGATGTACTAAGTTTTTTTTTCATATGAACATAAAAATTTATGGTCGAATTTTGACCATTTGGCGAACACTAGTAAAAATAAATTGATAAATATAAGATTTTATAAAAATTTTATTGATAATTATAAACTTTCTTAGAAAATTAACGATATATAATTATTAATATAATTAAAATTTAAGTCCTATTTTCGATGTCTTCATCTTTTTTTTAAAAATTGCAGCTAAGGAAGCTGAAGGATTGAACATCTTCTAAAGATTTTTTAAGCGTAGTTTTTTTAAAAATCTAATAAAACACTAAAATTTGCATCATATATTCAAAATTGTTATTGGAATCGATAAATTGGTCTTTGCCATTTACTTTTTAAAAATAACTTTATGAAAATGTTGCACGCGGCTCCGGTTCAAATGGTCCATTCGTAAGGTCCGAGCATTTCGGCCTGTATTCCATGAATAACACGTCTTATTTTATACTTTAACGCTTCAATCGTGTTTGGCTTGTCCACATAGACCAACGACTTCACATAACCCCACAAGAAATATTCAAGAGGCGTCAAATCAAATGATCTTGGCGGCCGACTCACAGGGCCATTTCGAGAGATAAACTGCTCACCAAACTCATCCTTCAATATGTCAATTGTTGCACGAGCTGTGTGGCATGTGGCATCGTCTTGTCGTTGCTCGTTTGTGAGTTTCTCCATGATGAAATGGCAGAGTATACTGAACACTTTTCACTTTCCCAGATGTGGTTTGGACACAATTACTAACCAGTGCTGCCAGCCCGAAAAACTTAATTTGTAAAAAATCACCCTATATATGTGTATCATTAGGAAGGAGCGTGCTGGTGTTGTTTGTATTTAGTCTAATGACCTTTCCTTCTTTTGTGTTCATACGAAGTTTAATCTTATGTGAATTTTGATAAAGCTTTGAAGTTTGACATTTATTTGTTTCAAACTACGTGCGAGTAGGCATAGATCGTCGGCATAGTCCAAGTCAGTTAATTTCGTGAATGGAGCCAACTGCAGGACGTTAGAAGTACATTCGTTTGTCTTAAGTCAAACAAACACATATTTTGATTGGCTTAATTTAATTTTTTGTTCTCTTTCGTTTGGTATCAATAATTTAAGGATATAACGATACGCCTATTTGCCGATACGATACCGATATGTACAAATATTAAATTTAAATTAAAGGTTATATTAACAAAACTTAAAGTGATTAATTTTTTTATTATATATAATTACAGTGTAAAAGATTATTAATACTTAAATTTGATTTTAATAAGATTTTAAAAACAACAAAAAATCAGAAAAAAAGATTATTAATAGTCAAAATTAATATTAATAAGATTTTTGTTGTTTTAAAATAAAGTATTCCCAACTTTTGCGGAGATAGACTCTGCTTGAAGTACACTCAAAAGAAAAATCCATCCATCCGTACTCAAATCCAGGCTTGCCAGAAGAATTCAAACAAAAAGTGCTAAATTGATCTACAGTTAAAAACAAAAGTGCTAGTTTTTTAACATTGATTTTTATGAATATGTATAATAAAAACTTTACAATTGAATAAAAGCTTTTTTTAATGTTACAATATATTATATGTATTTTAAATAAAGTTGTTAAGACCATGGCAGAATAAGTAACGGGTCCGCCATCTAACGTTTTTTTTTTCAGCTAGTGCTTATTTCGTGAATGGTAACACTTAGCTCATGTGTGATTTGACAGATAATTAGTTTTATCCTTCCGCTAAACGAATATGGTTGTGTATACGCTTGAACAACGCTGGGAAATATTGCGACATTACTTTGAAAATCATGGTAATGTTGCAGAATGTGTGCGAAAATTGCGTACGGATTTTGAAAGAAGAGAAGCACCGTCAGCTCCGTATGTTCGTTATCTTGTGAAAAAAAGTGAAAGAAACTGGCATCTTCATCGATAAACCAAAGCGTGAAAAGCCAAAAACAGTGCATAAACCCGAGAATATTGCTGCTGTGGCAGAAAGTGTGCGTGAAGCGCCATCAACATCAATTCACCGTCGTTCTCAACAATTGAACATTTCGGAGGCATCATTGAGACGAATTTTGCATAAAGACCTTGGTATGACGCCATACAAAGTCCAATTGGTTCAGGAGTTGAAGCCAACTGACCATCCAATGCGTTTTCGCTTCGCTAAGTTGGCCTGCGATCGACTTACAGAAGATGCCGATTTTGCCAAAAAAAATCATCTTTTCAGATGAAGCTCATTTTGATCTTGGCGGGTATGTAAACAATCAAAATTGTCGCATTTGGGGCACAGAAAACCCGCACGCATACATTGAAAAGCCGATGCACCCAAAACGAGTCACTGTTTGGTGCGGATTTTGGTCCAGAGGCATAATTGGGCCATTTTTCTTCGAAAATGAGCAAGGAGTGGCCGTTACAGTCAATGGCGATCGTTATCGGACCATGTTGAACGAATTTTTGATCACAAAAATTGAAGAGGAGGATATTGGCAACATTTGGTTTCAACAGGGCGGCGCTACGTGCCACACAGCCGAAGCTACACTCGTTGTTTTGCCTGTTTTTGAAGATAGCATTATGAGCCGCAGAGCTGATGTCGTTTGGCCACCTCGGAACTGCGATTCGACACCGTTGGACTATTATTTGTCGAGTGCCGTCAAAGATAAGAGTTACGCCGACAAGCCGGAGACAATTGACGCTTTAGAGGACAGTATTTGTGAAGCCATTGGTAAAATACAGCTGCACACAATCGATAATGTGCTTAAAAATTGGACCGATCGTGTAGGCTACTGCATGGCCAGACGAGGCAGCCATTTAAATGAAATTATTTTCCATTATTAACCGGAAGGATTGTTCTTTCAAATAAAAAAAGAAATTTGAGAAAATATTCACTAGTTTTTTTATGGCATTTTCAAAAAAAAAAAAGTTATTTGGCGGACCCTTTACAAGGTGGGTTCATTAGGGAGAGTTGTCATTATTTACCCATGTAATGTAAAATAATTTTTTAATTTTTGACGCTTGTCTTAATTTGTTTCCTTGTTTGCTTTTGTTTGACGTTATATGGGTTTTCAAATTGAGAACAAAATTTCTAATGCCATGGTAGAATATGTACAAGGTATAGTCGTTAGAAATTTTGATCTCAATTTCAAAACCCATATAACGTCAAACAAAAGAAAATATGGAAAAAATTAAAACAAGCGTCAGAAATCCAATAAATTATTTTGACATAACATGGGTAAATAGTGAAAACTCTTCCTAATGAACATAGGTACCTGGTACTTATTATACTATGGCTTAAACTAAATTCCAATCATGTCATTTTCATCACCATCATACACCAACTCATTTTGGTCCTTTTCAGATGAATCGATTTATTTTACAATATTATCCGATATGTTTAAAGTGGGGCAACAAATGTTGTCTAATTTTGAACCTTCTCTTATGCGTATAACTTAACATAACAGTTCTGGGCGCAAATTATGGCAGTCGTGATCGAATACTTTTTCGATTCGAAAGCAATTTATTTTAGTTTTAACAACACTGAAGAAATAATTACGATTCGTTCAGTATTAACTGAAATAACATTGCTTTCGAATCTAAAAAGTATTCAATCACGACTGCCATAATTTGCCTCCTGTTTTCATTCTAGGTCTCAGTTTACTCAAAGCGAGTTGACTAGAAGGTGTGGTCAAATCAACATATGGTGTTTTTTTTTTTTGGTGGTCTACTTGTCAAAGTTTGTATACAAACTAGTTTTTTATGTAAACAAACCTTTTTTTACCAGCAATATTTTTGACAATTCGACCACAGAAGCAGTGTTGCTGTAGAGTTGACCTCACCTTCTACTCAATTCGCCTTGAGTTTACTTGTTATTAAGTCCAATAAAAAATTTTAATTTATTTGTTCATAAAAATAAAAGTAACTGCATTTGTTTCCTCTTTGTACACTACAAAGATGCAAAAAACAGTATGCGCCAAAGTTGCAAAAAAGGTAGCATGTGTATATGTTTCTTGATACACTTAAAGAATTGATACTTTACTTGAATCGATTGTGTGATTTTTTAAGTAGTTTTGGGATCTAAAAAAAATGCTTAATAATTATAAAAATGTGCTAAACCAGCACTTAGCACTTTTTTTGAAATTCTTAGTGCTAAATCAAAAAAATGTGCTAAATCTAGCATTAAAAGTTCTCAACTGGCAAGCCTGCTCAAGTCAATCCGAAGCGGTATTAATAGTAATAGAGTACGGATTTTCTTGAATCAAGTACTGAAAGATTGAATCAAGTACGGATTTTCAATCGCAAAGTACTTAAATTATCCATATTCAACCCCGATTTCGTACTTGAAATAATCCGAAAATGAGATTGATTTAAATAAAACTAAGATTGAATCAATCTCAAAATGCGCTTGATTCAAGTATTATAATATTGATTTCATCCCGAATTCGTGCTTGAAAAAACCAAATAAGAAATTAGAAAGAAAAAATTATTATGATCGCTTAACTTACCCGTATAACACCTTACAAAATGATAAAAAAACAACAACATCATGCCCGATATGGTTTTTACTTTAGAAATCTTATGTACATATTTAACAAAAAATATAAACTAAATGAGAGTTCAAATTTACTTTTTAACCCTTCGTGGTACACATGAGTCTCGCCAGATCTTTTTCAATGTGTATAGAAAATCAAAACATGCGTAAGCCGGGGGGTTAAACGCAACAAAAAGTATAATCTTTTTTTTACTTGATTTAAGAATTTTATACTTATTTCAAGAAATTCCGGGATTGCTTTTCGAAAGTAATCCCATTTAGGATTGTTTTCAGTACGTTTTAGTGTTATTCGTACTTGAATTTTTGAGAACGACTCGTACTTAAAGTAATCATAAAAAACTGGATTTATCCCGAGAGTTTTTTTAAGAAAAATTATCTATTTCTTAAACATTTATAAACAATTTATCGATAACTAAAAATTTTTAATTAAGTTTTTAAAGATTACTATAAATTATGCCATAAAACCAAACGATAACTATTTATGTGCAACGTTAAATTTTAATGATTAATTCTTAGCCTTTCACTTTTGAGCTATCGAACTTTTTATAAAAAAAAAATATCGTTAAATTTTAAACTTTAATTTTGAAAAAAAAAAAAAAATTTTTTTGTAGAAAATTTATCGAAAACTATAAACTTTCATAAAAAATGTTATTTTTTTAACTGTTTAATAAAAGTGTTTATTTATCCCAATTTTCACTTTTTAATCTAACGATTTTTTTTGCAAATAATTTTTTGCATTTAATTTTCTTAGTGGTTAAAAACTTACCAATTTTTTAGTTCAAATACATTTCCCAACAACAAAAGTATTAAAGGGTTTTCTTTTTTATTACAACATACTTTGACTAAACTTAACAATAAAGTAAAATTCATAAATATGTAAGTGAAACAAATACAGAAATGGGCAAATGAAAAAATGCACACAACATGCACAAATACCTTGAGGTGAATATCAACAGTTTTTGTTAATTCAAAACCAAATAAATAAATACATATGTGAATGTGTATGTTAAATAAGAAATTCCATAGGATGATAAAGTTTGTGAGGAAAAAAAAGTTTAAATTTCAAAAAAAGAGAAAAATCTAAAAAAAGCTGTAATACAAGCAGTGTGACCCTTTTAGCATTTTCACTGCTAAATTTAGCATTATTTATTTTGATTAAGCAGCAAATTTTTCAAATTGCATTTAGCATAATTTTCAGCATTTTTCTAATATTTTATTAGCATTCTTTAGCATTTTTAAATCTTATACATTTTATATATTGCTATTTCACAATAAAACTTAACATTTCTGTCAATCTCTATTATTGTATTTTGTCATTTATACGTTCACACAGAAAAAAATACCAATGTAAAATTAACATGGCAAAATGTTGATTGAGAATCATAGTAAATCTCTGCAGAAGTATGCCCTTTATTTAAATTTATCATTATGTCATATAATTTTCAATGAAAATTATTAAAATAACCTTAAATCACGTTTATTTAAATTATTCACTGTTAAAAGAACATTGTTCAATATTGAATCCGTAAAACCCTGTTTTATATTAAAATAAAAAGCTTATCTTGTTAAATTAACATGCATACATACTTAAGTATGTACATTTTTTATTTTCACGTTTTAAATATGTTAGAAAAAGAAGATAATTCCCGTATTCTTTTAATTAAAATTATTTAGTTAAATAGTACATCAAGTTTTCAAAGTAGAATGATGACGAAAACCATATCGGGCCATTCTGCTGATGCTTCTGTAAACAAAGGAGAATACAAAATAAGTGAAACATGTGTTATAGGGGTAAGTGTTTTGAATTATTCCTAAATAAATGCTTCTTCACACTGTTACATTACACTCAAACCAATTTGATTCTACATGAAATTCACGTTGTTTGAACTTGAAACAACTTTCATTCAACGTGATTCGGATTGTTATTTCAATATAAATAACATTTTGCTCTAACTTTACTGCAATGTTAAATTTACATGAATTATAGTTATTTTAAAACAAAAAAATGTTGTTCGCAAGTTATTGGAAAATCGGGTTGAATTGACATGAAAAACGTATGAAGCAAAATCACCACCGAAAAATATTAAATCAACCTTGTTTTTTACGTTTTTAACTTTTCTGTGTGTTTATACAAATGTATAATAATAGCAACCATGTAAACACCAAAAAATAAATTAAAGAAGAAGTGGTAGATTTTACTACAGAAGAAATAACGGTTTTGTTACAGCAATAGCAAAAGCTGAATGCATACGAATGGATGAACCAAAGTTCAACTATTGAATTCTGGATAGGTGTTTATGAGTACAGAAACGCTTTAAAAGAAAATGCTTTCACCGAGTCAGCTTCTTTTGTTATGAAGTTTTTGGTTTCGCCATTTAGTAACGCGGAAGTTAAAAGAATTTTTAGCGGTATGAACCTTATAAAAACCAAGATTATTGATTTACGTTAGATGTGGACTAAAAAGGCTGAATAAATGTTGCAGAGATTTTATGATTACTGTTGATCTTATAAAAATGTGTAATGAAAACAGATCATATTCTAATGGTATTTTGACCAACACTTTGGCAGTTAAGGAAAACTATTCATATAATGATTTGTTAAATGTGTAATTAAATTTACTAAAAATGCTGTTGAATAGACTGTTATGTTTTCAATGACAATAATTTTTGTTTTTACTTATATTTTGTTTTTAGTAATATACATATTTGTATGTATATCGTTACCTAAAACGCAAAAAGTTTTATCTAAAATTTTGAAATTTTACTGGAGAAGCAAAAAACTGTTGAAATGATAAATTTATTAATCGCCTTAAACTGTTAATAATTTATTTTTCTCCTACTTTTCTTGTAGAACCTACCAGTTGTTTTGACGGTTGATAATGTTGCAAATTGTAGGATAGGGCTGGGCTGTAAGCGTTTATCACGTTATATTTTGTAGATAGGGGCTTTTGTTTTTTTGGTTAAAAAATAGCTAACTTTTGTCAAACTATTCCAAAATATTTGTGAACATTTGTGTTGATGCAATACATAAGAATCAATGAAAAAGTCAATTTTTAATTTTTGGTAAGTTAGGGAAATTGAATTTTATAATAAATTTTTTTAGATATTTTATGTACCATAAATTTTCATATTAATTCGAATGTGTATTCTAAGTCAAATTACCATTTATAAAGCTTTCATACTTAAATAGTCTTATTCCTTCAATATTTTTTAGGAATGTTTTCTATGCACTATCAGAATTACTTTATGTACCTATTTAAATATAAAATACATAAATTTACATGTATGTAAATATGTATTTAATTAACTTTCTATGTACCTACATTTGTATATAAATTTTTTTTATATAAACTTCGATTTATTTAAAAGAAATATAATATTTTCAGGTAAATTAATATATAATTCATTCATTATAATGGCACAGTTATTTAAGAAAATTAAGCATTTAAAATTTTTTTTTTTAAGCATTTTTAGCATTGTTTTAAGCCCCAATTTTTTTTTTAGTTGTGGTCACACTGAAAACAAGAGTTAAGTATTATTATGATGTTTTATAAAAAAAAAAAAAAATTGATTATGTGAGTGTACGTGAGTGAGAGAGAAAATGAGATAGAGCAAACGAATTTGAAATATCTCCATTTTTTATGTAAATCCCAACGTGTGTTTATATGTTTTTTTGTGGATAACTGTAAACTTTGATAACAAATAAAATGTGGTTAGAGCTACATACAAACCAAAGTATACAGAACAATAAGTAAAAATTACATATGGGGGATTTCATGTCAAGTCAGCCAATTTTTAAATCGATGTCTTCCGATTCGGATGAAATTTGTAACAAGGTTAGTCCTATTGGATAGTAGTTTAGACACAACTTTTCAACAAGATCGATGAAACATGTAAATTCAACCCAGGTTCGAGCCCCAGCTCAGACAAGAAAATTATCAAAAAATTTGAATAAAATTTTGAATGTAAATTTCTTTCCTTCAGTAAAAATAATTTAATGAAAATTAAATTTGATGAACTCAGGCCTAACTAAAAATATCAAAACTAACAGTTCAACTAAATCACAATTGTTCTTAGAAAATAGCTATGGCACGAGCTCTAATAAAAATGTCGACAAAAGTGGACAAAAAACATAATAAACAAATGTATTCAGGTTTTCAAGACAAAGTCTTGACAGAAAGAATACGAAAAAAACAGAGGAAAGGAAGCAACATGTAATTTAAAATTGAAAATGATAATTACAGCAAATTTGGAACCACCAGTACCACTGGTTAAATATTGATGTTTGACTGTTGGCTGGCAGTGGTGCAGAGGTTAGATCTCAAAGAATTCGGATGAAAGAATGTGGTGATTCTTGAAACATGTAAATTCAACCCAGGTTCGAGCCCCAGCTCAGCCAAGAAAATTATTAAAAAATTTGAATAAAATTCCATGTTGTAAAATTCCTTCCTTCAGTAAAAATAATTTTATGAAAATTAAATTTGATGAACTCAAGCCTAACTAAAAATATCAATAAAAAAAAAAAAAATTTTTTCGAAAGATTAATCAAATAGCTATCGAAGCTACTTGGAACCAATTTTGCTAACACCAAGAGGTTACAAGTTACATGGATGAGAAAGAACACCTGTATGACCAAAATGTCAAACTTTGACTCCCTCTTACTCAGAAACTTTTTACCGATCTTGTTGAAAATTGTGTCTAAACTACTTACTATCCAATAGGACTAACCTTGTTACAAATTTCATCCAAATCGGAAGACATCGATTTAAAAATTGGGTCACTTGACATGAAAAATCCCCCATATACAAATGCATATACATAGACACACATGTACATTCAATTTCACACAATTTGAATGTCAAACTGCCATACACGCAAGTGTTTATTTACAAGAATGTACATATATACGAGGTCAGCGAGAAAAACAATTTCAAAAAGTGCGGAAATAAGACTTGGTACATTTCGGAACCCTTACTTACTATCTATGCTGTTTCAAGATTTGAACCGATTAAAAAGATATACTCTGTCCAAAGCGACTTTAGGATAAGCATAAAATTCTAAAACAAGGAATCTGCATTGCAGATTCTAAGTTCCTGGAGTATCTCCTGTGGTCTCGGTGTTAATCCACTAAAAATGGAACTGATATTTTTTACCAGGAAATATAAGGTTAATAACCAGGGCGGTGGAGTCGTCAAAAAATAGTTCTTACTCCGACTTCGACTACAACTGCTGAAACTTTTCAAGTTCGACTGCGACTCCAACTTAGACTCCTATTCAAATTTTGATGCTAAATGTATATGAGACTGGACCTTATTTGACTTTAAACTCCTTTTTTTAATGCAATAATGGTTAAATATAACAAGAAAATTATTCTGTAAAAATTTCAAATCGATATTTTAATTCAAACATGTGTCATCATAAGGAGGACGAGGAGCAAAAAAAAAGGGTATTGTCATTATAATGTAGGGCTAAGGTCGATCAGTCTTTTTTGCAGGGAATCGAATCTAGTGAATACTGGCTTGACTCTGGTCATTGGCTCATGGTATCACAAATGGACCGCTGTAAAGACCCAAGTGATCGGCTGACCCGTTAACCTAACCTTAAACAAAATCTCAGTAAACTTTGAAAAACTCCTAAAAGGTTAAAACTTTCGAAGAAGTTTAACCTTAAGCATTTACTGCATTATTTGACTAAAATTTCCTATTATACTTTTCCAAATTTCTGTCATTTACAATAATGATTTACACTCACTATCACTTAATTCCTTATAGTCACTCACTCACATGCTTTGTATTTTCAACAATTCATACTTTCACTTAATTCCTTATAGTCACTCACTCATATGCTTTGTATTTTCAACAATTCATACTTGATTCAAATCCTAGCTTTGCGGTTGAATTTACACGTTTTTCCATATTTATAGAACAAAAAAAAAAAAAAGAGTTTAGGGGAATTTGTTGTAACATGTCCAACATATTTTTGTAGCAACAACAACTACAGAACGCTGCAATAAAAGTGTAGAACTTAAAACAATGTTTTCTATGTAGAGTTGTAGCACAAGTGAAAGATAAATGTACAGTTGGTTATATAAAGGAAACGGAAGTTGATATTCATTCCTCACATGTAATTCAATTCAAAATAACAATAACAACTGTGTTTTTGTACATATAAATGTGCAAACACACATGGATAAATGGTTTTTTACCCTGCGGATATTGTGTGTCATATGCAAGTGGATAGTAATAAATTTAATAATCTGCTTAATAATTAGCAAGGAAATATGCTGAAAAGTATAATAATATGATTCTATACTCTTTATCAAATCTTTAAGTAAGGAGTACAGTAACTTATTAACTACATATATTATTTTGTATATAGCCAGAAATAAAATTGGTATGCACTTATTTTTCTAACTAGCATTAAACTGTTTTATAATTAACTTTGGATTTACTCTTCAGAACTGCAGGGCAAATTTAGATTTTCTGTTTCATTTGTTCTAAATTTGCCAATAACATTTTAATGCTATAACATGTTCGTAATGCAATAACTAACGGGAAATGGAAAAATATATTATCACGGATTAATTTTAGACATTTTTGGGTTTGATATATAAAGCGAAAATATCGTTACCAAAAAAGGACTTTGATACAAAAAATTTGATACAAACTTAAATCGATAACGGTTAATATAACATAAAAAATAAAAATTGTTTCCAAAATAAAAATAATTGTTTAAAGTGATCCTCCATATTTTTGGTGTTGTTAACAGTGTTGCCGGATCGTAAAAATGTTTGGAGCTAAGTTGTCTTCAAAAAAAAGATCGCTAAAAAATGGTAAAAAAAAATAATAAAGGTGCTAAAACATAAAGCTTAAATTTAAAACTTCATACTTTTTTTAAATGAATAATTTCTTACAAATCGGTTATTTATGCCCTTTCTGCTTCTATTGTCTTACTAATTTTTATTTCCTTTGAATGAAACAAAATTTCTAAAACTTTAAAAAATTAATTAGTCTATTTTCTTCGACCTCTTAATTTTATTTCTTCTTTAGCTTGCTTTAAAAAATTATTTATTTAATAAAAAAAGTTTTAAAAACATTACAAAAATATAAGTTCTGGTTCACTTATGTACATGTAACGCAAACGTTTCCACGGTGCCAATTTAATTCAGTTTCTCTGCAACAACTAAAGCATAAAATAACATCGTCACCTAAAACGCAAAAGGCCCTATCTAACATTTTGAAAAAAAAAAAACATTTAAAATGATAAATTAATAAATCGCTTTAATTTGTTTATAATTTATTTTTCATTCAAAATCTACCAGTAGTTTTAATAATTGGCAATGTTTTATATTATGCAAACTGTTAGTTAGGCCTTTTAGCGTTTACTATATAATCTTTTGTAGGTAGGGCCTTTTGTATTTTGTCAATAAACTCGCTAATGTTGGTCGAAAGATTCCAACATTTTTTGTGGATATTTGTGTTAATGCAATACATCAGATTTAATGAAAAAGTGGATTCTAAATTTTTTTTTAGTTAGGGCCTTTTGCGATTTAGGTGACGATATATACGTACACTATTTTGTGTTCGTTTATTTTAAGTGTCAAATTCAATATGAAAAAATATGCGTACACATATGGCTGTATGTTTGCATTACTTTGTAAAGGGCAAAATAAACCACACAAATGGCTTCGCAAACACACACTTTGCTTCCGTTTTGTGTTCACCAATAAACAACACAAACATATATTTTTCATTTCTGTTTTGTTTTCAATAAATGTAGGCTTTTTCCGTCGCTATTTGCTTAAAACGGAGGAGAAATATAAAATAAAGGAAAAGAATTTGGAGTAAAGAGTGGCTTGAACAATGAGCTCTTTTGTGGCAAACAATGCGGCTTAAAAAAAATTAGAATTTACCACTGAAAATGGTTTTAATGCTCCTCCTTCACATCTTCACTCTGCAAAGTTTTCGCTGAAATGATTATTTTTAGCACTTGACACCACAACAAGTTTAACAAATATCGAACATGTCTGCCATATATTAAAAATTTTTTAATATTTCTACAAACATGCATCAAATGTTTGTAGAAACAGCAAAAAACCCAATAAACAATTAAAAAATATACGTAAAATTTTTACATGTTTGCCAATCAATTTGTGTAGTTTATTTTGCCCTTAACATACTTTTCTTCTTCTGCCTCCTCTATATTGAAGGGATTCACAAGGGACCGCATTGGTCTCCGCGTTGGAAACATTTTTTTTTTTGAAAATTGGGTAAATTATTTTATAAAAAAAAAACTAGATAATGCTTAATTAATAATTGGAAATGGCTTAATTTGCTAAAAGAAATTCTAAGTGCTAAATCGGAAAAATGCTAAATTAAGCTAATAAAATGCTGAGTGTAAATGAAAGAAACACTAATTAATATTTATTATACGTTCCCACTTGATGTTAATAGAAATTTTGAAAGCAAAAAAAGGTTCAGATAGTCATCGTCTAGACTTGCAATATTTGTTGCAAAAATTCTTCAGTTTTAAAAGTTGGGAGAAGATTGGGGAGGGGTACACAGTTTTGTGCACTCTGCAATTCTTTGTAATCTTCACAATTTTTAACTTGAAGTTGGCTGAAGGTGTATATACTTTTTTTTTTATATAAAACTAGCTTAACCCGGTGTGCTTCGCTACCCCCATCGTTATAAAATAAAATATAATAAGTAATAAGTAATATTGGAAAACTAAAAGTATTTACAATATGTATTAAAAAAAATTTATAAATTAAATTATTAATTAATTATTGCAATGCTTTAGGATATACAATGTTTTTAGTTTTTCCACCTGGAGCATAAACATATAAATCAGTGGGTTTTCCAACACGCGAGCATTCAACATAAAGTTGTCCATGCGAGAAACATGGATTTGCTAAATTCAATCCGCAAACTTGCATAGATTGACCTTGGGCTTTGTAATATGGGAGGTATTGCTCCCACTGCGCCTACCCGCTTTATTTTTATTTTTAAAAGTGTAGTATACCATTAGAGTGACTTCTACAAAGTTTGAACATTCTCACTATAACAGTTCTTAAGATATGCGATATTAAACAATGGCGTCCTATGGGGGTACCACTTCCCCCGCTGCTATTTTATTTGAATTTTGGGGCTCAGAAGATCCTACTACCAAAAGTTCAACAAAATGCTTGCAGCGGCTCTTAAAATATGCGATATTTAATATTGGCATCCACGAAAAAATATGGCACCGCCCCTTTGTCCAATACACCTTTTTACCACTGTTTTAATTAAACGTATTTCTATTCATGCCAACAACATATATACCAAATATTATCGCCGTAGGTCAAAAAATGTCATAGATAACACGATTTTAAATTTTGGGTTGTATGGGCTTGGCATCGCCTCTTTGCCCAGTCACAATTTTATATAGCCTAATGTCTCTTCCAGGGTCACAGATACATGCTGTGAAAATTTCAAGGCCATCGGTCAAGCGGTTTGGCCTCCTATAAGGCACAAATATATATATATATACAAATATACATACATTCACTTTTATATATATAGATACAAAAAGGAGAAGAGGAAAGACAAGATGAAAATACAAAAATTGCAAAACTATTATTTTATATTAGAAATCAATTTTAAATTGTTTTGTTTTTAAAATAGTTGGTGTTTTAAGTGCTGGTTCATATTCTTCAAGTTTTAGTCGTCAAATCTTGAGTTTTTAGGAGAGAGAGGAAAGAAATGTAATTCTCTTTTCTCTGCCCTAAATATTGAAGAGTGTGAATCAGCACTTAAAATACCAACGATTTTGAAAACAAAACGATTTAAAATCGATAAAGTCGTTTTCAGTAACTTTAAAATTGATTTAATATGCGTATCGGTATCAGAATCGGTTTCGCCGATATATCTTTTTGAGTATCAGTATCGAATTGGCAAAAAGCCGTATCGTTACATCTCTAATAATTATATATCAGCCCAGGAACAATTTCACTCAACATGTAAACTGTTGTTTATTAATTGGCTGTTTCTGTGTTTTTATTTGCTTTGTTATTTTTTTATTATTTCATGCATTCTTTAAACAAAAACATAAAATCACGAAAAATTCTGCACATTTTTGAGCGTTTTCAAAACAAAAAGGACATTTCTAACATATTTAAAATTTAAATTTATTAGTCACCTCATGGGCCAAAACATAAAATACAGATATACACACGTGTGTGTGATTTGAATTTAGATTGTATGTATACAATTTTCTTCATACAAGAACAACATTCACATGAATTTACTTGTATTTACTATACAGTGGGTTGCAAGTTTACTCGATATATTAGACCCGAGTTTCTTATTGCTCTTAACTTTATGTTATTTAGTTTTGAGAAATATTTATAATGGAAAATTAAAAAAAAAATTAAAACCAATAATTTTTGGAAATTTGTTTTATATTAACAAGTAAAAAATATTGTAGATGGAAAGGTCTATCCTATTACAGGAGCTGAACGGGTTACTAACATGGTTTTTTTTAGGATTTTTCAACATAAATGTCTACATATTTATACTTTCTATAGGCTAAACTGCACTGTAGACTAGACTGAAGTATTTATTTTACTGTTTTATGAACTACAGACTAGACTTTACTATAGACTGAAATATTCTCCGGACTATATATTGAACTATATAGACTCGACTATAGACTGAAATACAGACTAAACTATAGATGAGACTATAAATTTTACAATAGACAGGGCTGCCAGATTTGTCTATTTATCGCCTTTTTAACGATTTTTTGTTCCGAAATTAGCAAAGTGTCGATTTGCTGATTTTTTTATAAAAAATTTTTTTCGGTCTCCAAAGTCTGAATAGAAACATTAAATTTTCTGACAATTTCGTTTTTTAATCTTGGAATGTTTAACAGCCGTACCCTAACAAGAGCGGAAGGCGGAAGGCTAAGCTTTTACGCTGATATGCCATACCAAAGCAAGAGCGTCAACGTTGTGTCACGAACAGTAGTGATTAGTGCTGGGAAACTATCGATAGTACTATCAATACTATCGATAGTCTTAAACTATCGAAAATATCGATAGGAAAAATATCAATATCGATATTATTATTATTTAAAATACAGTTATGAAGACATTTACAGCAGCTATGCACACACAGTTTTTTGCCGCAAGTTTTTACTTGCTATTATTAATTTGCGCAGAATTACAGCAATGAATACAAACAACAAGAATGGCAGGTGGTTTGGATTGCTTAGCTGTGCTTTTTTTACTACTAACTTAAGTCCTTTATGCCGAAATTTTTATATGTTTACATACGGACTGAAATTTAAGATAGTTTTATGATGTTTTAAAAAAAATAAAAAAAAAAAAAGCATAGAATAAAACAATGAATGACCATTACAGGAAAAGTCCGCTAGATTGATTAACTTTTGGGTTGAGAATCAAATTAAATTAAAACATTATCTAAAATTGCAATAAAATACCTTATAGCCCCTGTTACTTTGGTTCCTTCAGAAAGGTGCTTATTAGCATCACAATTTTTAAAAACTGTCATCTAAAATAACGTGCGTACATATATGTATGTATACACACGTCTCATACGTTCAATAAAGTGATAAAAACAACGAACTGTAGCCTGATAAAAAACTAGTTAAAGTTTTCCTACTTAAGTACAAACATTCAGTCGATAGTAATATCGATATATCGTTAGTGAAATCTGAACTATCGATAAATATCGATAGTAGAAAATGTCGATAGTATCCCAGCACTAGTAGTGATAGCTTTTTTGTTTAATAAAACCCACAAATTATAAATATAAATAGAGATGAAAACGCTAGACTGACCAAAAATAGCTAAATTGCCATTGTAAAATTAACAATAGCGGCAAACTTCACTATTAAACGAGCTGTTAAAATCGGTTTTTACTATTGCAAAGCGTTGAGGCCTCTCTTTTCAAAAACTATAAAACGCGTGCGCTTTTGTTTAGGTAAGGCTGTAATATGCAAGTCTTAAGATTATAATCAAAGATTTTCTTGTTGTTTTGTACTTGTTTTTGTACTGTGAAAATAATTATTTTCAGAGTACAAAAACAACAATGTTACACATTGTTTATATTTCGTCATACCATCATCGAATATATACGGCGAAAATTTCACGATTTGTAAGAGAATATCTACATGAGTCTCATACGATTCTTGACATGAAAGTCTCGTTACATTATCTTTACCCACGTCTTAAACGATTTCCACAACGATTTAAGAAGCGTCTTTCGCTGTGCTATGGAAGAATCTCACTCGTGTTACAGTTTTTCCTGTGTGAGGAATCTACTACGATTGAAAAATGTGGTCACCGAAGATCAAAGACGCTCTTCATGAGACTCCCAGTAGCTCTTACACGATTGAAAATGCTAGCTGGGTATGAAGTTATTATGTTTTTCAAGGTATATTTACACAAGGTAAACTCGTTGGCCCATATGTTTGTCAGCTGTTTACCCCTAGTTGGAACCCCAACGTCAAATTGCGTGTATATGAGCCAAAATTTGTACATGTGTGCGTTAAATTGTTTTTGTTTTATATGAAAACAATTTTGACAACTCGGTTCCTTTTTTAGAGCAGCATGTCTACACTCCCAAATGAGTCTACCTTGTGTAAATATACCTTGATGTTTTTGTTTGAATATTTTTTTTTTTTTATAAAAATCGAAAAAAAATTGTGTAAAAAAAACTAAATTTTAAGTTGTCCGGTTTTTTTGACGATTTTTCGAAACGATAAAGACGATTTTTTTATTTTTTTATCAGGAAACTGACGACTTCCTCACAAATTTATAGCCCTGAATATAGACTAGATTATAAACGGGATATAGACTAAACTGTTACCCGGACTTTAGACTTGTCTTTAAACTAGACTACAAACCTGACTGACAACGATGTGCACATGAGGGGCCCGCTCAATGTGAATATTAATCCCTCGGATATCGGAACTAATAATTTCAGAAAATGTTTTCGGTTTTAATATGACTTAAAGTTTTAACGTTATAAATTTCTATTTATTAATAACTTTTGCTTCTTTATACTAGGCTTTTTATAGGCTTAACTAAACTGTAGACTAGACTGAATTAAAGACTAGACTAAAGTATTGAGTATACTATTTTATGGTCATCAGACTGGACTCTAGACTACAGACTGAACTATTTTCCGGACTATATATCGGATTTGATTGAATTATATAGAATGGACTGGACAGGTAATATAAAACAAAATAGGTTTCCCTACTGTCCTTAACACATACTCAACAAACACTTTCGTATTTTATTGCATTTATACACACATTTGCACTTGACACCATTATATACAATTAGAAGTGCTTGTTGTTTTTATTGTTATTGTTGGCAAATGTATAGTATATATAAGTCAGTACGTGTGAGCGACAGGAAGTGAGAGAAAGAGAGACCGCTTGCAAGTCTTTAAACAAAAGTATCAGTTTAATATTGCATACACTAAATGTGGTCGTTTATTTTGTATTCACATGCAAAACAATTATATTTATACTCGTCCAAGTGTATTTATATTTATGTATGTATGTATGTATGGATGTATGTATGTAGTTGCATATTTTGCATTGTATCCACGAGTTAAATTGTTGTACGTATATGTTTGCATTGTTACATTATTCATTCATCTCTCCTGCTAAATGTTCATACAAATAAATTTTCATTTTGTATGGTCAATGTAATAAATACATCAATCAATCAACAAAATAAATGTAGAACAGATCTTTTGAGAATACACCATATGGATATTTGGTCATAATGAAGACAATTTTGTGTAGTTACAAAATCATATCGTCGGCCTTATTGCCTGAATATTTTGTGTGCTAAATTGTTTTTTTGAAAAGAAAACGAAGACTTTGTTTGTGAAAATTTGTCTTTTTCGACATTATAAAATTAATACTACCATCATAAGTACCGGTCTCACAGTAAACAGTTTCTCTTACGATCTTGGCGGTTACATTTTTTAATAATTTCAAAAAAAAAAATTTCGTCAATTTGTTATCGCACCTTTGTTTCTAATGACTTTCATAAATTGTCGATGTTCCTTCCGTCAGAGAGTGCTTGTATTGTTTAAGAAGTTCCTGTCTTTAGACGTTGTACTCTTAGAGATATCTAAAGCTTGTCGAAGGCTTTAAGCTGCCAGATTTTCGAGTTTGCGGTTGACAAGATTCTTATCTGCTACAACGTCAGCCAGTAGTCCTTCGAACTTTATAGGTCCTAGATTGATTATTGCAGATGCTGCTTATGGTCGTTGGACTGTAATTTTTGCTTTTTTAGTGGTGTTTACAGATAGGTCAAGTTGCTTTAGACACCAACCAATAAACAAATTAAAATCTTCTTCAATGCCGTAAAGGAAGAGCACGATATATTTAAGTTTAACGACGGATATTTTCCCGAACCACTCGACTCAAATTTTTCTATTTATATTCTTTTTTCAGCTTGTGTTTCAACAACAATTTTGTCAAAATAAATAAAACACTGCTGAAAAAGAAACTCGAACATAAAAATCCAGTATTTCTCTCTTACAAACCTCAACTGTTTCCAGATAATTTTTTCTCAAGAACATCTTGTCTTTCAATTTTTCCTAAGTGATCTGAAGACATTAAAATTTTTTATATTGCAGTACATATGCAAAACAATCGATTGATGTCTGATAAGCAGTTAACTTTTCGCAAATAGCTGAAGCGGAAGTGTAAATAGAGTAACGCAGCATTGCCGAGCACAAGCAAAAAAACAGGGTTTAAAAAGCTGCAGTCAAAATCAAAAAATTGCTTTTTCTTCCACTTTCTGATTTTTCATTGGACAAAAATAAACCGTTGACTTTACTTCTGATTCATTAAATGAAAACAGTCGCAGTGAAGGCAAAAGCAAAAAACAAAAAGTTGATCGCAACAACGAACATCGGCAGTCGACATGTTCGGAAGTGTTTGGTTTGACCGACTTAAACTTTTAATAAATCCCGAAGTTAACGAAGATGGGATGTTGTGTTTTTGTTTTTTTTTTTATTTTGCAGTTCGAAGTGCGTTTTTCTATTATGTCTGTAATCACTTGTTGGAAGAAAAAAAAGAAACGGTTGTTTGATTTATGTATGTTTGTATGTATAAGTATGTATTTTGTTTTACTGCTATTTTTGTACATACCAAAAATTCTTTTGTTAGTGAAATTAGATAGACATTATTAAAATTCAGAGAACTTTTAAAATACAAACCTAAAAAACCAAATAAATAACAAACATATGTATGAAAACGATAATGTAATTTAAAGTTTTATTTAATTTCAAAAAATTAAAAAGATTGTTAAGCATTAAAATAAATACATTCATACAAATAAAAACATACTCACAATTCTGGACTTTAAAATGATATTACATATAAGTAAAGACTGTTGTAAAGATTAAAAAATATAATGAAAACATGTTTTGGTAATAAAATAAAAAATACTAATATTGTTCATCTTCTTCTTGGAAAAGTGGCATATTTTCTATAGCAGCATCGAGGTAATTTGGATTCAGCTTTACTAGCAATAAGTTTTCATGCAAAATAAAAAAAAAAGAAAAAAAAAAACAAAAACAAAAACACAACATCCCATCTTCGTTAACTTCGGGATTTATTAAAAGTTTAAGTCGGTCAAACCAAACACTTCCGAACATGTCGACTGCCGATGTTCGTTGTTGCGAACAACTTTCCGTTTTTTGTTTTTGCCTTCACTGCGACTGTTTTCATTTAATGGATCAGAAGTAAAGTCAACGGTTTATTTTTGTACAATGACAAATGAAGATGTCGAAGTTACAGCACATTCTTATGACTTTTACCAAGAATAATAAAAACAAGATTACGCATTGCGCATGTTTACAAAATTTAACTGTTAAATATGACGTCACAACAGCGAATTAAACACATGTTTGTTTGCTTGTGTTTTTATATTTTAGCTGTACTTATACGCTAATGTGACGTAGATGCGCAGAAAATTTCATTTTTTAAAAGCTGAATGCGCTATCTTGCTTTCTTTGTATCATGGACTTTTACTATCTCAACTGCAGCTTTTTAAACGCTGCAAAAAAATACGATACGACCAGTGTTGCCAAACAAATTTTGGCTAATTTTAAATTAAAAGTCCCCAACAATAACCATCTTAAATCCCAAATTTGTCCAACATTTTTCGAAAAGGCAGATACGACAAGTGTTGCCAAACAAATTTTGGCTTATTTTAAATTAAAAGTCCCTAGCAATCACAATTTGTAATTCTGTAGTTATAAGATATCAATCATAACAAATGAAACCGGTTTTATTTTTTTATAATTTTTTGAGATAATTAAGTAATTTTATTCAAAATAATTGGACTTTTAATTATATCTTATTGCAAAAGCGTTTAAATGAGAGGAGGCAAAATACAAACATTAGATTCGTTTGCCAAAAATAACTCTAGAATTCAAACATTCTCTTCCTGAAGTCTTAAACAATAAGCCAACGAGCAAGAACATATGTAAAAACTAAAAACCTTACCACAGGTTTCTTATGAAATAAGTATGAAAATTAGTAAAATAGACATTTATTTGCCATCTTAAAGAGTAGAATCAGTCATAAAACCAAAATTCAAATAACGGTTCAAAATCTTTTTAAATAATTTTTCACATTTTTCTCGATATAAAATTCTTAAAACGAACATTGGAATGCCACAACAAATTGTAAAATACCGATATTTTGGCAATAAACCTCCTCAAAAAATCCCTTCATCTGGCAACACTGGTAACGACATCAGTGACAGACAACCTTAACTAGATTACAACACATTTGAACAAAAAGAAGAAGAACAAGGAAACGCAACGTGAAAACAAATAATAAGAACAACTTAAACGTCTCAGAACCGTATTTAAGAAAGCAAGATTACAAGGGTAAAAGTAATTGTAAATGTAACAGTGTGTGAGTAATGTTAAAGTATATAAATGTATGAATGTCATCCTCGTTGTTGTTGTTGTTGTTGTTCATATCTCCACAAAACAGATGTCAGTTAATGTATTGAGTGTAAATGAAAGCTTTATTGTAGAATACATATTTGTAGGAAATAAAGTGTGTTAGTGTGTGTGTATGCTCTTTTCTTGACTAACAAGAGTATTCGAGTAAAAGGATGTTGGTTGTTAGATATTGTTGCTGTTGTTATTGCTGATTTTTTTTTCATATACATATACATATTTACTTCTCTTAACCATAATGCAGCAAATGCCACTTTCGGTTAAAAACTGCTTAAAACGCGTGCCATATTATTTTATTGTTGTCAGTTTTATTTGTTTGTTGTTGCTGTTGTTTTCGTTTTAATGTTTTTCTATTATGCCATATTCGCATTGGTATATAAAAAGTATGTATGTACACATTACTACACATGCACAGACCTTTTAAAAACCATATGAATGAGTGAATTTGTGTTGCATGTTTATAGGGGCTTGTGTTTAGTTGTCTAACAAAATCTGTAGCTGCCACCATGTGTTGATGGGTTTTCTGTTGTTGCGTATTTATGTTTGCATACGTGTTGTTTTTGTTTGGAGTAGTTTATGTAGAACACATTACGTTACTCAGTGATGTTGTAGCCATAATACTGAAATACATGTGTACATATGTACGAGCAGACGAGAAGAGTTTAAAAAGTCCTTTTCGTAACAAAAAAATAAACACACATGGTTTTTTTGTGTTCAATTTCTTTTGCAACAATTCATTAAGCATTTGGAACGTATCGCGGCAATGCTTTGCACAATGTTATGTTTCAAGTTACACTGAAAGAATTATTACTAAATCACCTGAAAATATGGCTTGAACCCAGAAAATTTTGCATGATTTCGTCCAAGCCTTAATATATATGTGTGGCTTGGTTTAAGCAAAAAATGATTTAAGAAAATTTTGCTAAGTACGAACGAAATAAGTTAAAATCAAGAAATTATTATGGATTTTCTTGTTTTAAAAAACGAAATTGATTACTTTAGAAAATAAACTTCTTTCTCTGTATCCAAAATAAATGGCTTTACAAAATCTTTGGTGAAATAAATAAATATTGCTCGACCTTAGTGTCCCGTTTACTGGACCATTTCGAAAATAAGACTAATAATTTTATCGCTTTATAAAGAGATGTTGGGTCAGGTTAAAAAAAATTACCGAGTTCACCCCATTTTAATAACAAATAAATCTTTTAAAAATGTTGAAACAAAACTGCAATCCGCAGTCCCTCTCCGTTGTCGTGTCCAAACTTCTTGTCGTCGTGGTGGACATTTGTATGGCTGTTAGGTAAAGTAATGAGCTGACTAAGTTCAGTTTTACGCAAATTAAAATAAAATCTATTAAAAAATGTGCCAAAAATGAAATAAATCGGCTATTAAACAAAACAAAAAAGATAAACATGCATACATACCGTAAGCTCATTATTGTTTTGGCGCATAAACAAAAAAAGACATTGTGGAGAAAAGCGAAAATCAAGGTTTACATGAAGTTTTCTGAAAATAAGCCCGATAGAATTATTTTTCTATTTTCACTACTGCTTCTGGCATATGTTTTAAAGAATAATGTAATTTTTGCGAACGTTTATAAACAAACTAAAAAGTTTTGTGCTCCAGACATCACTTTTCTAAAAAAAGTAGTTAAAACTTGTTTTTCTTACGGCATGGAAAAAAATAAGAGTGAAATTTATTTTGTACGTTTTTGTATGAGGAAGTTGCAGCATTCGCCAAACAGTGGCGTGTAGAGCAATACTTAATAAACATTAAAGTAATTGATATGGAGCAAAATGAATGCATAATATCTTAGAAACCATAAAAAATTGCGTTAAACGGGTTTTGGATTTAGAAAGGGGATATTCAAAAAAATATACCCCATACCTTAATCAATAAAATGGTGGGTAGGTCAAACCAATAATTTAAGTAAAAATTAAAAAAAATAATTATTAGTTTTTTACGGCATACAAACAAAAATTAAAACCAGCAATAAAAAAATCCAAAAAAAGGAATAAAAATTGGACTTATTAATGAAAAAAATCCCAAACCTTAACAAACAAAAATCGCTAATTATAAAACAATACAACTACTTCTCAGATAGACCTCGTTTAAATTTAAAACACATACATACTTAAAACCATCAACAGCGGCTGTTAGTTTGCGTTTGTTGTTTTTTTTTTATTCCTCTTGTTGCATGATTGTTGTTGCCAATAGTAATGCGTCAATATGTGGCCTTAAATGTTGTTCCACCACTAACATACAAATACACTCAGACAAAATGGATTTTACAGTTGTTGTTTACGGTCGTTCGCTCAGTCATTTATTCATTATTTTTGTCGATTTGCTCTTCCATTAACCCAGTTTTATGTTAAATTGTGTATTTTGGTTATTTTCTATGGGTGCAAGTGTGGATGTGTATGTATGTATGTATGTGGGTTGGTTTGTTTGTTTGTATGTGTATTATAGAATTTGCTTGTATGTATGTATTTAACAATTAAAAAAAAAAAAAAATGTTATACATCAAAATTTGACGTTTCGTATAAATTCTACCAAATGATACTGGATAACTGAAGTTTGTGGAAAGAAACAGCTATTAAGGATTTGCCAAAGAGCAGAGAATTTTAGCGATTTTGGCTTTGTGAACTTTTAAAATTCAAATTTAATTGTTTAAGGAAACTGTGTAGATATTTGTTTTATTTCCAAAACTGTTTTTGTTGCAAAATGTGTTAAAAGAAAAATAATGACATGACAAACCATGTCATAAGCTTTTAATTAATGCAAAAAATTGATTATTAGTTTAAATATTAATTTTTTATTAATAAAAAAAATAAATTTTTTACCTTAAGGGCTTAAATTAAGCTTGTTGAAGGAAGTCTTAAATTATATTTTAATAATTTTATAATGTTGTTTTCATGTTTTCCTTTATATATAAATTCAGCTTAATAGCAAATACTGTTTTATACAATAAGTTATATAGTTTATATTCAGCATGCTGAATATGCTTATAAATATTCAACCTAAAAATCTATTTTCCAAAAAGACCTGTCAAACTTAAGAATTTTAGCAGGTTTTAATTTAAATTCAGCTGGTTAAACACAGACTTAATTATTTAAATTATTTTTACAATTATAAAAGTAGTTTTTGGGAATACAAAATTTTTAATTAATAAGATTTTGTTTGTCATGCTTACAATTTCATAGATTTAAACTTAAATTCAACTAGTTGAATATGTTATTAACAAATGGTTCTTTTTATGATTTATTTCAAAAATTATATTTAGTATCCCAATAAAAAATGGAGCTTCCAACAAAGCAGGTTTGTAAGGGAGAAACATAATAGTTTTGCTTACCATTGCGCTTACGGAAGACATGAATTTTATATGGCGAGTTCCCACTTTGAAGCAATACATTTTTGACACATAAAGCGCATTATTCAGAGCATAAAAAAATTGTTAGATGTAACGATCAGCTTTGCACACTGAATGTTTTGATACAGTTATTTTTAAGTATTCTCCCTTATACCGTGTTCAGATTACCTTTTTTTATTAAGTCAATATTCGGTTTATTGACATAATTATCTATCTGTTCACATGTGATATGCATATACATACACAATTTAGCTAACTTAATTTATATTACTACTACCAAGGCCCATCTATTAGGTCTGCTTACTTGTACAAAAACAAAAAACGATTCTTTTTAGTTGTCAAAAATTTACTACCACATATACAAAGCAAAAGGAAAAAACGTGTATGTGTGGCATACCACAAACGTATACATGCACATGTTGACAACTAAAAAGAACATAAACAATGAACATCAGGCTTCTTGCGCAGACCTTTTCAATGGGCCTTGACTACTACATACAACATTTAACGTAAACAAAAATGTACATGTATAAGAAAATGTAAACAAGTTTTGACATCTTTAAGGAATAAACATCTGGCTTTAGCGACGACCTAATGGATGGGCATTTGTTTTGTTGCAATTTCAGTTGCCAAATGTCAAAACCCTGTTAAGTAAGTTGTGATATGCTCAATAAACACGCATTTTAATTTTACTCAATATTTATAACAATTTCGTATTAATTGAGCAATAACTAAATTGCAATTTTATATGGATAATTGAGCTCAATATTGACATTTATTGCGTAAAACTCAATTAAGGTGCATATCTGAACACGGTATTACAAACCTGCTTCGTAGTAATGGAATGCCGTGGTACTGGAAATGTTATTTTTGAGAGTTGTTGAGAGCTCTTTCACTTACTTTACTGCATTTCTGTATGTCTTAAAGCGTAGCGCATAATTGTGCGCTTATTTGCTTAAATGTACCATTTGTGCTTTAATCCGTGATTATATTTTTTGTTAAATAACTTTTAATATTTTAGCTATTCAGCTTTCTGAATATGCTTATAATTACAGCTGCATATAGAAAATATTTTTAAATTTAAAGGATGAAGATGAAAAATAAAGTGGGTGTTGGTTGTACATTTTACCCAGCTAGGAGCATCCTACGCGCTGCAGGGGCCAAATTTAAGAATTTTATTTAACCACCATATTTGTATGGTTGAAATTCCTTAATTTAACCCCTGCAACTCCTAGACGGGTTAAATGTATGACCCACCCCACTTTATTTTTAATCTTTATCATTTGTTTCTAACATACCTACCCGCTATCTCCATTTCTTATCTCCCATACAAAATTGTCAATACAGACTAGAAATATGTTGCAGAACAAGTCCCATAACTGCCCAGGAGTCGCCCCTACGGGGATAAAATGTATGACCAACCTCAATTAGTTTTTTGTCCTTGAAATTTACTCAAAGCATACTTTCCCTCAGATTTTAATCACCGCCACCGAAAAAATCCCATAGAAATACTTCCTTGGCAAAATTATAATGAATTTTCTAATTAAATTTCGAAAAGTTTCTGCTGGAATTTTCGAATTACTTCCTTAGCAAAAAACTAATAGTTTCTTGCGAGCTTTAATTTTCTGACATTAGGGTCGTACATAAGGGTTGTACGAACAGAGATCTGGTTGATAGATACTAAAACGAGATACGTGGACCCTTATTCTCGAGACAAAAACATTGATATATCATACCTCAAGATCGGACTGTAAATGCCTAAGATATAACGAAAAATGTAAAAAGGCGACCCCTAAGTTCGGCAAAAAAAAATTCGAAATCTCCCTGCAAAAATACTTTATATTTTTTGAGGTACGGTCTAATGTACAAATTTGTTCCCACACCATAATACTGGAGAGCATATTTTGCTTCTGTGCTGATGTTTGCAATACCTTTAAATGAACTCAGAATCACATGGAACTTTTAATTTAAACTTAACCTCATAACACTTAAAACTTAACCTTAAAACACAATTTTGTTCTGGCGGGTCCATGATTGTCCGTGGGTCCCAAATAAGGTTCACTCTTGAACATATCGAGCCCTTAGCGCGAAAATAACGTTAGCGCCAAAAATCAAATTTTACAGGAGAGAGTTTTTTTATATTATTTCATATAAATTTTGTATGAAATTTGTCGCTTACGATAAAATTGTTCTTGCTATAAAAACGTAACGGTACCTTACGTGACCATGATATTTTAGGAGATGATGCAAGTGTTGCCAATAAAGTCATTTATTAAAAAAAACCAAAATTGAAAATTATGTCGCTTACGTTATTTTCGCGCTTAGGGCTCGATATATTTTTAACAACTGTAGTTTAAGGCATAATGCCTACGGCCTAAACGACTAATTTTCTTACTTGTTTTCATTAGATTGGGTAACATAAAATAAAAATTCTTTTAAACATTTTAAAATATTATCAAAATAATTTTTGGGAATACAAAATTTTAATTTAAAGATTTTGCTATTCGTGCTTAATTCCCAGTTTTTATTCTTGATAGGAAAAGCTTATCCCATCAACAATTAATTTCAAGTGTTTTTATCAAGAATAAAAACTGGGAATTAAGCACGAATAACAAAATCTTTTAAATTAAAATTTTGTATTCCCAAAAATTATTTTGATAATATTTTAAAATGTTTAAAAGATTTTTTTTTTATTTTTAACTGATATTTTAAATAGTATAGTAAGTAGCCTAGTGACAATACAGTAAAAAATTAAATAATCTTTGTTGCAGTCTTTGTTAGGAAGTAAGGCCTAACTAAGAAAGGTCAAAGGTCATACAAAAAGTCCATCTTTTTCAAACTCTTTGTATTTATTCAAGAGTTAATTTGTATTTCTTTCTTTCTACTTAGCACACAAAAAAAAAACTCCTTTAAACTCATAATCACTTAAAGCAAACATAGTGAAATTTTATTATATGTACTCGGGACTCTGCTTAGTTGTATTTGTATGGTTTCAGTGCGTATACGTAGATTTTCAATACAGATTTAAGTGTATCCTGTGGTTATTTAAATCCTGTTGTTGTATAAACGCACATGCGAAAAAGGCGAATTTTATTGTGTTGTATGCATGCGGGTTTTCTATGAATATTTTATTATATTATTTTACAACTAAAACTACAAATATTAAATATTTGTCCTTTTTAAAAAAGGTGACTAACTTGTATGCAAATATTATACTTAACAAACACTCTAATACACTTAAAGGCATATATTAACATATATGGCATATATGTTTTAGCCTTGGGCTCAAAAAAGCTTACAGGGTACTTGTACCTGATGATTTATTTAAAATTTTTTCACGCACACATACACATGTTTCATTTCTCAACAACCTGCCAAACAGTCAGTCAAATTTACACATTTACACAGTGTTGCCATTTTTGGAATTTTTGCAACTAATTTTGCATATAAAATTTTTTTATTTAGCTGAAAAAGTTTTCTTTTTGCATTTAGCAAATTAATTTTAAAAAATTAATTTAAATATAAAAAATTAATGTAATTCAAATTTGATTTTTCACTGTAAGTTAGTTAAATTCATATTTATTGTATTAATAAAGGTTGATGTTTTTATTTTATGTTAATAGACAAATCCGCTGAAGAAGTGAACATAAAAAATGAAATAAAAAACTTGCATTTTTATTTACATAAGCGGAGTTAGGCCTCACTAGCTAAATATATATAAATATATACATACTTATAACCTGTGCCCATGTTCTTTTTTTCGTTATAGAAAAATTATTTCGCCAGCCGTTTGCTTAGCAGCTTTTTTTTAGCCACAGATTAAGGTGAACAATTTTTAAAGATCTGGTCACACTGCATTTACATATACATAGTACATTAAAAAAGTTTAAATATGCAGATTTACTTATAACATGTATGTAGGCACAAAAAAGCAACAACAAAAAACTGAAATGTTCATAAACTGACTTAAAAAAGAGTTTCATTTCGTTTGACAGAGAAGAAAAAAAAGGTACAAACGCAAACTGGAAAAAATATTTCTGTAAGTAGAGGAAATCACAACCATATTTCAAGTGTTCAAAAGCTCAACATAAAGACCATTAGTATACAAAAAGTCAATATCACCACATAGTAAGAGTACTTGTAGTTGTGTTTTAAAACATTCCTGTGATCATCGGCATCGGCATCATCATCATCATCATCACCTTCTCAGTTACAAGTAGAGGAAAGAAAAAAAAATTTGGGTCATAGTTGAAAATTTCGAAAAAAAGATATTTCATCTATTTTTAAATATTGTCCTCTTAGTTCTGCTGACAATGACACATATGAATTGAAGGAATAGTTTTTTTTTTTAAATATGAAAACGTAACGAGTTTGAAGGAATTCATTGTTGCTGTGACATAAGTGTGTATGTATGTCAAGAAATCGATGATAGTTTTGGTCAAGGTCAGGGATAAAACAATGATAATTATTAGGAACAGGCCTAAATTATGTAAGAATATTTTGTATAGTGGAATTCTAAGAAATAGGATAATGTCTGTTTAAGATACATTTAAATGCATTTTTTAATGTTATTAAGATTTTAAAGATTTAAATGGAATAGAAAAGCAAGCTTAAAAAGATTTAAGATTTGGAACTCTGGCAATGCAGTCGCAGCCTCTAACTGCTGTTTCACACTCTTCAAGTTTTAGCCTTCAAGTCTTGAGTTTTTAGGTAAGAGAGGAGATGGCATTCTCTTTTCGCTTTCCTACTAAAAGCTCAAGACTTGGCGGCTAAAACTTAAAAATTACTTTTTTGCTATTTTTTTTCAATGTGCAATAACCTTTTGAATAAAAGCTTAAGTTTACTTCCTGTAACGGTATCTTATGTGACCATGACATTTTAGGAGATGATGCAAGTATTGCCAATAGAGTCATTTATTAAAAAAACGAAAATTAAAAATGATGTCGCTTACGTTATTTTCGCGGTTAGGGCTCGATATAATAGGCTATATTTTGGCGAATGAGCAAAATTTCCTTGCAGTAGTGAATTTTAAGTAAAACCTATACGGAATATTATAGTTCACATAATTTTTTAAATACAAAGAAGATTTAAACTCGTAAAAAATTAGTCCTAAAATCATAAAGAATTTTGACATATTTGGAATTTATAAAGGAAAGATAGTGAAATATTGTATATTTTTGTGCCGCTTTTTATGAAACCGGAGAAAAATATACCCTACAGTCATACGAATACAAAACAGTGCAAAAATTGACATTCACTTGGGGTCAAAATGACTCCAAACTTGTTTAGTTTTGAAAAATCCACACCTTCCCGATATGTGATCAGCCTAATTTTTTGCAAGACACAATTTTTTGATGGGAAGAATAGTTTTAGGAGGGGTTACGGTACAATTTTTCAAATATGAAAAATAAGGCGCGCCCTAATGAGCATACATAGTTATATATATTTAACGACTTTTTGTTATTTTAATACAATGAAAAAAGTGTGTGTATTCGAAGTTGTACGTAGTGTTGACTTAACTGCCTTTTGTTTAAGTGCACTTTTGACTTAACTGCACAAAATCAAAAATTTTTGTAATTTTTGTTTAAAATCCCATACAAACTCCTTTTTCAAGTGCACTTTATATACCTGTACATTTAAGATAAATGCACAAAATTTTTGGCGTTTCAAAATTATTTTCATACAAAAAATTCAAGCTAGCTGCACTTTGACTTAACTGCCCAAAATACATATATTTTGTAATTATTCTTTAAAATCCTTGCTAACGTGAATTTTGTTTTTCGTATTTTTGGGCAACTTTAAAATATTTTCATATAAAACACTAAAGTTAGCTGCACACATAAAAAATGTGGTGGCAACTTTTTCATATAAATATTTAATTCTATAAAATTTTAATAAAATATCAATTTATTAATAAAAACGATTTTTATTCTTCTTTTAAACAATTTACTTTAGCTGCACTTTTATGCAGGTAACCACAATTGTGTAATAATGCAGCTAAATGCATTTAAGATAAGGGCACTTTTGATTTATCTGCACAAAAAATCGTGCAAAGAAGTTTGTGCAGCTAAGTCAAAATTACTGTAAAAAATTTTTTAGAAAAAAGGAAAAGTGCTATATTCGGCTTTGCCGAATCTTTGATACCCTCCACCCTGAGTAGGAATTTTTCAGAATTGGGCTTTAACTAAATTCTATAAACCCATATTAATATACATTAACTGACCTCACAGTTTTATAATTCGTTGCGGATTTAGGCGTATAAAAGTATATTTTCAAAGTCTTCATTTAATTTAGCATTATGATTTCTAGTGTTAATAAACTATGACAGACCAAATTTTACTACAATATCATTATTCGGTAACGGTTTTAGGCGAACTTAAGAGTTTTCCGAGAGTGGATTTTATATGGGGCCTATTATGGATTGATCTTCGCGAAATTCGACAGTTTGATTTCTATTAAAAAAGTTTCACATGCAATGAGAAATAAGTATACCCTCATTAGCCACAAGTGGTGGATGGTATAAAATGCTTGATGTTACATGTATTTACATACTTTTTTACCAATAAACATCTATATGTAAATATTAGTTTCAAAATAATATTAAACTTTCTATAATTTTAATGTTCACTTGAATTATTTAATAAAAATAACTATTAAATATCAATTATTTTCTTTAATTTTTTGTATTCGAAAATTTGAACGATTCACAAATGGAAAACCGGCAGTTGTAATAAGTTCGCGTTACCGCGAGTGCATTGTAGTTTTAAAGAACTTTGTGGCCCAACAGTGGTATACCTTATTTTCTACTTGTGGCAATACTGCTTCACATCCACGTTCTCGTCAGTATGTACAGAATTTCTATCTCCGAAACTGCAAACAAGTGGTATTTATCCCATTTTCGTCCTTAAAACGCTCGCTTAAACTTTTATTTCATTTTTAATGAGTCTCCTTTAATATGACTTGATTAATTCGAGTAAAACCAGAAACTCCCAAAACTATGATGCAATAGTCTAAAGTAAAATAAATATAAATTTCCTTTAATAGAACTTAAGAATTTATATTAAATGCAATTTTAATGAATGTAATCCATATAATAAAAAAACTTCTTCAAGCGAAAGTCTTAATTTCCTTCTCAAGAAAACTTGTTAAACTTTTGTTTATAAACAAAAAAAAAAAAAAACCCCTCCACTTCTTAGGAAGCCACCATGGAATATAGAACAAATAAAACAAACCAAAACCGAACTAAATTCAACCAAATGACAATGACTGTTTTGTCGCTAAACAAAAGGATCTTATTTTGCTTTGGGTTTTATTATTTTATTTTGGTTAAATTGAAAAGAATCTTTGTTTTTGTGTTGCTGCTGCTGCTGCTCCTCCTGTTGCTGTTAGTTTGGACGAAGGAAGCTGGGAGAAAACAATGATACAAAACTAGAAAAAGAATTTCTGGATTAACAATATGAATAACGTATACTTGAATAAAAACAGTAACCTAATTAACTGAAAGTGTAAAAATAATACAGGATAGGGAATGTGGCGACCAAAAACAATAAGACAACAAAAAAAAAACTTTCTATTGTTCTTAATAAAGTTAATGAAACTTAATTTTTGTATGTTGGATGGTTCTGCTAATGTTGGCATACAGTGTTGCCAATTTACGCATTTATTGCTAAAGCGCACAATTGATTCCCCCTTCCCCTGGTATTGTTAAGCTTTGGAAGAAGATGAGTGTGGCATTGTTAGTGGTGTTACATTTTGTTAAGCCAGGAAACGACTTCATTGAAGAAAACAAATCTGACATATTAAATATTCGATGCCTAAGTCTTTTGCATAAAATTATCTATGCTGGCGAGCCGACGTATCTATTTGAACGTGTTACTTTTACGCAGTCAAGAAGAAATAACAATCTGATCCCGATAAGATTCAAGAATTTAGTACATATCTGAATGGCAGTTTTTCGTTCACAGTATTTGTCTTTGGAACACACTACCAGCAACTGTTCAATTTACTAGTAATGCAACGCAGTTTAGGAAATGTATTTTTAATTTTTATTCCCGTACTTGAAAATTTGTAATCTTTTGTATTTAAAAACGATTTTGAATGTCTTTATGTTAAAATTGTTTCATCAATGCCCATTAAAAATTGCCTTAATGTATTAATGTATTAATTTTTTTTATTTTAATTTTTATTGTTAAAATCTTTTTTGTGTGACACATAAGAAATTGCTACGAATTGTTTATGCTGTACTATAATTATAAGACTTTAAGTCGGAATACCAATAAATAAATAAATAAGTAAATAAAATAAATAAATTTATTTTTGTATTTTTAATTATTTCAAAATTTTTTTTTTAGAAAATTAGAAAATAGCGTCTCATCTGCAATTCTTTTGTTAAAAAAAGCTGGTTTTATCACTTTTTATATCAATATTGTTGACCTTTTGGTAATCAGATCTTGTTAAACCAGTTGTTGCTGAAAATATAGTAATTTTTTGTCGCGTCGAGTTGGCAACACACTTCGCAAAAGTCTGGGAAATTAAAAAAGTTTTTAAGGAATTTGAGTGTTTAGTCATGTAGAAATAAATAAAAATTTGTTTGATACTTGTTTCAGTGGATACAAATGGTTAAAGGCTGCTACCTTAACAGTCAAAAAATTAATCAGTCAATCACAATTTTGGGGTTACCAAACAACTTTGTGGTTGACTGTTGACTGACGAAAATTAGCGGGCACAACATTAAACAAGCGAAAATTTGAGCCAATTTGTCATCCATGTTCGATCGTGTGCACTAAGTATATATGTATATCCTGGGTCCTTATAAGTAGCGAAGTTAATTTAACGAAGTCCGTCTGTCTGTCTGTCTGTCCGTTAAAATGAGTTTTCTTGGTTGTTATATATAAGTATGTCACATATAGTCCGGAATTGTTTGCTATTGAAATTCAGCCTGATCGGTCCACAATTGGCTGAGACAGAAATGTAAAAAATTTGTGAGGAACCCATCCTAGAGAGGACTTTTCGGAGTTCATGAAACCCTGAAAAAACTAGGAAAAAATTTGCTCTGCCAAAAGAGTCTCTATGTGGTGTTCCTAATTCAGCAACTGTTTTACAAATTTTAGATACCTCCGTCTCCTACACAAGAGCTAAAGTGCACGACTCAGATGACCTCTGAGAAGGTGACGTAATGTTAAGGCCATTTGTAAATAAATAAATAAAAAATAATTACATGGCTTTACATGATATGTGACTCTACTTCTTAAATGACATTTTAATTAACATGAAAAAAACTATTAGCCCAGTTTATTTTCATCCTTTAGTAATAAAAAAGAAAACTGACCTATATATGAAAGTAATTCTCTAATTTATTTTTAAGCTTATTGTACAATATACAAAAAAAAAACATAATATTTTAAAAGATTAAGTTCCTTATTGTTAAACGTTTCCATTATTGTCGTCTTCTTTAAGACTTTTATCATTTACCTATCCCACCATCTATAAACTATTATAATTACCCGTATTTTAACTTCATTATTTGTTTTCAATATTTTCATTTTAAATTACCTTAAATTGATACAGTGCCAAAAGCAATTTCAATGCATCAACGTCACGTTATTAAAACAACAACACCAATAACGGCAACAACTCTTTCCAAGAAGATAAAGATATACTTGTTTATTAAGTACATACTCTGACAGCACACACAAAATACTTATACAAATACAACAATGATGTCCTTACCCTAAAAAAGAAAAATCCTTTCTTTTCACATTTTCTTGGCTGTTGTTTACAGCTCCTTGAAAAAAAAAGAAACATGCATTTCATGATGAAGATGATGAGAATGCATTGAAAGAAGGAATAATACTTGTTTGAGTTAAAGTATTATATTGACTTCCACATGCTATTCCTTCCATTCATTATTACTAGGAAAATGTCCTGATATTTTTATAACTCTCCCCTTTCTCTTTTTGCCTGTCTCCCTCATCTTATTTCTCTCCACGTTGTAATGGAGTGTTTCCTTATTGTTGTAATGAAAGTGACTTTTAAGATGAGTTTCGTTACTTTATATTTATTTTATACGTTCATTGTTTACTTAAATTTATATCCTATATATAAAATATCAGTCAGGTTCTATATTTCATCCTTTAGTCCTTAACAGATATTTTTATTTGATTTATTTTAAAGAACAAGAAAAAGGGGAAAGAAGAAAGAAATACTTAAAAAACGTTGTATTATAAAAACATGAAAATTAAATTTTCAGCTCGAAAAAAACTTCTCACTTGTATCTTTAAATAGTGTTAAAAGGAGGAAAAAGAAACGCAAATATTGATTGTGAATTTCACAATCGAAAAGAATGGGTTAAAAATATGGGATTTAAAGAATAGGATTTTTGTAGAGTTTAAAGTTTCTAGGAGAGATGAGTTTACTTGACATCAATTATTATCAGGTAACTATTCAAAATTTGTTCATTGTGTTGAAAGAATACTTGTGCTGTTTACACTGAGAATTCAATTAAGGAAATCGAAATTTATTGATTTTTAATAAATAGAGAATAACAAGCAAGGGTTATTTTTTTACGCTCAGAAAATAAAAAATAAAATAGGCAATTTTTTTTTGGAAATGGATCACTTGAACTTAACGGCCCATTATGAAGACTACCTTAAATTTTCCTTCTACGATAGGATCTAAACAAAAGGTACCAAGAAGGTACTTGCCCCGAACGATGAGCTTAAAAAGGTTTTTAAGTTTTTTTAAAGAGCACTTAATACTTGTTTTTTCTAGACCTTTTAAAATCCTGAAAAAGATGGAAACAATTTAAAATTTCTCTGAAAGTAAAAAAAACGAAAAAATTTTATAATATACTAGCTGACCCGGCAAACGCTGTTTTGCCATATAACTTATTTTTAGTGAATATTTTGGTTTTAATTAAAAAATAGCGAAACCGCCAAGAAAATTGGCTGATTATTTAAGACGATATAGGGAGGGGGAGCTTTTATCCCTCTATTTCAGCCCTGTTCCATATTTTCTTTCAGATGTTAGTGTCTGCATGTCAAATTTTAAGAAAACCGGTTGGTTAGTTAATAATATATAGGGAGGGGGAGCTTTTACCCCTATTGCCCTATTTGACGCCCTTTTCCCTATTTCCTTTGAGGTGTTACAGTGTCTTCGTGCAACATTTTAAGAAACCCGGTTGGTTAGTTAAGAAGATATAGGGAGGGGTGCTTTTACCCCTCTTGCCCTCTTGCCCTATTCCATATTTCTTTTCTAATGTTACAGTGTCTGCATGCCAAATTAAAAGAAAGCCGGCTGATTATTTAAGAAGATATATGGAGGGGGAGCTTTTACCTCTTTTGCCCTATTTAACTAACGGCAAATTGTAATAATGGCCCTAAAAATTTTTTATCCTAAGATTTTAAGTTTTGTTGATTTTATTTAAACAAATCGATATCGATATAATACAGATATAATCCCCCTCGACTCGATCACGACTGACCGAGAATAAAAAATTATCAATAAATTTTAGTTAATTTCATCTTGTAAAATTTCTTTCTTCATTAAAAAAAAATATTTGGAGAAATTGTAATTTGATGTACTTTAGTCTGATTTAAATATAAAAATTACAAACCATGAACAATAGTTTAATAAAATAACCACAATACTATTTAAAAAAAAAAAAAAAATATTCTAAATAGGTAATGAAAAAGGATTAATCAAACTGAATAGATTCTTCTCATCATGCTCTAGTTTCAAAATCCCTTTTATAGTTTCTCAATTTTTACCAATTATTCAAGTATCAAATGTCCATATTCGTTGCACTTGCCGATCAAGAAAAAAACATTTGGTAAAAATTTAAGAAAATTTATGACTTTTCATGTTGTTCAGACTCTGATTTAAAAAAAAAATATTATTATCAAATGCCTTTTTTAACAACTTTCCAACTGTTTAGATGTTCATTTTAACAGACTCTGATTTCGTAAAATATTTACAAATTTAATTTTCAGTTTACACATGTAGAATTTTCTGAAGACTACATGATGTTTCAAAAGATGTTTTTCTATTTCTGTTCATGCATTTGACATTTAAAGTAAAGATTTCATAAAATGTTTAGACAAAATATAACAACTTTTCAAAACTAGTGTACAGAACAAACTTTGCATACTTTGCAAAAAGGTGGTGTGTATTGTATATGTATATTAGACCGGGTCGACCTCCATACAAAAAAAAAAAGTTGTGCCAGTCACCCCCTAGAATGAAAGATATGTCAATGAAGTTTCTAAAACAGAAAAAAATTTTTTTTTGCCACGCCCCAAAATACAGCACTTTTGGTTTTTTGTATGTAGCGCTGCCATTTAAAGTCCGATCTTATCATATCGCATATCGTTGTTCATGGCTTGAAAGTGGCTTCATTATTGGCTTTGGTGACTTTTCAATCCGACATCAAACTCTGGGCGCCACTTATGCCATCTAGGATCCTTCCCCCAAATGTAAATTTTTTTAAACATGCCAAGAAAGTCCTTGTAAAACTAAGTATGTCTAGCTTTTATTATACTCACTTTTACCCACGCCTCAAAATTGAGCCCCTTTTTTCTTTTTCACATACATATAGGGTTGCCATCCGTCCTCTTTTCCCCGGACACCGTCCTCTTTTTTTGGGTATCCGGGGCAGTCCTACTTCTTTTTCATCAAGTGTCCGGGGTTGTCCGGCTTTTTACACCTTCATTGTAAATTTGTTCCTGGATTTAAATCGCAGCTCACAAAATTCATTAAAAAAAAGATTTAGGTACTCGGGTTTTTTTAAGATAGCTATGATTTAATTTTTGGGGACGTAACGTGACAAAAAGAGTACTTTTCTTTGAATGTGCCCAAAATGGAGCACCCAAAAAAAATGGAACAAATAAGCAAAAGCAACCTTATCAATGTCGTTACTTTTGTTCATATAAATACTTATTGCTCAAATCATTATATTAAAATTTTATTTTAAGATTATTTTTGGAAAGAAAAAAAAAATCATATCTTAAAAAAAGCACATCCCTCAAAGTTTTAAGATTTTTAAAAAACATTTTGAAGTATTATATAAAAAAAATCAGCAAAAAAATAGGGTTTTGACTTAGTCCATTTTTAAAATTTTATATTTTGCATATACATTTTTTTCAATATATTTATTGAAGCCTCAAGTATTCTCTTTAAACTGACAAAAATCATCTTCGTAAGTAAAGTAGTTTTCGAGATATTAAAAGAATAAATTCAACACATTCGGCTTATTCGGCGATATTATGACAATTTGAATATGACATAACTTTTGACAAAAAATTTAAAAATAGTTTTTCGTTGATATGTGTTCTTTATGGGATCAAATACACCCTCTCGCCAAATTGCATTCAAATCGAAAGGGGTCGAGTCCCACTCTTGGTCGCCTTGACATGGAATTACCCAAATGAAGTTTTTGTGTGCCGTCGTTAATTTTATTAATATTAGGTTGTTTAGAAAGTGTCCTCCTTTTTCGAACAAATGTCCTACATTTTTTATGCTGGCGTCCTCTTTTTCTCAAAATAGAAATGGCAAGCCTACATACATATTACATTAAACCAGGTGGAAGATACAACAAACCAAAAACATTTTCATCATTTATGCTCTAGAATAAAATGTATAGTTTGAAAAACTTTAAAAAAATTGTTTTTGCCACGCCCTAAATTACCTTTTTGTTTTATATATATAGCATCGTCATTTAAAGTCCAATCTCATCGTAAAGTATATCATTGTTAATTTCTAGAATATGGCTTTTTTTTGTATTTAGTGCTTTTTTAGTCTAACTTCAAATTCTTGATGGTATTTATGATATCTAAGATCATTCCGTTCTAATGTCTTATTTTTAAATCGTATCATGAAAATGTTTCTAAAACGGAGTACATTATTAATTTTTTCTATGTAAAACTATTAAACAAATATAACACATATTTGCGACTAAAGATCTACTTGACGTTTTTGAACTTATTTAAAAGCCAAATTTTCAAATCTTACTTGACTTTGAGATTTAAATCTTTAGTTAAAGGTACGGTTGTTTATATTGACTAGTTTGCATATAAAGAATTCAAGCATTAAAAAATAAAACACAATGTATTTCAAAGCAAGTAAGCTTCCAAAAGAAAAATTACCAACGAATCGCGACGTTATTCAATATTTCTTATATTTAAAATCAATTGGTACCACAACTGTGAAAAAAATGGAAGTCTGCCTCGGTATATTCAAACAGTTATAAAAGTGATTTGTGATTTGTGGAAAACTACAGGTATTCCAATTCTGAGTATAACATCAATAAGAAAAATGTTACTGCATATTATTGAGTTACATTATGAAATTCTTAAAAAACCCATTTTGTATTTTGATAATGAGTGGAATGTTTTATTTCGAATTTCAAAGTGCAAGTGTAATGTTGAAACATGGCCAAATGTAGTTGTCCCGAAATTATCAAAATTCCCAAAAATATATTAAGTTTTTTTATTGACCAGTATAAAATAAGACTCTTAAGCTTAGATAACGGCCAATTTGCTTGTTAAGATGAGAATAGTAGCACTTCTGTAGGAGATCCTTCATTACATTACACAGAATCATATTTTCCAGCATCAAGTGATGAAGATGAGTAACGACGTAAATACAATCAAAGAGCAAATAAAAGTTTCAGACATATCACTGCAAAACTTTGCTTTAGCATTGTATCGCACAGGCACGTCAGTTCGGTATAGATCCCTTTTGGCAACAACACTTATAAAAGATTTAAAAATATTAATGGCCACAAAACCTACGGAATATGCACTCATAAAATTATTACAGTAACTGATTGTGGGTTATTG
The DNA here is from genome assembly GCA_963931875.1 of Pollenia griseotomentosa. Lineage (NCBI taxonomy): Eukaryota > Metazoa > Arthropoda > Insecta > Diptera > Polleniidae > Pollenia > Pollenia griseotomentosa. The sequence continues at coordinate 187,739,745 of OZ007561.1, forward strand.
AATTCGTTTTCCGTACTGTTAAAATTGAATAAAAATATAGTTGTTTTACGAATAATTTCATTTTTTAACATTTATGTTTGTTATTCAAAAAACAAACTACCAAAAAATAATGTTTTTCCGCATTTATTTTGTTATGTAGTTTGATTTTTGTCGGGTAAAATATATTTTTTAAAAGTAGAAACTATTTAATTTTAAGGAACATGCTTCTACCTGGTTTAATGTAATATGTATGTGAAAAAGAAAAAAGGTGCTCAATTTTGAGGTGTGGCGTAAAAGTGAGTATAATAAAAGCTAGACATACTTAGTTTTACAAGGACTTTCTTGGCACGTTTAAAAAAATTTACATTTGGGGGAAGGATACGAGATGGCATAAGTGGCGCCCAGAGTTTGATGTCGGATTGAAAAGTCACCAAAGCCAAAAATGAAGCCACTGTCAAGCCATGAACAACGATAGGCGATATGATAAGATCGGACTTTAAATGGCAGCGCTACATATAAAAAACCAAAAGTGCTATATTTTGGGGCGTGGCAAAAAAAAAAAAATTTTCTGTTTTAGAAACTTCATTGACATATCTTTCATTCTAGGGGGTGACTGGCACAACTTTTTTTTTCGACCCGCCCTAATGCTCATGCATTAGATGATAAATTCCAAAACCTTTTCCAAAAGCTACAAAGCAGAGTTCGAAGGTATTAAAAAAGGCTTTTAATCTTTACAGGGCTAACTGGCGTAATATTGTTTCTAAACTTTTTTCTATATTAAAATATTGTGCCGAATATCATTTCTGTATCTACATCTATATGGCCCTTAAGTGATTTTAGGAAGTTTTTTAATTATATGATCTAGTTTCAAATCTAAGACTTATTACCATAAATTTTTTTATTTGACATAGAAGCTGTTATATAAGCTGCAGCCAACTGAATATAACGTATAGAAACATTTTTTTTTTCTTTTAAAAAAACTTGTTTTACTATTCATAAAAAACCCATCTCTGACCATAATAATTACTTTAATATTAATCCATTTCAGATTCAATTCGTGTTCCAAATACTTTAAATATAAAAAAACATATTAATTATTACACAGGTCAACAACAATGAATCTGAATATGCACTTAGAATTTCTCCATCACATCTGTCTTTCGAGATATCTTAGCTTAAATTAAAAAAAAACCCCTGTTTTTTTGCCATATTCAAGACGTTATAACTGCGCGAATTCATCCTAATTAATAAAACCTGATACATCTTCTGAACGTTCTACCAATGATCTTTAAAAAAATGCTTAACCTTTCTGAGATATCTTAAACTGATGTTTAAAAAATGTCTTTTCATATAAATTTTCTACTGGTCAAAAAAAAAGTTACATAAAGGATTTTGTTGTTGGAGAAGTGCGTTTTTTTAGACATTTAAATGTTTTCTCTTCAACTTTTTTTTAAACAAGCAATACTAAATTGTGTACATACTTATTTTGTTTTGAGTAATAAAAAATTTGTAGAGTAATAAAAAATAAGCAAAAAAAAATATTTCCTTAGTTAATAAAAAAGTGGAAGGTTAAAAACAAAAGGTTTGAAAAAATGGGTTTCTCTAACAACAAAATCCTGCATGTAACTTTTTTGTTGATTAGAAAAAAAATTATATAATAACTGAAAATAATCAACTAGACTTTTATTAAAAAAACAAAATTATGAACTTGAAAAAAATCGAGATACAAATATTGAGAAACCTGTATCTAAAAAATATATTACAAAAATTTAATTTTCCAGTTCGACCCTCGTAGAATATTCATTACTTAAATAATCTGGTCTAGATAAGACGAAAATAAAAGCTTAATATATGATCTACAAAGCACTTTTTATTTGTTTGTAATACAAGATTTCTCTTTAAAGATATGCCCCTTTGAATTTTAATGTTAGATGTCCACATTATTTCGTGTCTCTATTATTTGTCACATCCCTGTATTCAATATGAATTTAATGATTTCAACGACATTTTTGTTTTATTTAGGCTTACGACAAAAAGACCTCTCAATTTTATCGTTTGATAGGGATATATCAATATATTTTTAGCAAAACCAGAAGGTGAAATAAATGGATTGTTACCAATTGCATTTTTATGTTTTTTCATTCACGTTTTTTAAATTTTAAAGCGGTTTTTAAGTATAGATATTGTGGTTAAATTTATCTTTATATGCACATAAAAACACTATGCAATTTTGTGATAATCGGTCCATAATTTAAATAATTTAGATTCCCTATTAAGCAGACTTCTAAAAAACCACTTTTAAACGTATAAAATGCTTAAACAAATTGAAATTTGGTCTAATTAGGGTATTTTAATAGGTACCAATACAAATTCCTCTCCGGAAAATCATTTTAGTACACACAGATAAATTTTGTCAAAAGTTTTGTTTAATATTTTTTTTTTAGCAATAAAAATTATATCAGAAATTTTTTGTTGCATTTTAATTCTTTTATATATTTGAAAATATTGAAAAACTTACCTTGTAGAAATCAATAAATTTCTTTAAAACTGCAAAGAAATTCGTTAAAATTTAAATAAATGTTTTTTTTTTTTTTGCTATATTTTTTCATTTCATTTTAACATTCTTTTAATTGTATTTCATTTTTGTACATTCTTTATAAAAACAGGCCATATTTTGTGGAAATATACCATCTTTAATTATTTACTCTTTTTAATTTACCATTTCTATTTTACATATTTACTTTGCTTTTAACTAAGACACTTTTCTTCTTCTAATAAACTTTGCTTTTATTTCCTAAAATACAACACAAACACAACTCACTAGATGTTGTCCACTACCACGGCGAATTTAACAACTTAAAACCAACAAAAAAACTGCGCTGTTGTTGCTGTAATAACACAACAAACTCACATTTGAAAAAAAAAACAACACGACACAACTCACTCGATGCTGCCCACAACCGCGGCTATTTTAACATCTTAAGACCAACAGAGACTGCGCTGTCGTTAGCTCTTTTTTTTATAAAAAAACCGCGGAAATTTTAACATCTTAAGACCAACAGAGACTGCGCTGCCGTTAGATCTGCTTTTTATGAAAAAATTTTCTATCACCGTTTTTACTAAGTTGCGTTCAACTTTTTGCATAGATTCTTTAATAATATAATAGAATCCCGTTTTAATTTTATTTATTTATAAAAATTTTAAATTTTCTTGCACTTTTTACTCACTTTTGAATTGATTTAAAGAAGTATTTTTTAAGACGTCCACGCACTTTGTAAATTTTTTGAAACTAAAAAGAAGTGGAAAGGGAAATTAAGAAAAAGGGAACTAAAAATCATCCTGAGTATGAGCACGAAAGAGACAGATAGTGCCAACATAGAAAGAAAACGAGCTTTTAGTACAATATCCAGAGCTGCCGTTTTTGGTTATTTCTAACCAAAATTGGTTACATTTTTTTCAATGTGGAGATGTGAATACTTTTTTCATTTTGGTTACTTTTTCTAAAATTAGTTATAATAAGTACGAATATGTTTTTCTTGATACAATTATTTACGGGCTCGAATAATTTGTACTACGATTTTTTCATTATTTGTTACCAATAAAAAAAAGTTTTTTATAATTTATCGAAAACAAAAAATCCCTTTCAAAACAGCAACCAAATAATTTTTTTTAAGATTTTTGCTAAGAAAATATTGCCGTTTGTGATTTTATATTGAAATCAAAAACAAATGAAGTTTTAATCAATGGAGATTTTCATTTATTTTTTAAATGAGCGTAGTTTTTCTTGATTTTAAGAGTAGTAAAGATAAGTAGTACTTAAAGTAGGAAGCGCATAAAATCATAATGAAAAATTACACAAAAGTCGTTTTAGTGTTTCTAAAAACTTTAAAAAAAGTTTAATTTTCTAAATAAAGGTTTTTTCCAAAAGTATATTGAAATACATATTTGAAAATGCACATAGGAATTTTAAAGATTTTCAAAAATACTTTGATTAATCAATATATTTTTAAAATTTATGGAATTTTCTTCTGGAAATGGCTGTAAGTTTAAGAAATTGGAAATTTTACTGTTTATAACTTGTCGGTATGTATATTTATTTATTGTTTTTTAAGATAATTATTTGGTAAAAAAATTTGACTGTCAGTCATATACTTTTTCCCCATTGAATGTACGTTACGAAAGGCGGATTTGTTTATATTCGCCATACAATGATTCACAAAATATTTCAAATATAATCATTTTGAAACAGTTATTTATAATAAGAATTATAAACTTGAAATAAAATTTACAAACAAGAGAAGAAAGGGTTTAACTCTTGTAAAATAAAAATATTTTTTTTATGAAAAAATCTCAATTAAATAAAAACTTTTAATTTAGTTTCCGTTATTTTTTTAATATGTAAGAGAATTCCATTTCTTGTTCTGTTTTCTTGATTTATAATTATTATTTTACTATAAAGTGCAAATAACCTTTGTATTACAATGCAACTTAAAATAAATTTTAATGATTTTCTCAATTAATAAAATGCACTCTTAATTTGGTTATATTTTTTTACATTTGGTAATTTTTTAAAAAATGTTGGTTGTAAAAATTGTATTGGTTGTGGCAGCACTGACAATATCAAAAGATGGTGAAACCCATTTCTATGTTTTGTTTTAAGTTAATTGATGGTGAGTAGAAAAAGAAAATATTATAAGAATCTTATGACACAAACAAGTTAGAGTGTTTTATTCGGCTGTGCCGAATCTTTTGTACCCTCCACCGACAATTTTAATATTTCAGGAGTGATATCTATATGATGTCTTTTTATTATTAATTTATCTTTATAAAAACAGACATCAGCATTAAAATTGGTTGCGGCTTAGACCTATATTAAAATATTGACCGACAAATGATATTATGATAGCATTATTTATTACGGTTTTAGGCTTACTAAACTGCTTTCCGGGAGTACGGTTTATATGGGGCCTAGGGTAAATTATGGACCGATCTTCATAAAATTTCACAGTGTGATTTTCAGTCGAATAAAACGAACAGCTGCAAAATTTCATATCATTTCGTGCATTGTTCAATCATTTATGTTAGTTTTTGTAACAAAATTATCAATTTTTTAAAGTTTTTAGAAACACTAAAACGACTTTTGTGTAATTTTTTAGTATGATTTTATGCGCTTCCTACTTTAAGTACTACTTATCTTTACTACTCTTAAAATCAAGAAAAACTACGCTCATTTAAAAAATAAATGAAAATCTCCATTGATTAAAACTTCATTTGTTTTTGATTTCAATATAAAATCACAAACGGCAATATTTTCTTAGCAAAAATCTTAAAAAAAATTATTTGGTTGCTGTTTTGAAAGGGATTTTTTGTTTTCGATAAATTATAAAAAACTTTTTTTTATTGGTAACAAATAATGAAAAAATCGTAGTACAAATTATTCGAGCCCGTAAATAATTGTATCAAGAAAAACATATTCGTACTTATTATAACTAATTTTAGAAAAAGTAACCAAAATGAAAAAAATATTCACATCTCCACATTGAAAAAAAATGTAACCAATTTTGGTTAGAAATAACCAAAAACGGCAGCTCTGGATATTGTACTAAAAGCTCGTTTTCTTTTTTTTGTTGGCACTATCTGTCTCTTTCGTGCTCATACTCAGGATGATTTTTAGTTCCCTTTTTCTTAATTTCCCTTTCCACTTCTTTTTAGTTTCAAAAAATTTACAAAGTGCGTGGACGTCTTAAAAAATACTTCTTTAATGCTATGTTCATACGACGATATAAACCACTCGTTTCGCTCTCTGAAACTAGTTTGCCAAACATGCTGTTCATACGATTCATTCTTGTTTCATTTTGACACTTTTTTTGTGTTGTTAGTGTGATTTTTTTTTTAAATAGATAAAAAAGTAAATAAAACTTAAAAATATATTATTTAATACTTTTATTTATATTATTATATTATAATTATCACTTTATTTTATTAAACATCAATTTTTACTTTGTTTTTTTCTTTGTTTTGATTTTTTTTTGAGAGCTAGTTCAGATAAACTAACGATAAATGTTATCAAAATTGGAGATGACAGTACATTTTTCCTGTTTCGCAGCCTGTTTCAAAATGAAACGACCCGTTTCGCTCACAAAATTTTGTATGGGGAAACAAGTCGTTTCAATCATGTTTGTGGCGCGAAACAGGAATAAGAGAGCGAAACTCGAATATTGCTGTCCGTGTGAACATGGTATAAATCAATTCAAAAGTGAGTAAAAAGTGCAAGAAAATTTTAAATTTTTATAAATAAATAAAATTAAAACGGGATTCTATTATATTATTAAAGAATTTAAGCAAAAAGTTGAACGCAACTTAGTAAAAACGGTGATAGAAAATTTTTTCATAAAAAGCAGATCTAACGGCAGCGCAGTCTCTGTTAGTCTTAAGATGTTAAAATTCCCGCGGTTTTTTCATAAAAAGAAGAGCTAACGACAGCGCAGTCTCTGTTGGTCTTAAGATGTTAAAATAGCCGCGGTTGTGGGCAGCATCGAGTGAGTTGTGTCGTGTTGTTTTTTTTTTCAAATGTGAGTTTGTTGCAGGGTTGTCAGACTTGGGGATTTATCCCCAAAGTTGGGGATTTCATGTGAACAAAAAGGACAAGGAAAGTCATTTGGGGATTGGGGATTTTTTTGGGGATTTCAAAAAAGATTTCGGGGATTTTTTGGGGATTTTACACTTTTTTATTATTTTTTATTATATATGAATAAAAATAGCAAAACTTTTATCTTACTCTTATATAGTGTAAAGGGTCCTAATTAACATTATCATTTTTATTAAGTGTGTAAAAGGTACTTTATAAACTTGTTATTTTTCTTGAGTGAGTGTTTAAAAAAAAGAATTTTAAAATAGAATCTAAAATCGTTGAAAACACATAAAATTTTTGATTTTTTAAAGACAATTTTGAAGCAAATATGAATGTATTCCCCAAAAATAAGTAAATATGAAAAATCATATAATAAGGATTGGGAAAAAAATGCTAAGCTATTGGTTAGTAGTTATGATGCATTATATACAATACAATATGATGGATCGAAGTACTAAATAAATTTGGATATATGTATTTTTATTGTTGATTATAAGGATGACTTTAATCGATTGAACAAGCTCCAAATTCTTATAAACTGGCTCATTCGTCTTCAAAAACAGCATATTGTTCTGCTTGTAATTCCTCACTGGAATCGCATAAAAAGGATTTAAGAAAACATACAGAAACCAGTCCCTACAAACAAAATAAAATGACTAAAAATTTTTATTTGGGGATTTTTGGGGATTTCTTATTAACATTTTTCTTACCTTTTTTTAAAAAAAATTTTAAATTTGGTCAGAAAAAAAACAAACAAAAAATATTAATTTTTTAAGGTTTTGTTTTTTGGGGATTTGGGAATCTGGGGATTTTTGGGGATATTTTTTTAATTTTTTGGGGACAGGGACAAAAAGTACCTGACAGCCCTGGTTTGTTGTGTTATTACAGCAACAACAGCGCAGTTTTTTTGTTGGTTTTAAGTTGTTAAATTCGCTGTGGTAGTGGACAACATCTAGTGAGTTGTGTTTGTGTTGTATTTTAGGAAATAAAAGCAAAGTTTATTAGAAGAAGAAAAGTGTCTTAGTTAAAAGCAAAGTAAATATGTAAAACAGAAATGGTAAATTAAAAAGAGTAAATAATTAAAGATGGTATATTTCCACAAAATATGGCCTGTTTTTATAAAGAATGTACAAAAATGAAATACAATTAAAAGAATTTTAAAATGAAATGAAAAAAATATAGCAAAAAAAAAAAAAAAACATTTATTTAAATTTTAACGAATTTATTTGCAGTTTTAAAGAAATTTATTGATTTCTACAAGGTAAGTTTTTCAATATTTTCAAATATATAAAAGAATTAAAATGCAACAAAAAATTTCTGATATAATTTTTATTGTTAAAAAAAAAATATTAAACAACACTTTTGACGAAATTTATCTGTGTGTACTAAAATGATTTTCCGGAGAGGAATTTGTATTGGTTCCTATTAAAATACCCTAATTAGCCCAAATTTCAATTTGTTTAAGCATTTTATACGTTTAAAAGTGGTTTTTTAGAAGTCTGCTTAATAGGGAATCTAAATTATTTAAATTATGGACCGATTATCACAAAATTGCATAGTGTTTTTATGTGCATATAAAGCTAAATTTAACCACAATATCTATACTTAAAAACCGCTTTAAAATTTAAAAAACGTGAATGAAAAAACATAAAAATGCAATTGGTAACAATCCATTTATTTCACCTTCTGGGTTTGCTATAAATATATTGATATATCCCTATCAAACGATAAAATTGAGAGGTCTTTTTGTCGTAAGCCTAAATAAAACAAAAATGTCGTTGAAATCATTAAATTCATATTGAATACAGGGATGTGACAAATAATAGAGAACGAAATAATGTGGACATCTAACATTAAAATTCAAAGGGGCATATCTTTAAAGAGAAATCTTGTATTACAAACAAATAAAAAGTGCTTTGTAGATCATATATTAAGCTTTTATTTTCGTCTTATCTAGACCAGATTATTTAAGTAATGAATATTCTACGAGGGTCGAACTGGAAAATTAAATTTTCTTAATATATTTTTTAGATACAGGTTTCTCAATATTTGTATCTGGATATTTTTCAAGTTCATAATTTTGTTTTTTTAATAAAAGTCTAGTTGATTATTTTCAGTTATTATATAATTTTTTTTCTAATCAACAAAAAAGTTACATGCAGGATTTTGTTGTTAGAGAAACCCATTTTTTCAAACCTTTTTTTAACCTTCCACTTTTTTATTAACTAAAGGCTCAGTTAGTCTTTACTTTCTGCTTCAGTTCTGTTCCGTGCCGTTCTGTTACGAAATTGTAATAGTTACTTTTTCTGTAGCAACTTATCAGCCATCTATGACAAATTTATTAGTTTTGCACCGTCCATTGTTTTATTTCAATAACTTAAATGCACATAAATTTGAAGAAATTAAATTTTATGAATTCTTAAAATCAAAAAATAGTTTATTTCAATATAAAAATGTATTTTTTATTATTTATTTTGCTGTCACTTACAATAACTTAACAAGTTTTTGATTTTAACAAACTGAACGGCAACAGAACAGAAAAACTAATCAATTTCCCAGGTTTTTAAATAACAAAAACAAATCAGCTGATTCGTAACAGAACAGAAGGTAAAGACTAACTGAGCCTTAAGGAAATATTTTTTTTTGCTTATTTTTTATTACTCTACAAATTTTTTATTACTCAAAACAAAATAAGTATGTACACAATTTAGTATTTCTTGTTTAAAAAAAAGTTGAAGAGAAAAAATTAAAATGTCTAAAAAAACGCACTTCTCCAACAACAAAATCCTTTATGTAACTTTTTTTTTGGCCAGTAGAAAATTTATATGAGCAGAAATTTTTTAAACATCAGTTTAAGATATCTCAGAAGATAAGATCATTGGTAGAACGTTCAGACGATGTATCAGGTTTTATTAACTAGGATGAATTCGCGCAGTTATAACGTCTTGAATATGGCAAAAAAGCAGGGGGTTTTTTTAATTTAAGCTAAGATATCTCGAAAGACAGATGTGATGGAGAAATTCTAAGTGCATATTCAGATTCATTGTTGTTGACCTGTGTAATAATTAATATGTTTTTTATATTTAAAGTATTTGGAACACGAATTGAATCTGAAATGGATTAATATTAAAGTAATTATTATGGTCAGAGATGGGTTTTTTATGAATAGTAAAACAAGTTTTTTTAAAAGAAAAAAAATGTTTCTATACGTTATATTCAGTTGGCTGCAGCTTATATAACAGCTTCTATGTTAAATAAAAAAATTTATGGTAATAAGTCTTAGATTTGAAACTAGATCATATAATTAAACAACTTCCTAAAATCACTTAAGGGCCATATAGATGTAGATACAGAAATGATATTCGGCACAATATTTTAATATAGAAAAAAGTTTAGAAACAATATTACGCCAGTTAGCCCTGTAAAGATTAAAAGCCTTTTTTAATACCTTCGAACTCTGCTTTGTAGCTTTTAGAAAAGGTTTTTGAATTTATCATCTAATGCATGAGCTTTAGGGCGGGTCGAAAAAAAAAAGTTGTGCCAGTCACCCCCTAGAATGAAAGATATGTCAATGAAGTTTCTAAAACAGAAAAAATTTTTTTTTGCCACGCCCCAAAATACAGCACTTTAGGTTATTTATATGTAGCGCTGCCATTTAAAGTCCGATCTTATCATATCGCATATCGTTGTTCATGGCTTGACAGTGGCTTCATTTTTGGCTTTGGTGACTTTTCAATCCGACATCAAACTCTGGGCGCCACTTATGCCATCTCGGATCCTTCCCAAAAATGTAAATTTTTTTAAACGTGCCAAGAAAGTCCTTGTAAAACTAAGTATGTCTAGCTTTTATTATACTCACTTTTACGCCACGCCTCAAAATTGAGCCCCTTTTTTCTTTTTCACATACATATTACATTAAACCAGGTAGAAGCCAAAACAAACCAAAAACATTTTCATCATTTATGCTCTAGAATAAAAGGTATAGTTTGAAAAACTTTAAAAAAATTGTTTTTGCCACGCCCTAAATTACAGCCCTTTTTGTTTTATATATATAGCATCGTCATTTAAAGTCCAATCTCATCGTATAATATATCATTGTTATTGGCTAGAATATGGCTTTATTTTTGTATTTAGTGCTTTTTTAGTCTAACTTCAAATTCTTGATGGTATTTATGATACCTAAGATCATTCCGTTCTAATGTCTTATTTTTAAATCGTATCATGAAAATGTTTCTAAAACGGAGTACATTTTTCATTGTTTCTATGTAAAACTATTAAACAAATATAACACATATTTGCGACTAATACTACATTTACATTAGGCCGAAATCTTGTAGATTTGATTTAAAATCTTCTTCGAAATCTAGTGCGTTTACATTGTACTTTTTTGACATTAGCGAGATTTTGTTTTTATAACACAACAGCTGACTTAAAGTTTTTTCGTTACACACACAAACACAAAAAGAAATATACATTAAAAAATTTGCATTACCTTTTTTTAATAATCAACGATATTTATTTTATCAATATTATTCGTGTTTTTAATTTTTTTACAATTTTTATAAAAATTTTTATTATTTTTTTTAATAATTTTTGTTTTGTTTTTTTTTTTAATGTCATTTTTTCTTGTGCAGGGAAATATTTTTTAGTGCTATATTGTAAAAACCATAGTTGCATCATTAAGTACTACTAGATTTTGAGTAGATTTCGTCGAAATCTTGTCACGAAGTAGATTTTGTTTTGTATGGGAAATCTAGTCAAAAACAACTAGATTTGGCTCCAAATCTCGTAAGTACTAGATTTTGCGTAGGTGTAAATGTAGTATAAAGATCTACTTGACGTTTTTGAACTTATTTAAAAGCCAAATTTTCAAATCTTACTTGACTTTGAGATTTAAATCTTTAGTTAAAGGTACGGTTGTTTATATTGACTAGTTTGCGTATAAAGAATTCAAGCATTAAAAAATAAAACACAATGTATTTCAAAGCAAGTGAGCTTCCAAAAGAAAAATTACCAACGAATCGCGACGTTATTCAATATTTCTTATATTTAAAATCAATTGGTACCACAACTGTGAAAAAAATGGAAGTCTGCCTCGGTATATTCAAACAGTTATAAAAGTGATTTGTGGAAAACTACAGGTATTCCAATTCTGAGTATAACATCAATAAGAAAAATGTTACTGCATATTATTGAGTTACATTATGAAATTCTTAAAAAACTCATTTTGTATTTTGATAATGAGTGGAATGTTTTATTTCGAATTTCAAATTGCAAGTGTAATGTTGAAACATGGCCAAATGTAGTTGTCCCGAAATTATCAAAATTTCCAAAAATATATAAATATAAAAATAAGACTCTTAAGCTTAGATAACGGCCAATTTGCTTGTTTAGATGAGAATAGTAGCACTTCTGTAGGAGATCCTTCCTACATTACACAGAATCATATTTTCCAGCATCAAGTGATGAAGATGAGTAACGACGTAAATACAATCAAGAGCAAATAAAAGTTTCAGACATATCACTGCAAAACTTTGATTTAGCATTGGATCGCACAGGCACGTCAGATCGGTATGGATCCCTTTTGGCAACAACACTTATAAAAGATTTAAAAATATTAATGGCCACAAAACCTACGGAATATGCACTCATAAAATTATTACAGTAACTGATTGTGGGTTATTGAATTCGTTTTCCGTACTGTTAAAATTGAATAAAAATATAGTTGTTTTACGAATAATTTCATTTTTTAACATTTATGTTTGTTATTCAAAAAACAAACTACCAAAAAATAATGTTTTTCCGCATTTATTTTGTTATGTAGTTTGATTTTTATCGGGTAAAATATATTTTTTAAAAGTAAAAACTATTTAATTTTAAGGGATATGCTGTTTAATAAATAAAAAATTTAAAAATTAATGTAAAAACATTTGTTTTAAATGAAATGTAAATGATCCGTTTTTTAAATAAATTTTAAGTTGTTTTAAATGAAGGTTCGTTTGAATTTAACTACATAATATTTTGAGTGTGGAGATATTATAGAATCAATGATACACTACTTAGATAACCTCATTATTGATAAAAATAAAGTTCAAAGGGAACGAAACAAGTTTAGAACGGAAGCGAAGGCATCGTCTATAAGTGATAATGTGTTAAAATGTATTTCATATGATGGAAAAAAAGATACGACGTTAAAAAACAAACACTTGCAAAACAAACACGTATTTATAAAACAACCGAGGAACACATAACGATTGTGAAACAAGATACAAGTCATGCAAATATACGCGATATTTTTTGATCATATTACAAGGGGCGATGTAATTGCTATGTGAGAAAATAATAAAAGGAGCATAATTTAAGGTCGTGTGTAAAAAGTGAGTATTTAAAAAACTTGACTTACAAATATTCAGAAGGGTTTCTCTTCTATTTATAAAAAATATAACATAAGAACGAAATGATCTCAGTTATCATAATTATCATAGAAAAGCACTAAATACAAAAATAAAACCATATTCTAGCCAATAACAATGATATACTATACGATGAGATTGGACTTTAAATGACGATGCTATATATATAAAACAAAAATGGCTGTAATTTAGGGCGTGGCAAAAACAATTTTTTTAAAGTTTTTCAAACTATACCTTTTATTCCAGAGCATAAATGATGAAAATGTTTTTGGTTTGTATTGGCTTCTACCTGGTTTAATGTAATATGTATGTGAAAAAGAAAAAAGGGGCTCAACTTTGAGGCGTGGCGTAAAAGTGAGTATAATAAAAGCTAGACATACTTAGTTTTACAAGGACTTTCTTGGCATCCGAGATGGCATAAGTGGCGCCCAGAGTTTGATGTCGGATTGAAAAGTCACCAAAGCCAAAAATGAAGCCACTGTCAAGCCATGAACAACGATATGCGATATGATAAGATCGGACTTTAAATGGCAGCGCTACATATAAAAAACCAAAAGTGCTGTATTTTGGGGCGTGGCAAAAAAAATTTTTTTCTGTTTTAGAAACTTCATTGACATATCTTTCATTCTAGGGGGTGACTGGCACAACTTTTTTTTCGACCCGCCCTAATGTATATTGTATATAATGTATTAATTTCTTTGGTGCAAATATACAAATAAAAATGTACATTAACGATTTAGGATAGTAACTGAAAAAAAAGATCAGTGTTTTTAACTATGTTTGTACATATGTACGTATATTAGAGCTACTCATCAAAAAAAGTGCTCGATGTACCCTCCTAAAAATTAACCTTGGACTTTTTTAAGATGACATTTTAAATATTTCGGCTTCAGCTTTGACCTCTCGTGAGCTGGACCATTTTGAAAAGGGGGCTATTTTGACCTCTCGTGAGCTGGACCATTTTGAAAAAGGGTCTATTTTTGCATGTTTTGATTTGAGAATCTGTTTCCTTACCAAAATATACAAATTGGGTATCATAAGAAAGGTACAATTTGTCCAAGGACGATCATCCTTGTCCTTTTTTTAAGGATTTTCTGTAAAAAAACGGTTTTCGAATATTTTGTTTTGGGTTGTTTGTAATAAAAATGCCAAATTAGCATATTTTAATCTTTAGTCGATTTAATTAATTACGTGTCTCAGCTTTTTTTAAAATTCGTGCTAGTTCGCGTTTTGACAAAAATGCAATGGGGTGGTATTCCTTCGTTTTAACCCTCCGATGAGTGACAGTTCTGAACTTCACGGCCGTGTGAAAAGGTCCCTACTGACCGTTTTTGTAAATCATGTTTTTTTCATATAAAAAATTTTTTTTTGATTTTTTTTTTGTTTTTATTGTTTATAACTAAATTCTACATACAAAAATAATTTTTTCAATTTTTTTAAAGGCAAGGAAAGGCACAATATTCTAATTTTATACTGCTAGCAATAAACCAGTTCTTAGAATTTTTTGTTCTTAGAATTTTTTGTTCTTAGCATCTTAATGATGCCCAAAAACATGCATTTATTAGTGATTTTTTTTGGCCGAAGTAGGGGTAATTTCAGTTTGAAAAGGCAAAAAGGTCCCTAGGGACCTTCTCACTCATCGGAGGGTTAAATAGGGTACTTGGGTATCAAATTTTTTCTTTTGCCAAGTACATCATCTTTGTATGTAAATAATTAAGATTTTTTCGGGCGGTCTGTCTACTCTCAGTTGAAATGGCTGGCCACATTCCATTAATTGTGGCAAAATATACTTTGATATAAATATCATCATATATATACTAAGAATATTTCTTCCACAAAAAAAAATCAAACAAAAACAAACAATTAAGATTTTTGCACAATAAGTGCGTGAATTCCAGGTATTAATGTGACTTGAATTTTTTTCTTTTTTTTTAATTTTTAAAAATAAATACCTTGACCAGTGTTGCCAAAACTTTGTGACGAAAAATGACTAAATTTACGGAAAAAAATGGCTAAAAAATGGCTAAACTTTTTTTTAAAGTAAAAACACATTAAAATTCTATAACAAAACAGAAATAATTCATTTAAAGTTGTTTACGATGAAATTGTAAGTTAAGATCAATTTCTTAAATAAGAATAAACGTAAATTAATATTTTGATAGATATTAAAAAAATTAAATCATCGAAAAATTCGTCGTTATTGCTCATCTCATAGGAATCACTCGTGCCTATTAGTTTCAAATAATTTGAAGGAAAATCATAATCACGACAACATTTACCCAACATTATGAGTCCAGATCTACAATAAAAAACAAGTAAAAAAGTATAGTCGGTCAACCCTGACCACATTATAACCTATGTACCAAATTTTATTAAATTATCTTTAAATTTGCGACCTGTACTTTGCGCACAAGGTGTGCATGGACAGCCAACCAGCCAGTCGGACAAGCATCGTTAATTCGACTCAGAAAGTGATTCAGAGTTAATCGGTATACGTAAAGGTTGGCTAAAGCTATGTTCACACCTATTAAATATTTGACGTCCTACACGTGACCACTAGTTTTCTTAAAGAATTGTTTGCTTTTGCAAAACGTTTGGCCAGGGCAAACATTATTTAACAGTTTCTAAATTACATTATACAATGATCATTTTTAAATTAAAGTTTTGTAAATAATTAGAAATTGTTAAAAATAAAGCTTAAGTTTTATCAATTTACTGGCAACGCTTTTTTGGATTTTATTGTCAAATATTTGTTAGGTCTGAACATACCTTAAGTATCAATATTTTAAGGTGTTTCAAACATCAGCACAAACGCATAGTACCCTCTCCACTGTTGTGGTGTTGGTAAAAATATTTTATTGTTACAGTAAAATTCTTTACCTAATTAAAAAAATCGAATTAACGGTTGCTAAATGTAACCTATTTCTCAAATTACTTTTAACGATGTTTACTTGGCAAAATACCCTCTCTACTTCAGCATAAGACGATGGAGGTGAGAGCAACTTTATAGTCAATTCTGAGATTTCTAAAAAAATTTTGTTGCTGACAGTGTTGGGCAAAATACATGGTTTGCGGTATTTAAAATACAAAATACAAAATACTTGCTGGTCATGTATTTAAAATACAAAATACAAAATACTTTCAGGCTATGTATTTAAAATACAAAATACAAAATACTTATACATCCTGTATGTATTTAAAATACAAAATACAAAATACTTCCATTTATTGTACGTATTTCAAATACAAAATACAAAATACTTCCACGTCATGTACATTAAGGTAATAACTTTTTTTTAATGCAAAATACCACTCCAGCACCATGTGGGGAATTTTGTTCTGATAAGCTGATTCGGTGAAAAAAGTTTTCGCACCGTAAGCGATTCCTAAAACTCCATATTATGTGTAAATTTTATTTTTGGAAATTGAAACCCTTTTGATTTTGCATTAGACTTATGAAAAATGGTTTAATGTTGAAGATTATATATGAATTTAAACAAAAACGAGCTTATTTAAGACAAGAGCCACTGATTTAATGATGAAAATAAAATAAAAACAAAACTTCAACGCTTTCGGTGCGGAAACTTTTTTCACGAAAGATGAAAAGTGACACCATATTTTTTTATATTTTGGTAGATTAAAATGCAATCAACCATCAATAAACTGACAGAATATATTTTGTAAACTATGTTTTTAAAATACAAAATACTCCCATTTTTTTATGTATTTAAAATACAAAATACAAACTACTTATATTTTTTGTATGTATTTAAAATACAAAATACAAAATACTTGCTGGATATGTATTTAAAATACAAAATACAAAATACTTGCACGTCATGTATTTAAAATACAAATACAAAATACGTATTTGTATTTTAAATACGTATTTCAAATACATGTATTTCAAATACTGCCCAGCCCTGGTTGCTGACTGCATCTCTTTACTGAAATACTTGCAACCAGAAAGAAACACCAATGTTTGTGGTGATCCATTTTATAAATTTAGTATTGGAATACTGTTCCTTTATTTTGACATGTTCATCATCATCGTTTATAGCGATTTTCAACATTTGTAAAAGTTGTGATTTTAATTAAAGGCGTTTTAATTGTTAAAAATGTTTGTTTTACTTTTATAAATTTTTATAATAAAATAAAAATTATTCCTTTGAAAGAAAAACGGCAAAGAAATTTTATGGCTAAACAATTTGAAAAATGGCTAAAAAAATGGCTAATGGCTAAACTCATTTTTTAATGGCTAAACAGGGTGAAAAATGGCTAAATCTAGCCACTAAATGGCTAAATTGGCAACACTGACCTTGACGATAGGTTATATAAACATTTTCATCCATTTTCATCTATTTTATCTAGTAATAATTATTAAAATTTCTTTGTAATTTATTTGTTTGTTAACATTTATCAAATCATAGATTGACCATCCTTCAACAAAAAAAAAACATAAAAAACTGGATGTGCTCTTGAATATGAATCCACTCGAAAGTGGGTTACTTACGCATTTTTGGTGTTCTGCATTTCGATTTACCGATCTCAAATTGGTTTTTGGGTTTGTTTAAAATTTTGCAATTTTTCGCGAATTTCAGGCCAAACCTAATTTTTGTCGGTTTTAGAAAATGTGCAACATATACTTATTTTTTTCTATATGTGTTATTGCATACGTTCAATGAATTATTATAGTTTATAAGCGTTATTAATTGAATTTTTATATACATTTTGTTAAATTTAAACGTGACCAGTAAATTGATTAAACTTTAGCTTTATTTTTAACCATTTCTATTGATTTACTAAACTTTATTTGTATAATGTAATTTATAAACTGCTGAATGATGTTTGCTCTAGCCAAAGGTTTTGCAAAAGTAAATAAATTTTTAATCAAATTAAGGGTAACGTGTAGGACGTCAAATATTTAATAGGTGTGAACATTGCTTTAGTCTGGGTTTACACTTTGAAAGTTTTCTTTCAGAAAGTCTGACTTTATAGGTAAGAGAGGAAGAGAACAAGCTATTCTTCTCTACCCTCTCACCAATAAACACAGACTTTCTGAAAGAAAACTTTCAAAGTGTGAACCCAGACTAACTTTTTTGTTTTTATTATTAAAAGATTAAAAAAATACGTATCGTCATATAAAATGAAAAAGGGCCTAACTTCATTTAAAAAAAAAAAATCACGAGAGATAACACATAACGCATGATTGAGACTATCCTGAAAAAAACTGTTTTTGTAATCTCAACACACAGAAAAAAATCAAGTTAAAAACGTAGAAAACAAGGTTGATTTAAAATTTTTCGGTGGTGATTTTGCTTTATACGTTTTTCATGTTAATTCAACCTGGTTTTACAATAACTGCGAACAACATTTTTTTCTTTTAAAATAACTTTAATTCATGTTAATTTAACATTGCAGTAAAGTTAGAGCAAAGTGTAATTTATATTGAAATAACAATCCGAATCACGTTGAATGAAAGTTATTTCAATTTGAAACAACGTGAATTTCATGTAGAATCAAATTGGTTTGAGTGTGTTATAACAGTGTGAAGAAGCTTCAGAGACAACATATGCATTTATTTTAAGAATAATTCAAAACACTTATCCCTGTAACGCATGTTTCACTTATTTTGTATTCTCCTTTGATAACAGAAGCATCAGCAGAATCGCCCAATATGGTTTTAGTCATCATTCTACTTTGAAAGCTTGATGTACTATTTAACTAAATAATTTTAATTAAAAGAATACGGGAATTGTCTTCTTTTTATTACATATTTTAAAAATGAAAATAAAAAAATGTACATAATTAACTATGTATAATTTAACTATAATTTAACAAGATAAGCTTTTGATTTTAATATAAAACAGGTTTTTATGGATTCAATATTGAATCCATAATTATTTATATTTTAATATTTTTTATTTTTTTATTTTAACAGTGAATAATATTAAATAAACGTGATTTAAGGTTATTTTATTCAAAATTAATATGAAATAATGATAAATTTAAATAAAAGGCTTACTTTTGCAGTAATTTACTATGATTCTCAATCAACATTTTTCCATGTTAATTTTACATTGGTATTTTTTTCTGTGTGAATAGTTTGCTTTTTATTAAGCTTCGTATCGCTACTTAAAAAGTTTTAAAAATTATGATAGGCTCTTTTGCATTTTTTATGACGATACAATTGTTTTTAATATTTAAAAAATTTGGTCGGTTTCAAAGGATTTTGGTAGTTTTTGAAGACAATTTTGGTCGGATAAAAATTTTTCAAACGGTAACCCTGGTTGTGATTCTTTACAGCTTTAACGATTTTTAAAAAATATTACACATTGATATTATGCCGCTATTAGCAAATTTTTGCAAATTCCAGCTAATTTATCAATTTTTACCGAATTTTTGCCATTCCTTATAGTTTTAGAGACCTTTTATAAATATTATGGCTTTTTGAAATATTAAAAATTTTCGCGAATTTTCGCCACTTTTGCAAATTTTAGCCAAGTTCGCAATAGAAGCGATTTTTTCCCTGTCCCTGTCCCAATTTATTTGTCGTTCGTCTGCGTAAGAAATAGAAACCTATCGCAGTGTTCGTTACGCAGGACGAATTTCGGTCTACGAAATGATTGTGTTTATTTGCATACATACCAATGTGTTCTATTTCTGACTAATATTCGTTGCGAATAATTCGTCGTTCGTCCCAGTTGTATTTCTAGCATCATGTACGTTAAATAAAACTGTACAAATTCCAAAAAAAAAAATTTTAACATTTCAAAAAGAAATGTTGGAAAAAATTAAGGAGAAAATAATGTGTTGTAGGAAAGAAAAAGGGATATTTTTCATAAGCGTAGGGATATTTGGAAAAATCTTCTGGCATCACTGGGTCTGAGTTGTCTCTAGATGGAGCATGTGGCGCATAGCCCTAAGCAGAAAAATACTGGTAGGCTAGCTAGTAGTGAGCTAGTCTATCAGCCCGGGGTTGCGGGTTCGATTCCCGCCAAAGACTGGTTTCTTTCCTGCAGACAAGCGTAGACCTTCGCGAAAATAATCTTAGAGAATTTAAAAAAAAAACTCTATGTTGCCAACACCTAAGAGCCTCTAAAACTAGTTGATCTAAATTAGACTCCTAAAATATTTTCGGTTAGCAATAGAATGACTTGACGTCAAGAATTCACAAAAACGCCACAAATTTATCGTCAAACACATACTGAATAGTCTATATGAATTAACAAGGATAAAACTAGAATAATAAATTTTAAAGTTAAAGAAGACAGAATTGGTGAAGTTGTAGTTTTAATTAAAATGGTGGTGATAGTTCTTAATGCATGCAACCAGCTATATACCACGACAACCTACCAACCAGGTCCATTTTTCATATTCTTTTGTATAAAGAGGCTATGCAATACATTCCAAGGCCTAAAAATAAGTTTATATAGACTTTTAATTTCATAGACTGCTTGGGAAACTAATTTTTTTTCGGCAGGATGATTAACAAAACTTGGTAAACTTTTAGACAAGGTTTTGTTGTTGACTTGAAAATTATATAAAACTTTTATATGTTTTTAGCATATTTAAATAATTTTTTTTTAAATAGAAACTATTAAGTATTTCCCTACACTGACCCTCTGGAAATCTGTTAAGCATGGAACTGTTGCTCAATAACCTACAATTGAATTTTATAACTATTTTGCCTTGGAACATTTTGACAAAACTATTTTATAAATTCTATACGAACAGTATTTAATCTTCTTCTAAACGGATCCACCCTAATGTGTTTACAATGTCTCTTAATCTCTGTATTGTTAGTTTTCAAACAGATGTTTTCAACATTTTATACAAAATGTGTGCGGCTATGGTAAAAAGCGCTCATGTTCGAATATGTAAGTAAATTTGTCTGTCTATTACCCCTGTAATAGAACAAATAGAAAAGAAGAGAAAACAACACAAGCTGAAAAAAACTACTGACAATTTTGTTGCAAACATTGTAACCAAAAATACAAATTTGTTGAAATACTAAAATTTAAATTGTTTTTTTTTTAGAATTTCATTGCGGGAGTATGAAGTTGTAAAACGAGCCATTTTATTAACAATTACATATATGGCAGAAGTTTTAGTTGGACATAAAATCTTTCAGTGTGCTAAGAAAGAAAATATTTGATGTTTAAAACGATTTTAGGCTATAAAAAAATTTATTACTACACGCAGAGAAAACACATTTTTCGATATGATCAAGCTCAACAAAGTTTTTGAACATAATATGTACTTTAACCATATTATTTGTCAGCGGCATACCCATACTATGGTTAAATTAGTTCTCTATCAAACAATAAATTGTTTATCACTTGCAATTGTTTGGTTTTAAATAAAAAAAATATCTTCCTCTTTTCCAAGAGCAACACAATTATACAAATTTTATTGGTAAACATAATAATGTTATTATTAACCAAAACATGTTTGGATACAATCATAATATGGTTGTGGCTTTTTGATAAAGGTCTAATGTAACCAGTATTGCCGGTGACAAAAATATGGTAACCAGAGCACATGATTACAGTAAATCGGGCTCTGAAAAAAGGTTTAACAAACTTTTTAATGTACAATTAGAATTTTTGTTCAGCTCTAGTTTTCAAGATATAGCGTTATATCGACAATAAAGGAGCTTGCAGGACATAAGCATTACTTGAGAAAGCTTTGCTCCATTCAGTAAAAAAAATAAAAAATTCGACAACAATATTTCTAAATCTGCCCAATAGCTTCAGAAGTATCGTAAAAGCTTGAGTTAAAAAATAATTGTGTATAACATTTTTGTTAAATATAAAAATACAACAACGAGTCAAATCTTGGAGGTTTTTGGTCCAGTAGCATGTAATACATTCCAAAGGAATCGAGACCTTTTTCACTGAAATTGGTGCACAATTTTTGATTTTATTCACAATTTAGTGACGCAAACACAAACAAAAAAAAAAAATTTTAAAACACAATTTTTTTTTATTTTTGTAAAAACTTTTTGTTTCCCTACCTGCTAAAAGGCGCTGAGCACATCTGAATCGAACGAACATTAATGTGATGTGCTGAGCAACACAAATTGTTCTCATCTTTATGTTAAATTGGATAAGTTCAGTGTTATTTTTGTGTATAAAGATCACAAACAGAGAAACGTTTTTTTAAGGTATTTAGTGCACAAACACTTTGAGCGCTTATGCTTTCCATATTTCTACCGTACCGAACACTAAAGAACATTGTATAATATTTATTTTCGAATAATGGTAATATCCTTAAATATTGTTGGTCGAAAATTGTTTTGTTTGAGGTGACCATATCGAAAAATGTGTTTTCTCTGCGTGTAAATGGTGAAGTAAAATGCAAATGTAAATTTTTCTCAAACGTTTAAATATTAAGTTAGATACTTTTCTGAATAACACACAACCTAATTTTATCTTTCTAACAAATATATTTTTAACGAAACATTTTTAAGCATATTTTGCCTACTGCAACCATATTAATGTTAAATCAGGACTACATAATTAAGCCACAATCGTAGCGTAGTTGCCTTTGATCATGTTTCAGTTGATAATGATATTAAATATTATGGCTGATATCAGATGTTTATAAAATAGTATGAAGCATTTAAAAAAATGCACAAAACTTCACCTCATATTTATTACTCTTCTAAGGCCCGTTTTCACGACTTAACGATAGCTAAATGTAGGAAGTTATCGAACAGATAATGGGTTTTTAATTATCAGAAGTTCTCTTTAACCTAAAAGTGAAGGATAAGCTAAAGAGAGGAACGTTCTTCCTTTAACTTTTGTCGTAAGGTTCAGATTTGAGATTGCCATATTATATTCACATATTTTTTATATATGGCAACTCCAATTATACGTATATTTTGTAAATGTAAAAAAAATACGTGGTTGCCAGTTCGTATTTTTATTTTGGCAAAAATAATCGGTATTTTCTTTAGTATTGCCACTTTTTTAAAAATGTTAAGTTTATTTTATACAGAAGTTGTGAAAACGAAAAATAGTTGAAGGTAACTTTATTCCTCACTAGTGCTAAAGGTACCGTTAACTATATCGAACTTTAAAGGTAAGTCGTGAAAACGGGCCTAAGTCTTCATTAGTAATCTGTCCTTTGTAAGTATCAACCTTTCCAGTCTCGAAAAAATGTATCTTTAATTTCAATTCATTGCCTTTGAAAACTGTCTGTCATATTTGCATTTGTGTATAAATTCTATACAATCAATTCCAATTTCGCAAAATTTTATAAATTCCATTAAATACAAGAAGAAAAATCTGATTTCTCATAACAATTGCTAAATAAATTGAAGTTTTTCTTCAAAAACACTTATTTTTGTTGCTGTTGAATTTTTATTGCTGTAGCTATTATACCCTACACCACTATTGGTGAAAAGAGTATTATTAGTTGGAGCTAAGAATTGTAACGCATAGAGATATTAGTTCAAGACCAGACCTCTTCGTTAAAATTGCTAAGATTGGGAAGTTGATGGACTCTTTGCGCACACCAGAGATGGAAATCGTGGTACAATTGCTTTTTTACACTTTAGAGTGGGTACATCTTTTTGGAGCCGTTCATTTAGGGTAATATCTTGTCAGACTAGTCCAAACTTTAATTTCTTACTTTTTTATTGTTGTCACTGCTCAATAACTACATTTTTTTTAAGTCATAAATATAAATGTGTATGTTAGGAATATAAAATGACAATTTTCATAAACGATTTTATGCCATTCACAAACAAACACTCATACACAGTCCCAAAATAAACACATATTTATAATACTCATATTTACATACCCTATAGGAAATGTCACCATTGAATCTGTACTGATTCACTATTGACAAAGTCAGCAGTACTAGTGACTTATTATACGCCCGACAATGTTATTTACTATAGACATTTAACAAGTGTGTGCCATTGGAAATCTGCTACTGACGTTGCTACTATTGACTACGTAGTGCTTTTGGAACCAAATGTACACATAAGTAAATCTAGTCTACACTTTTGGTTCTTTTTAAAGTAGATATCGAATTGAAAATTGGATATTTGTAACATTTGGTTATTTTATTTTAAAATAAAATAAAATAAAACTAAATAAAAATAATAAACTTCTTATTAAAAAAAAAATAAAAATATGAATTATTAATAATAAATTTTTTCGTATTAAGGGCAAATATAAAAGTGTAGACACTTCGTTGACAATGTCGCCAAAAAGTCACGACAGAAGACGGCAAAACTGGTTATTTTTCGACACATGCACCCAGGTTTCCTTCAGGGTACTTGAAGACATATACACACGTACATATGTATCCTCAAAAGTAAATAAAAACATTTAAATATTTCTTAAGGAATGACTTTGTCATTGTGTCTGTACATTAATATACATAAAATTTCAGAAAATGTTATCATGTGACATACATATACATTCAGACAAATAAACACATTATCACAAGTATCTAAATTGTTTTGAAAGTAAGATAAGTTTATTGTATGGCTCACGGGTGCTTTAAAATTGAGCGAAATATTAATATTCAAATATTTTCAAAAAGGGAATTGAAGTAAA
Source organism: Pollenia griseotomentosa (assembly GCA_963931875.1). Classification (NCBI taxonomy): domain Eukaryota; kingdom Metazoa; phylum Arthropoda; class Insecta; order Diptera; family Polleniidae; genus Pollenia; species Pollenia griseotomentosa. The sequence goes on from OZ007561.1 coordinate 187,764,350, forward strand.
TATTAATTTTATTTAGAAAAACACGCAAAAAAATCAATATAATCTAATTATTTTGGTTTCTCGTTGTTTCGGCACTAACGATCTCAATCGCTTCACCTCAGACACCTAAAGGCCAACTGCCGTATACTGCTAAGTGATTTTTTTTTTTTTTTTTTAATTTCCTAAGCTAATCCCGCGAAGCTCTATGCTTGTCTGCAGGAAAGAAACCAGAGTCTCTGGCGGAAATCGAACCCGCAACCTCGGCGCTGATAGACTAGCTCGCTACCAGCTAGCCTACCGAGGCACTCATCTGCGCACTCTTTGTGGCTGGTGTAGAGGCTTGATTTAAAATTTTGCACGAATTAGTTACCACTTTCTATGATATAAACGCATTCTTCAAGATCTTTTGTTTTTAAAATGACAGAGATCGTTTTAAGGCTGCCAGCCCTTTTCGTTAGAACGGTATAATATTAGGGTCATTCTTTGTATTTTTAACTTACGATAACTTTTTAAGACAGAGGGACTTGGGTTCTTACCTTCATTTTATTCTTGATTTCCTTCTTATCGGTCTCATAAAATCTTAAACCTTTAAGACCTAAACGGAACCGGAATGTATATCTCGCCTAGGGGGAGAAAAAGTTAATGCTACTCCACTGGCGAGTAGCATTAGGCCTTATCAGGGATCGCAGTTAACAATATGAACTAAAGCATTTTGTTACGGAAATGGCTGCTAAAGCCAGCTTTGGAAAGTATTACTATGTTTATATTTATCGCTAACAATAAATTTGCAGAAAACCATTTTTCAATAACAATAACTTTTTAGTAAAAAGTGTATAGATATCCAAAAATTTTCATAGAAAAGTTATCGATAACAAAAAAATTTCTTTAAAAAAGTTTCGATAACAATAAGTTTTTTAGCAAACTTATTATTTACCGATACCTGCAAATTTAAATAAAAAGTTTTTTTGATAACAATAATTTAAAAAAAAAATTTTTCGATAATACATAATACATTTTCTGAGAAAAATTTATTAAAAACAAAAGTTTTTAGTTTTTAATTTGGATATCAAAAACTTTAAAGGAAATTTATCGATTAAAAAATGGAGATAAAAAAATTTTAAGTTACATAAAATTCAAAGAGAATATTGATAATTTTTCTAGTTAAATTTTATGTCGTTTATACTTTTTTATTTAGAGATAGAAATATTTTTTTAACAATCAATTTTTACTTAACATTTATCGATTACAATAAATTTAAATAATAAATACAACGGTAACAAAAGATTTCGACTGAAAATTTATCATAACAATAAAATTACATAGAAAACTTATCGAAATCAATAAATTTAGTTAATAAATTTTTCGATAACATTAATTTTCATTGAACATTTTTTGATAGCAATAAAGTTCATTAACCATTTACAGATAATATTTAACTTTAATAGAAATTTTTGGGTAACAATAAATTTTCTAAGGAAAATTTGTTAAAAAACAATACATTTTAATAAAAAATGTTCGATAGTAATAACTTGTCATAAAAAATTAATCGATAAAAGTAAATGAAGATAGAAAAATTATCAATAACAATAAATATAAATGGAAAATTTATGAATAACAAAATATTTAGTTTTCAATCTTTTTAATAATAATAAATTTTCATAAAATATTTATCGATAACAATAACGTTAAACAACAAATATATGTTGAAAACCATAAATTTAAATAGAAATTTAGTAAATAACAATAAAGTTATATAGAAAACTTATCGACATCAAAAAAGTTTTATAAAATCAACAAATTTTAATAAAAGATTTTCGATAACATAGAAAAGTTATCGATAATAATAAATTAAGATATACAAATAATGAATAACAATAAATTTAGATAAAAAGTTTTTTTGATGAAAATAAATTTCATAAAAAATTTATCGATAATAAAAAATTTTAATAAAAATTATTGCGATAATATCAAATTTATGTAGACAATTTTTCAAAAACAATGAATTTTTTTAGAAAACTTATCGATATCAATAAATTAATATAGAAAATTTATCTATAGCAACAAATTTTCATATAAAGCTTGTCGATAACAATTAATTGCCATGAACAATTTATAGCCAACAATTAGCTTTAATTGAAAATTTCTCAGTAACAATACATTTAGGAAAGAAAATTTGTTAAAAACAATTAACTTTACTAGAAAAGTGTTGGTCATAGGTAACTTTTAATATAAATTTTATTTTATTGATAACAATATATTTTTATAGAAATATTAAACGATAACAGTAAGTTTAAATAAAAAATATGAGGATAAAAATAAATTGAGCTTATTAATAAAAATAAATTTAGATAGAAATTTTATCGATTGCAAAGTTATCGATAGTTATCGATAATAATAAATTACAATATGCAAATATACAATAACAATAAATTTAGATAAAAAGTTTTTTTGATGAAAATAAATTTCATAAAAAATTTATCGATAATAAAAAATTTTAATAAAAATTATTGCGATAATATCAAATTTATGTAGACAATTTTTCAAAAACAATGAATTTTTTTAGAAAACTTATCGATATCAATAAATTAATATAGAAAATTTATCTATAGCAACAAATTTTCATATAAAGCTTGTCGATAACAATTAATTGCCATGAACAATTTATAGCCAACAATTAGCTTTAATTGAAAATTTCTCAGTAACAATACATTTAGGAAAGAAAATTTGTTAAAAACAATTAACTTTACTAGAAAAGTGTTGGTCATAGGTAACTTTTAATATAAATTTTATTTTATTGATAACAATATATTTTTATAGAAAAATTAAACGATAACAGTAAGTTTAAATAAAAAAATATGAGGATAAAAATAAATTGAGATTATTAATAAAAATAAATTTAGATAGAAATGTTATCGTTTGCAATAATTTTCATATAAAAATTGTCGATAGCAGAAAGTTTTCTTCGATAGCAATTAATTTGCATGGACATTAAATAAATAACAATTAAATTTAATAGACACATTTTTGGTAACAATAGACTTTCTTAAGAAAATGTGTAACAAAACAATAAATATTAATAGAAAATTTTTGATTACAATAATTTTTTCGTTAAAGTTTATCGATAAAAATTTTTGATAACAATAAATATTTATAAAAAATTTATCGATATCAATAAGTTTAAATATAAAATAAGATGATAGCGATACTAAAAACAATAATTTCAGATTGAATTTCTATAGAAAATTTATCGAAAGAATTGAATTTTTTTAGAAAATTTATCGATAGCAACATATTTTCATAGAAAATTTATCGTTAACAAAAAATGTTAATAGAAAAGTTTTCGATTTTGTAAAAAATTATCGATTAACATATAAATGTAATGCCAACAAAAAATGTTCATAGAAAATTGCTTGATATTGATTTGTTTTTGTAGGAAATTTATTGCTAACCATAAACAATTTTTACTTGATCGACAATGTATTGATAACAAATTTAGAAGCTCCATTTTCATTGGTTTCTATTTTATTATTAATTCATTTCTTTTTTTATTCATACAAATAAATCCTCAAACACTTGACAATAAAAGAATGTAATAGAATTTATCTATAAAATATTTGATTCTTTGTCTGCTTTCTTGTGTTGTTGAAGCAGTGAAAAAGTTCTTTGGCTCCTGTGGTGTAACACTGTATTTATGTATATGTATTCCATTTCATGGTATTGTATTGTGTTCTATAATTTCTCACATACTCATATAAAAAGCACAAAAGTATGCAATATAATTTTTTTTTCTACCACTCAACTATTACACCCACCAAAAAGGAGAAGTAAAATGAATATTAAACTTTTTTGTTTTGTATAATTTTCTTATGAAAACTATTTATTGCGTGTTGCTTCCCAACCATTTGACTTGTTGTTGCTGATGCTTATGTGTGAGAGTATATGTCTGTGTGCGAATGAAAAACTTTATAAGTGCGCTTGCAAGTATTGTATCCTGTAATAAAACTTTGTATATGTCGGTGTCTTATTTTGTTAAAATATACAAATCATATTTAAATAGTTTACTACGACGTCTGTGTAAATTTGATAATGTTGATGAAAGCTAACAATTTCTTACAAATACTTATACTTAATTAAATTTTTTTATTAATTTTTTTATAATGTTGGTATTTAAGCGTCTGGATGTCTTACTAATATAATATGTCATACTTTTTGCTATTATTTTATTTGAACTCTAAGTAAGGAATTTCTTTATTTCAGTTAAATATTAACACAATTGTAACTAAAATAAATAAAATTAAAAATCGATTTCATTTTAAAATAAATCATTTTAAGACTTTAAATGGGAGAAGTAAATTTTAATACAAAATGTAGCGCCGTTAACTGTAAATTATCTTGAATTAATTTCTGTATAACTACACATTTTCTATGAGGTACTAAGTGATTTGTTTCGGAAATGTGTCGATAGCTAACAATTTCTGTTAAACATTTCTCGATCACTCCAAATTTATTTAAATTAGCTGAGATTGTGTTTTAATAACTACGTTACGCCAAATGAACAGATTTACGCCAATTTTCAAAATCTTTCAACCATAAACTTCCTAAAGTATAAATTTTCAAAATAGCCCCTAAAAATCTTCCCATAAATTCATCCATAAAATAGTGACTACATGTTTCTAACGCTAACAGTCTGTATGCACTCGATATTGCGTCCTTTCAAGTTTGTTTCATTTTATAAGATTTTTGTAACGCTTTCAAGTTAAGACTGCAATTAAATTGCATTTGTGCTCGTTAATGGATGGCCATTCATTCATACATTTGGTTACGTTACATACAGATCTTCAGTTCTTCGGCTCCTCAGTTCATGTATGTATGTAAAAGTACGTGCTTTTCAATTTCAGTTTCCGTTGCTCAATGTTGAATGTCACATTTCCGCCATTAGGATTTATTTATTTTTTTTTCTACTTTTATTTCGTAAATGTGTTGGCGTGCATGTGTGTTAGTAAGGAAGTAAGGGTATGTGTGTGTGTGCGTGTATGTCAGTGTGTCTGTTATAAGAACGTGTAGCATACTTTTACTAATACGATTGTTTTTGTCATTGTAGAATATAAATTCGCATTTTCCACTTTTATTCTACAACATTTTACGTGGCATCTCAAAAGGTCTTAACACCATCTTTGGTCATGTTTATATGTATGTACGTATGTGTGAGTGTTTTTTTGGCTATAATGTTTTGGTACGTACTGTTAGAGTGTCTAAAGTAGTTTCCGCTTTTGCAAAGTAAAATGAATGTAACACTTTGTATGTGTTTGCAAAAATTTGTTATGTGCAAAAAGTTGAATTTAAACTGATTGCTGGTTTTTATTTGGGAATTTATCGTTGTTATCATGAATGCACTTTTTAAATGAATGGAATTTGTTTTTTTTTTAATTAAGACTTTGGTTGGTTTTTGAAATAACCATAATTAGTTAAATGAAAAAAAAAGAATTATGTAGGAAAAGAAAATCATTTATTTTATTCGATTTTCAAGGCATACAAAATTTTTCAAGAATGTTCGAATCCGAATTGCAGTAAAATCGTCTGGACAAAAGTTCATACATGAGGCCATCAATTTTTCGAAACTGATTGTCCCTTTGAATATTGACTTTACATACTGACATTTATTACATTAAAATAATAAATTCTCTGTATCTATTTGTATTTAATGCAGATCGAATCAATATTAAAAAACATTTATACAGTCGAACTTTCCTATAATAAATATGCATGGAACCGAAACCATTTCATTGTACAGAAACTTTCTTATACAGAAATTTTTCTCTTTCCACTTTTATTTAAAATAATCAAGTGTTTAAGTTTATATTACACTCTTCAGCGTTTAGCCATTTATTACATTACTTTTTGCAAAATTTTGGGTGTAATGGCCATGATTTCATTTCGAATGTTGGTTGGATTTTTGTTTAAAAATGTCTTCTTTTTTTTTGCTTATTAACATACACTTTGTTTTTTAAATACATATTTACAGAGAAAACTGTCAGTGGCTATTCAAGTCGGTTACAGTGAAGCACTTGCCAAAGCCATTGAGGCAGCTGCAGTATATGGTTTAAAACTACAAGGTTTGGTTGTTTTAAGTATCTGGCCATAAAACATTTTCCAACATCGTCCGATTGACAGTGATTAAAACACCAACACTATACTAAGGTAAGTGTAATTATCGCTGTTAAGCTGTTCTTGGATTCTTTGTAGCTTAAACCGTGTAGTTTTGCTTATAATAGGAAAAATAAATTTGTGAAAACAGTGGACAAAGGAAAAGTCTATGATAAATATTCTTTGTATATTCTTTCTTTTACACAGAAAGCGGCCACGCTTTTGTACTTAAGTTCTTATTTTCATCTTTGGAAAAACTCCAACAGAACGTTCTTTATAATAATGTATTATTATTATATGGTGACAAAAATGCATGAGAGTCAAATGTTTATTTGAAAAATTTGTTCATTGTATAGAAACATTCACTGTATGGAAACTCATTAGCCGGATATTAAATGACACTAAAATTTAAACGAAAAATCAGTGTTTTGAATTTGATTAGTTATAGAGAAGAGGTTCACTATAAAGAATTTCGGCTGTATATGTTATAATTTACATGTTAATTAGAGGCCTGCAACAACTGCCACTTATTTACAAGTCACTTCAATTCATTGATATTTTTCAATTTATTCGCTGCTTTGTTCTTGGAATCGCAAGTGTTGTGCAGCATAGCGTCATAAAAGTCTTTCATCAAATGTTAACTCATGTAAGAGAGCGTAGACAATTGTGTTTTTGTGTGTTTACACAAAATGACTTGAATGAATTGAAATTATTTTTTAATACATCTCATGATTTTTATACCCTTCATCTTAGGTGGAAAAAGGGTATATATAAGTTTGTCATTCCGTTTGTAATTTCTACAATATTGATCTAAGACCCTATAAAGTATATATATAATGGGTCCTTTCGAGGAGAGAACTTGATTTAACCATGTCAGTCTGTCCGTCCGTCTGTCCGTCTTACGTTTGATATGTGTTTTCCGGAGACTCCGGACATGATAGTGGCTAGGTTGTTTTACATTTATGTCACATATAATCCACCATGTCTTGCTATTGAAATTCAGCCAGATCGGTCCAAAAATGGCTGAGATATGAGCAAAAAACCACGACTACCTCTAATATTTTCAAAAAATTCCCTGAGCCAAAGTTTTCAAATTAGATACACACATTTAGGTTATCAATAAACAGCATCCCTCAAAATGTAGGCGGGATCGGAGAAGTGGGCGTGGTACCTCCCGTTTTTTTGGACTGTTATATGACCTATCGTTATACCTCGTATATCAAAAGATCGGAAATCTATAGTCAAAAATATTTTCTGAAAACTCGGAAAAATCGGTTCAGATACGAAAAAGTTATGACCAAAATAATAATTTTTTTTTTTAAGTACCCACTTTCGGAACCATAGATCTTCCTGAGTCCAAGATTTATAACCCAACTAACTCGCAAATTTCTTCTTAAGCATGTCGGTATATAAATCTGTCAAATCGGTTAAAAATGACTGAGTTATAATCAAAATAAAACAATTTTTTTTTTTTTTAATTTTTATGTTCAAAAACGATTTTAAAAAAATATTTACCAGTTTTCGCTTTTTAAATTTAAATTATAATGAAGTTTTTGGTATTGTAAATATGTATGTATATGTAAAAATTATTTTGTTTTTGTCTAGTTGCTCTGTATTCTGCTCGCAAAATGGTGAAGGGTATATAAGATTCGGCACAGCCGAATATAGCACTCTTACTTGTTTTTGTTTCGTGTTCTTTTATGTTTTTTGTTAGAAGATTGTTGTTTTTAAAAAGCAAAAACAAAATAAATTTTTTAGATCCCAACTGAGTAGTGATATGTCTCTCTCTCTCAGCATTTCGTGTTCTTTTTGTACACATTTAGGTATATAGCCATAAACAACACAAATGTATTGATATTTACAACGCGAATTGATAACTTTTAAGACCCCTTGGTAGTTTTCATATGCATACAAGTCATTTTCTCTAAACAAATCGTGTTGTGTATATTACGGCTGACTTCCAAAACGTACTAATACAAAGTTCGTACACAATTTTACTACTGTATTTCAACCGTGTGCACGTACAAAGTACCGAAACAATGCAACTATGTGTTTTGTTTATTAAAACGTTTTGAAATGTAAGTGATGCAATGCATAATACTTTTAAAATAAATCTGTATTGCTTACAAATAAAATGTTAAGTGTCACAAAGCATCAACTTTAAAACCGATGCTCTGATTGCTTTTTTGATGCGTTACTAATACTTAGCATTGTACTGCGGCGTTTTGAAACATTATACTTTGTTCTAATACAAAGCAATTGACGTTTTGGAAGTCAGCCTACTAGTGTTTTCTCGGGCAGCGCGTGTTAATGATGAATGAATTGTGCGAAGCGAGGTGTGAAGTGATTTTCAAGTTGATTTGTCCTATGTGGCGTATGATTAATAAATATTATTTTTAAATTAATTATTACTTGTACGCTGAGAGAATACATAAACTTGTCAAATTTGCAATTATGTGTGTACATTAGAGCGTGCCACCTTACATGCAAAAAAAGTGCGCCGTACACCCCCTAATATAAACTATTTTGCAAGGTGGTTTCGATTTTTTTTTTTTGATTTTTTGCCAAACGTGGGGTCGCCTTTTAAAATTTGGCATTTACAGTCGGATCTTTAGGTATGATATATCAAAGTTTTTGTCTTGAGATGATTTGTTTGCCACATAATTTATAATTTATCATAGGCCCCATAGCATTCTCTCGGAAAATACTTTAGTACGCCTAAACCCGTAACAAACACCATTGGCCTTCCTGAGACAAAAAAAAAAACTTTAGCTACTGTTATTGTTGCTTGAACTACTACTTCTTTACTGCTTTAAGGCCCGTTTTCACGACTTACCTTTAAAGTTCGATATAGTTAACGCTACCTTTAGCACTAGTGAGGAATAAAGTTACCTTCAACTATTTTTCGTTTTCACAACTTCTGTATAAAATAAACTTAACATTTTTAAAAAAGTGGCAATACTAAAGAAAATACCGATTATTTTTGCCAAAATAAAAATACGAACTGGCAACTACGTACTTTTTTTACATTTACAAAATATGCGTATAATTGGAGTTGCCATATATAAAAAATATGTGAATATAATATGGCAATCTCAAATCTAAACCTTACGACAAAAGTTAGAGGTAGAACGTTCCTCTCTTTAGCTTATTCTTCACTTTAAGGTTAAAGAGAACTTGTGATAATTAAAAACTCATTATCTGTTCGATAACTTCCTACATTTAGCTATCGCTAAGTCGTGAAAACGGGCCTAAAACTATGTTGAAGTAGAAATAAAAAAAATTAACTACAAATGAAGAAATGGTAAATGCTTTATTTTTTAAACTACTGCTCTTTTGATAGTAAATGTTTTTTGTTGCTATATTTCGAAATTGATTTTTCAATATTAAGTAGTAGTTAATAAATAACTACAACGTGCCTAAGGCCCAGAAGCCATTGCGAAAAATACATTGTTTTTAATTTATAATGCAAAAAAATTACTAAATTTTATAACTAAAAAACATTTTAATAATATTGCTACTGCTGCAAAATATTTTGGAAAGCATTTATAGGTATCGCCATAAAATTGGCAGTGATTATAGCATTTAAACATTGCTTAAGACTCTTTAATATAGAACCTTTATTTGAAGTTGTCCTACGATTTCTTTTATAATTATCTTATCCGTATATGTAAAAGCATTTAAGACAATTACTTGTCTACTTATTTAACAATATTTACTCTACTTTATTTTTACAAAATTCTTATTTAATAACATTCATTAACTATTTACTTAAGCTTATTTAAACACACAGAATAAGAAGTACAGAGCAAAAGGAAAGACCAACAAATACAAAAGCAAAAAAATTAAATAAACCACAAACTTAAAAAAAAAAATAAATACAAGCAAAAAAAATTGTTGCTTTGCCAGTATTGATTTTCTTATATAAGGTCAATTACCCAAAACACCCATCAACGTCATAAACAGCAGGGCACACAGGCAGGCAGACAGACAGACAGTCAGACGAACAGATTTGCACAAAAACGTATACTAACATAAATACCAATACATATATCCAAACATAGATATATTAAAATTCTATAAATATACCAACTAACAAATGAATACAAAGTTTTATTTCAACAGCCAGTCAAACTGATAAGAAAATAGCAACAACAACGCCATAACATAAACATAAACATACAAACACACATACACAAACCAAAACGATTCTACCAACAAACAAATACACAACAACAAAAAACCGAAATGCATGAAAAATGTATAGAGAAACTGGCAATTGCATTGAAAAAAGTTGACTTGTAAATATACCAACACATTCAAACCCTCACACAAACACACAATAGCAAATAAAATGCTGATGTACAGACAGACATTTCTTTATAACAAACATGTGCATGCAAATACTATAGTATTTCTGTATCTACAAACCTCATCATAATACACACATTCCTGAAGGACCTCCTGTCAAAGCACGAAAAATTTGGGAAACGGACTTTTCCTGAAAAAGGGGCGTTTTGTGAAAAAAGAAGACTTTTGGTTTAATCAAGGACTTGTTGTTATTTAGATACATTATTAATAAGAAAGGAGAACAACTTATTAGTAGATAAGTTCCAGAAACCAATTTCTTCAGGGAGAATTATTAATTCTTTTTCAAAAACCCGGGCAGAGTTATTATAAATACAGTCAAAAATCATATATGTAGATAAAGTTCTATATATTAGCGAATAGTTTTTTAAAAAAAATAATAATATAAAAATCCAAAATATTTTAGAGAATAATATTTTCCCAAGATAATTGATTTGTTAATTGATTGGACAGTACAAAGGACGTAGGGAAGGAAAGTAATGTGAATACGGTTACTGAACCTTAAATGATCAAGTCTTTAACTTGTGTACCAATAGTTTCTGAAGGATCTGAATATTCTAATATTTATGATACAAAAATAATTATAGGACAGAGAAATTTGATAAATCTAATATTAATACCTTGCAAGGGTAATTGAAAACTAGATTAGAACGACATAGATCTGATCAAAAATACAAAAATATATCTTTTAAAAAAATTGCATTGTCATCCCATTGCGCCAAGTTCAATCATGCACCAGATTTTGATAATACAACAGTATTAAATACAGAAATAAATTACAAACGACGGACGCTTCATGTCAGAAATGCTACAAATTACACAAGGGAACAGGGCTGCCAGATTTGACGATTTATCGTCGTTTTGACGATTTTTTGTTCCAGAATTAGCAAAGTGCCGATTTGCTGATTTTTTTCTTAAAAGTGACGATTTTTTTCAGTCTTCAAAGTCTGAATTAAACATTTAATTTTCTGACACGTTCGTTCTTAATAACTTCGCATTATCCCTTATAAGTAAGCAGGTTGTAAGTAAATAATTTAAATCATTATTTTGAAGAAAAAATTCACAAACAATGTTTTATGTGCTTCTGTTATTTCCTTACATCGAAGCAGGTTGTATTGCAATGATTCTCAATGGGTCATTCCCGAAATATTACCGAACATAAAAATTAAATTTTTTTAAACGAAATCAGTTGTCAAATTGTTTTTTAGTAGAGAGGAAAAAAGTAGTGCTTCCAAGTGGGAATTTGTCATATTAAAATCATTCATCTTGTAAGCTGGTCTGTGCTTCTCTCGCTTACAAAACTGCTTACCAGTAAGCTCCATTTTTACAAGGATACGATTCTTGACATGAAAGACTCGTAAGATAATTTTTACCCACGTCTTAAACGATTCCCACAACGATTTTGGAAGCGTCTTTAACTGTGCTATGGAGGAATCTCAGTCGTTTTACAGATTTTCCCTTGTGATGAATCTTTCCCTTGTGATGAAAATGTGGTCATCGATGATCAATGACGCTCTTTATGAGACTTCCAATATCTCTTACACGATTGAAAATGCAAGCTGGGTATGAAATAATTATGTTTTTGTTTGAATGTTTTTTTATAAAAATCAAACAAAAACTGTTAAAAAAAAACTTAATTTAAAGTTTTCCGATTTTTTTTTGACGATTTTTCGAAACGTGAAAGACGATTTTCTTATTTTTTCTCAGGAAATTGACGATTTCCTCACAAATTTATCTGGCAGCCCTGCAAGGGAACAAAATTGAACATTTTTTGTACGGCCTGGAATTTTGATGCCAATTTTTTACTAATTTGAAGTGGCTGATTTTAAATCTAATCTCTACTTTTCTCTATCAGCTCTACTTTTCGAGATATACCGTTTTGTCGAAAATTAAGGCACTTTCACTACATATATTAGAATAACTTGAAAACAGTTGACCATATTCAGTTAAAAAAAAATCCGAAACTCGGCAACAGTTTTATCTTTAAGCCGTGCTTACATTGTTTTTAAATTTGTCCAGTAGTTTCATATCGTTGAAGCTTTGAAAAAAATAACAATTTAAAAAAAAAATTTTTTTTGTTCTCTAAAAATTCATAAAAAATAAAAATGCAACAAAAATCACAGTTTTGGTATAGAAACATTTAGCTTAACATAATTTCGAATGAAATGAAGTTTTTTTTAATTGTAATCGGTGCACAACTTTTGATTTCCATACAAAAATAACATTTTAAATATGTGTGTATCATGAACGTTTTTTCCATTTTGTATGGAAATCGATATTCAGTTTTCACAGTAAATTGTAAATAAAATCAAAAGTTTCAAGTTTTCCAATATATGAAGTGAAAGTGCCTTAATTTTGGACATAACGGTATATCTTGAAAAGTAGTCTCTGATAGAGAAAAATGGAGATTATATTTTAAATCAGCGACCTCAAATTAGTAAAAATTTGCAATCAAATTTCAGACAGCAAAATTAATGTTCCGCAGTGTTATCAACGTACCAATAGCACAAAAAATTATATCAACAATAAATTTCAAGTGTTTTTTATCAATAATAAAAACTGGGAATTAAGCACGAATAACCAAATCTTTTGAAATTAAAATTAATTTAAATTAATTAATTTAATTAAATTAATTTAAAAAAAAATTTAAAAAACCAAATATCCCTTATCCATTGAAATAGCGGAATATTGGATTTATAATAAATATATATATTTTTTTTAAATTGACCTTGAGTTTGAAAATTGTTTACGAAGGACTAATCAATATTGAAAATGTTGTAAAATTCCTTCCTTCAATAAAAAATAATTTAATGAAAATTAAATTTGAAGAACTCAAGCCTAAAGCTGGGATCACACGATTGCCGCAATGCACCAATTTTCATACTTTTTAATACCCCAATCGTGTGACTGCACAACCAATTGGCTCATGTACCAATCAAGGACAATATTGTGCTTACTTTTACCAATCAAATGCAACCCTGGTGCGGCAATCGTGTGACTGTTTTCTATGCAACCGCGCGTCAATAAAAATAACAAAAATGCACCAATATTTATTGTGTTCTTGTGCGGCAATCAAACATCACAATACGCACCAATATTTGCCTTTTTTTTTAATAAATTTACTTTTTTGTGTTTCTTTTAGTAGGTAATGAAGATAAATATTTATTTATTTATTATGCATTTAAATTTTTTTTAATTATTGTTGCTACATATTACCAAAATATGTATGTATGTATGTTCACAAGCATATTTAGCTGTTCAGTGCGAATATTTTTATTTAAGTTTCTAAGCGAACCTTAACATACAAAATTGTTGAACAGACTTAATTTTTGGAATTTCTTAAAAAATTTAAATAAAAATATTCAACAAAAATTTGTTTAAGTACATAGTACATATATGATACATATTTAATTTTATTTCATTAATAACAAACCAACAAGAACTTTCAATTAAATAAAAAAGCTACCACAACAGCTGTTTTCGCAGTTGTCAAGTAAGAACAATCGTGTGACTGTGCTGCGGCAATTGTTGTAACCATTTCGCTTTGTACCAACTAGCGGCATTTAAATTTGTTTAAAACAGGGCAATCGTGTGATTTCAGAATATTTTATTGGTCCAATTTCATTATTGTGCGTCAATAAAGCACAATAAAAATTGTGTCATATTGGTGCATTTGCGGCAATCGTGTGATCCCAGCTTAACTAAAAATATTGAAATGGAAAATTTACAGTTCAACTAAAATCACAATTGTTCTTAAAATAGCACAAGCTTTAATGTTTACATTTGTACTTCAAGTTGTACAAATAAAATGTCGACGAAAGTGGGCAAAAAACATAATAAACAAATGTATTCTGGTTTTCAAGACAAAGTCTTGACGATAAGAATACGAAAAAACCGAGGAAAGGAAGCAACATGTAATTTAAGATTGAAAATAATAATTACAGCAAATTTCGAACCACCAGTACCACTGGTTAAAGATTGATGTTTGACTGTTGGCTGGCAGGCACCGCACAGAAAGAAAAACACTCGGAATAAATCAAGTTTTTTTTGATTATTTTAAGTACGAGTCGTACTCAGAAATTCAAGTACAAATAACACTTAAACGTACTCAAAACAATCGTTAATGGGATTACTTTCGAAAATCAATCCCGGAATTTCTTGAAATAAGTATAAAATTCTTAAATCAAGTAAAAAAAGATTAAACTTTTTGTTGTGTTTAACCTTCCGGCCTACGCATGTTTTAATTTCTATACATATTGAAAAAAGGTCTGGCGAGACTCCTGTGCACCACTAAGGGTTAAAAAATAAATTTGAAATCTTGATTCTCATTTAGTTTATATTTTTAGTTAAATATGTACATATGATTTCTAAAATAAAAACCATATCGGGCATGATATTGGTGTTTTATCATTCTGTAAGGTGTAGTACGGGTAAGTAAATCAATCATTATAACTTTTTCTTTCTAATTTCTAATTTCTTGATAAAATCAACTTTATAACACTTGAATCAATCGCATTTTGAGATTGATTCAATCTAACTTTTACATAAATCAATCTAATTTTCGGATTATTTTAACTACGAATTCGGATTAAAACCATTTTATAATTCTTAATCAAGCGTATTTTGAGATTGATTCAATCTTAGTTATACTTAACTCAATCTCATTTTCGGATTATTTAAAGTACGAAATCGGGATTGAATATGGATAATTTAAGTATTTTGCGATTGAAAATCCGAGCTTGAATCAATCTTTTTCTACTTGATTCAAGAAAATTCGTACATACCGTACTATTAATACCGCTTCGGATTGATTTGAGTACGGATGGATTAATTTTTCTTTTGAGTGCGCAGTGTTGCAGTGGTTAGAACTCAAAGAATTCTGATGAAAGGATGTGGTGATTCTTGAACCATGTAAATTCAACCCAGGTTCGAGCCCCAGCTCAGCCAAGAAAATTATCAATAAATTTTAATAAAAATTTCATGTTGTAAAATTCCTTCCTTCAGTAAAAAATAATTTAATGAAAATTTAATTTGATGAACCCAAGCTTAACTAAAAATATTGAAATTGAAAATTAACAGTTCAACTAAAATCACAATTGTTCTGTCGAAGAAATGTTATGGGAATATGTTATATGGGAGCAAACCTATATTCCCATCCCCAACAAATCGGTATCGTAAATATTTTGGGAGTAAAAATTTCTATTGTGCATTATTTGTCAGTGCTTTATAAACAAAAGTCTCTATTGTGAATAACTTGTCAGTGCTTGTATTGTGAAAGAAAAATATACAAAATAGAATGCTAATAAAAATATAATAAAATATATAATGAATAGTGTGTATCTTCATTTTCATTATTAACAATCCTTCAATAAAAGGATACAATAATTTAATAGAGTCCTACTTTGGAATACAAAATAAAATATACATTAGGGGTATAACTTATTCCCATTTTTTGCAAATATCAAAATGGCCCTAGCATAGTCGAATAGTCAATTGAAAACTATTAAAAAAAATTATATTAATTTTTCGCGGTTTTCAAAAAAGGTCACCCACAAAACGCGGTAATGTTGGAAAATTATTTTTTTTTTATTTTATTTGTAGTTATACATTTAGCCAAAAACTTAAGCAAAACAATACGCGCATTAAATTTAAAATTCATGTCCTTTAGTAATTAAGAAACTTTTTAACTTTTTTTTTCATTTATTAATAAAATATTTAAAATTTTGTATAAAATTTTTTTCTTTGGGGATTTTAGAAAATCGCTTTTGTGGGTGAGTTTTTTCGTAAATAACACAATATTCGCTATCGCGTAGTGCTAGGGCCAAAATTTGGTTATACCCCTTATATACATGTTCCATTCTCGTTCACATTAACACTTGTTGGGAATTTATTAAGTAAAAAAAATTCGAGGGAGTAAACATTGGCGATTCCAAATTTTTTTAAGTTTCGGAATTCAGTCCCAAAAAATTAGTTATGGAATCATTCACAATACGAAATAAAAAAAAAATATTGGAATATTTTCATGCGAGTAGTTGTTTGCGATAGGGGTGAATAATTACTTTGTGAACAAATTATTCTAAAAATAACTGAATTTTATGTTATACAGAGATATTTGGGCATGTTCTAGAAATCGAAATGAAGTGAAATTGAAAACGGATGGATGAGTTTATTACAGCCTGTTCGTCGATTTTGAACGTTAACGTTCGCATAGAAAATTACATTTAAAACAAAAACAAATTCGTTCGAAATCGACGAACAGGCTGTAAAAATAAAAAAATCTATTAAAAAATCTTTATATTTAATAAAAACAAGTTAGAGTGCTATATTCGGCTATGCCGAATCTTTGATACCCTCCACCGACAGTTCGAATGTTTAAGGAGTAATATCTGTATGATGTCTTTTTATTATTATTATCTTAAACTGTGACGATTTGTTATTAATTATGGTTTTAGGAGACTAAACTGTTTTCCGGGAGTAGGGCATATATGGGGCCTAGGGTAAATTATGTACCGATCTTCACGAAATTTCACAGTATCATTTATAGTCCTATAAAATTGTGACGAGCCAAAATTTGTTATGATTGCATTATTTTTTACGGTTTTAGGCGTACTAAACTGTTTTCCGGGAGTAGTATTTATATGGGGCTTAGGGTAAATTATGGACCGACCTTCGCGAAATTTTACAGTGTCATTTCTAGTCGAATAAAACGGACTTGTGCAAAATCTTATGTCATTCCGTGCATTTTTGCATCATTTATGTTAGTTTTTGTAACAAAATTATCAAGTTTTTGAAGGTGGTGGTTCCACATTTTGATTCATAGCTCTGGTCCTACTGAACCGATTTTGCTGAAATTCAATCCCAAACTGCTTAGGATAACTACAAGCAATTTTACACCTAGTTTGTTTATTTCTTTTGAGTTTTTCGAAAGTGTTTTCAACAGACGGACAGACGGACAGACAGGCGGACATGGCTAAATCGACTTAGAATTACTCAAGCAGCCAGAATATATATACTTTATGGGGTCTGAGATGAATAATAAAAAAGTTTCACACGGAATGACAAACTTAGTATACCCTCTTCACAACTAATTGTGGTGGAGGGTATAAAAAGAACTTTTGTTAAAAAAAACTATTATAGAATTGGGGCTGTTTGGTAAAAAGTGGTATTTTGTTAAAAACAAAAACGTATTTTGTAAAAAAGCATTTTATCGACTTTTGCTAAAAAGGGGCTCTTAGTAAAACAAAGACTTTAAGTTGAAATGTAAAAATGGCACATTTTTTGATTTCCTATAAAAAGAATTCTTTTTTTGAAAAATTAATCTCTAATAAAAATTTACTTTTTCTAAAAAAGCCACCTTTTGTACAACAAGGCCACTTCGTATAAAAAGCGATTTTTTTATTTTTTAAGAACCCAATTGGGTCGTAAAGCGAGATAAAACTTAGGACGTACATAGCTAGGTAGAACATAAGTAGGCAGAACATAGGTAGGTAGAAAGTTAAACTTCACACTCTCACCCAGAGACCAGTATGGTACATTGTGAAGCCTTGAAAAAATTAAATAAAGGATAGGGAAGGCACATAAAATAGTAAAAACTACTATCAAAAAAAAAATGGAAAACAACCTATTCAGCACAATAGCCATATATAAGCAAAGTACCCAGTCGCCTGTTATACTAGGTCATGGCCATAACAAATCCCGTCAGGTTCTCTGGCCCATAAACTTATAGGTCGATTACGGATGGCAACTGAACTGAATTTGAGTTGCCAGCATCGAAATTAGGCAACGCCGCTCATTTTAAATAACGCAATAAAAAATGAAGCTTCAAACGGAACAGGTTTGTAAGAGAGAAATGTAAAAGTTTCGCTTACCCTTTCGCTTACGAACGGCATGAATTTCCCACTTTGAAGCAACCTACATTAATCCAACGAGTCAGATACCAGTAACACAGCCCACTGTCTATCATGTAGTGACCACCTCTCTATCACGTAGTGGCCTAAGATAAAACCTATCATGATTCCAACGTAGACCTTACTTCTGTCTAGCAAACTAGAACTGTGCCCATGTTCTGTAACTCTTGCGTCGAGAAACTCTTTGATTGAAATGTGTGAAATGAAACAAAAATGCCATTTATTGAAACAAACAGCTGTTTTTCTCAATAAATTTTGTCTGAAACTTTTTTGGCGAGTAATAGCTGCCACGTAAGAAAATTTCACCAATATACAGAAAAAGTGTGTCTGTAATATTTTCGTGAGAAAAGTTCCCGCTTTATACTGTCAAATAAACTCACGAAAAAAATGGGGCGAGAAACAATTTTAACACTAAAAAACGATTAAAAATGCAAAATGCATAGAATAATCAAAATAATATTTTGTTCTTGACACATTTTTTCATTGTTTAATTATTTTGCTTTTAACATTTTTATAAAATATACGCATGTTTTTATAAAAATTTTGTTTATTCTTTAAATCATATTAAATTATATTTATGGACAATTTACAATGGAAACAGTGTATACCGGTTGTTTTGACTCATAATAGTTAAGTATTCGTAGTCATATTTGTATATCAACTAACTATTTAAAATGCCAAAAATACTGGTGGTATGTTGAAGTTGATTTCTTTTTTTATATTTTTTCAAATCTTTTTTAACTTTATTTCATTTTGCCATATCAGATTTTTCAGTTTCTACATTTGAAATTTGCATATTTCTTTGGATATATAAGAGTGCATTTACGTGAATACCCTGCAAGTATTTGTTGTCACGGGGATTCAGAAAACAAGTTGCCACCCCCATTTAAAAATATCGCTAATCGTACAATCAAACTATCATAATTTTAATGAAGGCGAATTCAACTCCATGTAGTTTAACAGAAACAACAAAGGATTTTTGTCATTGCATTGTTAGTGTTTACGGTTCGATATGTCAACCATTCCTAACAAAACACTAACAAATCAAAACAAATTAGTTCGAATTGTCAAAATCAGATGGCTTTTCGACACCACCTGCAGTTGAATTCGCCTTAATTAGAAAGCTTGATCAACGTAGATGTGATGTTTTTGACATACGAGTAAAATACTTTTGAATGGTTCGTTAAAGTGTCTCTGAGAAGTGACTACAATTTTTAGATGTACTGCATCGCTCCTTTTCGTTATTAATTATTAATTTTATGCAGAGGACAATAATTTATAATTAACAGTTACCACCAGAATGTAACACTGTTTTGCCCGCTACGGTTTTAGTCATAATTTTTTTACTCTCTAAATGTTATGTGTTTTGCAAAAACTGTTTTCTTGACGATAACCGTTAACATTACTCTCTTACACTGTTTAAACTTTAAAACACCCAACATTAAGAGTCAACTAGTGGAAGAACGTTGTAAGTTACTTGCAAATTCATACAAAGTAAATGGTTTTGAAACGTGGAGTAACGTTTTAAATGACATCGCGATTGTGGATATGAAACGTATTTCCACGTTTTTCCACTAAAAAAAAGTTATAAACTGTAAATTTGCATATCATTTAAATCTTAAATTTCTTGATATTTTGCATAAAAGTTTTTATCATTATTTTTAATAATCTAAAGAAAAACATAAGAAATTAATAGTCTTGCCTGTTAAAAACGTTTTTTTTTTTTTGCTCTCCTGAAAAATAATTATTTTGTAACTTAAAACGTTATTCGCGGCTGTGCTTCATTTAACTGAAAAATTTTTATAAATAGAAATAAAAAAACAGCCATAATACAATCATTTTAATTGTTCGTTTTCTCAATTAAATTAAAAACCTCCAAAATAACAATTGGTATAGACAACAGGTAACAACTAGTAAAATGACTGTCCGTAAATTTAACTAGTTATGATTTTATCTGCAGGGTAATTCAGCAACTAACACAATACACTATAAATTTGAGAGTGATCGACTCAGCCAGTAAAGAGCACATTAGTAACGAAAGAGCGGTGCTTGTCGAATCGACAAACCTTAGTACTCTATGGCTAAGTCTACAGGGTAAAAAAATGTTGCTCTATCGTTGAGATTGTTCTATGTGTATGTATGTGCAGTTGCAGCTGTTGTTGAGTATATCAATATACATATGTATATGTAGTTTAGGCTGGAAAATTTGTTCCTTTGCTATGTTTTTTTTTAGTAGCCGTAGTACAAGCTAGTAGTCAGTTAGTTTGTTATACTTGTGTGTGGTTCCCTGCTTCTGTAATTCTGCTTGTTTTTCGAGTTACCCCCACATATAAAAAGGCAAATGAACTCATTTAAATTAAGCGGAAATAGAAATGGAAAAAACCAATTAAAAACAAAAGTTCAAAAGAGAATAAATACTTGTACAGAGAGAAAACTTTTTCTTTTCAATGAACCAAAAAAATAGTAAAAACAAAACAGCAAAGAGGAAAGAATTAAAACAAAACAAAAAAAATTTAAAAAAACTTTTTACTACTATTGAAAGACTTGCAAAAAGATGTGTAAATGTTGTCTGTTTACAAGTTCTTTCGAGGGATATTTTGTTTAACTATTTTGTTACTTTAATAAACTTATGTGTTACAAAGGCAATTACGGAAATAAATATTTTTATAATAAAATAGTTAATTGTTTGTATTGAAACAGACAGGCTTTCGAAGGAAATTAGCAAAATATTTGAAGCATTTTTCTTAATAATAAATCAAAGTCAAGGCCAATTTAAACAGGCACAAACATTCTTAATGTCAGATGTTTTGAGAAGAAAAGTAAAAAATCACACTTAAATGAAAAAAAGAGAAGTCATTTAAAGTGAATTTATAAAGAACTAAATTTTTTCTACAAAGTGTTAGTTAAAGGTTACGTATATGAGTACCAACATTTTAATTTTTTTTTTAACTAGCCAAGCTAATCCCGCGAAGCTCTACGCTTGTCTTCAGGAAAGAAACTCGAGTCTCTGGCGGAAGTTAGACTAGCTCGCTATAGCTAGCCTACCGAGGAACTTCCATGAACCAAAAATTTAAATGGATCAGAAATTTCCTTAAGACATTGTTCAATTTCAGGCATTGAATCATGGGGGGTTGAGATGTTATTAACCTTAATTTGAAGGGGTTTCCAAAATAAGCCGACGTAACGTACAAATGGCTGCAACTGTGGAAAAGATTTACATCGATACCTGCCCAAAGGCCTTTTCCATTTTACCTACAATGCCTTTAGAAATATGATAGAACATAGAGATGATGATTCCTCAGACCGAACTCTCTCACAAGCGGTAAAAAATCAGCCCCTTAGTAAGATTTTCAGGAAATCCTGAATGCAGGAAAGCATTTCCGGCATGAAGTTTACGGAGGCTTCAACCAATCGTAAGTCCATTGGCGTGCCACCCGTGGCAGATACCAGATAGGATCTCTGGTCAGCCAAGATCGCAAGAGCTTTGTAAATTTTTGATATTTGCCCAATCCCGAGTATTGAATGCACCTGATTTCCCCAAAGGATTTAACACCAAAAGGTGAAATATCCTAAAGATGAAACCCGAGAGGATAGATAGCTGTTGTAGTTTGAAAAGTGACAACCCTATACAACTTATGAATGTCTTAAGTTTCAAGGATCCACGTTGTTTTTGTTTTTCCTTTTGGAGCTATAAAAAATAAACGTCCTCGGGCGTTCTTGTTAACAGTGGCTGGCAAAGTTTCAACCAGACAACGTACGAGCTGCTACGACTAGCACCGTACTGGTATACTAATTGGTGTAGTCACGTTAAAAACGGTAAAGAAAATTAACAAAACTGTATTAGATTGACCACACATTGGTCTGTTGACGACACTATTATTACGATGGACGAAATCAATAAATTAAAGTTCGAACTGCTTTGCTATTTTAAAACAAGAAAATATTGCACAAGCAGATTCATTTTGCCACACATCCTAAAACTCTCGCTAAATTGTGCCTGACAATAATAAAAAACCATTATATAAAAAATTTTAATGTACACGACAAGAAATAAAAATTTTAAAGTTAGTGAGGCTTTAACACGCCAACGAAAAAACGTATGTAAGTTTGTTTTGTGTTTGATCGGTCGTTGGCATTCGTATATTGTGTATGTCCCCATTTACATATTACGATTTTTGTCGTTGCGATTCTTACTTTATAGGCAAGAGGGGAGAGAGGAATTAAAAGGGGTACACAAGCGAGTGTACTTTTCGATTCGTTTTGTTCGCTCATTCGTTCTCTCATTGTTCTTTCATCTGACGAAAAATGTATTTAAGTTCGGTGGCACAGAAAAAGTTGTAACGACAAAAATCGAACAATGTAAATACAATGTAAAAATAATCACAACGACAAAAATCTTATAATATAAATGGGGACTATGCTAATATAGAGTTTATTTGACGATTGTGTAGCATATTGCATGAGTAACTCTGATAACTCGTGTTATTCGTACATTTCAGTGTTATAAAACTTAAATTTAAAGATTTCTTTTGCTGTTGTTTTAATTATACATTACGGCCCGTTTTCAGAAAGTACCGATAGCTAAAAGTAAACTTTAACCGGCCTTATAAAAAGTGTTCCATTATTACAAATTTACTTTAAAGTACCAGGTAGGATGAACCTTAATCCACTTTATCGCTCACTTTAGGTTAAAGTAAAGTTTTAATAATGGAACACTTTTTATAAGGCCGGTTAAAGTTTACTTTTAGCTATCGGTTCGTTGTGAAAACGGGCCTTAATATATAATAAAAACAACAGTATGATACTTACTTATAACTTTATAGCTGTTGTTCTTTTGCTATTGCAAAAACTAACGTTTGCTTTGTTGGTGTTTTCTTATTGTCTTTGTAATCAGTGCCCCTTGAGAAGAGTATAATAAAATTCATGTCTCAAACTTTTTTGTTCATTGCCATAAACTCACTATCCCTCATAATCTGTTCGTTTTGTTTTTCGTTGTCTGTTATTGTCGCATGCATAAACTCATTTATTTTGAAAACTAAAAATATGCGACCTGAAGTAACTGTTTTTTTTTTTTTGAAAAATATTTTAAATGCGAATTAAATAGACTAGTACAGACCTTTAGTACATATACGGCAAATAGCTGTTTTAAGAAGCCCGTATTTACTAACAGCAAGGTATCGAAAAGTGTATTGAGCTAAAAGGATATTTAGTTGATAAAATAAGAAAATGTTTTCCAAATTTTTTTGATTTTATTTTGTTGGGCAGTCTTATTTTGAACCGCTCTCGTATCTTTATTTGAGGTCATTTTAAAGTTTAAAAAAAAAAAATATCTACCCTCTATTAACGCGAATAACAGTGCTTTAAAAGCGCTAACTAGCTGATAATAATGAAGTTGGTTCAACAGTTATCCGTCGTAATAAGATTACCACCATTTGACAGAAAGAGTGTTTCTGGTATTGGGTATACATATTTGGTACAAATGAAGGAGGTACTAGTTCCTATCGTTAGCCATGAGAACCTATGTCACTAAGTATTGATCCAAATTATGGTCAGCTAGCATGTTATTGGTAGAAATCTTCCGATAAACAGAGCGATTTTAATATTGTTTAAGGATTCTGTTACCCAATATTCTAAAATCATAAAATTTAGCTTTTTGGCTGTTCCGACTGAATTTTTACAAGGTTACACCCCCCCTCCCCCCTTCTCTGAGCTGAAGAATAGGCCCGCCCTAGGGCTTGGTATGCTTACAGCTTACAACCTCAAATTTTATTATAACAAATCCTAAAAAAAAAGTATTGCACTTGACCAATATATAATAATGAAAAAAAAAAAATAATAATTATTATTATAACCTAACATTCTCAAAACAGAAATAAAAGCAGCAACAAGAAAAACTACAACCCTTTTTCATTCATCTGAATCAATCAATCTAAACATGTGTTCAATACACCACAAATCCGTTTGTACTTAATAAATGCTTAAGCCACCACTTTGTACATTTTTTTTTCTTAATAAATAAATACTTGAGTGTGTCCGTGAGTTTAATACTTTTTTGGTGCGTTTCAAAAACATAAGTGCAATTTACTCATTCAGCCATTGATACGAGTTGTTTCTTTTATTCATGTGAACACATGCATTTCCTTGCAACATCCAAGTCCGCAAAAATTAAACAATAGAAATAAAATAAAATTGCACATAATAAAATAAAAATTTCATAAAAAAAATCAAAATGAAAAAAATTTTTTACTTTAACTCGTTTTGTTCTATTGCTATATTTTCTATTGTTAAATACATAAATCTTAGAATGGGTTACTTCCCAACAAACACCTCGAAATTAATATCGTATTGAGCAAGGCGAATTTTTACAGGTCACCACATAAAATATATTTAATTGTACTTATATTATCGTTATTAAAGAATCTGTTGTTATTGAAAATTTACTTTAAAAAAATAAAACTTAAAAAAAAATAAATTAGCAAAGTGAAAGGAAAAATACGTATTCTAAGAAAGTGTATTCTGAGAAGGCGTATTCTGAGAAAGTTTTAGCGTGCATTTAAAAAATTGTACAATCAGTGTTCGAAAATAAACTGAACATTATTAAGAGTTCGGTTCACTCACTCAGGAACAATATCTATTTTTTTTAGTGTTTATGTAGGCGAACACAAGCCTTAAAACCGTTCGTAACTATTTTCAAGAAAGAGCAGAATATTATATAGTGTTCTGTTCTTCGTTAAAAAACAGAACAATTGTAGTGATACTATAGAAAAACATTTTATTTTAATGTTCAAAAATGTTACTTTTTTACATTGATAAAGAAATGAACAACCAAAAAATTTTAGCAACGACCCCAGCACGAGTAGCTTGTCTGTGTATTGCGTATATGTTTTCTTTGTGTAAAATTATTTTGCTGGCTTTTTGTTTTTTTTTCGTATGTGTATTTTGTTTTTGTAAAAAATGTTTGGTTTTTTACCAGCCAAAAAGGCGCTACGCACGACTAAAACTAACGAACTCTAATGAGCTGAACCGAACACAATGAAGTTTGTGGTTAAAAAAAAACAGGTCAGAATTGAAAGTTCTCATCTTTTGTTGAGTTGGATAACAACAGTATTATTTTTGTGTTCGAAAGATAACAAACAGGGAAACGTTATTTTTTTTAATGATTTACTACACACACACTTAGCGTTTGTGTTTTCCACAAATCTTACGAACCGAACACAAAGGAGCGATGTTAAGTGTTTATTTTTGAACTCTGTACAATGTAAATTTAGCAATATTTAACTTTTAAAAAACGTTTGTCATCTTCCTACACAATAAGAATACTGAACCAAACCGTTGATAAAGACAAAAACATTTCATCGCGTTTTGATTTTGGTAAGAAAACACAAACTTCTTTTTGTTCGGCTCAGCACATTAATGTTCGATTGTTCCAGTTGTGCTCAGCGCTCTTTCGACTATCTTTATTTTGAAGTCAACAAAAAATTTCCTTATTCAACTTCATAAATAGTTACGAAATTAAATTTATTTAGACGTTAAAAATAACGTCGCGTAAATGCCACTCGTTCTAAGCTGCACATAATCGCGCTCTTCTTAAGACATTTTGCCTCGATTCTCCAAGTACTACTTAAGGAACAAGACAGGAGCGGCTTAATTCGGCTAACGCGGTAGTCAATTGAAATTGCTATCTCTTAAAATAATGCTCTCAACAGCTTCACTGTTTGCCTGTTGCCGGATTTGTTGCCCCAGAGGTATGTAGGAAAACATTACGGAAACCTTACCTATATTTTAGGTTTTGGTGTTAGATCTCCCGCGAAATCAGGTGAAAGCTATACTTGGAATTTGGCTGACTTTAAAATTGACAGATCTATTAAGATCACGGCTAACCAAAAATCCTTTTTAGAACAACAGAAGTAAGGAGCCCTTGGAACTTCGGTGGTTGTTGTGGCCTAAGCCCAAAGTCGCGGGATATCTTAAAAAGTCGGTTTTAAAAGCTGGGGTTTCACTTTAAAGGGAAGTTTGACTACTATCGGATCTCACGGGATGCTGTGGTTATTCAATAGATTCTGCTTGCTTTTCAGCAGGAGGGGTCAGATAGCTTCAGCTCCAAAAATACAGGCCTGAGTGTAACATTTTGCGGTGTTATAAACTCAAATTTCTATCATGTGTGTGTGTTGGTTGATCCCAGCCAGTGAAAAAATCACCGTGAGGTAAGGCCACCATGCCGCATACTTGCTTTAATCCGATTCCACACTGAAAGAATTTTCTTCACAGATCCAATGGATGTTGACAATAACCCAAAGAAAAATTACATTTAAAGTCAACCTTTGTAACACTTCATTGGATTAATGAAGAATGTTACATTAGCCCCCTCCCCCTCCCGTTAATGAAATGTTTTTTTTTTTAAATCGATGGAAATTTTGCATTATTTTAATGTCAGAAATTTTATAAAGACTGTGACTATTTGTCATCACATTAATGAAACATATTATTAACATTATAAAGAATCAAACGTTTATAGCAGGATTAAAAAAACTGCAGTCGAAACCAAAAACTGTCGACCAAAAAACGGAAATTATCAGCGAATGCTTAAATTTAATGAATCAGAAGTAAAAGCTAATGACAAATGAAAAAGTGGGAGAAATGGCAGTTTTTCTACTTTGACTGCAGTTCTTTTAAAGGCTGGCACAAGAAATTTTTTTTATTGTTTTAATATAAATGTTTTTATATTTGAGAATTGAATGTTGAGATAGTCATACGTCTTTTACAAATATATTTATAGCTCATTCCTTGAAAATGATAACCGATGGATACACACAAAAAAAAAGACTGTAGTGCCAAAAGAAATTGATTTTGATTCAAATAGAATTTACATTCGGATTGTGCCCAACAAGATTTTGCATTTGTAGCAACAAGTCTGTTTCTTTTGTCCCAAAGTGTAAATTCATAGTTCAAATACAATTTTTTTTACGACAACTGTAATATTATTTGATTTAAAAAATAAATATTTTATGACAACAAAAATTGTTATTTCCTGCAAATGCAAATCATTTACGTCAACAGCAATTTTCAATGTGCTTTTATTTCAGAGGAAAACCTTTAACGACAAAAGATATTTCATTTGCAACAAATAATTTTGCTGTTGAAAAACTTCAAATACTTTCATGTTGTTGCGGTAAAAAAAATTTTGTTGGAAATTTTCTTGCGACAAAAGGTTTTCATTTACGACAACAAGTTTTTGTTTACCCCAACAGCATAATCGTCAAATGCTCAAATTATTTGGCATCACAATATTTTTTTTTTTTTTGTGTATCGAATTATTGGAGAAAATTAATGATAATTCACATATTTTTTACAAATAATTGGCCACGAGCTCGAAAATGCTTTTTATTGTTAATTAAAAAAATGTCGAAGGAATAAAAAATTTCATTTGAATGAAATATAAATTAAATTAATGATAAAATTTGGTCATTTTTATGACAGTCTTTTATTAGTTTAATATTTGTTATTGTTTATTTATACCTACAAGAAATGAATGAGCGAACCATCATTTTCTTAACGCCAACGGGAAAAATATGATGATTCGCTCATTTATTTATTGTAGGGATGTTTATTTATTTTAGCCATTTTTCAATGTGCGTTTTGAGTTGTTGTAAATTTTTTTTTTTATTTCTTTTTCAAATCATTAAGTTATATTAATTTTATTTCGTTTTTATATTTCTATTACATCATGTTATGCTCTACTTTCATAAGCTTTCCTTTTAGTAAATTGTATTTAAATACTTTTCCAGCCCGCGGCGACCCTCCTCTGCATTCTCTCCATCTTACTGGCTTGTACTACTACGTTAATTTTGTATATTTAAATAAACAATTAAAGAAAAAAAATGTGAGAATTTTTTGCTCTTGTTTTTCTTTCTCGTTGCTTGTTTTTGAACCTATAACTAACATTTAGCAAAAATCAGTATTTCGTTATCGTAATGAATTTTTTCATTGATGTTATGAAACATTAAAATTTGCAATTTTTTTCATGTATTTTTATGTCTATCGCTTAAAATGGAATTAAAAATACGTTTCCACAACAGTTATAGGAGAAAATATTTTCTAGTTATAAGTATTTTGAAGTTAGAGAACTTTATCTTGTTTTTATTGATTTAGTGCCTTTTTCATGGAAAATATGAAGTTGCAAAAGATTCTTTTATTTCATTAACTGAAAAATATTTAATCAATAGTTCATTTTACTCCTAAAAAAAACCTATTGAAATAATGTATAACAATAAGTTGCATTTTTCTTTTAAAAGAGATATAAGAGTTGTCATTAATTAATTAATGAAAATTTTCATTGGAATAAAGAAAAAAAAATATCAATAAATTTTAATAAAAATTCCAAGTTGTAAAATTCCTTCCTCAGTGAAAATAATTTAATGAAAATTAAATTTGATGAACTCAAGCCTAATTAAAGAATATCAAAAATTAAAAATTTATGAAGCATAATTCTTTCGGTTCACTTATGTAGAATATGTGGGTGCCGTGACCCATAGAACGATAAGAGTATTGAATAGGCTTCGACCTAGTGCATGAATTTGAAGTCTGGACTGTTGTGTCACGACTTTCTGGCACAACAGTAAAGGGATGCTGGTCGACGCATTGTAATGACCCGATGCTAAGGGCACTTTGAGTCTAGGCCACAAGGCACGTTAATCAATGAACACATCTGTAGGCTTTGTGGCTTCATCTTGTTAAAACCATATTTGTCGGTAGTTCTCCACAATTAAGCTCAAGAACATTTCCAAATTTTCACTGTTTTGTTTTAAAACTTTAGAAAACTATTTTTGTTTCTTAAGTAAAGCAGACATTTTTTTATTTTTAGCAAACTTTAACCATATAAAGTTTTAAACCTTAAATAAGATCTTAACAAATTGCCGAAACAATAGTCAATTTTCTTTTGTGTCCTCTCATAACAAGACATTATTAAAGGCTGCAGTTGTGCACATTTATTCATTCAACCATTTAACGTACGCATTATACGCTTTCCAACAAATATTAGCACACATACTCATATATAATTTTTTTGGCATATCCGCCAACATTTTTTAACATTATTTTTTCTTTCTTAATTTTTTTTTTTTTTTGCAGAAAGCTAACACAGACAATGTACATAAAAATTTTTGACAAAAAAAAAACTGAAATTTGTATTCTTTTTTAACGATAGATCTTAAAAAATAAACAAAATTTCAAATCTCTTCTTAAAGAGAAAAATAATGGAAAAACTAAAAGGATATAAATATAGATTTTAGAAAAAAAATTTGTCATAATAATGATTTAGCTTTGCGATTTTTGAACACTTTTTAAAAATCGTTTTTAAAAATTTCTCAAGAAGAACAGTGGAATCTTTAAAAGGTGTTATATTAATTGCAAAAAGTACTTTTTGCGTACAAAAGCTCTTTTTTAAGAAAAATGCAACATGTATAAATTTAATTGAAGAAAATAAGTTCTTTTTATTCTACACATAAGTATCTTACTTATTTAAAAATAGGTTTTTTTTTAACAAAATGCTTCTTTTACAATGTTTTTCTATGTTTACCAAAAAGTAATTTTTACAAATAGATTATTGTTTACTTAAAAAAAAAGGGACCTTGCTGATTATAAATGTTTTTATATTTTTCATATTTTTTATTTATTTGATTTCCAACCCAGCAAAAACTTTACTTACAATCCTACTTTTAATGACTTCAAGAATTCATTACTTTGTAGCTTTATTCGCCACTTTTTGGATTATTAGTTATATATTAAATAATAACTTTATTATTATATCTTAAATATACAGAAAAATTTGTATTTTCATTATGACAATAAATATGTCATTATAGTCATAAAACATAGTTTTTTAATGCAAAAACTACACTGCCCCGGTAGACTAGCTGGTAGAGAGCTAGTCTATCAGCACCGAGGTTGCGGGATCAAATCCCGCCAGAGACAGAAAAAAAATAAAAAATAAAATAAAGTAAAATAGAATAAGAAAAAATAAAAATAAAATACATAATTAAAAAAAAACAAAAAAAAAAAAAAATTAAAAAATTTTTACTTTATTGACTTTGTGTAACTATATATTTTTATAAAAATTTTAAGTATAAAAAAAACATATTATTTTTTAGATTATAATAGGCTAAATTATAAAGGATTACTTTTGGGACATCTCGAACAAAAATAAGTACTTCTTCAAGAAAAATAAGTAGTCTGTTCGTCAAGTTCTCATTATTTATCTACTTATTTTGTAAGCAAAGTTTTTGCTGGGAATACAACAAGACTTAAAATCTTAAGCTTTGTTCACAATCAGAGCAACAATTTGGTTTTTTCTTCTATCTTTTTTCTTCCCAATTTCATATATTTTCCTTTTATTTTAAGAACAAAAATGTAACTAAATTTTTTTTTAAAATGTAACTAAAGTTGAGTCAATTTTAACTTCAGCAACAATTTGTATGAAATTGTTTCTGACGCTTAAAATAATTTTATTAAGTTATGAATGAAACTTTTAACAAAATGTTGTAAAAAATAAAAATGTGGCTAAATTTTGCAAACGGTTTTTTAATGCAAAATGTGTGGTTGCAAAAGAAATTGTTGCTCTATTATGAATACCAAGTGAAAATGTTTTTTTGATTGTGAACGAAGCTTTATAATTATAGTAGTGGATTTTTAAATTGTATAGGAACATGACGTAAAAAGTCTAGTATTCATTTAAATTTGTTACATAAAACAGAAATACAAAAAAATATTCTTTTTCAAAATTAATTAATAAAAACACACAATAGTAATATTTAATTTAACAGCGTGAATCATCTATAAAGCTTTAGCAATTCTTTTTTAAAGTACAGTGCGTTGCGTATAAACTGCGTGGTCGGTGTTAACGAGTTCCAAAGACGAATTGCATTGACGTAAAATTGCCACTCAGATACTAAAGTTCGATATCTTATATGAATAATGTCATTTGACCTTCCTGATTGTGTCAATAAGATTTTGAAAAGTGAGATAATCTTGTGTAGAAGCATTAAGGTTCTTATTTTCATTAGATTAAATAATGTGACATTGTAGAGTTTTGTCACGTATTCAGAAATCCGGTCATATTTCCGCAAATTAAACACATATCATAAAATTGCGTTGTACGTATTTGTCAGTTTTTTTACGGCTGGCAGAATCACAACTTGCATATAATTCACAGCCATATAACAATGATGGCATAAGATATGTTTTTGCCAGCAAAATACGTATATTAAGTGGGGTTATATGTTGAGTGTTCCATAGAGTCCTTAGCTTTGCGTATGTCTTCCCAGCTGCAAAATTTTTTTGATCTGACCACGTAAGTTTGTTATTGAATATAATACCAAGGTTTTTAGCAGATGTTACATTATCAATTTTTTGAATGTCAAGCATTATCATCGGTTCAAAAGCCATCTTTATTGAATTCTTAGTTTTTATAAGACACTTAGATTTCTGTGGGTTAAGACACAAAACATTTGCATTTGCCCACACCTGGACACGTTTTAGCTATATATTTAACTTTTCAACACATTCACCTATGTTACTAAGGCTACTACTGATATAAAGTTGAGCATCATCCGCGTACAAATGGGCATTGCAATATTGTAAAGAGCAAACAGTAAGGGTCCGAGAATTGACCCTTTGGGACTGGCAGCATTTATGAGGTTTTGTTGTTTAGGAATACTGACTGCTTACGATTTGTCAAGTAAGAATACATTAAACCGACAGAAGCCGCTGAAAAATTTAACATTCTGTGTAACTTCCAGCAGAGAACTTCATGGTCTACCATATCAAATGCCTTTGAGTGATCTAGGTGAACAAGAAACGAGACTTTGCCATCATCAATAGTTATTTCCACGTATTTCTTCAGATACATCAATTAAGGCGATTATACAACTATGCCCAGGGCGAAATCCTGACTGCCTTTTTGTAAGTAGACTATTTTCATTAATATATTTGCTTATTTGATTATGCAGTAACCTTTCAAAGACTTTTGATAAATAAGGAAGTATAGCAATTGGACGAAAGTCATTGTTTGTTTTCGGAGTTGGTATTATTTTTGCATAAAAAGATATGTAAGTTATATGGGGTAAGATTATCATAACAATCATTTTCAAAAATTTTGGGTGAATCTCATCAAAACCGACGGCATTTGATTTACAGCCAGGCCCACGATGTCACACGTTAACGTTCGCATAGAAAATTTCATTTAAAACTTAAACAAATTTTAAGACAGCTAGTCAGTATATCATTTTCATTTACACAATTAAAACTGAATGAATTATTATGACAATTTGTACTCTGACTAGAATCATTAGGAAGATTTGTAAAATTCTCGTTGACCATTTCCAAATTTATACATATTTGAAGTGTCCACATGTAACGTCATTGATTTTCAACAACAAAACTTTTGGGTTCAGATCAATGTGTTACTATTTTTCTTCTTAGTTTAAATACTTGTTTGGGTCTAGATGGTCAACCCATTTTATCCCACCCCTTTGGTATTCAAATACCACCGTGATTATATTTAAACAAAATTTGGAAATATAATCCCAAAAATGTCCCAATTTTACTGCAATTTTATTCCATCTATACCTTTCCACTTCACAACCCAATTTTAATAATTTAATGTGCCATAATTCTTATGATCATTTTTTAATCAATAGTTATTTTATTTATTAACATTTTAATAACAAAAAAAAATATTAAGATCTACAAACAATGTTTCAGACAATTTATTTTGAATTCTCTAAAAGTTATTTAATGTTTAAGTGTTTTTTTTTTATACCAGGATAAATACAATGACTCAATTAATCACAAAGTACAAGTTAAATAAAAAGAACTTACAAACTGGGATCCCACGATGATATGTACATATCAGCGTTTCACACACATTTTTTTAACAATTTAAAAATACTATTATATGGAAAGATAAGGCAAGGGGAAAAAATAAAAAAAAAAAAAACACAAAATAATTCGTTTTAAAATATTAAGGACAAAAAAAACCATGAATAAATAATTTAAGTACTTAACAACACACAAGATATTGAAGAAACACAGTTAGTTATTAAAAGGAAACAAAATTTAATCAACAATTTAGGACAAAGTTATGATAAGCTACGTTAATCCACAAATAATCACAAGAACACAACAATTCCTCAGTAGGTTACAAACACAAAAGCACTAGCATATATTGACTGTTTATGTTGTAAAACTGTTATTCTCTTCATCCTTTAATATATTCTGCACTATTCATTTGTCACTGTTTTATTAGATATTTGCCTTCAATTTGCTTTGCTATTCAATAAATTTTATATAAACCTTCTTAGCATGAGGAATTCAACATTGATACTTTTTATTCATATTTTATTATTTCATATGTTTCACAATTTTGTTCTTTTTTCCCTGTATCTCTTTTAATTTGTGTTCAATTTCGCCTCTTTTTAATTTCAATATTCTTTTAATTTTGTATCCTCTTGTACCATTCCAATTTAATATTTTTATATTTTTGTATCCTTTTAATATTTTATTATTTTAATGATATCTTTTATTAGTATTCCATTCAGGTATTAATTTTTATTCTTTCAAATTTCTTCCCAAAAAAAATATTCAAAACAATATATCCATGTCAAATAGTTTCAAAAAAAAATTTCAAAACCAAAGGCAACTAAATTAAAATAACTTTTACGAATTCAAATTTAAATCAAGTACAAAAGTGCACAGGTAGAAAGTACCAAACCAGCCGGAACACACAGTAGATGATTTTCCAACACCAATTTTACGTATTTCTCTCCATGTTTGTTTTGAACCAACGCACAGAGGGGTGAACAGTACCAAAAACGAGGATTAATTCAAAAAAAAAATTAGCTTTTCGTTTAAGTATTTGGTACCATATAAAAGTAGATAAAGTTCAACACGAATAACTGTAAAAATTGTGGAGCTATGTTGTTTACTTTTTTTGTTATACGCTGCCAAAGTTGAATAATATTTTATAATTTGGAAATATTTGTTAACAAATGAAAATCAAGATATTTTAATTGCGATTGAGGAGAATTGTTTCTTAGAAAACACTATTTGTTTTAAATGGATCCATCAACTTCAGGTATTTAACTAATTTATTAATACATTTTTGTAAAGAAAAATCTTGAGCAAGTATTTATACCCACACCACAATAGTGGAGAGGGTATAATGCATTTGTGCCGATGTGTGTAACGCCTTAAAATAGTGGTCCTAGACCCACCTTAAAGTATGCCGATCTACTCAGAATCACTTTCTGAGTCGAACTAACGATGTCCGTCCGGCTTGATAAAATTTGGGTCATAGGTTCTTATTGGCACAAGGACCAAGCCAAGGAAAATGGGCCAAATCGTAGGACCACGAGGGAAGATAGGGGGAAATTTCTTCCTCTCAGAAACTCAAACCGATTTTAATGAAATTTAAAACATGGATAGATCCATATCTATATGGACACATAAGCTATACAGTTTTAAAAAATATAGGACCACAAGGGAAGAAAGGGGCAATTTTTTCCTCTCAAACTGATTTTAATGAAATTTAAAACATAGCTAGATCCATATCTATATGGACACATAAGCTATACAGTTTTTCAAAAATAGGACCACAAGGGGATGTATGGGGCAATTTCTGCCTCTCACAAACTTTCAAACCGATTTTAATGAAGTTTTTAAACATAGAGAAATCCATTTACTTTTTTTTTTTTTAATTGGTCAAAAAAATTAGTATTTTTAAGGAAATGTTGATTTTTAAAAAGTTTGTGAGAATACTTGGGCAAAACTTCTTATTTATTCTTAAAATATGGTATTTCTTGTGTTTTTTCTGTTTTGTTTCGTTTAAATGATTACACTACGTCACAAACTTTCAACAAAGTCGTGACCAAATAAATCTGATAGCTACTCTTTATTTTAAATTTTCCCCTGAATCCGAATATAAAGTCATAATTGTCATAAGTAGAACAGTTTTTGAGATTCCAAAATAACCGTTATTTGTGTTTTTAAAAAAGATGATGTTTTTTTTTTTTTTTTTTTGTTGTTTAATTTCCTGAAATGCAAATAAAATTGTAATTATGTATTTCTTTCTTTTTAGTGAAAGGTTATAAAATTTCTAAAATAACCATGGATTGCTAGTGAAGATTGGTCAAGAAATGACAGAGTTACAGGGGACAAAAGCTCAAGCTTCATAGAAAATTTTATGATTTTGTTCAATTTTGCTCTTTTCAAGTTATTTTTTTAAACCAATGATTCAAAAATGTTAATGTTTTATTGCATACGACATTAGACTATTTTTATATATAGATTGGTACAAAAATGAAAAAGCTACAAAAGATTTAGTAAATTAGGATAAAAAACTACATAATTTAAATTTACCACAAACAGCACTTGATTTGCTTATTCTGCTAAATATTTCTGATGTTGATGATGATAACATGAAGATAATGATTTTGATAAAGGTGAAGATAATTATGAAGATGATTTATAATTCCATATTTTAGCAATGAATGTGCCTTTTTTCAAAAAAAAAAATATATTGTTCGAAAAAATTACATTGATGTTTTTTAAGTTTTTAGTTTATTTAATAAAACAAAATTAAAATTCCACTAAAATTTTACAAGAAAAGTGTTTTTTATTAATCAATCATAATCATAAATTACAGGCTTCCCTGAATTAATCCTCGTTTTGCATATGTTTCACCCCACTGTGCAACGGCAGATAAAAACCGTTTGGCATAATAGTCCGATTTTGATCTTTAATGGCCGTTTTCTCATTACATGATTATCTTTTTTCCCAACGGAAAACTGCACATTAAAGAAATTTGGTTTTCTCAATGTCTAATTTGTTTCTATTCTGTGGCAAAACTAACCAGCACTCATCTGCCAATTATTTATTTTCCTTATATTTGCCGTAAAGATAAATTCAATCAGCTAACGCCGAACTTTTACATGTATTTATAGAGGTGTTGCCAGCTGAAAACAATGTTTTTTGTCGGTATATTGAGAAACCCAAAATTGTTAACAGACAGTTTATCGGTCTAATAAATTTATGTTGACATTAAGTAACAGACAGTTTGTAGGTACATTGAGAAAATGGCCATTAGTTTTTCTATTTACTTCCTTTCGTACTTTGAAATATTCATCATGAAAAACTGGTATTTTAAAACGTTTCCATCGTTTATATACGAAATCTCTGCGGTGAATAGCGGCTTTTATATCAGCATTAAACCACGTCTTCTTTTAGCTTTTGGCTTTACGTTTTAATTGGAACAGATTTCTTATGCTTTAAGAAGTTTATTTGGTTATCGAATTGAATTCCATTCAATGTTGGACATTTCGGTTGACAAAATGTTTAGGTCTTTACGATTAAAATCAAAAAAAGATAACATTTCAGAAACATATTGGAGCTGGAAAACATATGCCAGGAATAACATACCGTGTTAAGAAAAACATGGCGCCGATAACTGATCATATAACAAGACCTTACGCATAGTAGGTACTAACGAAAAAGATATCCAACAAAGTGTTAGAAGTAGAAGTAAAATGTGTTGGGTATGTTGAGTTTGTTGGTATCAAACCAAGTGATTTCATATCATCCGTTAAATGATTTTCATTTCATTTGTTTTTGTTCACAAAAATGTTATATTTTACAAAATTCATTTTTTTTTTTGCAAAAAGCACCATTTTGTTTTGAAATGTATTCATCATTTAAAAAAGTATCATTCTAAGCTGTTTCATTGCAAACTTGCTTTAACTTATATAATTAATTTTACTTATTCCTCTTTCTTGCCCTCTCCATAGACAGGAACACAATTTCATTAAAGAATAATAACGACAGCATGTTGTAGTTTCTACTTAAAATCACTTGGAGACATCATCAACATCCTCTACCGATGATAATCTAGATTTTCCTGTTGATAATTTTTCATCTCTTCTTTCTTAATTATTACTTTTATGAAGGTTATTTGTTTTATCTTAAATATAATTATAGAGCAGCAACAGTAGGACTTATCTTAAGCAACAAATAACTGCCCAAAACAAACAACATACTAGCAGTCTATGTATGTATGTATATGTATTTCCTTAAGAGCCCCCAATCTTTCTAAACTAGCAAAAACCCCTCCATAAATAACAGACGATTTTCTATAATGGTACTTTTGTGTAAAACTCTTCTTTCGTTCGTTCAACTTGAATTTTCCAATTTTTTTTTCGTACGTATTGTGCACTCTCTTTTCTTAAAATCGAAGAAAATTAAAATTTATTTATGTTAAAGGTAGAAGAAAAATAAACTCATAAAATAACTTGAGATTAGTTTTATTGTTCAAGTAGCATTTCTTTTTGCAACTTCTGTACAAAAATGTACCATTGGAAGGTAAAAAAAAAAAAATAATGAAAAACTTTACAAGCAATTTATTTGATACTAAAAGTATCAAAAAAAAAAAAAAACTTGTTAAATATAACGTAACATACATCAATAAGTATTAAAACTATATTTATAAGTAACAATTTGTTACAGAAGATATTTAGTGAATAAATTTTGTTGACCTCCCCCTCAATAAACATGTCAAGACAATTACTTTGTTAAAAAAAAAAACTGTAAAAGTTATCGAAAAGTTTTAACACTTATACGTCATGGAGCATTTGGTTGCAATAAAAAATATATTTACTTACTTAAACAAATAAATTTTGGGAATTATTTTTATTGTGAGAAAGATTGAAGGGACAGGACTATTACAAAAAGCTTTTTAAATCAAAATTTGACTTAAAGAAGTAGATTTGAAAAAAATTTTAGTTTCTAAAATATTTTATAAAAAAAGGAATAATTCCTACGTTATATTTGTCAAAATTGTAGAGTTAAATAGTTACATGAAATTAAGAAAGTGAAAAAAAGTAGCCATATCCAGTGAGACACAAAGAATTCTGACGAAGGCCGTAGGTGGGCCAGAATATGCATTATATTCTGCTGGTGTCTGATAATTGTAAAATCTTCTGCACATATAAATTACTTCATTGCTTACCAAATGATACATTTGACAGGTGTACCCATGTTCTGTAACTGTTCTAGTGAGAACTTCTCGATGTGAAACAATATATTCCATTGTTTCTCGAAAAGTGAGAAAAAAGTGTGTCTGTAACTCATGTCGAAAACTATCAATAGAGATTACGTCGTTATGTCGAAGCCGATGTGACATTGCAGACATTGAGAACGCCAGTCACACATATCGCCGACGGCGACCAAAATTTACAAACATTTTTCAACGACGGCGGCAAAAATACAACCGTCGGCTATACCAAATAATGTAAAGGGCGACTATAATGTTTGTTGTTTGCAAACGAGCTTTGAAAACATGCGTTTATCTTATAAAAATGTTAAAAGCAAAATAATTAAACAATAAAAAAATGTGCCGAGAAAAAAATATTTTTATTATTATTCTTTGTATTTTGCATTTTTAATTGTTTTTTAGTTTTAAAATTTTGTCTCGCCCCATTTTTATTCGTGAGTTTATTTGACATTTCAAAACGGGAACTTTTCTCAAAAAATTTTACAGACACACTTTTTCTCTAAATTGGCGTGTAATTTCCTTACGTGACAGCTAGTACTCGTCAAAAAAAAAAAATACAGACACAGTTTAGTGAGAAAAATAGATGTTTGTTTCAATGTATGGCATTTTTGTTTCATTTCACACATTTCAATCGAAAAGTTTTTTAACGCGAGAGTTACAGAACATGGGCACTGGTAAGACAGTCTTCGTGACGTAGGCGTCCAGACAGTAATTAAGACAGTTCACTTTTAAAAAATGTCAAACGTGAATGTTGAAGTGCAATTTCCATCTGAATGAGTCTTATGTGAACTAAACAAATTACAAAATAGCATAAATCAACTATATATTGTGTGAACATAGATAACACTTAAATAAAACATTCAAAATCAAAGCAGAATATATTTATTTTTTTTAATTTTTTAATATTTTTTTTTTTAGCGAACCAAACTTCAAATTACTGTCAGCAAATGTCAAATCACTGTCTGTGAAATTTGCAAGACAATAGGCAAGACATGTGCATGTAGTAGTGAAAAAGTTTGCATGTATTGCTACTGTCTTGCCGGTACTAGCAAATGTAAACGCCGTGTAAATTAATCCATTAAAGCCTATAGTACAATGTAAAAAGCCACATTCGTATGTGGTTCTGACGTAAGTTTGTCGTCATTACACATCACGAACTTGCTATCGTGGCTTTGTAGTGACGTCAAAATTACGTCAGACCCACATTCGCATGTGGCTTTTTACATTCCGTGTACTGTAGGCTTAAGCAGAAAGATACAAGATATTCTGGCAGTCTTTAGAATGATCCCTAATGGCCATTTTCTCAATGTACCGACAAACTGTCTGTTACTTAATGCCAACATAAATTTATTAGGCCGATAAACTGTCTGTTAACAATTTTGGGTTTCTCAATATACCGACAAAAAACATTGTTTTCAGTTGGCAACACCTCTCAAAATACATGTAAAGGTTGGGAGTCAGCTGATTGAATTTATCTGTACGGCAAATAAAAGGAAAATAAATAATTGGCAGATGAGTGCCGTTTTTCGTTGGGAAAAAAGATAATCATGTAATGAGAAAACGGCCATGAGTATGTTTATGTGCATGGGTGAAGCTTCAATGTAAACCAAAGGGGAGTTGCTTAAGCAAAAAGAAAGTGTGAAATATTGAGGGAATAGGACTATTGCAAAAAGCTTTATAATTTGAAATTTGACTTAAAGAAGCACGTACGTTAACAAAAATTATGTATGCATGTATTAACCAAGGTGAATTCATTACAGGGGGTCTTAAAAGCCCTGCTGATAACTTTTTTGTTAGCTTTATAATTGTTGGATATAATTTTATTTATTATCATTGCTTCTGTTTTGTTTCTGTTTTTGACATTGAAATATGACTTTACAAAAACAAATTGCTTGTGGTTTTTGTACGAGTTGTACTTTTTGTAGTACCTAGATTACCTGAACTGAATTCGCCTTGGTATTAACTCAAAATTTCGAAAAATATTGACCCAATTTTTTTTATGAAAAAAAAATAGTTGATTGGGTTCTTAGATTTTTTTTATTTTTTATTTTATTTTTTTTTATGAAAAAAAAAAAATAGTTGATTGGGTTCTTAGATTTGTATACCCTCCAGCACGAGTGGTGAATGAGAGCCATTGTAAATATTTTGCTGCCTTGAGTTAATCGTTGCATTAGATGTCCCTTTTTACTCTCTTTTATTTTGCTAAAACAGCCAATGTCAAATTTAACCCAGCATCATAAGGGTTTTGCTAGACAATTTAACTTAGAACTTTTCTATAAAAAAAAACTTTGTTTTTAATATTCTCAAAATTTAATATTTTTGTATTCGCCCATTTAGCACTAAGCCACAGCTATATGCTGGGACCATATCCGTATGTCTGTCCGTATGTCTGTCCGTCTGTTAAAAATACGATCAACTTCAAAAGACTTAAAAGAAAAGAATAATTTTGGTATCGAATTGTTTCCAGTTACAATCGGTCCAGTAGAAAAAAGATATTGCAAAACAAACATAGATTGGTGACAGAATGAATGGATTCTCATTAAATTTTGCACGAATTCGTTTTATATGACTAGAAATTATACTGCAAAATTTAGTGAAGAGCGGGTCATAATTGACCCTAGGCCCCGTAAAAATCCCACTCTCGGAAAACACTTAAGAACCCATAATACTGCAACGAACTTTGATATTGCAGTAAATTTGGTCAGTAATAGTTTCATGAAATCACCTTGCCAAATTAAAACTTAAATACGACTAAAACCGTAACAAATATAGATATTGTGGTAAAATTTGGTCCAAGTTAGCTTTATATGTCTAGAAATCACATCACGAAATTTTGCGATAATCAGTCCATAATTTACCATAAGTCCCATATAAAGTGGCCCCTTAGAAAGAAATTTAAGATGAAGTAAATTCTAAATAATTTGTGTTACTGCATTAAAATTTGGTCTTTTTTAGGTTTTTTAATAATAGAAATCACTCTACCTAATTTTGTGATGAACAATAGGTTCAATATAAAATCCCCTCCTGAAAATCACGATAAATTATACAAAACCATGAATGCACAAACAAGTCGGTCGCTTTTCGCTGAAAAAATGTGATTCGGATCAATTACTAAATAACTTACTGCAAACCAGGTTTTCATGCAAACTTTTTGTTTTACGAACACTTCAAGTTCACATAAACTTTTTTGCATAAGGTCGTAAGTATTAAAACGTTTGAGAAGGATACATGCATTTCCATAAAATTCCTACCCCTATCGAAGGGGGTTTTTTTAAATATCGTTAAATTTAAAATAGACTCTATGCTGTAGTGTCGCTGTCGCAAACAACTACTGAAGAGAAGTGTAAACGACAACTTACTATTGTGTGAACGTGTAGAAGCAAACAACAAATTCTCTAAGATAGTAAAATTGCGGGTACATAACAAACTATCAAAATTTAACAAGGGAATAAAAAATACACCCAGCAATGGGAGAGGGAACAAAATATACGCACATTCTGTATTTTTTTAACGAAAGTTTGGGATATGTATATATGAAATATATACGTTGTATCTTTATTTCTTTGATATATGTACTTATTTGTATGCGTAGAACGCATTGTGTCCGATATACAAGTTTATATATATATTTGTTCCTTTTACTCCTCTGGACAGCATAGGGCCGCGATATACAATTAAACATTATAAATTCTTTGTATGCGTCCGCTACATACATCATTACAAATTCTCGCAAACTGCACGAGGTAATTTTTAAATACAAGGAGTATAGGGAAAGACTTTTAACTGTATTGAAAGGTTTTTAAAGTGACAAGTACTGTATGGATTGTATTTCTTTAAATAGTCATTGTGGTTGTACACAAACCCTTGCCACACACATTTGATTTTTGTTGTGTGTTTAACTTTCAAAGACATTTATGCAGTTCTTTAATTAAAACCAACCCTTTATAAAAATTTCTAATAAAACAGACTTAAATTGCGTCATAATTTAATTAAAAATATTAATGCATAATGCATAATGCATAATTCACATGAAAATATGTAGTTTGGGAAAAAATTGCATGTCCACTTGATACTGTTCATTAAAAAGTTCATTCTATTAAGAAGTTATTTTTTCTGTGAATTTAATATTCTGCAAACATGAAACTTTATTTAATATATTTTTGGCATTTATCCCTTAAAAAAATATGTTTATTTTTATTTTAATTTTACAAATATTTTTTTTTAAATTTTTTTCTTCACATATCATTAAATGACCTGCTTTTATTAAAAAAATTTGATATGCATTCCTGTTCTATTTGAATTTTAGAATACATTTATCCTTTCTGGAAATAAAATACTTAAAAAAATAAATAAAAATAATACAGCAAACGAAATAAAATGAAATTGAAAATACGAAAAAAAGAATCAAAATTCTTTGTTGCATAACATTTAGTTGTAAATAAAATGAATCCTATCATTACTTTGTTTTGTGACAACAACTTATACTTTCGAGCAACACATAGCTCAGCATCAACAACAGTAATATCAGCAACAACAACGACATCACCAGCATCGCAAACAGCTATACAACGTCACAAAATTTACAAACTTTTCCAATTTACATAAAAGTCTCTGCTGGATTGCGTTTACATGTTGCACAACTATAACGAGCAAATAAACACACTAACTTATACTTATATACACCGCACAGTGGGGGTAATAAAAGAAAATAAAAAAAATAAATCTGTAGTTTCTAAAATTCAAAGTAATTTATCTAATTGGGAGTTCCCAACTTTGAAAGTTTATGAGTGCTGTTAACTTGTTGAAGATATATCTGTCAAAGTGGTTGTCATTTATTCGGTATGCTTCTTCAAATTGCCATTAACGGATATAGCGTCCCACAACATGTGTAAATGATAAATTTAAAAAAAAAAAATTTAACTCACCCTAATGGTGTTTTC
Organism: Pollenia griseotomentosa; assembly: GCA_963931875.1. Taxonomy (NCBI): domain Eukaryota; kingdom Metazoa; phylum Arthropoda; class Insecta; order Diptera; family Polleniidae; genus Pollenia; species Pollenia griseotomentosa. The sequence continues at coordinate 187,807,786 of OZ007561.1, forward strand.
TTTTCTACAAAAAAATGTGACATTTTATTTTTAAAAAATGCAATTTGGTGCCTGTTTCTTAAAAATGTTGTTCCCGAAAAGGGTGGCTTAATTTATTCTAAAAAAAACTCATCCTTTTCGGTAGCAAAATTTTTAGGAAATAGACACCAAATTGCATTTTTTTAAAATAAAATGTCACATTTTTTGTAGAAAAGAAAACACCATAAGTTTCAAAATCATCTTAAGTTATGAGTCCAGTACGTTAACATGCAAAATTTTTAAATTTGAGACGGTATCAATCACCATTAGATCTAAGAGCGATAAAGCATCACGAAAAAAACACTGTTTGGTGTGGATTTTAAATCTGGGCTTAAAAAACTGGAGTCGAAACCAAAAACTGTCGAACAAAAAACGAAAATGTGTGTACAACTTTTCACTTTTTGAGTTGGTTTGACAGCGACTGTTTACATTTTATGAATCAGAAGTAAAAGCAACAGTTTTTTTTTGTGCCAATAACAAATGAAGAAGTGGAAGAAATGGCAGTTTTTCTAGTTCGACTGCAGTTTTTTAAACGCTGTTTTAAACCATATTCCTTTGAGAACGTAGTTGGTCAGACCAACACCGCCAACGGCGACCGCTAAAGGTTGACGATTAGAAACTTCTTTTGGCCTGAATTGGATGATATGGATATCAACGACATGTAGCTTTTACATGACGGCGCTACGTGTCACACATCTTATGCAATTAGACATTCTGCAGAAGCGATTTGGGAACATGATCATCTCACGTGAAAGTGATGTGATTTTGCTGCCGAGTTCGTATACAGTTGCACATTTTTATATTCAATTAATTACACTTTTAGCCAATGTTTATTTCTTATTTGTTTGACTGTTGAAGAACTGAACAACAAAAAGGCCCTGGGAATAGTCAAGGCGAATTCATGTATACGGTGGTGGCGATACTACAACAAGTAACAACACCAAAAACACATCATTGTATTCAGTTTGTTGATTTCGTTAGTCGATATGCATTCCTCTCTCTAATTTGGAAAAAAAAAAAGTAGTACAGCAGTGCTTTCAACGCCACCTGAAAAATGAATTCGCCTTGGGAATTGTGTTTTGAAAATTTGTTACAGTAATACCTCCAGAAATGTGCGTTTTTATCAACTAAATGTAACCGAGTCTCTAACATTGACATACATTGATTTAAAATACATAACTTAAACTCGACTACACATCTATTATAATGTGTGAACTTTCGTCAGAAACAGACCATCTGTGCCGAACAGTTGTATGTAAAGCCCTTATGACACTACATTTTTTATTCATTAATTGATATAGAATTGAAAGAAAGAAACATTAAATGTTAGAAAGAGTAAACTATAAAAAATGTAAACAAAGTTTTTTAGTTTTTTTTTTCTCTTGTTATGGTTTTGTTTCAGGGATGGCGTTGAGAATTTTTAAAATTGTACCAACAACCTTTAAAAATTGTACTTTTTTACCTTAATTGTACTAAAAGATTTTTTTTAGTTGAAATTAATTTTTTTTATGTTCATAAAAAACACCACAAAAAGGTATTATAAATCTTAGTTTAAAAAGTATCAACAAAAAAGTACAATTGAAACAACTTAGCCATCCCTGTTTTGTTTATTTTATTAAGTGTTGCCAACATTTTGTTTATGAGAAACCTAAAAACAAAAAGCGGTAAATCGCTGAATTTGCTCATAAACCGCTGATTCAGCAATACTTTTAATATTTCAAGTTTGAAATGTCAATTTTAAGTTAAACAATTTTAAATTTTTTTGACATAACTTCATTTTTTATCGATAACTTTAGCAAAATTTTTGACAGTTTGCCATTTATCTTAATACAGCTTAACTCTTTGCACTTGGTAAATTTTTGTATTACATTATATTTGTACTGTTCACCAAAACTTGAACAATGCATTAAAAATGTCGTGTCATAAGGGCTTAACGCACATTCAAAGATTTTTGCCTTAAATAAATAACACCAAAGCAACAGTAGAGTGAAAACCAGTTTGAGCTTTTGTTGTTTTAGTAATACACAGTGAGAGCATAGGGAGAATTTTATTATGAAACAAAATTTCTTTGCCCATATACGCGCACCTAGAAACTAACAGCCGTATTCACAATGAAAATTTGGCATGAAGTTAGCACAAAGTTTATTCATGATACACTACCAAACTCTGGCTAACGATTTGCTAGTCTCTTGTTAACGAGCTGCCAAACGTTTGCCAACTTTTGAAAAACAGCCGTTTAATGTCAAACAATTTTGTTGCTTTTTATTTAATGAACTGTTTTTTTTTTAATTTACTGTCTTTTATTTAATTTATTTTAATTTTAAAAAGAATGAAAGATTATCAATAACAATTTTAATTAATTTTTCATGTTGTAAAATTCCTTTCTTCATAAAAAAAATTTAATGAAAATTAAATTTAATGAACTTAAGCCTAATTAAAATTATTAAAAATTTGGATTAAAAAAAAAAAAAAAAAAAAAAAAACAAAAATGTACTTTGGACTTCAAGAAGAATTCTTGACAAAAGTACGAAAAAACAGAAGTAAGGAAGAACATGTAAAATCAATTAAAATGGATAATCATTCAAAAAAGCAAACTTCGATATACCAAAGGTTAAAATACAATTTGGTTTAAGGATTTGACGTCAGCAGTCGTCGATGGCTGCGAGTGTAAAACGGCAAATCCATCTGAGGAGATCGAGTGGTTGCGATCGAAACATGTCATGGTAACCTGCCGGCCCGGGTTCGAGCCCCGGCCACGGTCAAGAATGAAAGATTATCAATAACAATTTTAATTAATTTTTCATGTTGTAAAATTCCTTTCTTCATAAAAATAATTTAATGAAAATTAAATTTAATGAACTTAAGCCTAATTAAAATTATTAAAAATTTGGATTAAAAACCATAAATAGTTCAACAAAATAACCACAATACTAATTTAAAAACTTTTTAAAATTATTATATGTGAAGGGAAAAACAAAAAAGGGAAAAAATGACAAATTCAGCGATGATGAATGCAAAACGTGTTGCATTTTTGAGTAATACAATGTGGCATCATAAAAATTCAGAGTTGATTGATTAAAAGTTGGCAGATGGAGAAAAGTTCGTTATAAATTAACTCTGTGCCAACAAGCTGCTAGCTAAGCTTAATCTGCATTCTAGTTAGCAGCTCGTTGCACGTAGTGTACAAACTCTGGCTAACTTTTTGTTATGAATACGGCTGTAAGAATTTGCCGCTTAGTGGTTTGGGAACTTCTACTTTATTTCTCTTTTTATATAATCCCCCACTGTGCGCCAAATCAATATGAGAGAAAAAGAAAACCCCAGTTAGAAATCATGCAAAAAAAAGTTTTGTTGTGACAACGAAATTAAAATTATTAAGGGTCGTTATTATAACTTGGCGTTAGCTGTTATCGGACAGATAACAGACGCTTTTTTACAGGTAACACGTTTCTATCTGTCAACTTAATTCTAACTTAAGCTAACGCCAAATTGTAATAATGGCTCTAGGAAGGAAATGTTAGTATATACATATATAAATATATATGTCCCCGTCGTTTCTATAAGGAGTATAGGGCCTCAACAAACACGTCCCAATGTCATTTATTCCGCTCAAGGAACTTTATTTTCCCCCAGCTTTCGTTCATGGTAGCAGCTTTAATGTAAATTTGCCGTCTCCATATGTATGTGCGGGTCACCCAACTCTTCAGTTACCCTGCAGATTACAGACGATGGCGTTTTCGACATCACCAGATGTCGTCGAGTCTTCGTAGAATGTGGCCGAACTAGTTCCACTTGCGTTTCTTAATATCTGTTGCAACACGTAGTTTATTCGTTTCGGTCTATAATCTAACATTCGTGATTAGATTTAGCCAAATGATACGAAGTTTTTGCGGTGGCACTGGTTCATAAACAATTCCAGAGAAGAATCGATTTCACGTTTATATTAAGTACTTAAAGTTTTTCACGCTGTTATGCGCCCCATACACGTTTCAATTAGAGTGCCCCGGTAGGCTAGCTGATAGTGAGCTAGTCTATCAGCGCCGGGGTTGCGGGTTCGATTCCCGCCAGAGACTCTGGTTTCCTTCCTGCAGACAAGCGCAGAGCTTCGCGGGGTTTAGATTAGGGAATTAAAAAAAAAAAAATTCAATTGTCAACTGAGTCTTTCAACTAAATTGATGCTTGGCCACACACTTCATCAACTGAATTGAAAGATTTTAAATTAATTTTAAAACTTAATGAAATAAAAGACCATTTTTAAAATACTTAACTTTTTTTTGCAATAGAAAATACAAACATTAATTTTGACAGCTTATCAAGAGACTCGAGCACACACAGAACAATCGAATTGAAAGACTTATGGCCATTTTCTCATTAGGCGATTATCTTTTTTCCCAACTGCACATTAAATAAATTTGGTTTTCTCAATGTCTCATTTGCTTATATTTTGTCGCAATGCTAACCGGCACTCATCTGCCAATTACTTATTTTCCTTTTATTTGACGTACAGATAAATTCAATCAGCTGACTCCCAACTTTTACATGTATTTTGAGAGGTGTTGCCAACTTAAACCAATATTTTTTGTCGGTATATTGAGAAACCCAAAATCGTTAACGGACAGTTTATCGGTATAATAAATTTATGTTGACATTAAGTAACAGACAGTTTGTCGATACATTGAGAAAATGGCCATTAGTAGTCAACTTTAAAAAATCAAAATCTTTTGATTTTTCTTCAACCAATTCGACAACTGTCAAACTAATCAATTGACAAAGCCATACACGCTTTGAATTGTGTATGGGCTGCTTTAAAGCCATACCAAAGGTTTGTCTGACTTTTATGTCAAGTTTTTTAGTAGTCTATAGAGCCACCAGACTTTGCTATAATGCTACCCAAGTAGCAGAAGGAGTGAGCATCGTCCAGTTCTAGGTTTCTAATACGGAATTTTTCATTCCTTGTCTCATCAACGTATAAGTTTTTATTGATGTTGATGTTGATTTTACTTAAAAAAATTTTATAAAAAGTATCAAACTTTAAATACCTAATGAAATTTTCTGCTGCAAACGACAATATTTATTAATTATAATATCAGCAACAAAAGTTCTTTTCAATTCTCTTTAAAATCTACATTTTCTACTGGTTAAGCAAAAATTTTATTTCAGTAATATAAAAAATTAAATTTAATAAAAAAAAAAAAAAACTAAAAGTGTGTTTGCTAAACTAAATAGAAACTTTAGACAGGACTGACTACATTATATGACATTTTTTATCATGCACTTACACCCACACCAATGCTCAGAAGGATATCCAGACATAAACTCATACATATGTATGTATGTATTTACACATTTTTACTTAAATACTTACGTAAATTTATGTAATTTAATCTGGAATAAAAAAGTATGCAAAACATATGTTAAAGGTTGTTGAAACTTTTATGCAACTTATATGCCCCCTCCTCCAAAATCCAAAAATAAAACAATGCACTCAGTAAGGAAGCAAACTAAATTTTCAAATGTTAAATTCCAGTAGAAAAGTTTAAAAAACTGTTAAATAGTTTTTGGGGTAGTCACAGCTTAAAAAAACAAGATTTTTGAGAGACCTAAAATTTTAGGAGTCATTTATAAAAGTTTTATCACGAAAAAGAGAACTTTTTAAGCTCCTTAATAATCCTCCTTAATATGTGTTTGATTTATTAATTCTGATCTCAAACTAGGTCTAGTTTTTTTTTGCAGCGTTGCCAATTAATAAAATTTAGCTTAAAATTCCTTAAATAAAGACTTCCACAATTATCAATTCCAGACTCTTAAAGTGAATGGACTTAGCGTTAAAAAAACTAATAAATTATTCTGGATGGATCCTAAACAAAGTTGAATTTTATCATCTTTCCGGTAAAAGTCAAATATTAAATACAACCATATTGATGTTTTCTTTAGAGGCGGGAACTTTAATTTAAAAAAAAAAGTTTTAATTTTAATTTGATAATATTTTGTCGTAATTGATTAAATATGATTTCGCACATGTTCTTTTTTCCCGCACACGTACACGATCACATGTGTGGTTAAAGTGTGTTTCGATTTTATAATACGAGAACTACACATGTCGTGTAGCAACCAAATATTAAAATAAAACACAATCGTGGTTATGTTTGACACCGTAGAAAATTTAGAGACACGCATAACTGTTATATAAATTAAAGTATGTGGTTGCTTTTGAGCAGTACATTGTTTATATGATGTGTGTATTTTTTGAACCCTGAATCTAACATGCTAACCTTAAGCCTTAAGCCCTTATGACACTACATTTTTTATTCATTAATTGATATAGAATTGATAGAAAGAAACAGTTAATGTTAGAAAGAGCGAACTATAAAAATGTAAACAAAGTTTCTAGTTTTTTTTCTCTTGTTATGGTTTTGTTTCAGGGATGGCGTTGAGAATTTTTTAAATTGTACCAACAACCTTTAAAAATTGTACTTTTTTACCCTAATTGTACTAAAAGATTTTTTTAGTTAAAATTAATTTTATTTATGTTCATAAAAAACACCAAAAAAAAGGTATTATAAATCTTAGTTTAAAAAGTATCAGCAAAAAAGTACAACTAAAACAACTTAACCATCCCTGTTTTGTTTATTTTATTAAATGTTGCCAACTTTTTTTTTATGAGAAACCTAAAAACAAAAAGCGGTAAATCGCTGAATTTGCCCATAAACCGCTGATTCACCAACACTTTTAATATTTCAAGCTTGAAAAGTAAATTTTAAGTTAAACATTTTGACATTTTTTTTGACATAACTTAATTTCTTATCGATAACTTTAGTAAAATTTTTGTCAATTTGCCATTTATCTTAATACAGCTTAACTCTTTGCACTTGGTAAATTTTTGAACTTGAACAATGCATTAAAAATGTAGTGTCATAAGGGCTTAAGAGAGAGTTGTTGTTATTGATTCGGTTTGATGAAAAGGGACTATTAATTTTTTTATTAAAGTAATAAATCAATATTTTGTCACAACTTAAAAATGAATCCAACTTAACTCCGACTTGAACTAACCTATTTACAGGCTGTATATGTCCTAACTATATTATTTTGTTTGCTTTTATATCTTTCTTTCTTATTTATATAAAATAAAAGAAGTTTTTTTTTAGAATTGTGAGATAGAAAAAAATATGCCTTAATTTACTGACCATACAAATAGAACTAAAACTATTGTTTAAAGAAAAAAAAAAAAAAAAACAATAAAAATAAACAAACTTAAATACTGTTCACAAAAACTTTTGTCGAGTTAGAATCCTCCTAGTAGTTTAAAACTCGTTAAAGTAAGAGAAGAATTTGAACAAGTTTTGGTAGAATATTAAATATCAACGTACGCGAATCTATTCTATATTTTGTTTTGCTTTTAGTAACAAAAAGAATAATTTAAAAGTTTTAAAAAAAGGTAAATAAGGAGTTAGAAGATTTATATATATTTATGGTTATTATAATTTTTGTAATAAAAAGAAAAGTTTAGAAATTTATACGTTAACTCATGGCATTATTATTACATTATTGCTTGACAATTATTCAATAATTTTGATTTTGATCAAAATTCGTTAATCTCGCCCGGAATAAAAAAAATATGCAAAAATATTGATAAAACTAGTAGGACAGTATTGTCGGTCAAGTCCGACCTTATGACACTCTACACCACAGTATTTACAGAAAGATTGTTGTTGTTGTAGCAGCATAAACAATATACTCAATTTAATCGGGGGGTTCTGCCAGATCCAAGTCCAAAGAATTGAGCTACTTTCACAGGGTAGGTATTGGAAGGACTTCTTGGGCAAAGCGGAGAAGGACTGGCTGGACAATTTAAAATGTAAGGGATGAGGACCATGACCCCAAGCTGGACATAATTTAGGGACGAAGTGGTCTATGCAGAACCAGAAGACATTAAGCCAGTTGCTTCATCCTGAAATTGGTTCACTTTTGACAACTGATGTACAAAGTACTCATTTTTCCATCGAATCATTACTGGAAATAAAAAAAAAAAAATAAACCCATTACCACATTTTAAAGCACAAAAGACCGTACATAGAGACCGGCTAACCAGGCGAATTAACGCTAAAACCGAATTTCCATGGTACACAGAAAAAAATATCTCAAAAAAATTTTTAACAACACATAAAATTAAATGAAAAACAAATTTTTTGTTTGATTCGAAGAAAAAATTTATCAAATTTACACTTTGCAAAATAGCACTCAATAAAACATATTTAATAATGAAATAATTAAAAATTTTTCCTTCATATTCAATAAAAAAAATATTTGAATCAAAATAAAGACAGTATTTTAACAACTGTTGTCCATTTTTAAATAGCTCATAATTCTCATTTGTTTTACAGTTTTATTTGAATAATATATTTAGTTTTGCCAAAGTCTTTGGAAAAGGTTTCCTGATGATCTGGCCTAAGCAACCAGTGAAATGCGCAAAGGAACTTACTTATCCCCGCATAATAAATTTTAGTGTTTTTTATAAAAATATAAAAATTTAAAATTTATGACGTCATCATTAATAAATAAAAAAATAATGATTCGATAAACATTTTTTTTGATTTATTTATTCAACATTTCCAACAGTTTTTTTTAACAAATCACGTAAACATTTTGTTGAAAAAAATTATATTGGGCAACAACTTTTTTTACTGAATCAATAAACTTGGTTGTTGACCAAAAATTTTACAATTATACATACAAACTTTTTTATCAATACCGCAAAAATCGTCATCGCAGAAAATTCAAAAATGTTTGTAATCAAATATGCGATTTTCGTATTCAAATATGAAAATTATTTTTTTCTGTGTAGCGCTCTGAATTTTGTGTGTCCAAAAAGGTCCCAAATATTATGACTGAAAATGGGGACAAATTTTGACATTCCCATTTAAATTGTACACAGTTTTAATCTATATCGAACCCTGGATTTTGTTCTTTCACCAAGTACAATTGATTTCTTTTGAAAAGAGCATTAACCGAAAAACACATGCACTCCTTAATATTCCACATTGACATGTGCTAATCATTTACAATAAACGTTCAAAAATCCTGTTCCAATTTGAATAATTTTTGTTTGTCAATGCACAAAAAATCTCCAAATCAATGTCATTATTCAAATTGAATAAATTTTCTCTATACAACAATTTTACTAAATATTTAACATAAAATTTTCTTCAATTCTTCATACCATTTACACTTTTTACCTTCTATTTTTGGTTAAGTGTAAAGGAATACAACTTTTTTAAACATTTCTTACAGTTTATAAGACTTTTAAGTTTTCAGTTCATTTTTCTGTGAAAATAAATTTGCAAACAAAATTTTTTACCGTCCTGGTAAAAACAAATTTGAATAATTTTTCAAAGTTATTTTTAGGGAATATAAAATGTATTAGTAATAAGATTCCTGTATGACGTGCTAAATTCCAAATTTTTCATATTTGATAAATACACTGAAACCATTTCCAAAGATTTTAGAAAAGCTAAAAATATTATACAAATAAAACCATAAAGCGAATAAGACTTATAAACACTCAAAGTCTTACTTATAACTATATCAAAGCTTAAACAAAACACCAACAATAAACAGTGAGTTTATCTTTTCTTACATTCCCCTACAATTTTTGTTTGTCAATTCATAAAAAAAAAAAACCTTCAAACCAATGCCATTATTCAAATTGAATAAATTTCCTCAATACGATAATTATACATAATTTAACATAACATTTTCAATAATAATTGTAAATTTCGTAAGTCGATTATTTTCTTCAATTTTTCATCCCATTTACACTTTTTACCTTCCATTTTTTTGGTTAAGTGTAAAGGAATAAAATTTTTAAAACATTTCTTGCCGTTTATAGACCTTAAAGTTTTCAGTTCATTTATCTGTGAAAATAAAATTCCGTTTTATTAAATATTTATGTCCTTTGAAAAAGGAGAAAATTTAATATTTTTATATTATTTTTTGTTTTCCCATTTCCCTTTTTTAAACTTATCTCTATTTAACAAAAACAATTTAGGTTATTTGTTACTTATTTTTACTTGTTTATTGTATAATAATTTTATTCTATTGAATGAGTTTCTATTATTTATTTTGTTTTTTTTTTGCGTTTCGAAGGATACAAATATTTAAGCACGAGTTTGTGTTTCTACTCTAATTTTATTTCAGTTAAACTAAAAATGAAACCAATGTCACATGTGTATTTTATTGCTTTTACGTGATTTAATGGAGTTTTGTGGTTTTTTCAAGCATCATTTAGTATCCTCCATTGAATCGATATATATGTATGTATGTGTGTATTAATGTTCCGACATGGTCATAGTAAAAAGAAGAACAGACAGATGGCGAGACAATTTAAACAATATATTCAACAAATATTTATACATAGAATAAATACACTAACTTAAAAAGTTATACCATAGAGAAACGACTAGAATAGAAACTATATCAAAAAAAAAAAAAAAAAATCTCTCTCAAAATTCCGTAAGTGTGAAGCAAGGCCAATTCACTACAGGTGGCGACAAAACTACAACAATCCAAAAACAGCAGACACAACAGAGGCGTATTGCATTGCGTTGTTAGTGCTTACGGTTTAAAATGGCAAAACATTGTTAAACAACAAAATATACACCGCTTTTAAGCCGGCGATAGACTATCCTATTTAGTCGTACGATTTGTCGAAAAAAATCGTGTGTGCTCATTAAGTAGGATAGTGTGGCTTAAAAATGAATTGAGTGACAGATTTTTTTGACAAGTCTGTCCGACTTGCAAATGCTTATGAAAATTTTCATAAAATGTAAAATAGCTGAGTCATTTGAATTGGCATCATTTTTGTGGGATAGTGTGGCATTGACAGCAGATTTTGAAATAATTTTTTTATGTCGGATAGAATTCCATCAGATTTTCGTGTGAATGAATCGTACGATTGTGTAGGATAGTGACTCCCGGCCTTTACATTCATTAATTTAGGATTTTTGACAGCTGGCTCTTAAAGACAGATAAACTTTACTTAAAGCATTGGTGCGCAAAATATGCAATATTATAAGCGCTTGTAAGGCAGCAGAAAATTTGTTTTAAGCTAACTCCCTATCCCACTATTTCGTTCACTTAACTTACATTTCTGTCACATTTTGTCAACACATCTTGAGTCATAATGAAAAAATTTAAAAAAATATTGTTAATCATACGAATTTGTATTAAAAAAAAATTTTTGTTCACGTTTTTAAAATTTTTCTTTAATTTTGGTTTCTTTTATTATATGATAAAAATTATTTTTTAATTGAGTTTTTTTTAAAAAACTTTTTTGCTAGTTGAGATAGCCTAAGATGCTTCGCAAAATGCCACAGATTTAAAACAAAATCACCTCTTTTAAATTTAGTTTTTGTTAATTTGCATATTAAGTTAGGCTTGAGTTCATCAAATTTAATATTCATTAAATTATTTTACCGAAGGAAGAAATTTTACAGCATGAAATTAATTAAAATTTATTGATAATTTTTATTCTTTGCTGAGCTGGGGATCGAACTCGGGTTGAATTTACGTTTCGAGAATAACCAAATTCTCATCATCAGAATTCTTTGCAGTTCTACCCTCTGCACCACACGATGCCTGCCAGCCAACAGTCAAACATCAATCTTTAATCAATGCTGCATTTAATTATCATTTTCTTTAATTTATTTATATGTTTCTTCCTTTTCTTCTGTTTTTCGTACTCTTTCTGTCAAGACTTTGTCATGAATACCTAAGTACATTTTGTTTTTGTTTTTAATATAAGTTAGGCGAAGAAAGTTTTCATTCGAAATCGTAGGACATGCTGCAACACTTTATACTTTACGTGTTTCAAGATCGCTTAATTGAGACTGTGCTCATTACTGATCCAATAAAAAAATCCCCTAAACTTAATTTAAAGATATTAACTTAAGAACAATTTGGATTTTTAGTTGAACTGTTAATTTTTAATTTTTGATATTCTTTAATTAGGCTTAAGAATTAAAGAAAGAACTTAATCTAAAATTTTCAAAAGTTAAAAAAAAACGTTTAATAAATTTTATAAAGGCGAATGCTTTTTTCACTTTGAAAATACAGCCGGAGGTACTTATTTTTCTTATTTAGAGATAAAAATTTCAAAATAAAAATACAATGTTTTTTTATTATTATACTTGTCGCATGAATTCGTCTCGAGTTTTGATAAAAATCAACTTATTACCACTTTAATCTCTAACCTTAAAGCTTTTTAATCTCTCTCGGCTGATCGCTTTGTGGACAATAAACATTTTGTTTTAAAATTCTTGTGAATAAAATTTAACATTTCGCAAAATACCAAATTAATTATATTAAAATTTCATTTAGCCATAGAAAATCTTTTTATTTAAACGATATACGCGAATATTCAGTTAACATAGCTGAATTTAAACGTTGAAGGATGTTTTAAAAACGATTCATTTCCTTTAACACTTTGATTAGTTATTTTTTTTAAAGGATGATTTAAGGGAAGCAGAAATTGATTTTTAAATATTCAACATTTTCGTTCATTTACATATTTAAAGCGTGAGGTCGTTCATCCAGCCAGCTGAAAGACCAGTTAAAAAATAAAAAAGTACCAAAAACCCTCTTACAGATTCTCATTCTCTAAGGACCTTCCACATCTCATTCATTTAGGACGTTGCAAGTTTTATTTTATGTTTCTAGGTCCAATACTAACGGAAATTCAAAAAATTCCAGTTAAAGAACAAAAAAGTAACAAATAATTCACTCACAGGTTTTTATCTACTCAGGACATTGCATGTTAAATTTGATGTTCATAGGTGCAATATTAATGAAAATTGATTCTCATTTACTCAGGACCTGGTATGTACAATTTTATGTGTCTAGGTCCAATACTAACAAAAATTCAAAAAGTACCAGTTAAAGAACAAAGAAGTACCAAAAAGATATCTCTTACAGATTGTCATTCACTTAGAACCTTGCATGTTAAATTTTATGTTTCTAGGTCCAATACTAACGGAAATTCAAAAAGTACCAGGTAAAAAACAAAAAGGTACCAAAAGCCCGCTTACAGATTCTCATTCACTAAGAACCTTCCACATCTCATTCCCTCAGGACCTTGCACGTTGAATTTTATGTTTCTAGGTCCAATACTAACGGAAATTCCAAAAATATCAGTTAAAGAACAAAAAAGTACCAACAAATTCACTCACAGGTTCTCAACATTCCATGTTCAATTTTATGTTTATAGGTAAACTATTAACAATAATTAAATAAAGTACCAGTTGTAAAACAAAAACTTAAAAAATAGATAAAATTTCCCGTATTCCCTTTTTGGGTACTTCTTTTCTCAACATTCAAGTATCAAGAATTTCAATATTGTAGTGGGGGCTTATAAATTAATACGTATGTATATGTCAATGAATGGAGAAAAATGTTTTGTAAGATAGAACCAAAAATACTTAAGACTTTCGCCCCTAAAACGTTCGAGTTTCGAAAAAGTACCGAATTCTTATTTGTACTTTTTAGATTAGTTTCAAATGTGATATAAACTTAATTTCATGTTCATTGTTTTTTAAGATAGATGGTGTGACAAAAAAGTTCCAAAATATAGGTTTCACCCTTTTACTTCCTAAAATGGCCAAATTTCAAAAAAGGACCAGACACATGTCTGCTTATTTATCTAAAGAACAATGATACCTGTTATATTTTTTTTTATCTGTTTTAGTTCTGGAGATATAAGGTTACCGGTTAACCAGTTTTTACCCCTGTATAGATACTTTTGCTAAAACATAAGTATTAAGATGAATACAGTGGAGTCCAGATAGCTCGTACCCCGTTGAAACGAAAATCTCAATAATTCCTAACAAACTGTTGGTCCCTTAAAAAATCGCGTTAAATCGCAATAATTCCATACATATCGGTGCTTCGTTAATATGTATTTTTTTTTTTTTTCAATACAAAATCTGTTTAACCTCTTATAAGTTGTAATAGCCCTAGAGGGAAGCGAACTGACACAAAAGTAGTTCCGTGATAGGTCTTTGGTGGTAGAGACCGGTTCTAGTTTTAACACTTTCTATGGATAAGACCTATCACTTTTACATGGGGTTGTCATTGAAGGGGGTCAATTCACATCATATGACCAGTCACACATCTATTCTCAGTGGACGTGTTTAGTGACAGTTACTACAATGTAGTATTATTTCAATAAAACAAGTCCTAGAATTAAATTCAAGTACCAAATTTTAGAAGGTCCCAAAAAATGTGTCAGACCACCGGTGAAGACTGTACTGTAATTCATTACTTTTTCTACATTTTTGTTCTTCATAAACCAGTTACATGATTGGTTCTCCTTTCACTGGCCATGAGTTCTTCCTTTTTCACCTGTTCTATTTTCACAACTCCCAGGACCAGTCCGTTGGACCAATTGACACAAATTTCCCGCAGGGAGGCTATTGATATCCTCTTGTAATGCGTAATGCAACGCAAAAATCAACAGGTAAAAATAATTTACATAAATTTGTACATATGCATGTATGTTTGTACAAAGACATAATTGGAAGTAAAGCTGGATTTACCGTTAATTTTTTGTGGATTTTTGTTAAATTTTTTTTTTTGTGGCCAGTTTGTTATTTGATTTACAAATGATCATCGTTATGATGAAAAATGGTTTTTGTTTTGTATTTTTTTGTTCGTTCTAATAAATAGATTTTAATTTATATATTTCTTATTTTAACCTCATTAAGCCGAAATCCCGTTCTTCAAAGAATGTGTTTATTATTTGTAGTCTTACTATTTTTTATTTTACTACTTGTTTGTTAAGGCCCTACTCTTACGTTATTGACATCAATGTTTAAAACATTTTCACTAGTAGATAATAAAAGAAACATTTTCAGAATTTCATTTATTTCTAATTACTTTAGGGACAAATTTCTATTCATCAGATAACTAACACTTTTGATTTATATCTAATTTGTTTTGTTCATAACTCTTACTACTTTTATTTATTACTTACTTTGTTCTATTACTCTTTCGAAGGTCATTTTTATATTATATTTTTAAAACTACATTTCTAAAAAGTTTCAAAAAGAATTTATTTTTTTTTTGTTCATAAAAAGCAGCTCATCATCTCAACTGAGTTTTTCTCTCTTTTTGCCTGTAAAAATAATCATAATTTTTAATAAACCTTAATGCAAATGTTGTGGACCATAACGAAAGATGAAAAACTTCCTCATACAAAAATGAAGACGTCCTCTTTTATAGTACAAATACTTCTTAATTAGCTTTTAATTAATAACAAAACTACAAACACCTATTTATCCATTTTTCTAAAGAAAGAAAAAACCTTCAACCAAACTCATTTACTATCACAGAGATTTGTTTTTTTTTTTTAATGGGACACAAGATTGTTGATTATGGTAAAATTATTATAAAGTTGATTTTGTAGTTGTAGGTATTTTATTCATCTTTGACTTTGATTATAAATATTTTTGTATTTTATTACTGAAATAAATCTTGTTATTTAATTAATGAATATGACTTTTTTATGAAAGATTTTAAATTGTTCACTAGATGAGAAAATTCCAAGATGAAGAGTACAGTTCTTGATCTCATTCGTGAAAATTTAATTTTCAATTATAAAGAAAAAAACGGGTTATCCATTTTTCGTTTTTAAAAGTTAGGTTAAAAAAAAACTTTTATTTCTTTTTTATGCTCGACCTTGCCATTACGTATGAAATACAAAGGCATTTAAATGTCCGACTCTGGATGAGTTGCCGCAGTCAATCCTTTTTAGATAGTTTTCGACAACTTTCTCGAACATTTCGGGCGGTATCTCAGCGACAACTTGATGAATGTTGCTCCAACGTTAGAGGATTATCCGTACGGACACGGTCTTTAGCCCCATAATAAAAGTCTAACGAGGTCAAAACGCATGATCTTGGTACCAATTGACATCACCAAAACATGAAGTTACGCGTCCTGGAAACTTCCCATGCAATAAAGCCAAAATCGGACGTCTTGTGTGGCTCGTGGCATTATCTTATTGAAAGCACATAAGCTTAGTCCAGCTCAAAATCTCCATTGCAGGCCAAAAAAAGTCTTAAGATAGGCCCAATTGCTGAAAACGTTGTGGTATCGACGAATTCGGATTATCCGCTACACTTGTACTATTTAAACATATTTTATTCACAAACATTCACGAATATCTAACATTTTATTCTTAATCATGAAAATGTTAAAAAGCCTGAAGCTGGCCACAGACTAGTGTGTTGTGCTTGTGATTTGTTAGCGTACCATTTCTCCACACACGACGAACAAATCACATAGTGCATAGAAAATATTCCTTGAAAATGTTGAAGGAATAAGACTATTAAAGTATAAAAGCTTTTAAAATTGTAATTTGACTTAGAATACACATTCGAATAAATATGAAAATTGATATAATAAATGTTTCTCACCATAAGAAATAAATTCCCGGATGATAATTTATTTTTTACACAACAAAAAAAAAAAAAATTTAAAAAATGAAGAAAATCGAAGAAGAATAAAAAAATGTTTGTATGCTAAACAACTCCGCAACATATACAATTCGACGTTTTGTTGTATACTAAAATTAAAAAGTTTTTAAATTTTTACGCACAAGCCCACTAACACATCGAACAAATCGCAAGAAATTGAAAATTTGTTCATTTACTTGTGATTTGTGCGCGCACAGCCCCATTAACAAGTAACAAGACGTCGTAGTCAGCTTAAGAAACATTTTTAATATTAATTTAGATCAGGTTTCACCTTTTTTTAATTGCGTGCTTCCTCACGTTCTATCGCGAATTCTCTCTTTGTTTTCGGGAATATTTATATTTTATTTACGAACATAGGAAAGTTTTAAAGCTTGTCAGTTGTTGGCAAAACTTATTGAGGAAAAAATGTTAGATTTTGTTGAAAAAAAAATGCTAAATAAATGCAAGAATAAATGCTAAATATAATTATATAAGAAATATACTAAAATCTTCATTAAAGTAAAGGCGAAGCACATTTTTTATAATATGCTGCATTTTTCCCTTCAGCTTCCGCGATGAGGTGCCAAATTGCCATTTACAAAGGCTTGTCAGATGAACGGCAGATGCAACCGAGTTGTGCACAACACATAAACTTAATACCGGCTCTGCTGAACGTTGTAACAAATTCTGTTAAAAAGAATAGGATGGTTTCTTTCACCCATTCTTTTCACTATAGGTGCTTTATAAAACCTTTGTGAATAGGTTTTACTAATTTTTGAAAATTTTTTTTCTTGTTTGATTTTTATTTTATTAGCATTTACATTGTTGCATTTTTAAGATGTAATTCATTGTTAGAATCTTTCGTTTTTCCACAATTATTTGTATTACATCAATGGAAAATATTAAAAATACCACAAGAACAGAAAAATGCTAAAAAAAATATGCTACATGCTAAATCAGTTTTTTAATGACAAATGAAATAAAAATTCTAGATCTAGCATGAAAAATGTTAAATTGGCAACACTGAAGCTAGTAGACATACATTTTGCACTTTTCCATTGGAAAATATGAGATTGTAGGTAACAGTACTTTTTCTCATTCGCTAACAAATTTGTTTTAGTGCACTTTTACGAGTATTAGGCCCATTTTCACAACTTACCGATAGCTAAAAGTAGACTTTAACCGGCCTTATAAAAAGTGGTTCATTATTAAAACTTTACTTTTACCTAAAGTGAGCTATAAAGTAAATTAAGGTTCATCCTACCTGGTAGGTTAAAGCAAAGTTGTAATAATGGAATATTTTTTATACGGCTGATAAAATCCTACCTTTAGCTATCGGTGAGTTGTGAAAACGGGCCTTAGTATTTTTATTTGCTAACTTTAAATTGTTTGAAATTACAAATTTAGTTAAAAATTTTTGAAATATAAAGTTATAGAATAAAGTCTTAACTCTCAATAAATAATAAAACTATTTAAATGTGCGAACTTTCTCCATTTTCTTATTATTTTCTTAGATTTAATCTAAATAGGCTTTCAAGGTCATTTGTATTTAAATAAAAGATTATTTATTTATATTTTCATCCTACGTTTCGTTGGTATTTTCCAACTTCATCAGGGATTTTCAGTTTATTAAATATTTAATCTTAGTTAAATTTACATTTTATAATAAAAACACACAAGTTTTACAACATAAAACACGAAGTTGTTTAAAATTAATAAAAAATAAAAATAAAAAAGTAATTTAATATCACAGGTTATTGTTGATGTATCACAGTTGAACTGTTCATTAGCGCATATGTTTAACCTTTTTCGTGAACATAAATAGTTTAAAAAATTATTCACAAATTTAAAATATTTTAGTATATCAGTGATGTTTAGGATGTAAAAAAAGTAAGTTTGCTCATTCGCAAGCAATTTTCTTATTCTTTTTATTTCGGAACAACCTTTTTCATCCGTATACACAAAATTTTCATTGTTAAAGCGATATATTAAATATTTTCCAAAAAAAAAAAAAACAACAATATGCTTGAGTGAATCTAAACTTTTTTATTTATTCTTTAAATACTTTTAAAAATGCCCGTCATATTTTTCTTTTACAAAATCTCCTTATTTCGTGATGGGGCCAAATTTAAGTTGTAGTTTATTTATTTTGTGTTTGTAAGTTATAATTGGATTCATATTTTTATGCTGTTATAGTCACAACAAAAAATAAAAAAAGGAAAGCTAAACAACAAAATAATATTGACATAAAGAAAGTAGCGCAAGAACGAACAACTAGAATGAAAGAAAAGACAACAATTTAAGGACATATTTAAGGTAGATAATAAATTTTTAAGAATGAAGATGAAGATGATGTTGTTTGTTTTTTTTATTATATGAGTGCTTCAATGACCACAATAAAGCAAATTTCTATTATGGTTTAAGGACATCTTTTGGCCATGTACTTGAGACAAATTTGTATACCTTTAAGAAAATTGTAAATGGTGATTTGTAAATGATGGGACTTAGTTATTTTTTTAACCTAGATAGATATACATAAAATTAACTACATATATTAACACTTTTAAAATTTAAAATGAAACTGGAAAATTGTCAGAACTGGTTTCGATATGAACTAGTGATTCACTATTGACACAGCCTCCAGTACAAGTGACTTATTATACCCCAGACAATGTCATTTACTATAGACATTTAACATGTGCAAGTCTCAAGCATAATTTAAGAGCTTATAGGGTAAAGTATTTTTGAGGTTGTTTTTTTAGATTTTTCGGAAGAGGTTTAGAGGTCGCTCATGCCGAATTTTTGCCAAAAATCTGGTTTGCCGGCCTTTTTTTGAGTTTTCTGCATAACTTTGTCAAAACCCACGACTTTCTTCACTTTAAAGGAAATAATTAAAAAAAAATGGCCAAGCTTTATTTTGGTGTAAAAAGACTATAAGTTTTTGCAATGAATTTGCTTATTTAAGTACCCTACATTACAATTTTTCGTAATTTTTCCATAAATTTTGTAAAACACGCTTTATAACTTTTAAAATTTTTATGAAAGTTAAGAAAACTAACAATGCAGTTTGAAAGATCAATTCATTCTAAAAAATGTAGAAACAAATATTTTTGAATTTGATCTTACCGTTCCTGAGTTATTCCGGTTTTCAGCTTTGTACCCAGCTTATAATATTTTACTCATACCCAACACAGAAAAAATTATCCAAAATTTTTCACCAATTAAAGCATTAATCAAAAATATAATCACTTTTCATTAAAAATTTAATCAATTGAATTAAACGTTTAATCAAGTGAATAAAACGTTTAATTAATACTATTAACTGGTTTAATTGTACTATTAATTTGTTTACTGGTGCAAATTTAATTAATTTTTTAATTAATATCACAAATTTTTTAATTGAAATCTATTTTTATTTTTTTCTGTGAACAAACAAATTTAAATCAAACGTTATGTTTGGCTTTGTTTAAAAATCATTTATTTGGATTCTAACGATGTAGTATATGCCCTGAAATAAATTCTGAAAATCAGTTCTATAAATTGTGACATTGAACCAATTTTGGGCAAAAAATCGACTTGAGTGACCTTTAAACCTCTTCCGAAAAATCTAAAAAAAACTTAAAATCTATAAGTTTTTAAATAATGCTTAAGCTTCGTTCACAATCAGAGAAACATTTTCGTTTTTTCTTCCCAAAGTATTTCATATATTTTCCTTTCATTTTTAAAACAAAAATGTAACTAAAATTTTTTTAAAATTGAGTCAACTAGAACTTCAGCAACAATTTGTATGAAATTGTTTCTGACGTTTAAAATAATTTTATTTTGTTTTGAATGAAAAACATAATGTTGTAAAAAATAATAATAAATGCATAATATTTAGAGTTTTTTTTCCCGGACTTTTTCAATTCCCGGGAAAGCGGGAAATTTTTTTAAATTTCCCGGGATCCCGGGATCCCGCTCCATATAAATAATACAAAGTAAATTTTGTTATTAATTAATGAAAAAAACTTTCATTAAAAAAAACGTAAGGGAACTTGTTTACAAAGAAAGTTAAAGAAATGGTTCAAAATTAATTGAAGATTGAAATAGGAACTTGAATTATTATTACCTCACGCCTTTATTCCCTATTCTTATGCTTTTATTTAGTATTATTATGCTCTGGATAATTCATAAAACAATAATAAAAACAAATTAAAAATTAAGGTACTCAAGATATGAAATCAAAAAGTTAATTAATAAAATAGATAAAATACTTTAAAGAAATATATAACATTTTTTAATGGCTTAGGAAATAACTTTCTGATACACTCAAAGCGCTTTGTAAGTCGTCAAAAAGTATATTCCTGATTTAATTTACTAATTATCATGTTTCCGAAAAATTTCGTTCATTTTTTACCGTAGTTGGACAAATAGTTAAAAGTGCACCGTTGTAGCATGCTTCGGATTCACAATCAGAAGCAATTTTTTCTTTTTTATAAACAACGTCTATATCAGTCAAATGTATGTCAAGTTTGATGCAAAAATAGCATGAACCGGACTGCTTCTTCCAAACCTTTTAATTTCAATAGGTCCATTTGTAATCTTTAGGACATTGTGTTTTTCAAGTTGTATGTTGTAGTATCTTACACGAGTTTCCAAAATGTTATTTTATTTCGGTTTTCCCGCACTTCACGGGTATATAAACCAACACAAATTGAAATTGAAAATTTGTGTTTATCACCTAATAAACATATCGCTCCTTCATTGCATCATAGTCATATCTCAAAATTTTAAGTAACTTTAGCAAAGTTTTCCTTCATACCTTCTCGTATTATATCTCAAACTGAACCGAAGGTATACCAAAATATATCTTTAAATCGGTACAGTTTTAAAACTTTAATCGCATTTTGCCAAGATCGTATGTTTTTGTAGATATGACTATGTTGCAATAAAGGAGCGATATGTTTAGGTATCTCCTGTTTTTAAGACTTGTTCATGGACAATGAAACTTTACTGCCTGCATCTTATTTTGAATTAATGTACTTTATTAATTCTTCACTTCACTAAATGTAATAATTATCAACTGTTGCACTGCCCATTCTGCTTTTAGTAGATTTATTGCATCAGGAGACATTGATTTAAATACATGTACTCACTTCTTGCAAATGATCTAATCCACAACCCATCCACAGATGCTAATTTTTAGAGAATAGAAAACTAAATTTCAAAGTAAAAATAGCTATTTTGTGAAATTATGAGGAATTTTTTATTTCCCGGGATCCCGCAAGAAAAATCCCGGGAAAACGGACGGGACGGGAAATCCCGGGAAAACCCCTAATAATATTGTTGTGGCTAAAATTTGCAAACGGTTTTTTAATGCAAAACGTGTGTGGTTGCAAAAGAAATTGTTGCTCTATTATGAACACCAAGTAGAAATGTTTTTTTTTTGATTGTGAACGAAGCTTTAAGCTCCAAAATTTTATTGTTTTTGGGACACACTAATGTATATATGTACATCAATTTTTATTAAATCCATAGAATACAACTTTGATTAATAGAAAAAAGATGTAGTCGATTCATCATGAATTTGATTATTCTAATTAGCTAAATAATTTATTTATAATAGTTTTGATTAATCAATTAATAACACATCCTTAATAATAATAATATTGAGGCAAAAAATAATAATTTATTAATAAAGCTCATATAGACTCATACAGTCTAGAATTCCGTGTCATATTTAGTATTGACATCTACCAGGTCATTTAATAAAAATTTTTTACTTAAACAGAAAAACACAGAAAAAACTAAAAATTGTCTCTATTCATACCAAATTCATAGAATCAAGAAACCCATTTATTGATTTTGCACCTATTACCAAAATTTTTATGTAAATATGAAGAAAACATAGAACATCTAGCCCCCATATTCATAAAAAATATTTTTGATTTATAAGAGGTTTATTACACAGATTTCCATAGGAAATTCGTTTAATAAACCTGTTATTAACCTGAAATATTTTTTATGAATAAGGCCATAAGTATATACATATGTATGAATTTACATGTTTCGATTTGGCGATGGACCAACCTCCGGTTCAAATTTTATCTTCCACGTGAGTTAATTCAACTTTATAAGTACAATTTATACAAGTAAGAAAGTATAGTCGGTCAAGCCCGACCATATGATACCACAGCACCACAGTACTTAAAAACACATCATGCTTATGTGTCCATATAAATATGGATTTCTCTAAGTTTAAAAACTTCATTAAAATCGGTTTGAAAGTTTGTGAGAGGCAGACATTGCCCCCTACATCCCCTTGTGGTCATATTTTTGAAAAACTGTATAGCTTATGTGTCCATATAGATATGGATCTACCTATGTTTTAAATTTCATTAAAATCAGTTTGAGAGGCAAAAATTGCCCCTTTCTCCCCTTGTGGTCCTATATTTTTTAAAACTGTATAGCTTATGTGTCCAAATAGATATGGATCTATCCATGTTTTAAATTTGATAGCTGCTGAGAGGAAGAAATTTCCCCCTATCTTCCCTCGTGGTTCTACGATTTGGCCAATTTTCAATAGGCTTGGTCCTCGTGTCAATAAGAACCTATGTCCCAAATTTTATCAAATTATCTCTTAAATTGCGACCTGTACTTTGCGCACAAGGTTACATGGACAGCCAGCCAGCCAGCCGGACGGACATCGTTAGTTCGACTCAGAAAGTGATTCTGAGTCGATCGGTATACTTTAAGGTATATCGCCTTAATATTTTAAGGCGTTACACACATCAGCACAAATGCATAATACCCTCTCCACTATTGTGGTGTGGGTATAAAAAACATCAATTGAAAAACCAAAAAGTATTAAAAACTCTCCTTTATTAATTTTTTTTTTATTATTATTTTTCTATGTCTTATACATATTAACGAAAATTAATCAAAGTACCAGACGTTGAACGAAAAAGTACCAAAAACCTTCCCTTTACATATAAAAAAGAAATTTAATTTCCTATATTTCTATACAGCCCAATTATAAATAAAAATCCCCCGGAAGTTTTTTCCCTTCTCCTATTTTTTCCCTTTTAAATTCAATTGCAAAAATGGGAAAAGGGAATAAAGTCCCGGGGAATTTTTTTAGTCGAAATATTCGAAAACCGGTTTTTAAAATATGTGATTACCCAATGAACCACCCAAATTTTTTTTATTACTTATTTATTAATTTATTTATTTAATATATAAATGATAATTGAATAAAAAAACAAACTTTGTATTGCATATGTGTTAGTAGAAAATATTAACGCTTATTGCTCTGAAAATATTGAACAGAATTTAAGGAAATATATATTGTGCACTTATGTAAGTAAATATCTTTCAAATAGTGTATATTTTGTATAAATTGGTTGACATACAGAGGAGATAAGTGTTCTTAACTGTTTTGCATTTGCCGATTTATATATAGATTTTAATTAAAAACTCATTTCAAAACAACATAAATGATAATTAAATCAAAATTATATTTTTGATTTTCTTTCAACAAGAAAAAATAATAGATTCAATTATCACATTAATTAAATTAAAATACTTTTTAAACCATTTTTTTAATGGATAAAAAACTACTAATAATTTTTTCTGTGAATCCATAAAAACAATTTAAAATTCTAACCAAAAACGTTAACGTTAAGCCCCTTCACTGATTTTCGCTTGAGTTTTTATTTTTCTTTATGTATTTTCGACCATTTGTTGCCGCAGTAAAAACAGAAAAATATTATTTGATCATAAATCACGTTTTGGCCTTAAAACCAACAGCAACACATATTAAACATGTCCTTGAACTAAAAACGGCAAACGGATTAAAGAAAACTGTTCTGAAAAGCGTATATGTATGTGTCTAAAAGTGTTTACAGTCCAAAAAAAATAACACCAACATTGTGTTTTTTTTTTGGCATTAAACAAAAAAAAAAACACATTATTAATAAAAACAAAATTGAATTAAATACACAATAAAAATAACTAGGGGACGGCCAAGCAAATAAAAATACAAAAATTTCAAATGGGGGGTCCAGATGCCAACACACTCTTATAATGTAACAAAGGCCAATTAAATACAAAAACAGCGTAAAGAAGACCAATAACTTAGATAAAAACAAGGCTGGTAACCGAAACGAATTTTGCGAACCAGTACCCATGTCAGGGCTGGGCAGTATTTGAAATACATGTATTTGAAATACGTATTTAAAATACAAATACGTATTTTGTATTTGTATTTTAAATACATGACGTGCAAGTATTTTGTATTTTGTATTTTAAATACATATCCAGCAAGTATTTTGTATTTTGTATTTTAAATACATACATACAATAAATACAAGTAGTTTGTATTTTGTATTTTAAATACATAAAAAAATGGGAGTATTTTGTATTTTAAAAACATAGTTTACAAAATATATTCTGTCAGTTTATTGATGGTTGATTGCATTTTAATCTACCAAAATATAAAAAAATATGGTGTCACTTTTCATCTTTCGTGAAAAATGTTTCCGCACCGAAAGCGTTGAAGTTTTGTTTTTATTTTTTATTTTCATCATTAAATCAGTGGCTCTTGTCTTAAATAAGTTCGTTTTTGTTTAAATTCATATATAATCTTCAACATTAAACCATTTTCATAAGTCTAATGCAAAATCAAAAGGGTTTCAATTTCCAAAAATAAAATTTACACATAATATGGAGTTTTAGGAATCGCTTACGGTGCGGAAACTTTTTTCACCGAATCAGCTTAAAAACAGTTTTTTATTATCAGAACAAAATTCCCCACATGGCGCTGGAGTGGTATTTTGCACTCAAAAAAAGGTATAACCTTAATGTACATGACGTGGAAGTATTTTGTATTTTGTATTTGAAATACGTTCAATAAATGGAAGTATTTTGTATTTTGTATTTTAAATACATACAGGATGTGTAAGTATTTTGTATTTTATATTTTAAATACATAACCTGAAAGTATTTTGTATTTTGTATTTTAAATACATGACCAGCAAGTATTTTGTATTTTGTATTTTAAATACCGCAAACCATGTATTTTGCCCAACACTGACCCATGTTCTGTAACTTTAGCGAGAACTTCTCGCATCGAAAAGATGTGAAACAAAATATTCCATCGTTTCTCGAAAAGTGAGAAAAAAGTGTGTTATCTTATTTATATTCATATAAAGTTGGAGAATATGATTTTATTTTACTTAAACTTAATACAAGTTTCCATCCTTGAATTTATTTTGTACTCGTTGAAGATTTAAATGTCACTTTTATCCGGATGTAGTAAACCACAAAAAATGAAGTTGCGCATTTTTTAAAGAGATACAAAAAAAAACACTTGCTTGTAAGAATTCAACCTAACCAGTCGAGCACTTCTGCACAAACAAACCCTGGTCATACTTACTCTTGTATTGGATTAAGCTACCAAGTTGCTTGAACTTAACTTGTTATAAATAAGTATACACCATTCTCCTTGTGAACTACCTATGGAAAATAAATACTCATCTTAATCTAAATACCCAGCGCTCAATTTATTAATTGTATCCTTCAAAAGGTAAGCATATGTAATTCAACCCCCTCGTAAAAGAAAGTTTTTACCCCTCTCCTCTTTCTTTTATACATTTTGTCTCAGGTTACAATTATGCGAGAGCAATTGTAATCGGTCACCCTTCTTAAAGATTGGCAAACTTGTTAATTCCAACTCCGAACCCATAGCCAAACTAGAAGAAGCCTTGTATAAGTGGTCATCTGTACAGACACTTATTTAAAGTGTGTCTGTAACTCATGTTACAGACATCGTTACGTTATAAATGTCATAACATTGCACTCGAAGCCGATGTGGCATTGCTGGCGTTGAGAACGCCAGTTACACATATCGTTGACGGCGACCAAAATTTACTAAAATGGAAAATTTTTCAACGACGGCGGCGAAAATACAACCGTCGCACAGTGGCGCCCGTAGAGCAAAAAGTTGCAAAAATCAAAATTTTCATGAGCGCCGACGAAGTTTTGAATAAACCCATGTTATAGGAAACTTTTCAACGATTTCAAATCTGCCACTCTTAATAATATCACATTTTTAGTTTAGAAGATATAACCGTTCAAAGTTGACCGACTTTCGGTTTTCAAAAAAACACACAATTTTTAGTAAATTTGTTGCGATTTCAGGTGTAATATCACGAAAAATAGGTAACGAATCGCCTTATTTTTTGTTTGTATTGATTGATGTATTTATTAAATGTATAATGATAAAAAAAAATTAACTGTTTGCTTTGTGTTTCTCCTGGTAAATCACTATTTAAAAACTATACGTTTTTTCACTATTTTTCAACTTTGACGGAAAATAAAAAAAATCTATATTTTTCTATATTTGCAAAACCTGTTCTTTGATTATTTCTTTACATAATTCAAAAGGTTTTATCTGCCCGTACGTGCCCGTTTGGCTTCTAGAGGTAAAAAAGGTTAAAAAGACATGGTTGCAGAAATTGTATGGCGTCCATCCCTTATATGTTTTGACTGACAGTAGTTTGATCTAATAGTTTAAAAAAAAAACTACTCATTAAAATTAGCAGGTACGTACCTCACTTAAACAATACTTTGGCGTACAAATGGTCAAGAACAATATTGACTTATGGTCCCTACAGGTAGGCACAAATCTTATTTGGACACGTGCATAATATCAAAATTGCATTATTCAGCCTAAATATGGAGAATATGCGTCGAAAACTGCATATCTTTTAGCAGAAATGTATCCACAGAAGAAGTTGACCCCGACCGTCCATAAAATGTTGGCGCACGGCAAAGATATAATTGAGTACCAGTCTTTGCCAATTGGAGAGCTTTCTGAAGAAGCACAGTAGTCTCTTAACAAATTTTATAAAAAATATAGATTGCAAAGCACACTCAAAGCATCAAGGGTAAGGCAAAATGAGGACCTCTTCAACATGTTGGAAGCATCTTCCAATCAACTTATTTCTTCCCTGCGGCATTTGAAGTCACGAATAGAGTTAGAAAATAATTAAAGTTTAGAAATGGTTAGTCTTTTAGATATACCTTCTCTTACGAATTGTGATGAATATTTTACAGAAAATTGAAAAAATAAATTTAAAAAAAAAAATAATTTTTTTTTAATTTGTTGGGTAATAATTTAAAACATAAAACCCTAAAGAAAAAAAATAAAAACAATCTAAAAAAAATTTTTTTAGTTACCATAAAATTGATTTTTCTACTAATTTTAACTTTGATAACCCATAAGTAGGCCCCTACAAAGCGTAGCACCCTTTCCAAACGCTCATTTCATAGGCTGAACAGTTATCTATCATATGCTGTTTAAACTTTTCAATTATCTTATTCGGTTCAAAAGATATGATTTTTGCAACGAAAAAACTCAAATGGCGCCACTATGCGTCGGCTATACCAAATAATGTAAAGTTCGACTTTAATGTTTTTATTTGCAAACGAGCTTTGAAAACTTTCGTACATATTTTAAAAAACGGTTAAAAGCAAAATAATTAAACAATAAAAACATGTACCAAGAACAAAATATTATTATTACTATGCTTTTTATTTTGCATTTTTAATTATTTTTTGGAGTTAAAATTTTTTCTCGACTAATTTTTATTCGTGAGTTTATTTGACAGTTCAAAGCGGGAACTTTTCTCACAAAAATGTTACCAAATAATGTAAAGTGCGACTTTAATGTTTTTATTTGCAAACGAGCTTTGAAAACTTTCGTACATATTTTAAAAAACGGTTAAAAGCAAAATAATTAAACAATAAAAACATGTGCCAAGAACAAAATATCATTATTACTATTCTTTTTATTTTGCATTTTTAATTATTTTTTGGAGTTAAAATTTTTTCTCGACTAATTTTTATTCGTGAGTTTATTTGACAGTTCAAAGCGGGAACTTTTCTCACAAAAATGTTACAGACACACTTTTTCTGTAAATTGGCGAGTAATTTCCTTACGTGACAGCTAATACTCGCCAAAAAAAAAAAGTTACAGACACAGTTTAGTGAGAAAAACATCTGTTTGTTTCATTATATGGCATTTTAGTTTCATTTCACACATTTCAATCGGAAAGTTTCTCAACGCGAGAGTTACAGCACATGGACACAGCTTCTAGTTCAGGTTCCAATTCAGGTTTAAGATCAGTATCTGGTTCTATTTTCGACTTTAGTTGAGCTTTAAGAAATAGTTTTAGTTCTAGTTAAGTATCTAATTAAGATTTTTTAAGGCTTCAATCAATTTCTAGCTTAGATTCTAGTTAATGTTGAAGTTCAGATTATACTTTGGCTTCTAGACAAGCTTCTAGATCAGGAGGCAAATTATGGCAGTCGTGATCGAATACTTTTTCGATTCAAAAGCAATTCAATTTCTAATTCTTTATGTCCATACTGAACGGATCGAAATTATTTTTTTGGTGTTGTAAAGCAGTTATTTGAGTTTTCAAACACTGAAAAAATAATACCGAGTCGTTCAGTATCGACTGAAATAAAATTGCTTTCGAATCGAAAAAGTATTCGATCACGACTGCCATGATTTGCCCTCAGGTTTTATACTATTTTCTAGAATAGGTGCTAGTTTAGATTCTTATTTAGTTTCTAGCCCAAGTTTCAGTTCAAGTTATGTCTTTAATATCTTTAAGATATTACTTAAGGTAGGAAAACCCTTAGGGACTCTGATTTGATAAGGATTTATTAATTGATTGAATTGATCGAAAAGCTGAGAAATACTGTTTGTAACCATGTAATAAGAAGCTCTGGGAGACAGTGACATTTTGTAATACGTCGGGAACTTATTACTAGATCAAAGTGATGTATGCTTGACTGCGGCTGAGATACTTCTAACATTCTTTATTTGCAAAATAATTAAAAATAAATAACCTTGAACTCATATATACATGTGAAGGTGTATTTCAAGAAGCCCACAAACAGCAAAAAATACTATTCATAAGCTTAAAATCTAGTTCAAAATTTTCATTTTCATCTTAAATACAAAGAAATTATTACCAAAATATGTACTTCCACTCAAAGTCCATGTGGCAAGCAAACAACTTTAAAATACATATGTTTGCTTTTCATTTGTTGTTGTTACTATTTTTAATTTCGTCCAATCTCGTTTTTTCGGTTCAGCATACAGCAATTGTTACAAAAATTGTTGTGGCATAATCACAAATAATTTTTATGCTACAAAAAAGAATCGGAATAAAAAAAACCATGCGAAAGAAGCATAAAAGCAACACAAAGCAGTATTTGAGCTATGCCTCTTAACTCATGTACTGCTAAACGGGAAGTATTTATGTAAATATCCTTGTATCCTTTGGAATTTTGTGTTACTGTACAGCATTTTTCTTTCTTCTTTTTTTAGAATACATTGTTCGCTAGTTTGTTACTATTGTATTATGCCTTTTCTTCAAACTTTTTTGACTGTAAAGTTTTAAACCGTAAGAAAATAATAAACATATGTACGTAGTTATTTCAAATAAAGTTAACGGCCTTGAGCTAAATATAAAATCATAAAAAATATTTATATATGTAAGTACTTTAGCATGAAAATATTAAAGACTATAAATAGTATATTTTCATTTTAATGAATCACAAAAAAATAAAGTCCAATTACAGCTTAACAAAAACCTAAATTAAAATTTTTACTAGAATCTTAATAACCGTAAGCGAAACATCAACCAAAATATAAATTAAAAACTGAGTTATAGCCTGAACTAGAATGATGGGCTGAAATCGGTTCTAGACTGCACAACTTCAAGTCTGACACCGTACAGTGCGTTTGTGCTATTTAAGCAGTGAACTGGGTTTTATATTTGATACAGTTGTAAAACTGTACAGAAGACTAGTGAAAGGATAATAATGAAAAAAAAAATTTTGGAAAAATAAAAAAAAGAATAACTGTTTGCTGCGCTTATACATTTGAAATAAAAAAGTTCACAATTTACACAAGTCATAAGTTTCGGCCCTAATTATGTAAATCGCAACGCAACGCCAAAGAATTACATTAAGGCCATAATTTTGTAAAACACAACTCAACGACAAAGACATAAAAAAAAACATTCCGGAAAAAAAAAAAATAAAAAAAAGTTTTAAATTCAAAAAAAAATTTCAAAGATTGATCAAAAAGCTGTCGAAGCTACTTGGGACCAATTTTGCTAACACCAATAGGTAATAAGTTACATGGATGAGAAAGAACACCTGTATGGCCAAAATGTCAAACTTTGACCCACTCTAACTCAGAAACTTATTGACCGATCTTGTTGAAAATTTGTGTCTAAACTTGGTGCAAAAATTGGGTCACTTGACATGAAATCCCCCATATATATACAATTTATTAAAAGCAGTGTTCGAAAATAAACACTAAATATCGCTCTTTAGTGTTCGGTTCGGTAGATTTGTGGAAAACACAAACGCTAATAGTGTTTGTGTAGAAAATCATTAAAAAAAATAACGTTTCCCTGTTTGTCATCTTTCGAACGCAAAAATAATACTGCTCTTATCCAACTCAACAAAAATATG
The DNA here is from genome assembly GCA_963931875.1 of Pollenia griseotomentosa. Classification (NCBI taxonomy): domain Eukaryota; kingdom Metazoa; phylum Arthropoda; class Insecta; order Diptera; family Polleniidae; genus Pollenia; species Pollenia griseotomentosa. The sequence goes on from OZ007561.1 coordinate 187,838,853, forward strand.
AAAACATTTAATTTCGTTCGATTTTTTTTTTGTTTTAAACCACAAACTTCATTGTGTTCGGTTAAGCTCATTAATGTTCGTTGGTTTCTGTAGTGCGTAGCGCCCTTTTGGCTGGCAAAAAAAACCAAATATTTTTTACAAAAACAAAATACATATCCAAAAAAAAAAAAAAAAACTAAAAACCAGCAAAATAATTTTACACAAACAAAACATATACACAATTCACACACAAGCTGTTCGTGCTGCGTTCGTTGCTAAAATCTTTTGTTTGTTCATATCTTTATCAATGTAAAAAAAAAACATTATAGAATATTTATATTTTAATATAAATACATTATCACTACAGTTGTTCTTTTGTAAACGAAGAACAGAACACTATATAATGTTCGAATCTTTCTTGAAAATAGCTACGAACGGTTTTAAGGATTGTGTTCGTCTACACAAACACTTAACAATAGATATCGTTCCTGGGTGTGTGAGCCGAACGCTAAATAATGTTCTGTTTATTTTCGAACACTGATTAAAAGTTTAATACTGAGATGGACTATTTATTACATGTATTCATTACGGGTGTCTACTATTGGGATTATAGTAGAACAGGCTCATCGAATAGTAAATGTCATAAGAAAAGCATTTGAAGAAAAAAAATATTGCTCAGCACTCTTCATCGATGTTTCGCAAGCTTTTGATAAATTGAAGCAAAATTTACCAGTATACACACACAAGCTGCTAGAAAGCTACTTAGTCGGTCGTCAATTTATTATTAAAGAAGGAAATTTCTTAAGTTCACCTCAGCCCATTGGCGCTGGAGTCCCACAATGCAGCATCCTGGGCCCTCTATTATACTTAATTTATACGTCGGACATGCCAACAAGCAACTACACCCAAACTTCAACATTTGCAGACGATACAGCTTTTCTAAGCGTCCACGAAAACCGTTATGAAGCATCTCGCTACTTACAGCATCATATATTGCAACTAGAAATTTGGTTAAGACAATGGAGGATAATGGTTAATGAGCAAAAATGCGTGCATATAACATTCACCTTGCGCTGGGAATCTCGCCCCCATATTACAATCAATAATCAAATAATTCCTCAACATTCGCATGTAAAATATCTCGGTATACATCTGGATCCGCGATTAACGTGGAAATGCCATATAGAGGCAAAATTAACTCAAATGAAACTAAAAGCCATTCAAATTCATTGGCTTATTGGTAGAAACTCTGTCCTTAGTCTCGACTGCAAACTTCTTCTTTACAACTCCATCTTAAAGCCAATCTGGTGCTATGGTATTCAGTTATGGGGCACTGCCTCGGCCTCTAATATAGAAAAAATTCAAAGGCGCCAAAATAAAGTTCTTCGAATAATCACAGCTGCTCCTTGGTATGTAAAAAACTCAAATATTCACAAGGATCTCAATGTTCCATTAGTCAAAACTATGATTACGAAATATGCAGTAAAATACTTAAAGAGGCTCGAATTGCATCCGAACTCACTAGCACGAAATATTTTAAATGATAGCGGCCACACTCGCTTAAGAAGAAGAGACACTGCAGCACTTATCCAATTAGATGAGCGATAAACACCTAGATAAGTGAACGGAACCCGTGATGAAGAAAATTTTTGTCTGGCACTGGCAGAACATAAAATAACGTATTAGGCTAAGACTTGATTAATTATTGTTAGTTCATATTTAATATATGAAGATTCAATAAATAAATAATGAGGGGGGAAAAAAAAATATTTGATAATAAATAAAAAAAATTATGGCTGAAAAATCCATAATTTTCTTGTTGGCCTTTTATTATAAGATTTTTACTTGACACTATGATTTTTTTGTTTATATCTTTTTTTTTAATTTTCCAAGTTTAAGGTGAGTAGTCAAATCAAGAAAAAAAATACGCAGTCAAGCGCAGAAAAGTGTAAGCTTTCAAATGATAGAAATAACTTTTTAAAGATTGCAAATTTAACAATTAAGCTGTTGCCAAGAATCCCCTGCCCCAACGTGCATTGTAGTAAATTTATTTGAAGTCCATATAGCAATAAATAAATTCATATTCTGAAAAAAAAAATCCTTGAATGATTTTAGATAAATGTATATTTCCTATATAGCAGAAACCTGTCTGAACATTAAGCCACGTGTATTTTAAGGCCCAAATACACTTGTCAAATGCATGTCCAGCCGGCGAATTCAACGTGTACGTGTGATTTTTCATCAAGCGTTGTCGGTGTCACACATACAAACACATTTTTACTAATACTACCACAATGCTTGATGAGTATTTTGATCAATGTATTTTGGCCTTTAGTAAATATTTTTGAGAGCGTATACTTAATATTTATTATTTGTAATTAAATGTTTATCATAGGCTCAGGTGAAACATTACGTCTTGTTATTTGAATTGTGAGCTTCCAGATGAAAGATTTTGTTTCCTTTTATTAAAATGTTGTTCAGTCTTTAAGCATGTTTCTTTACTCTAGTTTGGGATACCTTGGAATTGTTTATTCGTAAAAAAATCGTAGTTTACATGATTAAGAGCAAGCAATTCATTACAGTTTTTACAAAATACGTCAGAAATTAGCTGTTCTTAATCTCGTTACTTTAAGATTGTCATATTTACAGCTTTAACTTAAATATGAGTTAAAAAGAATATTCACAACAATAATTTGTATAAAAACAAAATTAAACAATTTAAATAAAAATTTTTTTTTTAAGTTTTTATGCAAAATCTTGTTGATGTGTTTTTTTCTTCTTTTTTTTAATAAAAGAATTGTCTGACTGACATCATGTTTAAAATGTACAACAGATATATTTTTAAGCCATTTTACACACTTAACGCTAGCATTTAATACCTGTCTACCTGTCCAAAAAAGTTCACCATTTTTTTAAAAAACAGTGGAACATATTTAAAAAAAAACATAAGAAAAATATTAAGCAAATAAGAATTTGTAAAAATTTATTCGAATTATAACTAATTAATAGGGCATGGAATTTCATGCATTTTCATGAATTTCATACGGGAATACAAAATTTATCATTAATACGATTTCTGTATGACGTGCTAAACTCCCAATTTTTGATATATATTATATTTTTATATTATATATTTTATATTTTTTAAAGAATTATAGACAGTGACTAATTGTTGTGTTTATTTTTTTTTTTTAACAGAATGCAAGTTACTTTTATCAAATAATAAAATATAAAAACTTTTTTCAGCGAACTCTTTTTTTTTAACAAGATACATTTAACACAACAACAAAATTAATACGAAAAAAGTTTCCATTAAGAATTTGCCTTGTTAAAAAAAAAAATGCTACAGGAATTCATTCAATTTTCGAAGAATTAGCAGTTTTTGTTTCTGGAACCAATTGTGATGCAGATAAACAACTTATTCACTTAATTTTTAAACCTTTGAGGAAAAACATGCATTCCCATAAAATTTCACGCCCTACTAATTAACACGAAGAAAAAAAATCAAACTTAAAATCGTTTCAAAATGTATTAACAAAGTGACCTCAGTACTACAACAATGAAACAATAGAAAAAACAACAGGCATTTTTTTGCTAGAATTGAGACGGCAAATGTCAAAATGCCTTATTAAAAAAAGTAAATAAACAAAAAAAAAATGACACCAAACGTCACACACGAAAAAAATCACTGCGCTTGTTAGGTCACTTTATTAGTACATTCTGAATCGTTTATTTTTTTTCTTCGAACTATAGAAGAAGCTTATCTATCAGTGATAAGGTTGCGAGTTCTACTTCCACCAGTGGCCCTGGTACATATTAATAAATGTTCTGTAAATCGCAATCGCATGAAGCTTGGCGGCTTCAGATCGCAATAATGTGTGCTCAAGGGAACTAGGATATCTTTAAGAAACTATGTTAGAGCGCAAGAATGAACATGCTGTCAAATTATTTATAGTTATCAATATTGCCAGATGCGATTTTGATGCTTATTTACACGGCATCAATAAAATCTTCAAAAGTTTTGATCAATAGATTTTGAAGAAATTTTGCTGTTTACACGAGTTTAAAGCATTTTGAAGAGCAATTTTGAAGAAAATTTCAATCGTGTAAATCTAGCTTTACAATTACTTAACAAGTTTTTTATTTTAACAAACTGAACCGCAACCGAACAGAAAAACTAATCAACTTCACAGGTTTTTTTAATAACTAAAACAAATCAGTTGATTCGAAACAGAACAGAAAGTAAAGACTAATTGAGCAAAACTCATGAGTTTCAGAACATTATAAAATAAATCTGGCGTTTTACAATTTTAAATTGTGTGCTTGTGGTCGGAAATTAATAAATTAAATAAAGATACAATCTGAAGGCTCAGTTAGTCTTTACTTTCTGTTCTAATTCGTGCCGTTCTGTTACGAAATTGAACATCATAAAATAAATCTGGCGTTTTACAATTTTAAATTGTGTGCTTGTCAGAACATGACCGAATATTAATAAATTTAATAAAGATACAATCTGAAGGCTCAGTTAGTCTTTACTTTCTGTTTCTCTTCTGTTCCGTGCCGTTCTGTTACGAAATTGTAATAGTTACTTTTTCTTTAGCAACTTATCAGCCTTTTATGACAAATTTATTAGTTTTGCACCCTCCATTGTTTTATTTCAATAACTTTCATGCACATAAATTTGAAGAAATTAAATTTTATGAATTCTTAAAATCAAAAAATAGTTTATTTCAATATAAATATGTATATATTTTTTATTATTTATTTTGCTGTCACTTACAATTACTTAACAAGTTTTTGATTTTAACAAACTGAACCGCAACAGAACAGAAAAACTAATCAATTTCACAGGTTTTTTAATAACAAAAACACATCAGCTGATTCGTAACAGAACAGAAAGTAAAGACTAACTGAGCCTTGAGAATTATTCCTTTTTCATAAGTTACTTTTTGTTAATATTCAAAATTTTTTATTTTTCGAATGTATTCTATGAGGTCAATTTTAATTTTAAAAACCTTTTTAATGTACGCAGAAAAAATTATTGCCGAACTATTTCAACAAAAGCTTGCTTGAAAATTTTTTTAATTTCTAAAAATGTTTTAACTGATTCAATTAATATTTTTTTGTTTGATTTTTATTTTAACTAACAAAAATGTTGACAACCATTCAAAAATATAATATACGCTTTATTGGTTTCAAGTTTTCATAATTTTGTATGAAATATTTAACGCTCTTTTATGTTGTCGTTTTTTGCATTTTTTATTTGATCGTAAGCAACACTTCTTTATGTGATATATAAGAACAACAACAAAAAACACATACAGTCCATTTTTGGATGCTTTAAAAAGTACAACAATAAGAAAGATGATAAAATAGCGTGGCGAGGTTTGTAGTAGAAAAAAAACCAAAAACAATAGCAGGTAAAAAAAAACAACAGAAACGACAACAACATTTTAAGAAACAAAATAAATGGTTTCAAAGTTGGTAAAAAAGAATGAAAAACAAAATCTGCCTTCATCTTCTCCTTCAGTGATTGCTTGGGTGCGCGTCATTGCTTGTGCAAAAACTTTTTTGTTTGATTCAGCAAATTATTTGTTTGAAATTTATATGATTTTCAGTAAACTATTTGTTTGATTCAATTAAGTTATTTGTTTGAAAAAATCAGTGTTTTTTTCAATATGCAAATTTGTTTATAGCACCGATTTCAGACAAAAAATGTATTGAGACTACAATTTTTTTGTTTAAATGGGAAAAATAATGTTTTCTGTGTAGTGTATAAAAATAATTCCTAAGTATATGAACATATGTATCTATAGCTTCAATGTTAACCAAAGTTTTTCTCACGCAATAAAAAGTATGTGAAATATTGAAGAAATAGTACTATTATAAAATAAGCTTTATAAAATTGAAATTTATCTCATAGAATACATTCGAAAAATAAAAAATGTTGAATATTACTAAAATAAAGGTATTTAAACGAAATAATTTTGCAACTTCCTCACTGTGGGTGCCATCTAATATTTTTTTTTATCAAAGTTCTTTACACTGACCAGTCACAACAAAAATTTTCCCTCCAAACTTTAAGTGGGGTGATTATTTATTGTCTATCAAAATGTCGCTACTTCGTCACATTTAGAAGTTATACAGAAGATTCAAATTGTGGTCTTTTAAATTATAGAATTTTTTCGTTATTCCTAAAAGTTGTTTAAATAATTAAAATAGTTTTACAATACGTAACAACAATAAAATAAAACCTTCAGCAAGTTTTTTCTTGATTTGGCTTAATTTTAATTATTGTTCAGAACCAGTGCTCGAAAATGAAGAGAACATTATTAAGCGTTCGGCTCACACACCCAGGTACGATATCTATTTTTTAGTGTTTGTGTGGACGAGCACAACCTTTAATACCGTTAGTAACTATTTTCAAGAAAGAGCCGAACATTATTTAGTGTTCTGTTCTTCGTTAAAAAACCGAACAATTGTCGTGATACTGTAGACAAACATTTTATTTTAATGTTTCTTTTTTTTTTTTGATAAATGAAGAAACAAAAATTTTAGCAACGACCGCAGAATGAACAGCTTGTGTGAGTATTGTGTAAAATTATTTTGCTGGCTTTTGGTTTTTTTTCGTATGTGTATTTTGTTTTTGTAAAAAATGGCGTTACGCACAACAGAAATGAACGAACATTATTGAGATGAACCGAACACAATGAAATTTGTGGTTTTGAAAACCAAAAACCGAACGGAATTAAATGTTCTCATCTTTTTGTTGAGTTGGATAGGAACAGAGGGCAAAATACGGCATTCGATATCGATCGGAATTACAATACAATTAAAATGGAAATTTCGATCGATATCGAATGCCGTAATATGTCCCCAGTATTATTTTTGTGTTCAAAATATGACAAACAAGGAAACCTTATTTTTTTAATGATGTTCTACACAAACACTATTAGCGTTTGTGTTTTCCACAAACCTACCGAGCCGAACACTAAGGAGCGATATTTAGTGTTTATTTTCGAACACTGCTCAGAACAAAATGAACTAAGATGCCACTTTTTTAATTTTGGCATAAAAGTTGAATTGAGCTGCCACATCATATAGTGTTTTTGCATTTATATAACAACATTTTTTTTTGCTGAATTACACTACGTCACAAAAAAAATTAACCTCAAAAATTAGATATTTTCTAAGCTAAATTGGGGCTGCTGATCACGAATATGGCATTTATTTATTTTTCACAAGAAGCGTTTTCGAGATATACGCGAAAATCGTGTTTTTCTGCAGTTGTTTTAGGAATCTAGAAAAATCTCGAGAACTGTTCAACTGAATTGTACAAGATTTAACATTTTGCATAGATATCTGTTTTCTTTTTCAGAAAATCTCCAAACTGTGTCGATCGGATAAAGATTTACTGAGTTACAGCAGAGAAAGAGAAAACAGAAATCTATGCAAAATGTTAAATCTTGTACAATTCAGTTGAACAGTTCTCAAAATTTTTCGAAATACCTAAAACAACTGCAGAAAAACACGATTTTCGCGTATATCTCGAAAACACTTCTTGCGAAAAATAAATGAATGCCATATTTGTGATCAGCAGCCTCGATTTATCTTAGAAAACATCTCATTTTTGAGGTAATGGCAAAAAGTTAAAATTTGTGAACCAGTGTAATTAATTAAATAAATAAATTAAATATAGAAACTGGGAATTATTTCCTTTCGCAGGTTACTTTATATTATATTCAACATTTTTTATTTTTCGAATTTATTCTATGAGTTAAATTTCAGTTATGTATTTTATAAAGCTTTTTTGTAATAGTCTTATTCCTTCAATTTTTCAGGAATGACTTTATACACTACCAGACTATTATATTGTATCTTCTTGTTACATTTTACCTACGCTATCCTTTGGATAGCAATGAAGTATATTGTATGCACAGAAAAATTTACAATTATTAGACACCAGCAGAATGTAATGCATTTTCTGGCCCGCTACGGCCTTCGTCAGCATTCTTTGTGTCACACTGGATAGTGATACTTTATAAATTGAATGTATTTAACTCAACTATTTTAACAAATAGAAACTGGGAATTATCTCCTTTCGTAGGTTACTTTATATTATATTCAACATTTTTTATTTTTCGAATTTATTCTATGAGTTACATTTCAGCTATGTATTTTATAGAGCTTTTTTGCAATAGTTCTATTCCTTAAATTTTTAGGAATGACTTTTTATACACTACCAGACCATTATATTGTATTTTTTCTGTGCATACAATATACTTCATTGCTATCCAAAGGATAGCGTAGGTAAAATGTAACAAGAAGATACAATATAATAGTTTGGTAGTGTATAAAGTCATTCCTGAAAAATTGAAGGAATAAGACTATTACAAAAATGCTTTATAAAATACATAACTGAAATTTAACTCATAGAATAAATTCGAAAAATAAAAAATGTTGAATATAATATAAAGTAACCTGCGAAAGGAAATAATTCCCAGTTTCTATTTGTTAAAATAGTTGAGTTTAATACATTCAATTTATAAAGTATCACTATCCAGTGTGACACAAAGAATGCTGACGAAGGCCGTAGGGGGCCAGAAAATGCATTACATTCTGCTGGTGTCTAATAATTGTAAATTTTTCTGTGCATACAATATACTTCATTGCTATCCAAAGGATAGCGTAGGTAAAATGTAACAAGAAGATACAATATAATAGTCTGGTAGTGTATAAAGTCATTCCTGAAAAATTGAAGGAATAAGACTATTACAAAAAAAAATTTATAAAATACATAACTGAAATTTAACTCATAGAATAAATTCGAAAAATAAAAAATGTTGAATATAAATTAAATATAATTAAAAATAATAAAATCACTTTCCTTTTTTAGTCCATTTTCTTTAACACATTTTAAGAAAACAATTAAATACAAGTAGTTTGCTAGTTGTGCTGCCATTTTGTGAGCACAACTCATTAAAAATATGATTCTCCGGACAATAAAATTATTCGGTACGCAAGGATGAATCCACCTTAATTCAACATTACCTTCTTTTTCTTTATTGTTTGTCATTAATTTATCGATGATATCGAATATTTTGAGGAATTGCAAATGTCGTGTTTTTATTTTAAAGCAACACATTTTTAAGGAACAAATATTTTCATTTAATTTTTGTTTGCATTAATGAAATTAAAATCAGAGACCGAAAATAACAGTTATGTTGGAATTTTAAAACAAAAAAAGCATATAGAAGTAAATGTCGAAAAACTAATTCAATATACCATATTGATCCTTATGAACTTATCTATGATAAAATATATTGATTTTTATTTTTTTGAACAAAAATAACAGTTATTACGAATTTTATATTTTCGTTCAAAAATAAAAGTTATTCTTTAAAGAAATGTACGTGTAATAATAATTTAGTTGACTTTTAATGTGTAATCTTTATTGGAATTTCTTAAGCACATTAAAATAAATATTTAAAGTCAACTAAATTATTATTACACGTACATTTCTTTAAAGAATAACTTTTATTTTTGTTCAAAAAATTAAAAATCAAAAAATAACTTTTATTTTTGATCGAAAAAATACAAATCAAAAAATAACAGTTATTTTTGTTCAAAAAAATAAAAATCAAAAAATAACAGTTATTTTTGTTTGAAAAAAAAATCAAAAAATAACAGTTATTTTTGTTCGAAAAAATAAAAATCAAAAAATAACTGTTATTTTTGTCCAAACAATTAAAAATCAAAAATAACAGTTATTTTTGTTCGAAAAAATAAAAATCAAAAAATAACAGTTATTTTTGTTCGAAAAAATAAAAATCAAAAAAACCTGTTATTTTTGTTCAAAAAATTAAAAATCAAAAAATAACTTTTATTTTTGATCGAAAAAATACAAATCAAAAAATAACAGTTATTTTTGTTCCAAAAAATATAAATCAAAAAATAACTGTTTTTATCTGATTTTTATGAAAAAAGGAATAACTTTTACGGTCCCTGATTAAAATACAAAATTAAAACAAATTTAATGCGCGACTTAGTTTCATTGAGATCATACTAATACAAACCATACAAACGACCATCCAGAATAAATATATAAAAATAAGGATATCGAGTTATTCAACCCTGTTACAGAAATCAATTCCGATCGAACATAGAAGAAATTGTTTAAAGAAGCTAAAACAAATTCGGTCAGAATTGCAACTACGGGATTGTAGGTCTTAAGTCTCATTATGATTTTCGGTTAATGCTTTTTAGACCATAGCAAATTTATCCATACAAAACTATCGATAGCCTATTAAATTGATTGATACTATCAGTAGTGTTATCGACAGTTTTTCATCTCTAATTTCCCACATGAAATTAACTTTTTCGCAACAATTAGTAGATAGCACAAAAGAAAAATTGAAGTGGAAGTTTGTGTAATTTTTTTTTAGAAATTTTTAATTTTAGCCTATTTGTGATATCAATAATTTTTTATAAATTTTAATCTTTGTTGATCTTTTTTCTAAAATAAGTTTTCTAAAGCAATTAATAAAAAATGTTTGCTTGTCAAGGGTACGATGAATTTTTTCGTAGAACTTGTGTAACCATTTAAACTATTTTTCAAAAGCAAATGCTTGCTGGGTCATTTCAAGTATTTCCAACACATGGCTACAAACTCACTTGCACTCAGACAGATAAGCATTGCAATTTAAAGTCCTTCGCCATATTTAACAAAAGGCTGGCATAAAAATAACAACCTCTCACATCTCAATTTTTTTTTTTTTTTCTTCTCATCCTTATAATTTGCAATACATATGTACCTTCATGCTCTCAAAAACTGGCCCAAAAAAAAAAAAAAAAAAAAAAAAAAACATCTACAACAAAAATTAATAAAAAGAAGATCTTTTATTGCATTTGTGGTGTAGACGAAAATATGCTTAAAAGCTACAAAAACCGCCAGGGAAAAAATAACGAAACAAGGGTATAAGGATAAAATGAATTGGACAACCGTCCAATAGACAATTGCGAACTGTCTATGTTGCATGGGCAGCCCAGGTTACAAATGAATTTTGCAGCTAAATGCATTTGAGTAGTTTAATATTGAAATGTGGATGTTTGTCTGTTATAGAAAGGTTAAATCTGAAATTGTATTTCATTTTACTTTTTTTTTAGATCCAATATACGTTTCTTCCTTTTTGGGGGAAAATTCGTATATGCATGGAAAAAAATTTTCTTATATTTCCTCTGAAAAACAGAAGCAATTAAAAAACATTTTCATTCATTATATAATCGCAAAGGTATTTATACCTTTAGGTGGAAAGGGTGTTATGCGTTTGCGATGAATCATTTTCAAAGTCGATATATCGAAATCCGTTTGTCTGGTCGGCTGGCTGAGTTTCTTTATGTAAGCCTTATGTAGAAAGTGCAGATCGCAAATTAAATCGGTATAAAATTAGGTACAAATAAATTTTATAGAAGCCTTTATTTAATGTCAAAATGTTGAATTGGTAGTTTCAATGAAATCATAATTTCAATATGGAAAATTACTTGGACACGAATAAATCTTGTAAACCTTTTTTTTCTTTAATCTAGATAAAATTATATATAAATTTTTTTTCATATTTTTAATCAGGCTAAAGTTCATTAAATTTAATTTTCATTTAATTATTTTTATGAAGAAAGGAATTTTAAAACATGAAATGAATTAAAATTTATTGATAATTTTTCATTCTTGGCTGACCGGGAAATTGAACCCACGTTCACGGACAAGTTTATTTGATATGTTTCGATAGTAACCACACTATCTCTTCAGAAATTTTTGACGTTTAATGCTCAACGCCATTGACGACGGCAGGCAGTCACTAGTCAAACATCAATCTTTAATCCAAATGGTATTTTTACTTTGGTAGATCGAAATTTTCTAAGAATGATTATCTAGGTTAATCGATTTTCATGTTGACATCTATCCATTCCAACAAATTGGAAATATCTAACAAAAAATTGAATAAATTCTGTCCTAAGTTAGTTTCCTTTAGTTGAAGTTTACTGTTTGTACAGTTGTAGCTCACTTTTAGTTCAAAGTTTTAAAAAACTCACGCAAAGTTTAAATTTGCATCAATTTGCAGCAGTAACAGCCATACCTAAACAAAAGCGGAAAGCGGAAACTTTTCTTCCGCTTAGCTATGACGCTAAACATTATTAAAAGCTGCCAACTTCACTATTAAACGCGCTTAAAGTATGTTACACCCTTCGTCCGCAATCTTTTGTTTCAAGAAATATTTCAGTGCTGTATTAAAAAAATCTTTTTTTTTTTTTTTTGATTTTCACACTGTTGAAGTAAATGAGCGGTTGTGAAAATTAAATACACAATAGTAAAAAGCAAAAATTTTTAAATCTTTATTTCTTTATATCCTACTAACATTATAAATGTAATAGTTTGTTAGTTTGTGGCTTATTAACGCGAAAACCGCTGAATGGATTTGGATAAAATTTGGTAGACGGATAGCATATGGGCCAGATTCAAAGTAAGGGAACTTTTTAAGAGGTAAAAACGGGGAGAAATTGGTACTTTTTCTCTTCTTGTTTTATTTTCTATACAAATTGCATATGGCTCAGATGAAAATGTAGGGTACTTTTTTAAGAATAAAATTGGGTTTCTTTCTCCTTTTTTGCGGCCTAAAATAAGGAAAAGCTGGTCCTCTTGGTACTCTTTTACCTCTGGTACTTTTTCTCTTTTTGATAAATTTGGTATACGGATTACATACGTGCTTTAATTTTCATGTGAACAAAGTATATTTATATACAGTGACGGACAAAATTCTTGGCACCGAAAGCACTTTCAACTATAGGATTAATGTCAGCCTTGTTAAAGTGATTTTTTATAAACAAATATTTTTGCTAGATAGAATGATGAATATCCAACAAAATTACCTTTGTTTTTTCAAAATTTTGGTTATATGACCTTTAAAAAGAAAAAAGAAAACAAAATAAAACCCAATTTTGCTGGACAACGTTATTGGCACACTTCATTAATAATTATAAAATATTAGTTATTTGCGACTATTAATATAAAGTGTATTATCCTTTCTGTTTTTTAGCTACATCCTGTCTATTTGTGATATCTGTCCTAATATTATTGCAATTCTTCGACCCACCAAACACACAGAGGCATCACGAGACAGAAAATATTGTGTTTTTTCTGTCTTTTTCTTCGAAAGCTGCCCTTTTTGCATTTTAGTTTTGATCACATTGCAACTTCACTAACAAAAAACGCGTTCTTTCTCTTTCTTCGAAAGCTGCCCTCGCAAATATTTGGGCATTTTTCTTACGTCAGTTGTTTCATCTCTGTTTGCTTTGTGCTTCGACCACTGCCGGCTTCAACTCATTATTTTTCCTTATTGCTTGATCGGAATTAGGTCTGCGGATTATGGTGGATGTGTTGGAACATGCGGAACAAAGCTGCAAGCCACATACGCCGACTGCTTCGGGTCGTTATCAGATCGAAATTGAACAATAATGGTAAATTCAATGTTGTTGCGCTTTTTAAGGTTTTCTTTTAAAATATTCATATATTTTATTTTGTTCATAGCGCCGCCAATGAACACCACTCACCTAATCCTGCAGCGGACATACAGCCCCACAAATTCACCCCTCCACCAACAAGTTTTACTCTTTGCTTTCTCTACACCGTTTGGCGGCCATCACAGCCAAAGATCTTTAATTTGCTTTTCCCCAAGATCAGCACTTGGTCCTAAATATAATTTGGCTTACGTAAATACTCCTTGGTGAATGCTTAACACTTCTTTTGGTTGATTAAGGAAATTAAAGGTTACGTCTAACAACACGATAATGGTAGTTCGCCTCATGAAGTGCTCTCTGGATCGTAATAGGATGAACGTATTTTCCAAACTCTTGCTTAGTCTCTGCAGCGATCTGTTTTGATGATATTTTTTGGGCTTACTTTCACTTTTCTGATTATCTGGCTGAATTCAGGGCTGCTTCAAGATTTAGGGTAACCTAAATGCTAAGCTCTTTCAAATGCTCCGAATGGTAAAGCGACTTAAGTCCATCCTTTGTTAAATCTTAGCATAAAATTTGCCTTAGTAGAGCAAATATGTGTGGGTTCACACCATTAAAATTTTCTTTCAGAAAGTCTGAGTTTATTGGTGAGAGGAGAAGAGAACATGCCATTTTTCTCTCCCCTCTCATCAACAAACTCTGACTTTCTGAAATTCTGTGGTTTCCTTCTGTTTGATAGCTTTTCTTAATAAAATCGTCAAGTTAAAAGTGCTTTCTGTGCCAATAATTTAGTCCGTCACTGTACATGCATATGTAAGTATGAATTGTTTATTACTTTGGAATAGACTTTTTTAGCTGTTTTTTTTATCAAGTAAGAAAAAAACAGACAATGGGTGTTACCTACGCAGACAAATATATTGCATTTATTTTATAATTTGGAGTTTTTGTTGCTGTTATAATATACATATATATGCCAACAACTGTTGCCAGAAGAATGAACACAAAAAAAATTTTAATGTTACATGCACAATTGAACTGAAATTCATTAGTGCTGAAATCGACTGAAAAACAAAATAATCGCATTGGTTTTATTCCACGGGAATAAATATTGTTTTTCGTGCAATATTTATACTTCAACGAAACTTATCTTACCTATGATAGTTAATATACGAGATAACTTTTAATTTTAAAATATTAATGTTTGCTGGGTGTTGAACTACTTGCGTTTGGACACATTTATTTGTATGTGCCTATGGAACATATGAACATTCATATATTAATTAGTTTTCGATGGGAGGGAATAATAAATAACACATTTGTAGAAAACATTAAACGTTTATAAATTCTAGAATACAATTTTATTTATATTGGTTAAAAAACGCATTAAACATGTTGTTATTATAGTCTTTTTATGTTCCCCAAACCCTCAAGGGATTGAGAGACTCGTTGCAACATTTGGAACAGCTCTTTATTTTCTTTCAGTTCTAGGTCAGGTGCTTGTGTAGATTTCAGTTCTGGGGTCTAATTACCGCATACGATATCGAGCAAAATTGATCGAAATTTTTTATTTTGGTATTATGACTCCTGATATCGAATGAAATGTATCTTAATTTTTGAGATGATGGCATTCGATATCGAGTAACCAAAGGCATTAGATCTCTCAAGTTTTCATTCGATACGTCAGTGTCTATCGTATGCAGAAAAACACCATAGTTTACTCGATACGATAGCTTACTAGATATCGAATGCGGTAATTAGGCCCCCGGTTTAAGTTCAAAATTAGCACTTTACAAGTTTTCCACGTATTAAATTCTTGCAAATAAGAAGAGGGGAAAACTCCGAGTTTTCTGGCCGCAAGCCGCATCATAGAAACGAACCAGTCCCCCATAACAACTGCAATACATCGGCTTAAGTGGAACTGGATAGGCTACACCATACGGAAACCGCTCACAGACATTGCTAGAACCGTAAATGTGTGGAACCTGTAGTGCAGCCGTAAAAGAGGTCGACCAGCTCACACATGGCGCAGACCAATTGAAATCGATGCGACAAACATGGAAACTAGCTGGCATAAAGTTAAGAACATCGCGATAAACAGTTCTAGAGCATAAAATTTTGCCATTTGCCTAAATCAAACCCAAGGACATTAGATTGTAATCTTTACTGATTTTTTTTTTTATTTTTCGTTTAATTTGTTTCACTATTTAGAACGTTGAATTTGAAAGACCTGTTTTCGAAAATGGAGAGTTTTAAAGTCCATTTAAATTTTAAATTTAGAACTCCAACAAATGCAACGAAAGATAAATTTACTAAACAAGTGGATTTCAAAGACTTCTATCTACTTGAAAATAAAACATCAACTAATTGTCATTTTGTGTAACGAAGTACATAATTGTTTGTTGTTATTTTAACGAGGACACAGGTATATGTATGTTCCTAAGACCTTTAAATCCTTCACAGTCGTTATACGACTACTGTTATTTTCTGGTTATTTATGGTGAATGGGACAATGAACACCAACAAAATATTAAATAAAGAATGGAATTGTTCGTGAAAAATGTACCAAAGTATGTGTTGATGTAAACGTCCAATAAACTTTATAGGGTTTTTATATGACTTAATTGAATTTTCTTTGGGAAAAGTACCAGAAAACAAATTAATAGGAGTAACAAGTAAAAGTGATATATTCGGATGTGGCGAATCTTTGATACCCTCAAGCGAGAATAAGAATCTATATATAAATCGGCTAAGGCAAAACAGTTAAGAACACTTTTCTCCTCTGTATGTCAACCGATTTAAACAAAATATACACCGTTTGAAAGCTATTTACTCCCCGAAGTGCACAATATATATTTTATTTAAATCTGTTTAATAATTTCAGAATTATAAAGCCTACAGTACACGGAATGTAAAAAGCCACATGCGTATGTCGTTCTGACGTAATTTTGTCGTCATCACACATCACGAAATTGCTATTGAGGCTTTGTAGTGACGTCAAAATTACGTCAGAACGACATACGCATGTGGCTTTTTACATTCCGTGTACTGTAGGCCTAAGTGTTTAAATTTGCTACTAACACATATGCAGAACACATAAATAAAAGATTTGTTTTTTTTTCAATTATCAAATAATAAAAAATAGGGTGGTCGATTATTCGACATTTTTCAGAAACCGGTTTTCGAATATTTCGACTATATAAATCTTATGTATAAACGGCACAGGCAAAACAATTAAGATAAAAAATGTTGGTACTTTTTGTTTTTAATCTGGAATTTTTTGAATTTTCGTTAATAAACTGAGTGAATAAGAACATGTAAGGGTAGCTTTTTGGTTGGTACTTTTTCGTTCAACATCTGGTACTTTGATTCATTTTCGTTAATATTAGACATAGAAACATAAGATTTAAGATGCAATGTCCTGAGTGGATGACAATCCATTAAGGAGACTTTTTGATACTTTTGTGTTTTTCAATTGATATTTTTAATAAGATTTATGTATGACGTGCTAAATTCCCAATCCCTCACACTTGACAAATACATCTTATTAAATCTTATTAATAATAAATTTTGTATTCCAGAAAATAACTTTGATGATATTTTTTATATTGAATTACAAAATTAAATTAACTCACGTAGAAGATAAAATATGAATCGAAGGTTGGTCCCTCGACAAATCGATACACTAAGACGGAAAAAATAAATGCTCAAAATATATAAATTCATATATACTTAGATGTGCTTTGTTTCCTTCATATGTATGCACATAAAAATTTATGGTCGAATTTTGACCATTAGGCGAACACTAGTATTTTAAAATTGGGATTAATATGGGATCTATATATATCTTTATAAAAACTAACCTCAAAATATTATAATTCATTGCGGATTAAGGCCTCTTACAGTCAATTTCACCAAGTTCAGTTTGGCAGTTTAACTGTCAAAAATATGTTGTTACCTAGAAGCTAAAGTAATGAGCCGTTTGCGGGTAGCAACACAACTGCAGTTGAGTTGCCAGCAGCTTAATTAGGCAACGCCACTCATGTATAAATATAATCAATATTTTTATTTTATATTTTAACATAAGCGGCTTGCCTGATTTCGCTGCTGGTTATTCAACTTCAGTTCAGTTGCCATCCGTAAAAGACCCATAATTGTTGGTTTTAACTTAACTTGGTGAGATTGGCCTTTAAAGTTTATTCCAAAAGGTCATATAAAATTAATTTAAATAAAATCTCATAATTTTTAGGTGTATTAAAGTGATTTTCAAGATGGCATTTTATATTGAACTTTTTATAAATTATGGATCAATCATCACAAAATTCGATAGAGGAATTTCTATTAAGTAACATTTGCTGCAGTAACTTTTTTCTATTCTCTTTTAAAACTGCATTCGTGTCCATACAACAACACTTTTGTTGTGCAGCATTTAGCTATTTTGTATCTCTTCCCATATTCTTTCAATAACAAACTCACAGAAACTGCTTGTACACAAAATAAAGTACACTTTTCTATCCATCTTACCTAGAGTTTTTTTTCCCGGACTTTTTCGATTCCCGATTTAAAAAAATTTCCCGGGATCCCGCTCTATATAAATAATACAAAGTAAATTTTGATATTAATTAATGAAAAAAAACTTTTTTAAAAAAACGTAAGGGAACTTGTTTACAAAGAAAGTAAATTAAATGGTTCAATATGCTCTGGATAATTCATAAAACAATAATAAAAACAAAATAAAAATTGAGGTACTCAAGATATGAAATCAAAAAGTTAATTAATAAAATAGATAAAATACTTTAAAGAAATATATAACATTTTTTAATGGCTTAGGAAATAACTTTCTGACACACTCAAAGCGCTTTGTAAGTCGTCAAAAAGTATATTCCTGATTTTATTTACTAATTATCATGTTTCCGAAAAATTTCGTTCATTTTTTACCGAGGTTGGACAAATAGTTAAAAGTGCACCGTTGTAGCTTCGGATTCACAATCAGAAGCGATTTTTTCTTTTTTTATAAACAACGTCTATGTCAGTCAAATTTATGTCAAGGTTGATGAAAAAATAACATCAACCGGACTGCTTCTTCCAAACCTTTTCATTTCAATAGGTCCATTTGTTATCTTTAGGACAATGTGTTTTTCAAGTTGTATGTTGTAGTATCTTACACAAGTTTCCAAAATGTTATTTTATTTCGGTTTCCCCGCACTTCCCGGGTATATAAACCAACACAAATTGAAATTGAAAATTTTTGTTTATCACCTAATAAACATATCGCTCCTTCATTGCATCATAGTCATATCTCAAAATTTTAAGTAACTTGAGCAAAGTTTTCCTTCATGCCTTCTCGTATTATATCTCCAACTGAACCGAAGTTATAGCAAAATATGTCTTTAAATCGGTACATTTTGAAAACTTTAATCGTATTTTGCCAAGATCGTTTGTTTTTGTAGATATGACTATGTTGCAATAAAGGAGCGATATGTTTAGGTATCTCCTTTTTTTAAGACTTGTACATGGACAATGAAACTTTACTGCCTGCATCTTATTTTGAATTAATGTACTTTATTAACTCTTCACTTCACTAAATGTAATAATTATCAACTGTTGCACTGCCCATTCTGCTTTTAGTAGATTTATTGCATCAGGAGACATTGATTTAAATACATGTACTCACTTCTTGTAATTGATCTAATTTACAACCCATCCACAGATGCTAATTTTTAGAGAATAGAAAACTAAATTTCAAAGTATAAATAGCTATTTTCTGAAATTATGAGGAATTTTTATTTCCCGGGATCCCGCAAGAAAAATCCCGGGAAAACGGGAAATAAAAAAATGGAAATTCCCGGGACGGGAAATCCCGGAAAAAAACCCTAGTCTTACCCCTTTCATCATCGAACTCAAATTTTTCATGATATATGAAGTGCTTTTTGGAGTCTGCTTTTTATCGAGCCTTTAGTATGGACCGACTAAATTACGTGGTGTTATTTCAAGCCATATAAAGCTAAATTAAACCAAATTTTACCATTATATCAGGCGTATTGAAATGATTTCCCAAAGTGGTCTTTCCGTGAGGTCTATTGTAAAATATGAACCCTAAATTTAAATTTGGAATCCTTTGTCAATTGTCTGCGACCAGTACTATGTATGTATGTATGTCGTCTTGATCAGATTATGTTTTAACCGAAAAACTTATTTGATCAAGGATTACTATTTATATCCTTTCCTTATCCTTTCCTTTCCACAAAAAAAAAAAACAATTTAAGCTTTTTATTATTGTTTTCAATATTAATATACGAAAGAAATGTTCTTGTCGACATTGTGGACCAGGCAGTTATTTAAAAGTTTTTTGATACAAATTTGTAAGGCATTTTTATTAAAAAGAAATGTTTTTAATCACAACCCATAATATATATCGCATTTGATCATAAATAGAGTATTAACTTAAAATTAAAATATTTTCCGTAGAAACGAAAGAATTTTTAATTTAACGAGTGTTCGCCTAATGGTCAAAATTCGACCATAAATTTTAAGGTTCATATGAAGATACTACATTTAAGTATATATGAATTTACATGTTTTGAGTATTAATTTTTTCCATCATAGTGGACCGATTTGGCAAGGGACCAACCTCTGGTTCATATTCTATCTTATACTATAAAAAAATATCAGAAAATATCAATTGAAAAACAAAGAATTGTCATAAAATCTCCTTTGTAAATTGTATTCCACTCAGGACATTGCATTTTATTTTTTTTCTATGTCTAATATTAATGGAAATTAATCAAAAAACCAGATGTTGAACGAAAAAGTACAAAAAGCCCCCCTTACATGTTCTTATTCATTTTTCATCTTATAGGTTTTAATTCACTCAGGACCCTGCACCTATAATATTATGTTTCCAAGTTAAATAAATCACCACATGCAGCACGGAAAAGTTAAATAAAGAAATTTAATTTACCGTATTTATATAGCCGATATATTCGAAAACCGGTTTCTTAAAAATGTCGAATAATCGAGCACCCTATTTTTTGTATTATTTGATAATTAAAAAAAACAAATTTTGTATTTTGTACATATGTGTTAGTAGCTAATTTGAACGCTTCCCAGTTGGCCAGATTGCCAGATTGACAATGATGTATGCACGACTTGTCCCCTGTCGTTTAGGTTTTCTGGAAGACAATTTTCAGGAAATCGTCGTTCACGACAGTTTGAGTGACATTGTCTTATAAGTTGTCTTCTATTTGGCTCTATGTGGGACAGTATGAGCGACATCGTCTTGTATAAAAGCTATTGACGACAAAGTTTTATTGAATGCTATTCAATCACTTGCTTGGTTTTCTTAAAATTCACACATTCTTTTTTTTTAATTGTTGATTTAAATACCTACATAACATTTACGAATTAGCTCTAAACAGTAAAACTGAAAAATGCTGACAAAGTTATTCGAGGGCTGCAAAATGGATTACATGCAGTTAATACTTCACTGTCAATTTTAGAATTGCTTATGAGAGTCGAATATAAAACATGTAACAGAAATTGAAATTCGAACTATACTAAAAAACTGCCTGAAATAGATAACCATATAATAATTTTTGTCGTAGATGTCAAAATAGACGACATTGTCATGCATGTAGTCGTTGACGACAAAGGAGGAGATATTGTCTAATTTTGTGTCGTGCACGATTTTTGCGACACTTGTTCGAAGATGTCGTTGACGATTTGTTCTCGCTGTCCCTTACATTTCGTGCAGAAATTAACATTGTCGTGCATCCGTCTTCGAGGCTGTCTTCAAGACGTGGCCAACTGGGTTATTACTCCGAAAATATTGAACAGATTTTAATAAAATATATATTGTGCAATTCTGTAAGTAAATATCTTTCAAATGATGTGTTTTTTTTCAAATCGGTTGACATACAGAGGAGGAAAGTGTTCTTAACTGTTTTGCCTTAGCCGATTTATATATAGATATTTAAGGCATATGGAAAAAAATTTTAAAAACGACAGTTTCATTACCAAAAAGATGCCATAACAGCACGATATTTGTACAGCGAGTAGATATTGATTTTTTCCAAAAAGTAAAAAAAAAAAAAAATCTGAGTTAGTACCCTCTCTATGACCAAGCGCAACGCATTCGTTTTGAATTTGTTTGAACATAAGATTTTTAAGGTTTTTTTTTAATTGAAATATTTACAGTCAAATGTGTCATTTTTAAGTGTCGGTATCACCGAATGTATACTGTCAGGTACATACATACAACATAATTTCAGGTTCAATTTCGAAGTTTGTACATCAATATAACAGAATCTAAGAATCTAACAGAAATGGTTTAATTTTAGCATTAAAAATTTAATTGGCACCCAAATGTTACACAAATAAATGGTCCTTATCAACTCTATTCCCAACATTCCATTTTCAGACAGAAACTTAAAGTTTTTAACCATTTACCTTCTAATACGGACCTCAAAATCATTACATTAACACCGAGAACTAAAAAAATGTTTTTAATTATTTTGTAATACGACTATGTTGTGATTATAAGGCGGTACGAAGTTCACCGGGGCAGACAGTCACTAATATAATAAAGCTACGTAATGACGCTCTGTATCCAATACCCATTATCAGCCTGTTGCTAGGTTCCAGTTTAAGCTTATTTTTATTATAAATAAAAATTCCTGTATAGTTTTTTTTTGTTTACAGTTCATTAATAAACAACTTTTTATTTAATAAACAAGTTTTGTGTTGTTTTTGTTATTTTATATAATTTTTCATTCGATTTTTTGTTTTTAATGTTTGTTTATAAATTGAAATGAATATAAATTTGTTTAAATAAAGTTTAAAGAAAACAAAAAAAAAGGTTTTAAACAAGGCGAATTCATTACAGGTGATCTTAAAAGCCATGCTGATAACTTTTTTTTAGCTTTATAATTGTTGGATATTAAAATTTTGTTTTTTATATTTTTTACTGTTTTGTTTTGTTTCTGTTTTTGACATTAGCTGCGTTCGATTACACCAAAATTTGTACAAATTTGTACTGGATTTTACTGAAATGCGTTCGCGTACACATAAATTTGTAAAATTTTCATATTGCTCACTTACTGGATTTTACTGAGATTTTACTGGAAAAGTAAACGAACGCACATATTGTACAATGATTTTACAAAAACCAAATACTTGTGATTTTTGTACGAGTTGCACATGTTGTAGTACCGAGATTACCTGTAATGAATTCGCTTCGGTTTTAAGCCATTCTGTAAGAAAAATAAAAATAATAATGTTTCAATACCAATCCATTTGCCAAAATATATATATATATATATATATGAATATGATGCATACTAACTAACATAATAAAAAAAAAGAAAATTAAATATGATTTTATATTAAAAAAAAAATATATAAAAGAAAGAATTAATTGAAAGTAGTTTGAGTTTTATATAAAGAAAGTATTAAAATGCCAAAAAAAAATTTTTTGTTGAATTCCAACAAGCCCTTTTCCGTTGTTGCCAAACTAACTGCTAACTAAGAGTGCAACTCTTATTTTGTTTAATACGATTTTATACTACAAAAGTTTGAGTGGAGGGACGCTAAATAACAGTTATCCAGAAAATTTTAACTCAAAAACTCTATATGTATCTCTTTTTAAGTCACTAAAGAGTTTTAAACTCTATTTTTAAGAGTTTTATGCGACCTTTTATTTTTTTGTTTTTAATTCAAAAAATAACTGTTATAATTGCTACGGTTCCTGTTCAAGTGTCTCTTTCGTATATACTATAAATTAATGAATCTGCTGAGAGACAGATAGAGTTTCGTCAACTGTTTTATTCTGGTAAATTGAACACACGTGTTAACTACAGTTTTTTGTGTGATTTTCAACCACAGTGTAGTAAATAAAAAAAGTTTAATAAATATTCTTGTTTTGCGGTGTTGCAAATGTTAACACGTCAACTACATTAATAACGCAACAAGGTCTACAAGGGAACTTGCGATGCGAGAATCAATGCCATGCGCCAATGAAATGCGATGCGAAAAAAATTTGGTATTCTATAAGACTTTCGTATTCGCATTCGATTCGATTCGATTCTATCTCTCTCAGCAGATTCATTAATTTACAATACATACGAAAGACACGCTTTATAAAATAAAATCGTATTATATAAATTATTTTTTTAACATGTTTTTTAGTAGATATATTAAATGTTTCCATTAGAAAGGTGTTTAGTTTGATAGTAGGGTTTTAAAGAAATTGTTTTCTTTTTAGCAATAAAATAAAAAAAAAAGAAAGGTAATTTAGAGTTATATTTTTTTCCAAGGGTTTTAAATGTTAAAAGGGACTTTTTTTATATAGGAAAAGTATAAATTAAATTAAGAATTAACTGATTTTTTGGGTGGTTATTTGCATTATCTCTTTAACCCCCAAGCATTATTACTCGGTACTGGTACACGTCTTTGACCAGCCTCGCGTGCTATAACTTCCATTATACTAGTAGCAGGAAGCCAAGACTGAAATTAAGAGAAAAAAGAGGAAATACATTTTTATTTCTGTATGATTTTTAATAACAAAACACTTACTCTGTCCTTAAAAGCAGTGGCTACAACATTGCGATTGGGTTCCGCATCATAAGCCACCGATTCCACACCAAACATTTCGCACATTTCATGCACCAGCTGTCTCTTTTCGCGATTCATAGTGGGAAATGAGTGGGAGCGTGATTTTTGTTTACTTTCTTTGGCCAATTTTACCAAAGTGGTTAGCGCTTCATGTATGGACTTGACCAAAACTGGATCACGTTTGGCAAAGTTTCTTATAAAATCAGAATATTTTGTTAGAAGTTTTTGTGGTAAATCAGGATTGCGTATTTGTAGACCAACAGCCAAACGGCGATTACGTTCGACTAGACGACATTCTTCGTTGCAATCTAAAGTTTTATTAGACTTGCCTGAGAGTTTGACAGGAGCCAAAATTTCCGATAGCTCCATAAAATTTCCACGTTGCATTTCAGCCATGGAAGAGGCCAACTGGGCAGTGGCTATGCGGCTGAATTCACGAGCCAATTCAGCACAAGAGCGCATTTGCTTGCGATTTCCGCATTCACATTGGACTTCAACCTTTATAGAAAAATTTTATAAAAAATATTTTTGAGTAAATAATTAAAATTTCTATATTACCATTTCTTTACAAGGATTTTCTGGGCAATCTCCATTATGACATGGAGCCATACATTTGTGCCCACAATTAGAACGTGCTGTTGTACAGCTTTGTTTACATATTTCCCCAGCCTGTTGGCAAGCACCTTCATGGCAGGTTTTAATACACCTGTGTCTGCCACAAGGCAGAGGTTTATTACAAGCCAAACCACAGGAGAAACTTT
Organism: Pollenia griseotomentosa; assembly: GCA_963931875.1. Classification (NCBI taxonomy): domain Eukaryota; kingdom Metazoa; phylum Arthropoda; class Insecta; order Diptera; family Polleniidae; genus Pollenia; species Pollenia griseotomentosa. Next base: position 187,863,713 of record OZ007561.1, read on the forward strand.
GTTGAGAACATGGTATGGTTTTACGTTGTTCATGTTGACCAAAACACCATTTTGTGGTAAACATCATACAGGGTGGACAAGTGGCAGCCGAATGGCAATTATGCTGAGGCGGATGATCGCAGGGATGTTTACGCGAACAGGGACGCTTGCAAACGGGCCGTTTAGTGCCACAGGGCACCGGAGGGTAGATAACTTCAGCACCACACTCACAGAAGAGTTCTTCGAAAGAGGAACGATAGCAGGGCGGACAATTGCCGCGATGACAGGGTTGATCACACTTGTGTTTGCCGCAAGAGAGCGTATAATTACAAGGCAGTGGACAAAAATGGTCGATATCTATGCAGCATTCTTGATTACATTTGTGTTTTCCACAAGAGCGTTTTTTTGTGCAACGTTTCTTGCATCTAGCATCATCAGCTCGGGTAGACAGTTGACGACATTTAATCATTTGATCCATATGACCACAACGGCATTTGACTGCTGTTTGTTTGTTGCAAGGAGGACAATTACCCAAATGACACTTGGATGTACAGTGGTGAGGATTGGTGGATTTGCCGCATTTTAGAGTTTTGCCGCAAACACCCTCGCATACGGGAATGGGATCTAAACAAGATTTTCGTTGCTCTGCTACAATAGGCATTTTACCACAGGGACAAGAAGTCACATTGTCGGGACTTAATTTACAGGGTTTACATTCATTGGGATGGCAACAGTCCTTACATTTATGATTACCACAGCTTAAATCCTTGCCACAAGGTTTGCCGCAAGAATAATTATGCTTGTCATGTGATTCGCGTGTGCAAGTAACTTGCCTTTCTTGCTTAGAACAGTGGCATTTTTGATCGACTTTCTCCTTACAAGCCGGACATTTTCCCTCATGACATTTCTCCTGACAAGTGTGCAATTCGCAGTTCAAAAGTTTCTCACAGGTTGAATCACATTCTATGGTTTCTTTAATACAACATTGCATGATTTTTGAAGTCTTACCGCAACCACATTCACGTTTAACATGAGCCTGGCACGGAGGACAGGGACCGGGATGACACTGTAGAGTACAGGCATGAGAACAGCCTTCTACACGACCACAAACCTCACCACAGGAATGAGCAATATCCTGGCGATTATTGGGAGGGTTTTTCAATTTGCCACAGAAACAATGGTAATCACGTGGAACATCTTTCTCCACATTCTGACATGCCGGGCAACGCCAACCATCATCCGATTTGGACGAAGAAGCCCATTTAATTATACACTGCAAGTGGAGTATATGATAGCAGTTGTGACAAGACCAAACACCCTGGTGAGCTTTAATGGGCTCTACGCAAACTAAACATTCCAGGCGTCTTGTTTCAATATCTCTTATAAGTTTTTCACGCTGAGAAAGTTTTTCATTTTCTTTATCATAAGATTTTTTCGGGGATCTCTTTTCGGGAGACGGCAAAGGACTATCTTTGCCATTATCATTTGAATATTTCTCCTCTACACGATAACCATTAATTCGATCACGATTACGATTCCAATCATCACGACGCTTGTTACTGCGATAATTATCATAACGTTGGTGGTAATCATTACGTTGTTGGTTGCGCTGGTTATGACCACGATCCGAACGTTCTCCACGTTCCACATAACGTTCAAAGCGATCTTCACGTTCCGCAAAGTCCTGAGAACGTCTGCCATTTTGATAACGTTTATTGTAATTATTCTTATCTCCTGTTTTTTCCTGGCCTTCAGCATTCTTTTGCTTATCACCATTTCCACCATTTATAGAACCACGTTGGTTTTTACTAAAAGCCCCAGTAGATTTTGAAACTCCCTGGCTTTGCTGCTGATCTTTGTCCTTTCCGTTAATGGTTAAAGATGGAGTGGAAGAAGTTGAATTTGATGCTGAATCATTGTTTTGATGTTTCTCCTGCAAGTTTCTGGAAAACCTTTCCATATTCTTTTCCAAACGATTATTATTTCTTCTGTTATTTTCCTTATCATGTTTATTATGATGACGATTATTACCACGGGTACGTTCATGTCTTTGTTGCTGACGTTTTTCTTCTTTTTCAAAACTGGAATCCATACTTTTCTCTCTTTCTTTCATTTCGCCAGAAGTGGAAACACTTCCTTGACCATATTCGTCTATAGGTTTAGTAGCATCGTTTATAATATCAAAGTTTTTGTTAATGCTGTCCGTCTGCTGTGTAGCTTCTTGAGCTGTTTCGTTCAACGAAAGTTTATCAAATCGGGGTACAAATTCGGGAGCGTTAGCTTGTAATTTAGTGTTGGTAAAATCAAAACCCGTGGCAAACGGATTGGCATAGTAAGTAGTACCATTGGTATTAAAGTTACCATATGAATTTGAAGGATCATAAAAATTTTGATTTACAGATGCTTTTGCCACACCAGGACTCTTATTGGGATTAATATTATAGTTTTGTAGACCATCGGAAAATACACTGTTGTTATTGGAAATTTGATTATTGTAGTTGGCAAATGGATATTGTGGTAAAGATAGATTGAAGTACTGAAACAAGTTAACAATTTTGAGGAATTAAACATTAATTTAAAGTTAAGAGATTTTTCTTATGAAATAACTTTTTTTAAGAAAAAAGTTTTTTTTTTTGAAACTTCTTTTCGACAAAAACGATTTTTCAGTAGAAACCCCCAATTTTTTAAGGCTGAATGTAGCACGACAAGTAAAATCAAGCAACAATTTAAAGTCCCTTTTTAATATTTTTCGTATAAATTTTTTAAAGCTGTAGCTTGTGGCTTAACAAAAAAAATTAACGTCAATGTGTAATACCTGTTTCAGACTATGCGACATATCCCTTAGGGTGTTTCGAAAAAAAGTTGAGCCATTCAATCCATAAGATTAAAGATTAGTTGAGAACAATTGAAGATTCATATATGTTTTTAATTTTTGACAACGCCTCTGGATACCGCCCTTTAATTTTTTTTTACATTACATCGCTGTTGTTGTTTATTGAAATATTTTAACATACAATAAGTAAAGGTGTAGAAAACTACATATAATATCTGTAAATTTTTTAAAGGATAAACCCTTTTCTTTTTTTTATGATATGATATGAATAAAATTTTAATTTATAAAGCTTTTTTGCAACAGTCCCATGTTTGGAAAAAAAATGTAAATGTAGAAAGAGTTGCGAAGCAACTTTGAAAGATAATAAAAAAAGCTCGACATTAATTGCATAATCTAAATTCGGTCTAATTTAGAAAAGGCGTATCTAACATATAACATTATTTAAAGTTCGAGACCAGGGCTGCCAGATAAATTTGTGAGGAAATCGTCAATTTCCTGAGAAAAAATAAAAAAAATCGTCTTTCACGTTTCGAAAAATCGTCAAAAAAGTCGGACAACTTAAAATTTAGTTTTTTTTTAAAAAACAATTTTTGTTCGATTCTTAAAAAAAATCATTCAAACAAAAATATAATTATTTCATACCCAGCTAGCGTTTTCAATCGTGTAAGAGCTACTGGGAGTCTCATGCTGAGCGTCTCTGATCGTCGATGACTGCATTTTTTAATCGTAGAAGATTCCTCACACGGAAAAAACTGTAACACGAGTGAGATTATTCGATAGCACAGCGAAAAATGGTCAAAATCGCTACTTTTGATCGATATTAATGGTTTAAATTACTTGAAATTTTGAAAAAAAAAAATCAAAACCTTCCTTAAAAGAAAGTTAAGAAGGCAAAAAAAAAGTAATACTATTTAAATCGTCAAATCTGGCAGCCATGTTCTAGACATTGAATTTGATAAAAAAAAAAGCTTATGCATAGTTTAAGAGCTACATACATATAAGAAATATAGAAAAGGTCCTAGATTTCTTATGGTTTTGAACTATGCACAAGCTTTTTTAAATTTATGTTTATTCTTTTTTATCAATATTTATGTCTAAAACTGAAAAAAAATATATATGTATGTATGTATGTTAGATACGCCTTTTCTTAATTAAAGTAACGATATTTTTAAGGCATGTTTTTAATTTGTAGACGAATTCGGTAGAAAAGAAAGGAGGAGAAAAAACAAATGATTTCTATTATTCGTGTTTTATACCCTTCACCGAAGGTAAACATATCGAGCCCTTTTTGCGATTATATGAGATTCAATTTACCATAGAACCTGTTGTTTACGATAGTTTAAATGATGCTTACGATATATGTAATCGCAAAAAGGGCTCGGTATAGTTCCGAATTGTTTGGTATTGAAATTCCGGCTCATCGGTCCACAAATAAGTAAAAAATCAAGACTGCCTCTTATTTTACCCATTAATCCCTTGCTGCCGTTTTTTATGTATATCTAGAGAACGGCAAGAGCCAAAGTTTTCAAATAAGGTAAAACAAGTACTTGACTGGTAAATCGATTTCGATTCCAATCGAAAGTCGATTTTCTGTTAAAAAGAATTGATTTTTCGCAATCGCATTTACGTATGCGATTTTATAATGAAATCGATTATTGGGCTTTTAAAATCGATTTTTGTTTTTGTCAAAGTTTTTGTAATTCTTTATTTGAATCTCTATCAAAAAGATAAAATATGTGCGTGCACAATACTTGAAATTTTTTTGGAGTAAATATACGTGCATAGGTATGTTTACGCAGTTTGCCAAGTTTGAAGAAAAAAATCAGTTGTAGTTTTACGTATGTACCTATCAGTACCCTTGCTATACTTCCATCTTTAATATAGGTCCTCTTGTCCTCCTTTCTTCAGAAACCAAAGTCATCAAAACAGTCCTTAACGTACCGTACCTAACCAAACACTGAAACCGAGCTTTGTGAAAATCAACATATTATAAAAACACAACATGTGAATTAAACCATGGCATTCTGTGGAATTAAGCTGATATTTAAAAAAACTAGTGTGTGAGCTATATCTTAATCTATCTATTATCTACACAAATACGAAATTGCAAGGGAATACGTTTGTTTTTAAAGCAAAATTAATATTAACTTAGCAAAGAAATAGTCGTCACCGAACAAGAACTACTGTCATAATTCTTTAACAGCCGTATTTATAATGGAAATTTGGCATGAAGTTAGCACAAAGTTTATTTATACAGTATAACCCGGTTAATTACCCCACGCTTAAATGCCTTTCTCGTTTATTTACCCTGAGTTTTAAGTCCCCGTTTTTTTCTTCCATTTTTCAAACAAAAATCCACGTTTAATTGCCTTACGCTTAATTACCCAATTCCGGTAATTGCCTTAAAAAAAAAATCCCAAAACAAAATTACACCTAAATTTCACTCGTTTAATTGCCTCAGTACTATTTGACAACAACACAGCAAGGAACACAAAAGTAACAAAATATGGCTTATTTGAAAGCAAAATATTCCACAATTTCATATTTGCATTAAAATAAAATTTATTCTGTGCTCACCAGAATAAAGTTACTATATGAGGTGCTGACTATTATTTAGGAACGCCAAATATGTGAGATATTTTGTCTTAAAGGGATAAAAGGAAAGGTCGCTAAATTTTAAATTACATAAACATTTAAAAGGATAAAATAGCTTGAATATTTTAGAGATTGAAATTTAAATGAAAGCTGTATGTTTAAATCTAAACCATATTTAATTTGCTGTAAGATATTTTGGGCCAAATTTAATCTTAATACGAACATGATTAAATGGTTTATGGACGAAAAGAAAGATGTTTGCATGGGGACTATGTGATATTTTAGACCGATTCTCACAATTTACATAGGTTTCGTTCTTATGACAATTGAAACGTATTTACCAAATTTCATCACATTATCTAATAACTGCTACTTTTACTTTCCACACAAGGTTTACATGGACAGACGACCAGCCAGATGGGCGGACGGACACGAAAAGATCACTTAAAAAAGTGTTTCTGATTCGATCGGCTTACTACATATATGATGCGTATAAATTTCTATGTATCAGCAAAAATTTAAATAATGGCTTTTTTCTTAGTTTTTGCATTTAATAGTTTGAAAAACATTTATTTTCACAAAAACTTTCTTTGGATTACAATTGTAGAGTGAAAATTAAATGTAGATGGCAAAATTGAAGCAACAGAAAATTAATCTGTTAACCAGAATTTTAAGGAATTTTTTTTATTTGCTGACCATGTATAAAAATATGCTTCAAAAACGTGATATATGTGTGCAATAAAAATGCAGCAATAGCTAAAATATGCAAATTATTCACAAACAGATCGATACCAAAATTCATAACAAGCTCTAAACGGATAAATATATTGTTTCTGTCTTCATTGATCGCACAAGAAAAACCATGCAATTGCGTATTTACGTTTAATCATAAGTTTGTAAATATGTATGAGTACGCTTTTGTTAGTAGGATATAACAAAATATCTCAAAAAGCATTACAGATAAAATTTGAGACAGCAAATTCCATTGCTTTTTATTGCTATCTCTTTAGATTTAGGTGATACATGTAAAAATTCCTGTGAACTTTTTTTCATACATCAAAGTTAAGGTATCTTGTAAAAAAATGCGTTTAATTACCTCACTGTGGTTTTTAAACGTATTCGCTTAATTACCTCAATGAGGTAGTTAAACGTATTCTTATAATTACCTCAACGAGGTAGTTAAGCGTATTCGTTTAAATGCTTACCCCGCATAATTACCCAAAAATATTAGCATTTTTGTCGAGGTAATTAACCGAGGAATACTGTAATACACTTAATACTAAACTCTTTTTAACCAGCTGCCAAACGTTTGCCAACTTGTAAGAAACAGCTGTTTAATGTTAAACAATTTGGTTGGTTTTATTTTAATTACTGTTTTATTTTATGTTTCTTTCTTTTTTAATTTATATTAATTTTAAAAACTTTTTAAATTTGTTATATGTGGAGGAAAAACCAAAAAAAATGGCAAAACCAGCGATGATTAATTCAAACGTGTTGCATTTTTCAGTAATATAATGTGGCATCATTAAAATTCAGAGTAGGTGTTTTTTTAGTTAGCAGATGGACAAAAGTTTGTTATAAATAAACTCTGTGCTTACAAGCTGCTAGGCTTAATCGGCATTCTAATTAGCAGCTCATTGTACGTAGTGTACAAACTGTGGCTAACTTTTTGTTATAAATACGGCTGTAAGATACTACCCTTACTTTGACCAATTTGCAATATTTTGAAATGTATTTAATTTATTATAAAAAATAATCAAAAACATATTTTTGCACACATTCGCATCGTTTGCACTACCCATCGTGAAAACCCTTATTGTTTACAAAAATGCTTAATTCATACGTTTCATAGTAAAACTGCAATTTTTTTTTCGATTCAGTTTTTGTTGGTGTACCTACCTCTTTTCAATTGATGCGTCACTAAATGCGGAAACGTAATCGAAATGCAGAAAAAGGGGCGATTATGTTTTATTTTTAGTTGTATGTCAAAGTAAATAATTCAAATACCTAATCAACCATGCAGAAGATTTTTTAAAACAACAAAACAAATAACAAAAAACGTCTCAAAAGTCATAATGTAAATGTCAAAAGATTTTGGTAAAAAAAGGCATGTTTTAAAAAGCATGATATTAATGATTTTTTTACATTTACATAATGACTTTTGAGGCATGTCCCTTATTGTTGTTTTAAAATATCTGATGAATAGTTGATTATTTGAATAGCTTATCTTGACAAACAATTGGAAATAAAACCTAAAGGCAAATTTATTGTTTTTTTTTTTAATAAACCTTTTGCTTGGTTTGACATAAGCTCTTTAATCGAAATATGTATAGGCTTGGTTAACGCAACAACAACATTGGAGGTTGCACTGTATATTATTTAAACAATGTTAACTAAAAGCCGCATGTTGAGAAACTAGTAAAAAATAATAACATGTTGCCTAACAAAGGCGACATGTTATGACTTAAAAATATGTTGTTAAAAATATAAAATAAAATTACGAAATTGTATATTAAACTTACATTATAATGTTGATTTTTGGGCTGTTGTTGTTGCTGTTGATTAGAATAGATAATGTCGCTGTTATTAGTTACAGCTGAAACAACATTGCTACTAATGCTCTTATTGTTGTTGCCTTTAGAAAGCATATTGTTATTGGTGTTATTTAGGCCTCCCATGTTATGAATAAAATTAAACACATCATCATAATTGGAATTCTGATCATCTTGCCTGTTATATGTTTCCTCTAGGGAAGATGGCATGGGAGATTTTGTTTGATGTGGTGATGCAAGATTATGTTGCATTATAAATTGATTAAAATTCACATAATTATTATTGTTATTCGCCTGTTGTTGATGTTTTTCCATATTCAGACTTAAATTCGACGAGAACGACGATGGATTTGGTTGATTATGTTCTAGAGAATGGCTGCTAAGATCAGATGTTGTAGAACCAAAACCCGGCCAAAGTTGTGACAGTGGTGGTTGGGAAGACGACTGGGATTTAGAATCTGCAGACATTTTTATGGTTAAGTTTTCTATAAAAATTTTAGGATTTTATGGCTGTAGCTGCTGCTGAGCACAGCCCAAAGATAAAAGCACGTTGTTGCTGGATTTTGTACAGTAAATTTTTTTTTTAATTTGTTTCCTCACTTTTATTTTTGGCCTTTTAGGGCCATCACCACTTTAAATTGCAGTCAGTATCAGGTACTTTTTACTGTACAACTGCCTTTGTAGGCGAAATTAAAGGAAAATAAGAATTTTAAACCAACTAAAATTTATTTGCAAAAAATTACAAGTCACACGTAGCACAAGACACGCGTTAAAAAAAAATTGTTTCGTCTTTTTTCCGTTCTTCGGTTCAAGACGCACACACAAACACCAACAACGTCCTCGTGCAGTACTTTTTTCTTCTATGTTATAAAATTATATTTTAAGAAATTTTTAATACAAAATTTAATTTTCACATGTTGATTTTTAGTTTAGGCCAATTATGAAATTTATTTGTTCCTTTTCAAGCGTTCAATTAGAAAATGATAGGAAAAATTCCATATAAATTAACTAACAGATATACGCAAGCTTTGCGTTTCTTTTTTGCTGTTTCTTCTTTAATTTTGCCTCATTTGACAATTTCACAAAATATCACAATATATTTCGCCACAACTAATGTTGCCGGACTTAAGTGCATTATGACATTTAATGGCGTTAATCAACGCGAATTTATGAATTCGCCTTGGCGTTAATGGTGTATTAAACCAGGGCTGCCAGACTTGGGGATTTCATGCGAGTAAAAAGGACAAAGAAAGTCATTTGGTGCTTGTTGATTATATGGGAACTTAAAACAAATTCGGGGATTTATTAGGGTTTTTATACATTTTTAATATAATTTTCGGAACAAGTCTAGTTTACCAACGCAGCTCTAAATAAAAAAAAAAAGTACATAGGGTGATAGAAAATTGAAAAATAAGAAGAAAAAATGAAATGGCAAAATTCTCGGAAACGCATAGTTTCCGAGTTATGGACCTCTGAAGTTTTCATATGAATTTGTGATTTCCCACTACATTTTTGAACGTATATGACCAATATTGGTACCATTTGAAAGCTTTTGAACAGATCTTTCTGGAAATGCAAAATTTTTTTAAAACTTTTTAACTCTTTAGCTTCTAATACAGTTTTTACAAAATTTTATATCAAAATGTTACGGAAGTGCACTAGGTAATATAAATTTAATCAAAAAAATCCCAGCTTCGCTAAATAAAGCTTCCCACATAGCCGGCCTTCGGCCGGGCGCAAGGATTTTCTCCTCTATGGTATAACAAACACCGGCTTCGCTAAATAAAGCTTCTCCGCATAGCCGGCCTACGGCCGGGTACAAGGATTTTCTCCTTTATGGTATAACAAACACCGGCTTCGCTAAATAAAGCTTTTCCGCATAGCCGGCCTTCGGCCGGATGAACAGATTTTCTCCTCTGTGGTATAACAAACACCGGCTTCGCTTACTAATGCTTTTCTGCATAGGTTTCCTCCTCTACCAGTTTATTTTAGAAAAAAATTGAATTAAAAAACAAATTTAAAACATAAATGCATATATTGGTTTTTATGCTTACTAAAAACTTTTGTTTTTTCGTAAATTCATCGCCGCTCCTTAATGGATTAAGAATTTTTAAATAAAATGTTCATATCCAGAAAGATCTATTCAAAAGCTTTCAAATGATACCAATATTGGCCATATAGGTTCAGAAATGTAATGGGAAATCGCAAATTCATATGAAAACTTCAGAGGTCCATAACTCGGAAACTATGCGTTTCCGAGAATTTTGTCATTTTTATTTTTTCTTCTTATTTTTTAATTTTCTATCACCCTATGTACTTTTTTTTATTTGGAGCTGCGTTGGTAAACTAGACTTAAGCCTAATTTTCTTGTATTATACGCTTTTTCTTCGTTTGGTATAAAAAATTTGAAAAAAGTAGCAAGACTTTTACCTTACTCTTATCAACAACTAATACAAAGTAAAGGGTCTTAAGCTTCGTACAGACGTTGGTCAGATCTTACAATATTGGTAAGCGGCGTTGCTTAAATGGCATTAAAATTGACTAAAATGTCTTACAACTGTGTGAACATTGTAAGCTCATTTGTGTTTGCAGAGGTGCAAAATTAATGCATCTGACAATAGTACATTGTCAGAAAAATATTGCTGTTGGCAACGCCTGCTTACAAGATTGTAAGATCTTACCATCGTCTGTACGAAGCTTTAATTAAGATTACCATTTTGGTTAAGTGTTTAATGCCAAATTGTCAGGATAGTTTTTAAATCTAAATTAAGTTAATTTTCATAAAAACTTAAATCGTATTTAAATACAGATTGGTTTTTTTGAGTTTTATTTGAAAAGTCTTATTTTAATATGGTGGGCTTATTTTAGTATGGTGGCACTACTAAATAAAAAAAAATATCATAAAAAAGTATAATTATTTACAAGGTGATTTAAAAAAACAGCTGATTGTTATTGCTTTGCCTGGTGTTGTTGTATAGTTGTGATATTGAGGCCACCTTGCTAAAATATTACAATGGAAACTTAAGTTGAACGTAACTTGAGGTTTACACGATCAAGTTTTTATACACTCACACTTTTTTACCAATACACTCATATTTTTAAAAATTGAAACGAACTTGCCTTTAAAATTCTCTTTCCAGTGAGTGCTTCAATTTACGTTCAAGAAAACGGCTGATTTCAAGGTTAGGTTAGGTTAGGTTAGGTTAGATTAGGTTAGGTTAAATGGGCAGCCATCACGACGACGACTCACTTGGGTCCTTATAGCGGTCCCTTTGTGATACCCCTAGCCAGTGGCAGGAGTCAGCCAGTACTCACCAGACTATTCCCCCGAGATCACTGCTGCCTCGAACCACCCCGACTCCCTGCAGAACAGGGAGATCGATTTCAGTCCCACATTGGACAAATCGTCTAGACATGGCAATTCTGGTCTCCCAAAATGCCTAAACCTAATGCTCCCCAGACCGGGGCATTGGCAGAGAAAGTGAAACACCGTCTCCTCCTCCTCCTTATCATGACAACTCCTACAGTAGTCATTATACGCAAGACCCATCCTCCTAGCATGAGTCCCTATCACCCAGTGACCCGTAATGACCGATATCACCGTTCTCATTCGGCCATTGAAGTGCCAACCAGGCCGTCGATGAACATGCCATCCAAGAGACAGCCTCGTTTGGCTAGACCGTCCGCAATTTGGTTACCCAGGCATCCACTGTGCCCTGGTACCCATGTCAGCGTTACACTGGAATGTTTCGCGATCTCATTTAGAGACATCAAGGTTAGTGAGCAAATTTTTCGTTTGCCTTTATAAATTGTTTTCTTGATGACATCTTGAAAGTAAATTGCTCAATAATTGAATGCAGCCTACGTCACAACTTTCAATTTTTGGAAATTTTGACAAATAGTATATGTAAAAGACTATCAAGAAAATCTTGCTCGTGTGGCTGCACTGTAAGTGTACCACATATGTGAATTAAGTTTCATTTAAATATTTAGTGAAGAAGAGAATTTAAACTTATGTTATTATTCTTGAGTGAATGTTTTAAAAAGAAAGAATTTAAAAAAGATCTAAAGCCGTTGACAACAAATACAATTTTTGATTTTTTAAAGACAATATACAAGCAAATATGTTTTTCCCAAAAATAAGTAAATTGTTACCTGAAACGCAAAAGGCCCTAACTATCGAAAAACGTTTTCATTGATTCTGATGTATTGCATCAACCAAATGTCCACAAAAAAAATTTGGAATCTTTCGACTAAAATTTATGATTTTATTATCACAAAACAAAAGGCCCTATCTACAAAAGATTATATGGTTAACGCTAAAATGCCTAACTGACAGTTTGCATAATATGCAACATTGTCAATTGTCAAAACAACTGGAAGGTTTTACAAGAGAAAAAGGAAAACAAAAATATATTTTAAACAGTTTAAGGCAATGTATTAACTCATCATTTAAAATAGTTTTTGTTTCTACTGTAAATTCAAAATGTTCGATTGGGCCTTTTGCGTTTTAGGTGATGAAATATGAAAGACAATATAATCAAGTTTGGGAAAAAGAATGCTGGGCTATTGGTAATTACTTATTATGCATCGAAGTATTTAATAAATGACGGATATATGTATTTTTATTGTTGATTTTAAGGATGGCTAAAACCGACTGAACAAGCTCCAAATTTTTATAAATTGGCTCATATGTCTTCAAAAACAGCATATTGTTCTGCTTGTAATTCCTCACTGGAATCGCATAAAAATGTTTTTAAAAAAACAGGTCGCTACAAACAAGATAAAATAATTTTTTTACTCAAAATTTTTATTTGGGGATTTTTGGGGATTTCTTATTCAAATTTTTCTTACCATTTAAAAAAAAAAAAATTGACTGCCTGTTTTTAGAAAACGTAAACAAGTGAGTGAGTGAGAAATTATATTGAAAACAAAAACAAATTTTCGTTTTTTATTGTTGTTTTCAATATAACTTCTCACTCACTCACTTGTTTACGTTTTCTAAAAACATGCTAACCGGCACTCATCTGCCAACTATTACTCCCAACTTTTAAGGCCCAAATACACTGGTCAAAGGCTTGACATCAAGCTCGTGTACGTGTGCTTGACATTAGAACATACATTTGCTGGATCAGCTGTCAAGCATTCATTTTGCATTTTATTTTGAAGTGACAACAGCAGGAGCAACCAAATATTTAAATATAGATAAAAAGTATTTAATTGTGTTTAATTGTTGCTTTTTAATAAATAAAAACAAAAATTAAAGAAAAGGAGAAGGAAACTATTTTTTTCCATAATTCCATCATTTTTTTCCTCCAAAGCATTTTTTTTTTTCATCCGACATTTTTAGCGACTGTTCGGTTTGAAATCACGTTTAAAGTGAGTGGGTGCTTGAAGAGTAACGCCAATACATTCATCGAAATCACTCGGCAAGCATGCTAAATATCTAAATTTTTTGATTTTCCATCAAGCATCATCGGTGTCACACATACAAACTCATTTTCACTAATACTACCATAATGCTGGATGGGAATTTGACCAATGTATTTGGGCCTTTACAAGTATTTTGAGTGGTGTTGCCAACTCAAACCAATGTTTTTTGTCGGAATATTGAGAAACCCAAAATCGTTAACGGACAGTTTATCGGTATAATAAATTAATGTTGACATTAAGTAACAGACAGTTTGTCGATACATTGAGAAAATGGCCAAAAATGTTACAAGGCAACGCACAAAATTTTTGAAGTGGTTTTATTATTTAATTGTATAGAAAACAAAAACAAATTCTTGTTGTGTTTGTTTTGCATTAAACCTATTACTAGTCGTCGTCGAGTGTCTCTTCGCAATCATGTGCCGTTAGCACATTAGTTTGCCTTTTTCGCTGCTTTTTCTCCTGTTTGTGTGGATGCTACATTGGTTTTTGAATTGGCGGCTTTCAGACAGAAGCTGTTTGTTTTATTCATTTTCCTATATTTTTTTCCTACAACATAAAAGTGATTGCTTTTGCTAATATGGCGATAGCATTTTAAACCCTGTAAAAATGTTATGTTCAACATATTTTTAGATCAAATATAACTTGGATAAGTTAAAAAAAAAAAAAAAAAATTTAAATAAATCTAGTTTACCAACGCAGAAATAGTGGAAAAAGTGTCGGAACTCTGAAGTTTTCGTACATATATGCGATTTTCCACTATATTTCTGAACTTATATGTAAAATATTGGTATTGTTTGAGAGCTTTTGAATTGATCTTTCTCGATATACAAAAGGGAAAAGAGATTGCCATTTCTTTCCACCTCTTTCCTAAACACTCAAGACTTGACGTGTAAACCAGCTCCAACTTAAGCTTCTCTTCTTTGCAAATCCGGTCTCAGGCTGGGCGCAAAGATTCTCTCCTCTATGGTATAAGAAACACTCGATTCGCTAACTAAAGCTTTGATTTTTGAAGATATATAATCACAATATAGTCACCTTTTTATATGACTAGAACTCATACAGTTAAATTTCGTGAAGTTCAATACATAATTTGCCACAGGCTCAATATAAAGCCTTCTTACTGTAGGTGGGGCGTATCAATGATTCAGCATAGCCGAATATAGCACTTTAACTTGGTATTAATCTCTTTAAGTCAATTAAAGTTTCTTTGGCAATATAACTATCATTTTAAGCGGCTCACACACTTGCAATGAACAATTATATCGCCAATGTGTATACGATATTCGAAGGTGGAACATTATATTAGCAACAATCAATAGGCTTTTGATTTTTATTGCACAACGAAAATAAAGTGAAATGTGTTGGCAACATTGTACAATGGTGTTTATGTTATTCCTATAGGTTATGTTCACCTTTTCATTGAATGAATGAAACCATTGTGCGACTTATTGCATAATATAGGACAAAATGGAAATAATATGGCGAATATCATATACAATAATATTGCAAGTGTATGCGCCACTTTAGGTAATTTTCATGTTCGAACAATTGTCTAAAAATGTTGTTAAAATAACTTAAAAACTTTGAAATACTACCAATGACACCAAAATAAAGTTACAATTTTTATGTTTGGTAATAGGAAAACTAATTTTATATATTTTTTATATATTTTTTATATATTTATATTTAACTTAAAATTTGTGCAAGAACATAGATTTTAGATAAATTTTATTTACAACATACATATTATAATTTTGCTTTTAATTTTCTTACTTAAACTATCTGCACGTTGATTGAAGAATCTAAAAAATACATATATTTTTAATTTAAATAAACTAGTTAATTAACAAGTTTAAATTATTTAAACTGTTATACCCACAAAATATTCATAAGTAAAATTACACAAATATATAGTATGAAATTAATTAAGCGCAAGGATAGAATGTCACTTACGAATGGCACTTAGGTAGTATAACTATTAACTTAGGTAATTTAACTTTTTGAAACATTATCTACAAGTTTTGTTAAAACTACTAAAAACATTGAAAATTTACCAAAGAAATTTTATTTTTTTATTTTCATAAAACAATCTAAGTCAATTATTGTACAAAAACATAGGTTTGAAGAATTGACTATGTTTTTTTTTTAATAAAGTAAGAATCAAAAAATCTAAATACTTTTTTTAGGTTTTTAAAATAAACTCTTCATGTGATCATCGTTTGTTTTGAAAACTTGTACTTTTCGTTATCCCAGAAAAGTTTCAACTTTGAATATCAACATTGATAGTAAATGCAAAGTTATCACTACCTTTAAGGGTATAGGTAAACGATACTCCAGGCGGATACTCGCTATTGCAAAAGAAAATTGTAGCAAAGCTAGTGATTGGTAATCTTTAATGCGTTTCTAATTTGCGAATTTGCATTATAAACACAACAGAGAGTATCAAGTACTACCTTGAAAAAAATAAATATGTCCTCTTTTCAAATCTTTGATCCATTTTTTAATATAACTAATATATATCAAGAGATATCGAGCTCTAACCGTGCCTCATATCGTCAATTTTACAGTTCTCTAAACATTGTTTTGCTTCATTGGTCACTTTTTGTGCTATGAAACAAATTTGCAATGTTGAAGTACATACAAATATTAGTGCTTGTAATTGTTACGCTGCATGTTCTATTCAAAGAATGTTTATCAAAACGTTTTTGTTCCGTGAGGCATTTCATTTTATAAAGAAACCCTATATGTATACACACGTGATCCTAAAAACTACTTTTTTTACAACTCTGGAAAAAGTTAAGCAAAAAAACAAAAAGTTCGTCTTCTTCATACTCGTCAATTTGTTAGTGAAAAAAGAATATTTAATAAATTTGTTAAATTTTTGTTAAACTGAAGAAAAATTCAAATTTAACTAAAAATTAATAGAAACGCAGTATTTGATAAAAAAAAAGAAACAAAAAACATGGCTCATAATGCACCACCTTCACAAGATGTGCAGGTACCTTCATATAAAAAAAAACAATTTTTTGCAAAACAACATATTTCTTCAGGAATTATTGGCAAGATTTTTTGTTAATTATAAATAATACCAATATTATGTGTTTTTTAGGATATACAATTTAAATTACATGATAAATTCACCATATTCCCCGAAGGAAAATATTTAAAAAGTTTGGTTAGTCTATTGGCTGTATCATCTGCCAAGGGACTTCTATTTGCCGGCAACCCAAATGGAAGAGAACTGAAAGGTAAGCAAAAATTATATTTATACATGTGTACATACATATATGGATTTCATCCAAACTTAATTTCACATATCTAGTTTTTAAATTACGCGATGTGGTAGATTCCAAGACAACGGGTCAGAATTTAAAAGTTCGTGTGATTAATTTGCCGGGTGAACCCAGGGTTATGGCTTGTAGCTGTGATGGTTTTATGCTAGCAATTAATTATGTTTTAAATAATACAGGCTCTTTACAAATCTATCAAGTTGAAAGCTTTACAACACCTGTAAGTGTCTGCTTAAGATTTTTGTTATGTTTTTTTTAAATATATATTTTTTTAGACCCTTAACACTTTGTATAATCTACCTGTTGCTCCCGAGAACAATGTTTTTGCTTTGCAACTGCTATGGAATCCTGTCATCTCCAACAATATTGCTTTAATTTTAACTGATGGTTCAGTGGTCATGTTTACTTTGAATAATGGAGGCCAATATGATAAAGTTACTTTAGGCAAGGAAAATCAAGTCAAATCAGGCTGTTGGTCACCTAAAGGCAAACAAATAGTTTTTGGCTTTGCTGAGGGAAAACTACAACAATTTAAACCGAATTTACAACCTGCAAGAGCTATTTCTTGTCCGCCTGGTATTCATCCGGGATCATTTGATTGCATAGCTGTCCACTGGCTGTCGACTTTCCAATTTGCCGCCATATTTTTGCAAAGAGGCCAAGATATGTGTCCATCTCTATTCATAATTAATGCCCCAAAAGCAGGGCAACCTTCATACATAAATTACTATGATATTTGTTATAGTGCTCCTGGTCCTCGTATACAACAATTATCATTTAATCATATTGCTCAATGGAATCTCTTATTGGTTACATCAGCTAATGGTGTAGATATTGGTGTATTAGGTACTAAGGAGTCTGGTGAAGCACCTAATTGGATACAATACACTCTTTTGGATGAGGCTCGCATTGAAATGCCTTTAACTGAGTCAAAAGATGAAACTTATCCTTTAGGTTTTGCTTTTGATACATCTTCTTCCCACCAAGTAGCTATAGGAGAAACGAAATTACCCGTGATGCCAATGATTCACGTCTTATCTACATATGGTCATTTGGTTTCTTATAATTTTTTGAATTTATCGCCGAATGCTGTAGATATTTGTTCACCTCCACCTCCTTTGAATGATATATCTGGGCAATTTGTAACTTTAAGTGAAACTGTAGCAGTGGCCCAAGCGAAACCATATGTGAATGCTGGCGAATTACGTGGGGGAAATAAACCACAAAATGCTGGCGATATGACATTTACATTAGGATCTAATATGGTAACATCTACACCAGAAATTGTAAGTAAAAACTTTTTAATTAGAAACCAAAAGATTTTAACAATAGAATATATAAATTTACAATGTTCACTTAGTATAATTTTTTTTATTTAATTTGTCACCCAAAATATGTTTGTTGTTTTAGAAAGACAAACCGGTTCCCTTATATGGCTCTCAACCAGCTGCTCCAAAATCTACGGCCGGCTTTGGCTTCTCAACTGGAACTGCATCATACTCAGGCTCCACAGCAACAAATACAATTGCAACAGCAAACAAACCCTCTAGTGCCTTTGGCTTTGGAGCAACATCAGCGGCTACTGTTTCAGGAGCATCACCATTTTCCCAACAATTTGGTGGTATGACAACAGGAACACCCTTTGGTGGTTTTTCTGGAACAGGTTTTACAGGTGAAGTAATAAAAAATAACAACAAAAAAGAATTTAGTACAATTTTTAAAAATTTTAGCTAAAACCAATGAATCCACTAGTATTCAACCTCCTACACAGCAACAGACAGCCCAACCAACAAATGCAGATAAAAATCCAGAAGCTAACAAACCTTTATATACAGTACTACCCACATTTACACCACCAAATGTGGTACAACAACAGTCAGCAAAAACGGATATAAAGGCAGTGAAATCATCAGCTTCTTATTCGAATAAAATAAATTTAAATACCGGTGAAATAGATGAGGTTGTTAAACAAATGATAGTCATACAAATCGAAGCCTTTGAAATGGAAATAAGACAAATACGACAGCAGTCTAAGCAATTATTGGAAAATGTAAAGATCGGTATTAAGTGCTTTATTTCAAACTCTAATGCGTTTTATGTATTTATTCTTTAGATTGGCTCCCCGGATGATTTGAAATGTTATACCAAGCAATTGAATGATTTACAAGAAATTATAGAGCAGGCAAATGACCACGAATTCGAACAAGATGTACAAAGTTTAAGACATTCCATGAATGAATCATATGCCATGTTTGCTGAATGTCGTACCAAATTGGACTTATATAATAATCCCAAGTAAGTTAATTTCTTCAGAAGGCAGTTAAAAAATCTTTTTTTATATTTGATTTATTAAATTGCAGCTTGACACGTTTGTCTACTGTTACTTCTACGGATCCTACCAGTCGCCGACAATTGGCTAAATTACAGGCTTATGTTGCTTCCAATCAAAATCAATTGTCTCAATTAAATCAATTGATAGATGCCCAATGGTCTCAGTATCAAGATGTTGTGCGCCGCAATTCTAAAAATCAAATGCACATTCCCTGCTTGGATGGCATTTACCAGCGTATGTCAAAATTAAAGGATTTACTGTCCAAACAAAGAACTAAAATGAATTACATTAAAACAAAATTGAAGCAAAAGGGTTTAAATTATAAACCAGCCAATGATGTGGATGTTACTTCAGTAGCTGTTGGGGCTTTAACGAAAAAACAGAGGTAAACAATACTTTTAATATAAAGGCACTCGTTAAATACTTTCAAAATCTTATTTGTTATTCCAGCACCATGGAATCTTTGGCTGATTCTATTTTATCTATGAGTCTATCACAAGTTGTTTCTCAAACTCATGCAAAATTATCAGAAGACAAATTAAATGCAATTAGAAATTTTACTAAAAGGCAACAACAGATTGCCATAGTTAAACCAAAAAGACCAGATCGTGTGGGCCTCAAATCAGAAGTTATTTTGGAAACTAAATTGGCAACCGAACGTAAACAAAAGGAAATGGCTAAAAAACAGCAGCAGCAACGACTACAACTACAATATCAACAACAGCAAACACAGTTTGCTGCCTACAAAACACCCATAAACATGCAGCAACCCTCTATGTCTTCTCAAACACAACAGCAACAAAATTATCCAACACAATTGCATCAACAAATAATAAAACCCCAAGCTACCATATTAACAGTTCCACAACAACAGCAACCTATATTGGCTAAACCAACCGCCTCAAAACCTTCAATTGTCTCTTCACAGCCTCCCACTTTTATAACACCAACATCTTCAACAGCAGCCACTTTATCCTTTGGAGGCAATAGTTCATTTGTTAAGACCTCTACGTCGGCACCAAAATCCGAAGAAATCTCTAAACCAATAGCCACATCTACTCCATTTTCAGGTTTTGGTCCAACGACCTCTCAAGCAACACTAAATTTCAGTCAAGCTAAACCTCTGTTAAATACAGCAGCAACCAATGACAGTAAAGAAAATCAACCAATAACAACACCCATATCATTTTCTGCCAAGGTTATAGGAGGAAATGATGCTAAACCTTTCGCCAATTTAGGCAATAAAACGACAACGCAAAATAATATTATGCAGCCATCATCACAAGGTTTTTCGGCATTTGCTACCACAAAACCCAGCTCCCAAACTAGTAGTCACGATAAGGAAAGCGCTAAAAAATCAGAGGAACCTCCTAAGCCATTTGGGTTTGGCACAGCAACAACTTCAACAGCTGTTACATCATCAGCCCCAACCGCATTTACTGGTCTTGCCGCTTCCGCGAAGACTGCATCTACTACAGCACCATTTTCTACTCTTTTCGGTGGTAATATTAGCACAAACGCCCCCGCTTCACTATCTTCCTCATCTTCGTTTTCCTTTAATGCCACCGCAACATCGGCAGCAGCTTCAATCCCTACAGCAAGCAATTCTTCTAAACCAGTAACAACTACAACGGCTTCTTTGCAACTCACTGCTAACCCCGTTGGAACTAAAACACCTACAATGAGTTCTGCTTCTACTACATCTACTCCAGCCACAAGTACTTCTGCTAGGTGAGTAATAATTTTTAAGCATTCTCAAGATTTTATCACTTTATTATTTGTAAGTTGCTGCAATTGACTAGAACCGTAATTATCGACAGAGTTTAAGAAATTAAGCATTAGTTAGGTTAGGTAGAAAGGCTGGTGCAAAGTCAAACTTCTCACACCCTCACCTAGACGCCTAAGGTAGTAATAAAATACTAAGAAGACAAGAACGAAGAAAATAAAGAGTGAAAGCATAAAATTATTGGAAGATAAAATCGGACTTAAAGCATCAGCAAGATAAAAACCAAATTGACAAAAAAATTATTATTCCATCTGATAGCTTTTCCCATAAAATGTCAATTAAAAGTTGCGGGAAAAGTCATCTTTGAAAATGTCTTGCAAATCACATTATTGTAAGTAGCAATGATGGAATAATATCGATATGACAGCATAAAATTTCGGGTGTTAAAAATAGTATACGTTGAATTGTACGATGAATAAGGCAACCTCGAGTTTATAATGAAACACACTCTTAACATACAGTCAGAGACTAAAGTTTAAATACACATTTAAAATTTGGAGTTTTTGGAAAACAAAAGTTTTTCCGAAAATTTGTGGTATGTAGTTTTGTTTCCCTTAGTTGATGATATAAAATTAAGAAAAAACAAGTAAGAGTGCTATATTCGGCTGTGCCGAATCTTATATACCCTTCACCATTTTGCGAGCAGAATACAGAGGAACTAGACAAAAACAAAATAATTTTTACATATCCATACATATTTACAATACTAAAAACTTCATTATAATTTAAATTTAAAAAGCGAAAACTGGTAAATATTTTTTTAAATCGTTTTTGAACATAAAAATTAAAAAAAAAAATAGTTTTATTTTGATTATAACTCAGCCATTTTTTAACCGATTTGACAGATTTATATAACGACGTGTTTAAGAAGAAATTTTCCAGTTAGTTGGGTTATAAACCTTGGACTCGGGAAGATCTATGGTTCCCGAAAGTGGGTATTTAAAAAAAAAATAATTCGTATCTTAACCGATTTTTCCGAGTTTTCAGAAAATATTTTTGACTATAGATTTCCGATCTTTTGATATACAAGGTATAACCATAGGTCATTTAACAGTCCAAAAAATCCGGTTTTTATAAAATTTTTCATATTTTTTGTACGGGAGGTACCACGCCCATTTTTCCGATCCCGCCCACATTTTGTGGGATGCTGTGCATTGATAACCTAAATGTGCGTACCTAATTGAAAACTTTGGCTCTTGCCGTTCTCAAGATATACAGAAAAAAAGTAATAAAAATACAACAACAACAAGGGAATTTTGGAAAAAAATTAGAGGAAGTCGTGGTTTTTTGCTCATATCCCAGCCATTTTTGGATCGATCTGGCTGAATTTCAAAAGCAAGAAATGGTGGACAATATGTGACATAAATGTAAAACAACCTAGCCGCTATCATGTCTGGAGTCTTCGGAAAACACATATCAAACGTAATACGGACAGACGGATGGACAGATGGACATGGTTAAATCAAGTTCTCACCTCATAAGCACCCAGAATATATATACTTTATATACTTTTTTTTTGACAACAGACCTACGTTTTTGACAACCAAGCTTCATATCTAGTTATTAATCTATGTCTAGAGTGCTCCGTAGAATAAAGTATATGACCAACATAAGGCTCAGTTCTAGAGTAGGTCTCCCTCTATCTCGCTATAAACTTTTACATGCTCATATCATATAGGTAGTAAAGTTCGGCAAAAATTAGTCTTTCGCAAATAAGTGTCAACAGATGCTTATGTCTAATCAATAAATTCTCGTTAAAATGTATAATAATTTATAATAAATCACCGTAAATATTAAGATACCAAATTGATCGTTCCTCTGTGTTCTAACGTTCTTCATAGAAGGTTATTCCCACAAGTATCGTTTTTATATGAAAACTTAAAAAAAACATAACATTGAATGCTTTGATGACTTCTTTGAAATACATACACTTATACCTTTTAAATATAATGATTTTTTTACTAAAAATTAATTTATTTTACTAAGGATTGTTCTTAAAATATACGTTGTTTAAGTTACTCATACAAAAAGTGTTAAGATTATTGAAAACGGAATCAGACAAAAAAATATTCAACAAAAAGTGCTGCCTATGAATTAGAATCTGCCGGCTTTAAGTTAATTACTAGATTGAAAAAAAACACGATAACATAAACATTACCGAGAGTTATTTATTCAGGAAAGACGGGAATCTAAATACAAT
This sequence comes from Pollenia griseotomentosa, assembly GCA_963931875.1. NCBI lineage: Eukaryota > Metazoa > Arthropoda > Insecta > Diptera > Polleniidae > Pollenia > Pollenia griseotomentosa. The sequence goes on from OZ007561.1 coordinate 187,886,713, forward strand.
AAAATTTTCGACACGTTATCATGGTTAACGGAACTGACAATAGCCAAACTTCTTTACTATTTAGTCACCCAACTTTTCTAAATTTTACGTTTGCAACAATCATCAAAATTTATTTCATCATATGCAATTCTATCAAGCGCTAATTCAATTTCCAATAAATTCTCAAATTAAAGTTTTAGTTTCAATAGCTCGTCCGCAGGCAACACTACTGCTATTGCCACCAAATCTACTGCTGCACCAAATGTCACTATAACTTCTAAAGGATTACCGCAAGCTAAACCTGCTGCGGCAACACCAACACCAAGTAACACACCAGTGCCCACAGCAACCGGAAGTCCCACTGACTCTCTTCTTGACTCTCTTAACATTTGCAAACCGACTGTTAAAGAAGCTGACGACTCAAACAAAACGGAAAATATTTTTTCTGAAGTTGCCGCCACTACATCCACAGCTTCGGTTGGATCATTTTCCTTCGCCTCTGCAGGGGGTACTGGGGATGGAACAAAATCATTTTTGGAATCAACAAATGTCACTGGACCAAGTGCTAGTACGGGATTTTCATTTGTCTCAGTCTCTTCCACCACAAATGCGGCAAATGCTTTAGGAAAACCAGTTGCAACAGCAGCAACCTTAGGTATAGATAATACAACAACTACTAGTACAATGCCCCCAAATGCGGCATCAACCACGGCTGCTGCTGCAGCACCAACAACAAATGCGACATCTTCATTTTCTTTTGGAACAACAGCAACAGCTTCAACAGCAGGTCCATTGTTTGGTTCTCTTTCTTTGTCGACATCAACGGCTGCCTCCACTACTGCATCCACTGCTACAACCACTACTACCACAGCAGCTGGTAATATATTAAGTGGAGGATCTTCGGTATTTGGACAAGCGAGCACAGCCGCCAATACAACTTCAACATCCTCAATATTTGGAGGTGGTGCAGCAATGGCTTCATCTGCACCTTCAATGTTTTCTTCGACAGCTCCAACCGTAACACCCGGTTCAGGGTCCGTATTTGATGCTACGTCACCTCAAACAGCTGGAAGTATATTTGCTGGAATACCAAAACCAGAGCAATCTGTTTTTGGAGCCGCTAATACAGCGACACAACCAGCTAGTTCTGGTTTATTTGCAGCAGCTGCTGCAAGTACTAAGCCTGTTGCAGCCGCTGGAGGTAGTATTTTTGGTGGAGGTTCTTCAACAGGATTTGGTGCCGCAGCAGGAGGCTCAATATTTGGAGGTGGAAATGCTGCAGCTTCTAGTTCATTTGGAGTTACAGCCTCTGCTAATGCAGCTGGTTCTATTTTTGGAGCTGCAGCAGCAGCTACTAAACCTGCAGAAGGTGGTAGCATTTTTGGTTCACCCCCACAACAATCTGCCTCTAGTGGTGGTTCGATATTTGGAAAAAATAGTTTTGGCGCAACACCAGCACCACAATCTTTGGTCAGTATTTTTGGCGGAGGCAATGCTCAATCGCCCAGTTCTGGAGGTTTCGGAGCATCAGGAGGATCTATTTTTGGCAATTCTAACCCGGGAAACACTTCAGCTTCAGGAGGTTCGTTATTTGGAGCTGGAGCAGCTGCTACGCCTGCTTTTGGTTCATCTACAGCTTCCCCTGGATTTGGCTCATTTTCTCAGCCATCTTCCGCACCAGCATTTGGGTCTCCTTCGGCTGCTGGCTTTGGTGCTCCAGCTTCCACTGGATTTGGATCGCCACAACAACAATCTGCTTTTGCTAAACCCGTTTTCGGTGGACCCGCAACATTTGGAAGCCCTCAGCCTGCTTTCGGTGCACAACCAACCTTTGGCGGAGCTCCATCATTTGGCAGTCCTAAAGGTTTCGGTTCATTTACAGCTGCGTCTCCCCCCTCTGCTGGGTTTGGTGCTGTAGCGCAAGGTGCAGCAGCGCCATCGGGAAATATTTTTGAGACATTGGGCTCCCAAGACTCTGGATTATCATTTGGAAATTTAGCTCACTCCACTCAGACACCACAACAGAAACCTACTTTTGGAGGGTATGTTAAAGAATACTAATTTGTTTATCGAAGACTTAATTACAATTATTTGTTTTCCAGATCTTCTTTTATGAATTATCGTTCTTAAATGTTTGTAAACACCAATAAGCATCGTTTTAAAATTTTCATTTAAAATTGTGTAATTTTTTTTTTATAACTTTTTACTAATATTCTTTGTATTTTTTTCGTTACTATTAAATACAATTTTACGAAATTGCTGCACGAAGCGTTAAAAGTGGTTTTTTAATAGCATGGTTAGTGGTTGTTTAGCTGTGAAGCAAAGTACGTATAAAAATCAAAACAAATTTTAAAATTATTATTCCCTATAAGATTGTAGCAGAATGCTATTACGAATTTAAAATAATGAAAGAAGTTTATATAGATGTTTTAGTTAGTTCAATATTGCAACAATTGGTAAATCCATCTGCTTGTGGAACTGGATTTACCAAGGGCGACGTTCTTTTTTAGTCATGTCAAACTTATCAGCTTTCACATAGGGTACAATCAGGGCTGACAATGCAAGCAATTTAGCACAAAATGCAAAAGGCTTTAAACCTGTATTTTTTTAAGGAAATTAATAAAGCAATGTTCAAATGGATAACCGCTACACGTGGGAGTGTAATCCAAACAAGAACCATCGGAATTTTTTTTTAACAAAAGTGGAAATAAAATAAATTCTGTATAATGAAGTTTCTTAAAAATTAAGTGATTTTATTGTCCCATGCAGATGCATTATAAATACATAAATATATATATTATATATATACAGTGGTGTTCCTTAAAATAGAGCCACCGTATCTTTTTGTATTTTCCTGTACTTATTTTGCTTGAGAAAACTGTGATATGCAAAAGTGTAACTGTAAATTTGTTTTTGATTTGTTTTCTTTATGAAACCGTTATTGTTATTAAAATTTTTGCATCAATATTTTAAAAAATTATGTTATTGTTCTTGAGTCTGCGATATTAAGTGTTCCTTAAAATAGAGGCATTACAAAAACATATTTTGTAAAAGTTGAAAATTTTGTTGTATTTAAAATTTTTACCGAACAAACGTAAGTTTATGTCTTTTTAATTAGAACTGAATGTTATTTCATCTAATTGGAATTTATAAAAATGCAGAATGGGTAGATCTTAACATTGTACCCATGAACGTAGGGAAATTATAAAAAATCTTTATAAACAAGGTAAAAGTCATAGAAAAATTGCAGATATTGTGGGGTGCTAAAAGAAAATGGTGGAAAATGCAATAAAATTTGAGTATAAGGAAGAAACAAGAGGAAGAAACCCAAAAATTACAGAGGCTTTAAAAAGAAAAATTTTACGCCACGTAAGGAAGGGTCGGTTTGTGACTTCTACCGCCTTAAAAAAAGAATATAATCTTGACATAGCAACTTCAACTATACGAAAACTGTTAATAAAAAGAGATTTATAAGCAAAAAGTGCAAGAAAAGTTCCATTCCTTAAAAAAATTCATTTAAAAAATAGGTTGCAGTTTGCTGAAGAAAATGTGAACTGGCCTGCCAGCAAATGGCAAAATATTTTGTGGTCCGATGAGACAAAAATAAATTTATTTAACTCTGATAGAAGCAGTCAGTGTGTACGAAGACCACCGAACACCGAACATCTTCCCCAATACACCATAAAAACAATTAAACACGGTGGGGGAAATATAATGGTGTGGGCATTTTTCTCTTACAGTGGAATTGGACCCATAGTTTCGATTGAAGAAAGAATGGATGCTGTTTTTTATACAAATCAGCTTAACGATTTTATGAAGCCCTACGCGGAATGGGAAATGCCGCTTCGTTGGGTGTTTCAGCAAGACAATGACCCGAAACACACATCAAAGCGGGCAAAATATTGGTTTGAAAACAATAGGGTGAAGATTTTAAGCTGGCCTGCTCAGTCACCAGACTTCAACCCCATTGAGAATCTGTGGCGAGTAGTTAAAGTAGTTCTTTAGGGAAAACATGCAACAAATAAAGATCACCTGTGGGCATTGGTAAAAGAAGCGTGGAATAATATTCCAACTGAGACATGTCAAAAACTTGTAGACTCTATCCCTAAACGTTGCTCGTCCGTAATCAAAAATAAAGGATATACCACTAAATACTAAGGTAATTAAGAAATGATTGAAGTTTATTACTTTGCTCATCTGTTGCAATTTTGTTGTCTTTAAGGTATTTGAAGTCGATGGCTCTATTTTTTTTCACACCTAAAATAAGAAATTAAAAATTTTTTTCCATATAATTATATTTTTTAAGGTTTTTATCAAAAGATAAATATTGTTATTTAATTCTTATGTTGTTCAGTTATAGAAAAATAAAAATCTAAAACTTTGTTCTAAAGATTTAGTATGTCATTTTTTGATTTAAAAATTTAAGCGGAAGGTGGCTCTATTTTAAGGAACACCACTGTATATATATTATGTAAAGTGAGGCCGTCAGCCACAGTAGAGCAAAAATACATAAATGCAACACAAACTTTTGCAACGCTTTCAGTTAGTTTCTTATTTTATTTTCTCAGTTTTAATCAATTTGGCGTAGATAACTCAGGGTATGAAAAATTGAGGCTTACAACACTTTTGCGCTGACGGCCTCAAATATATTTAAAGTACAACTACGTATTTCTTTACGATAAACATGATCTCTTGTAAAACATTGCACAAGTAAAACTCAAATATATATTAAAACTAGCTGTTTGGTCCCGGCGCTGCTCGTGATTTTCTAAATACATAAAAATAAAAAATGAAATACTGTTGAATTTTGTTAATAACTTGACCCCTGCGCTATTTACCATCAATAAAAAAATTTAAATATCACGACAACAGCGCCACCTATCGGAAGTTTTTTTTATAAACCATCAGTGAAAGTAGATGTACTCGTTTGAAAATCGGTTGAGTGGTTCTCGAGTTATAAAATGATGAACATAGGACAACTTATTTTTATATATATAGATTATTCCTTAAAAAAGTGTGTTTTTACTTGGTAATTTTTTCTTTTATCGGGGGATTTTTGGGGAAAATTTTTCAAGTTTGGGGAGGACGAAAACAAAGTACTTGGCGGCCCTGGAGAGTAGCCCCCTGTTTTGATTTTATGCTCTGCTTTTTGGTGTGTTTTTCTCTTAGTTGTTATGCAAAAAATATGCATGAAACATCAAATTTAAAAAGTATCGTCGTGTAGACAATAAAATACCGCAGAAATATTAGCAAAACTTAAGTATCGCCGATATATCGGCATCGGTTAAATCTTTAATGTCGATACGAAAGCTAAATGCAATAAGAGGCTTATTTGGTACTCTATCGCTTTACCAAGCCCTTTCGCAAAATTTTTTGAAAACGAGGCAAAACAATGGACAATTTTGGAAAAAAAAAATGGAAATAATTGTAAATGGATTTGGGGTCTATAGACACATTAGGTTCCTAAAGCTAGAGTTAAAAATTTTGAGCACTATTTGTATGATCCAAAATGTTTATAATAACTGTAATGTGGATCCTGAGACCCGTTCTTGGTAGGAATAAAATTATTTGCAATAAACTAATTTTTGGGGATATTCGGTGGTTTTTTGGGAATTGTGAGATTACATATTTTTAAAATTTTAAAAGAAATTTTAGTTTGCTTTAAGCATTAAAATATATTTACTTGTAAAATTTCATTGACAATAATTCAAAAAATCAATTTTTCGCACTTTGTCTTCAACGAATTTTACAATTATTAAAAATTGTTTTAATTTTTGAAATCTATAATATACAAATAGTGCTTGAAATTTTTAATTCTAGCTTTGCAATTAAAAAAATATGGCATAAAGTTACAATTTGTAAAAAGGGTCTATTTAGTAATGAAATTTCCAAAAAAAATTTGCATAGCAATATTATGCATGAAGTAACCTTTCAAAAAAGTATAATAACACTGCGGAACAGTCATTTTGCGATCTTAAATTTGATTGCAAATTTTTACCAATTTTAGGTCGCTGATTTCAAATCTAAACTCCATTATTCTCTATCAGCTCTACTTTTCGAGATATACCGTTATGCCCAAAATTAAGGCACTTTCACTACTTATATTGCAATAACCTGAAAACGGTTGACCATATTCGGTTAGAAAAAAATCCGAAACTCGGCAACAATATTATCTTTAAGCCGTGCTTACATTGTTTTATGAGATATCGTAGAAATAAAAAAAAAAGAAAAATTTTGAAAAAAAAACAATTTTTTTTGTTCTTAAAAAATTCATAAAAAAATGCGACAAAAATCACAGTTTTGTTCTAAAAACATTTAGCTCAGCATATTTCGAATGATGCACAACTTTTGATTTTATTCACAATTTACTAGGGAAACTGATTATCGATTTCCATACAAAAAGGAAGAAACGTACATGACACACTAGAGTTTTTCTTTTCCCGGACTTTTTCATATCCCGGGAAAGCGGGATTTATTTTTCAATTTGCCGGGATCCTAGGAATTCCCGCTCAATACAAATCGAAGCAAAATATTATTTAATTTAATTTATTTGAATAAATAACATTTCCTGAGGTCAATTAAATAAGTTTTTAAATGCATTCAACTTTTTTATTTATGTGGCAAAAAGGAATAAGTGCTTAATGGCAACTTAATATCTTTATGCTCAAAAGTACACATGGGCAAAATTTCAATAATTTTGTAGGATTTTTGAGGAAGTTATAACAAAATGACTTTTTGGTTATCTTTTTTCAAAGTGCAATAACATTTGAAATAAAAACTTAAGTTTACTTCCGATCTGTGACCTTAGGAGTGTTTAGGAATAAAAACTTAAAAAAATATATAACGGCAGAGAACTGATGATTTTTTTAATTTGGAGTAAATTTCCAAAAGCCACCTTTATAAAACTAAACATATAGACTTTAGCACTTATTGCCACAGAATTAATTCAAAGCCAACAGCATTTATATAAAACCAAAAAAGTTAAATTATTTAACAAAATTATTACAAAATATTTTTTTTAAAATAGGATGGAAAGCCTTTTTCTAATTTTTATCAAGAAGATTTCAATGAGAAAACACGTTTCCTTCCTACGGATATTTTCCTTCTTAGCCAAAGGAACATTATATAATCTCTAGACACTTTCAGTTTTCTTAGTACTTCCTTCAAAACTTGTAATTCCTTAAAAAAAAAAGTATTTTCTTTGAATCGAATAAGCGTTTTCTTTATTAATAACTTGTGTCATCATCTCTTACAGAATCTAATCCGAAAAATCTTTTATGCAGCTGCTCTGCATTGAAATCATTGAATTTTTTGAAGCAAGTGGGAACAACATTTTTCTCTTCTTCTTTCGAAATTTCAGAGCATTGCCTTAGTTATCGGATATGAATTGACATTGTTTTGGCGTATGGCAAAACTGTTTTAAGTCAAAAACGGTAGTTTTTCGTTATATTAAATTGAAAAATATTTTTGATGTATTTCATAGAATTTTTTCCGTATTTTCCGTATTTTTTTCCCGAAAAATGTGCGGGTTCCCGGGAAATCCCGTATGAAAAACGCTATGACACACTCATATTAAAAATGTTATTATTGTATGGAAGTCGATATTGAGTTTTTTCAGTAAATTCAGGCAATGAAACTTAAAGATGGCGAAGATCAACAGTATCTAATAAAATGAAAAAAAACAAGTTAGAGTGCTATATTCGGCTGTGCCGAATCTTTGATACCCTCCACCGACAGTTCGAATGTTTAAGGAGTAATATCTGTATGATGTCTTTTTATTATTATTAATTTTAATTAATATTATGGTTTTAGGAGACTAAACTGTTTTCCGGGAGTAGGGCATATATGGGGCCTAGGGTAAATTATGTACCGATCTTCACGAAATTTCACAGTATCATTAACAGTCCTATAAAATTATGACGAGCCAAAATTTGTTATGATTGCATTATTTTTTACGGTTTTAGGCGTACTAAACTGTTTTCCGGGAGTAGTGTTTATATGGGGCCTAGGGTAAATTATGGACCGACCTTCGCGAAATTTTACAGTGTAATTTCTAATCGAATAAAACGGACTTGTGCAAAATCTTATGTCATTCCGTGCATTTTTGCATCATTTATGTTAGTTTTTGTAACAAAATTATCAAGTTTTTGAAGGTGGTGGTTCCACATTTTGATTCATAGCTCTGGTCCTACTGAACCGATTTTGCTGAAATTCAATCCCAAACTGCTTAGGATAACTACAAGCAATTTGACACCTAGTTTGTTTATTTCTTTTGAGTTTTTCGAAAGTGAGCGTGTTTTCAACAGACGGACAGACGGACAGACGGACAGACGGACAGACAGACGGACATGGCTAAATCGACTTAGAATTACTCAAGCAGCCAGAATATATATACTTTATTGGGTCTGAGATGAATAATAAAAAAGTTTCACACGGAATGACAAACTTAGTATACCCTCTTCACAACTAATTGTGGTGGAGGGTATAAAAATAGAAATCCACTTAATGTGTTATTGTTTGAAAATTGTGAGAGATTCGAAAGACAAATGCGCAAACGCATAATAGAATACCTACCAATCACTCGATTTGCTACCTTTTTTTCTTTCGCATCGTTAAAGAGAGTAGCCCCCCAAAACATCCCAAGTCTCACTCCGATTTGTTTACATCAAAGCTGCTAAAGGTTTTGAAAACAAAATAATTACAACTATGTTGTATGGCTAGTACATGAAACGATCATAAGTAGTTGTGTCTATAAGCCTCTAAAAATCGATACGTTAATTCATTTTTAAGATCAATTTGCTTCACTTAAAATAACGTGAATATTATTACTTCAAATGTAATTATTTACTTGAAAATTTTTGCAGCTGTTCATACTAATTGGAAAATCTCAGTGCATTTTTAAGTACCTTAAATTCTTAAGAGTTAAGGGATTAAAATAAAACTTTTTAAAATGTGCTAATCCTTTTGGAAATATTAATTTCTAGAAGCTAAAGAGGATTAACTAAAATCACTCGCAGGTAAAATTAAAAGACCAAAATATAAAAGTATAAATAAAGAAGCCTAATAAATCAACCTGCACACTTGCAAGCGAAAATTCAACAAAGCAACATTCGTAAATTTTTTCATAATCATTTAAGTTAAAAAACAATGCCCGTGGAAGTAGCAGTTTTACCTAAAATAAAAGAGCCTGCGGTACGTTGTCTAAAACAAGCTGGCCATGTGGGCTTCGATAGTCTGCCGGATCAGTTGGTTAACAAAAGTGTACAAAATGGTTTTGTTTTCAATGTTATGTGCGTCGGAGAAACTGGATTGGGTAAATCTACCCTTATGGATACGCTCTTCAATACCAGTTTTGAATCAAAACCCAGTCCTCATACTTTGCCTAATGTGAAATTAAAGGCTCATACCTATGAATTGCAGGAAAGTAATGTAGGTCTTACGTTAACTATTTGTGATACTGTGGGTTATGGCGACCAAATCAATAAACATGATTCCTTTAAATCGGTTGTGGACTATATAGATGTACAGTTTGAATCGTATTTGCAAGAAGAATTAAAAATTAAACGTTCTCTGGTGGATTTCCATGATAGTCGTATACATGCCTGCTTATATTTTATATGTCCCACGGGTCATGGTCTTAAGTCATTGGATCTGGTTTGTATGAAACAACTGGATAGTAAAGTCAACATAATACCAATTATAGCTAAAGCTGATACTATATCCAAAGCTGAGTTAAAAAGATTCAAAGAGAAGATAATGGATGAATTAAAGCATAATAAAGTACAGATCTATCAATTTCCCACAGATGATGAAACGGTGGCTGATACCAACAATGCCATGAATGATCATACCCCCTTTGCCGTGGTGGGTAGTACAGACTTTTGCAAAATCGGCAATAAACAAGTAAGAGCCCGCCAATATCCCTGGGGTACCGTGCAAGTGGAAAACGAAACTCATTGCGATTTTGTCAAGCTAAGAGAGATGCTTATACGCACCAACATGGAAGATATGCGTGAACAAACGCACATTAAACACTATGAGTTGTATAGACAAAAACGTCTGCAAGAAATGGGTTTCTGTGATGTGGACAATGAAAATAAACCAGTGTCCTTCCAACAAACTTTTGAAGTGAAACGTTCTAATCATCTTAGTGAATTGTTGGCTAAAGAGGAGGAAGTGAGACAGATTTTCGTTCAACGTGTTAAAGAAAAGGAAACTGAATTGAAAGAGAGTGAACGGCATTTACACTCACGCTTCGATAAGTTGAAAAAAGAACATGCAGAAGAAAAACGCAAATTGGATGAAACTAGGCAAAAGCTGGAGGACGAATATTTGGAATTTAATACTCATAAGAATCATTATGCGGCATCACATAACACCATGACGTTGGGAAAAAGTCGTAAAAAGTGATGCATCTACATGTGAAGTATTGTGATTATAAACCATTTTTAAGACAATAAATAAAATATAAACTATACATGATTATTATAAAGGATTAGTTTTAATAAAACGTATCTATAAAATAACGCTCACTTGTAATTGTTTTTATACCTTACACAATATATTTATGCTCCGAATCACTTTCATCATCTTTTTTTGGAGATAATTTAATAAAATGTGGAACAGAAGTTTTGATAATAAAAATTTTAAATTTGACTGTCGATGTTCGATAGCCAGCGAAAAGAAAGATGCCAATATTTTTCATCTCTTACTAACAACCCATAACTATTTTTCTTATAATCCTATTGTTTAAAACCTGTCTTTAAAATTACAATTGTCATTTCCACCATTATTTCTGGCAATAAGTGTCTTAAAACATGTTTCTTTTTTGCATACACTCGTACCGCTCGTAATATGTAGAGTACCTGTGTCTTAACAAACTTCATTTTCTTGTGAACCTTCCCTTCTACTTCCAACACACGTTGTCTAGTTAATTTTTTTTTTGGATTACACTAATGGACCTCAAACAGTTTATTGAAAACGATCAAACCAGTTTAGAATTCTCCATCTTTTTATGAGTTTTTAAAAATAAAATAAACATGATTTGCATAAAAATTAAAAGGTGCTTACAAATACTAATACATTCATATAAACAGGTAGATTTACTTATACAACAAAAGAGAGACAAAGAGATTAAACCACTCTTTTCACTTGAGACGCTCTTTTTTTGTAAACAATAACTAACACCCCGCCTTAAAAGAGAGCTGGTTAAAACCACGCCTTATTAACTAAAGTTTAATATTTTTAGTTTTCGTGTATACGATTTTGTTACGACAATGGCGTTTTGGTAGTTTTTAAACGAAAATATTTGTTTGAAATCATAAAGTAAAGATTTTTTATGGTCATTAACATTTTATGTAATTTATTTTAACTCTAAATCTTATTTAAAAGCAATTATCTCCGAAATATTTTAGTAATTATCACAAAAAAATTGTAACAAAAATCATGTTTAACAAAAACTATTGAAGTAGTTTGTTTTTTTTTTATAAATTTCTTTTAATTTAAGTTGACTATTAAATGCTCTGTGTGTCTCATTTATGAATGGGGTGCCTAAACAAGTTGCGATATAATTTTTTGTGCTCTGTAATTTTTCTTGCTGTTTATAGTTTTTTTTTCTCTGTTAAAAAATATTTAGTTTTTCTTTTCATCTTAAGTTATGATTGACATAAAAATGTTTTAACATTACCTTAAAATACATAATTGTTGCCAGCATCTGTTTGCCGTATATCTACTTATGTTGTGTATTAACTACTTTTTGTATGTGATTTAAAAAGTAAAAATTTTCGCTACATTTTCTATGGAAGTTCATAGGAAATTAAAGAATGTTTTGTGGAAAGGGGAGGTAGGCGAAGTAAAATATGTAATGGAATATGTTAACTGGAATGATATGCAGTTATAATTTCCAAAAAAGAAGTGAAAGAATGGCTTCTTCATAATGTGAAACACGAACTGAAACATCCTCCACAATCCTTCAAACTAAATGTTAATGAGCATTTATGAATTATAAAATCTGAAAAACGTCATGTTGCATCAATTTCAGCTTTGCTGGAAGCACTTAAAGAAGAGAGGAATAATATTACCCCTGAAATTACAAATTTTTAACGTAATGTTACCTTAGTAAAGGAGCATATAGACGACATGTTTTTGTCATCTGACATGTCAAATTTTCAAGTCACATGTAATTGTGCATGTCTGTCAAAATCGCTGTTTTACGTATGCTTTGTAATAATCGGTCACAAACGTACATGTAATTTGCTTCTGACATTGTCTCTGATTTTTTCGCATTGTTATTGCAGAAACCAAAGTAGTGCTCGGTTTCAAAATAGCTTGCTGCCGCCATGAACAGTTTTATTTGCGCCGTAAAATAGTTCAGCCATCTTAACATTTTTTTATATAATATGTATTTTGTTCGACCTTTAATATTTCTAATATTTCTAAATTTTCGAGCTTTAGGTCTTTTTGTTTTAAAAAACTTTTAACGTTTTATTTTAAAACCAATATTTCGGCACTTCCTTGAGTGCCTTCTTCAGGGTTTTTTTTCTTAATTTATAAAATTTTTAACAAATTATGAAAAATTTAACAATAACTGACAAATTAAAAAAATTTAATTCAAAAACAAAAAAATATTTTTCAAATCAAACTTGATCTATTACAATATAAATAAATTTTTTAACTTCCGTTTCTATTTTTATAAATTAAGTGTCTATAATTTTGTGCTACATTTTCAGTGTCTGACTTAAAATTAATTCTTGAAATTGTAGGAACCTTTATAATTTGTAACATTTCTAACATAAATCTACGTTTATAATTATTTTCTGTGTTTAAAACAGTTGTATTTTCAAAATCTGGATAATGATTTAGATTAGCACAATGAGTTGATAAAGCTGTTTTTTGTGATATATTTCTATATTTTTGATCTGATTTATGTCCTGCTATCCTAGTTTTCAGTTTATTTTTTGTTGTACCTATATATACCTTATTACACTGTCCACTAACATTACCCTTACATGGTATTTTATAAACAATATTTGACATATCCATCTTCTTTATTTTGTCTTTCATTTTAGTAAATGTGTTAAAAGATTTATGAGCTATTTTGTATATTTTGCTATCATATATATTTGATTTTTCTAATCTTTCTGAAAATTTAGGTATATATGTTACCGACTTATAAATCTTTTGTTCTGTAATACTATTTTGGTTATTTATTCTACAATTATTATGTTGTATTAATAAATCTGTTATTAATTGTTTTGGAAAACTGTTATCAGTTAAAATACCTGAAATCTTCCTTTTATTATCTCTATGAAATTCTGAATCACTTATTTTTAGAACTCTTTCTATAAAATTTTAAGCTGTATTAATAATTATTCTCTTTGGATGTTTCGAGAAATAATTAATAATTCTACCAGAAGATGTTGGTTTTTGATACCAATCTATTAATACCCTATTTCCTCTTCTAATTATCAAAGTGTCCAAATATGATATTCTTGAATTAGATTCCCTTTCAATTGTAAATTTAATATCTGAATGAAAAGAGTTAAAAATATCTAACATTTGCTCTATTCCTGATTCAGAAATTATACAAAATAAATCGTCAACATATTTTGTCAAGATCTTTGGTTTTACAATTAATTTTTCAACACATATATCTAATAACCTTTCCATAACTATATCTGCTACAATCGGAGAAGCTGGCGAACCCATTGGAAGTCCTTTCATTTGGTTATATATATGATTATTTATTTGAAAATATCTACTATCTATTATACAAAATTTAAGAATACGTAAGAATAAGTCCTTCTCCATATTCGTATGTTCCCTTATTATATTCCATTTTTCATCTACTATATTTATAGCTAAGTCTATTGGAATGCTAGGAAACAATGAAACTACATCAAGAGAAATTAACCTCTCATTATTATCTAATGTAATATTCCTAATTCTGTCTTTGAATTGAAGAGAATCCTTAACATTATATTTTGAATTTTCAGTAATTTTATTAAGAATTCTTGTTATATATTTACATAGTTCATATGATGGAGAATTTATCATTGAACATATTGGCCTCAATGGAAAATCCATTTAATGAATTTTTGGAAGACCATATAGCCTAGTTGCCATTGCCGTATTAGTTTTAAGTTTATTCCTTTCCGTTATTGTAATTATTTCATTGTTAAAAAGTTCCTGAACTAAATTATTATTTATCTTTTCAAGTTTATTGGTAGGGTTCTTATCCAATCTCCTCAATCAATCCTATTCATTGCCACCGTTGTATTCCCTTTGTCTGCATTCAAGATAATAATGTCCCTATTATATCTCAAAAATCTATATGTTTCCTTTACTTTGTCCAATATAAACTTATCCCTATTTGTTAATCTCATTTTATTAATATGGTTATCTATATTTGTAGTCAGTTTTGTTCTTGCTATTTCCTGTTCCTCTTTTTCCCTAAGTGTCTGTACTAAATCCTCTCCTTCAGTTATAATTTTCAAAACTGGAAAATGTTTCCTTTCCGTCGGTAGCATGTGTTTATGACCTAATGAGAGAACCCATTGTGCTTCAAATGGTATATTTATGTTAGATTTGTTAACAAACCATTTATTATTAAATTTTATACCTAGTTCCCTTCTTTGTAAATTAACAAGGTCTTGAAATTTCCGTCTATGTCTGCATTTGATCTTCTCATTAAAATTACTCGCTAATTTATCTTCATATTCTAAGAAACTTGCATATTCCACCTCACCAAAATAATTCTGTAGCTGGTCTTCTATAATCCTACATTCCTTCTTTACTTCCTTTAGTTGCTCATGCTTGTACCTTATTCTTATACTTAGAATCTTGTTTTGTATGTATACTTTTTAAGCCTGTGTATATATTAGGGTGCCAATTAACTATATGGGAAATTTTTTTTGAAGAAATCTGTTTCATGCCAGGCCGCAGATTGGCTTGAATTGTTAATATTTATTTTACAAAAAATTGTTAGTAAAATTTCTCTCATTTTTTTTTGTATCTCTAATATCTACTTAATTAAAAAAACAAGTAAGAAAGTACAGTCGGTCAAGCCCGACCATATGATACCCTACACCACAGTATTTAAAAACATATCATGCTTATGTGTCCATATTAATATGAATCTATCTATGTTTATAAATTTCATTAAAATCGGTTTGAAAGTTTGTGAGGGGCAGAAATTGCCTCTACCTCCTCTTGTGGCCCTATTTTTTGAAAAGCTGCATAGCTTATGTGTCCATATAAATATGTTTCTAAATATGTTATATATATATATATGTA
Organism: Pollenia griseotomentosa; assembly: GCA_963931875.1. Classification (NCBI taxonomy): domain Eukaryota; kingdom Metazoa; phylum Arthropoda; class Insecta; order Diptera; family Polleniidae; genus Pollenia; species Pollenia griseotomentosa. The sequence goes on from OZ007561.1 coordinate 187,901,986, forward strand.
CATATGTTAAATAATACCTCATTGTGCATAATATATATATATAAGTTTATATATATGCACAGCGCTTATTTAGCGAACAGAGTTTGAAGCTAGCAGATAAATAGCGGACAGTTGCATACTTAGCGAACAGTCCGCCAAATGATCACATGCCTAGAGCATATTCACCGGACACGTCAATTTTGCCAAAAATTTTTAAATATTTTTTTGGTTCCGTTTTTTTTACTTTATTTGATTGCACTGTGGTTATATATCGAGCAATTACTATTAAAACTTCTATATATACGGTTTAAATGCGATATTTTTGTATTTTTTAACAAATTTTGTTGCGTAGTATTGCCAAGTACTCTTATATACTTTCCCGTTTTTTACTCCGTAAAAAATATATACATGTGATTTCGAGGACACAGAGAATTGCATTTGATCAGCGTTGCCATTGTAAAAAATTTTGATTTTAGCTATTTATAAATTAATATACTTTCTAGTTTTTATTGTGTTTGTTTTATAATATTTCAAAAAGGGTGGTTTTATCGATTTATAGCTAAATATTCCTTTTATTTTAAATATTGAGCTATTTTTTTTATTGTGTTTGTTTTATAATATTTCAATAATTTTATTTCAAAATAGTGTGGTTTTTAGCGATTTATTTATAAATATACTTTCTACTTAAAATATTAAACTATTTTTTTGTTGTGTTTGTTTTTCAATATTTCAAAAAGTGTGGTTTTTAGCGATTTATAACTAAATGTACTTTCTATTTAAAATATTGAGCAATTTTTTATTTTGTTTGTGTTACAATATTCTAATAATATTTTTCAAAAAGGGTAGTTTTAGCAGTTTATAACTTAATAAACTTTCTATTTAAAATATTGAGCAATTTTTTGTTTTGTTTTATTATAATATTTCAATAATTTTAATTCAAGAAGGGTGGTTGTTAGCGATTTATAACTAAATATACTTTCTATTTAAAATATTGAGCAATTTTTTGTTGTGTTTGATTATAATATTTCAATAATTTTAATTCAAGAAGGGTGGTTGTTAGCGATTTATAACTAAATATACTTTCTATTTAAAATATTGAGCTGTTTTTATTGTTTGTTTTGATATATTTCAAAAAGGTAGGTTTTTTGCGATTTATAACTAAATAAACTTTCTATTTAAAATATTGAGCAACTTTTTGTTGTGTTTGTTTTATAATATTTCAATAACTTTAATTCAAGAAGGATTGTTTTTAGCAATTTATAACTAAATATACTTTCTATTTAAAATATTGAGCAATTTTTTATTGTGTTTGTTTTATAATAATTCAATAAATTTAATTCAAGAAGGGTGGTTTTTAGCGATTTATAACCAAATATACTTTCTATTAAATATATTGAGCAATTTTTTATTGTGTATGTTTTATAATATTTCAATAATTTTAATTCAAGAAGGGTGGTTTTTAGCGATTTATAACGAAATATACTTTCTATTTAAAATATTGAGCAATTCTTTATTGTGTATGTTTTATAATATTTCAATAATTTTTATTCAAGAAGGGCGGTTTTTAGCGATTTATAACTAAATATACTTTCTATTTAAAATATTGAGCTATTTTTGATTGTATCTGTTTTGCAATATTGCAAAATGGGTGGTTTTTAGCGATTTATAACTAAATATACTTTCAATTTCAAATATTGAGCAATTTTTTATTGTGTTTGTTTTATAAAATTTTAATAATTTTAATTCAAGAAGGGTTTAATTGTATTTGTTTTACAATAATTCCTTAAATGTAATTCAAGAAGTGTGGTTTTTAGCGATTAATAACTAAATATACTTTCTATTTCAAATATTGAGCAATTTTTTAATGTGTTTGTTTTATAATATTTCAATAATTTTAATTCAAGAAGGGTGGTTTTTAGCGATTTATAACTAAATATACTTTCTATTTAAAATATTGAGCTGTTTTTATTGTTTGTTTTGATATATTTCAAAAAGGTAGGTTTTTTGCGATTTTTAACTAAATAAACTTTCTATTTAAAATATTGAGCAACTTTTTGTTGTGTTTGTTTTATAATATTTCAATAACTTTAATTCAAGAAGAATTGTTTTTAGCAATTTATAACTAAATATACTTTCTATTTAAAATATTGAGCAATTTTTTATTGTGTTTGTTTTATAATAATTCAATAAATTTAATTCAAGAAGGGTGGTTTTTAGCGATTTATAACCAAATATACTTTCTATTAAATATATTGAGCAATTTTTTATTGTGTATGTTTTATAATATTTCAATAATTTTAATTCAAGAAGGGTGGTTTTTAGCGATTTATAACGAAATATACTTTCTATTTAAAATATTGAGCAATTCTTTATTGTGTATGTTTTATAATATTTCAATAATTTTAATTCAAGAAGTGCGGTTTTTAGCGATTTATAACTAAATATACTTTCTATTTAAAATATTGAGCTAGTTTTGATTGTATCTGTTTTGCAATATTGCAAAATGGGTGGTTTTTAGCGATTTATAACTAAATATACTTTCAATTTCAAATATTGAGCAATTTTTTCAATAATTTTAATTCAAGAAGGGTGGTTTTAAGCGATTTACAACTCAATATACTCGCTATTTAAAATATTGAGCAATTTTTTATTGTGTTTGTTTTATAATAATTCAATAAATTCAATTCAAAAAGGGTGGTTTTAAGCGATTTATAGCTAAATAAACTTTCTTTTTAAAATATTGAGCAATTTTTTTATTGTGTTTGTTTTATAATATTTCAATAATTTAAATTCAAGGGTGGCTTTAAGCGATTTATAACCAGATATACTTTCTATTTAAAATATTGAGCAATTATTTATTATGTTTCTGTTACAATATTCTAATAATATTTTTCAATAAGGGTTGTTTTTAGCGATTTATAACTAAATATACTTTCCATTTAAATTATTGAGCTATTTTTGATTGTGTTTGTTTTATAATATTTCACTAATTTTAATTCAAGAAGGGTGGATTTAAGCGATTTATAACTAAATATACTCTCTATTTAAAATATTGAGCAATTTTCTATTGTGTTTGTTTTATAATAATTCAATAATTTTAATTCAAGAAGGGTGGTTTTTAGCAATTTATAACCAGATATACTTTCTATTTAAAATATTGAGCAATTTTTTATTGTGTTTGTTTTATAATATTTCAATAATTTTAATTCAAGAAGGGTGGTTTTTAGCGATTTATAACTAAATATACTTTCTATTAAAAATATTGGGCAATTTTTTGTTGTGTTTGTTTTTCAATATTTCAAAATGGGTGGTTTTTAGCGATTTATAACTAAATATACTTTCTATTTCAAATATTGGGCAATTTTTTGTTGTGTTTGTTTTATGACATTTCAATAAATTTAATTCAAGAAGGGTGGTTTTTAGCGATTTATAACTAAATATACTTTCTATTTCAAATATTGGGCAATTTTTTGTTGTGTTTGTTTTATGATATTTTAATAAATTTAATTCAAGAAGGGTGGTTTTTAGCGATTTATAACTAAATATACTTTCTATTTAAATTATTGAGCTATTTTTGATTGTGTTTGTTTTGCAATATTTTAAAATGGGTGGTTTTTAGCGATTTATAACTAAATATACTTTCTATTTCAAATATTGGGCAATTTTTTGTTGTGTTTGTTTTATGATATTTCAATAAATTTAATTCAAGAAGGGTGGTTGTTAGCGATTTATAACTAAATATACTTTCTATTTAAAATATTGAGCAATTTTTTATTGTGTTTGTTTTATAATATTTCATTAATTTTAATTCAAGAAGGGTGGATTTAAGCGATTTATAACTAAATATACTCTCTATTTAAAATATTGAGCAATTTTTTATTGTGTTTGTTTTATAATAATTCAATAATTTTAATTCAAGAAGGGTGGTTTTTAGCGATTTATAACCAGATATACTTTCTATTTAAAATATTGAGCAATTTTTTATTGTGTTTGTTTTATAATATTTCAATAATTTTAACTCAAGAAGGGTGGTTTTAAGCGATTTATAACTACATATACTCTCTATTTAAAATATTGAGCAATTTTTAATTGTGTTTGTTTTATAATATTTCAATAATTTTAATTCAAGAAGGGTGGTTTTTAGCGATTTATAACTAAATATAATTTCTATTCAAAATATTGGGCAATTTTTTGGTGTGTTTGTTTTATGATATTTCAATAAATTTAATTCAAGAAGGGTGGTTTTTAGCGATTTATAACTAAATATACTTTCTATTTCAAATATTGGGCAATTTTTTGTTGTGTTTGTTTTATGATATTTCAATAAATTTAATTCAAGAAGGGTGGTTGTTAGCGATTTATAACTAAATATACTTTCTATTTAAAATATTGAGCAATTTTTTATTGTGTTTGTTTTATAATATTTCATTAATTTTAATTCAAGAAGGGTGGATTTAAGCGATTTATAACTAAATATACTCTCTATTTAAAATATTGAGCAATTTTTTATTGTGTTTGTTTTATAATAATTCAATAATTTTAATTCAAGACGGATGGTTTTTAGCGATTTATAACCAGATATACTTTCTATTTAAAATATTGAGCAATTTTTTATTGTGTTTGTTTTATAATATTTCAATAATTTTAACTCAAGAAGGGTGGTTTTAAGCGATTTATAACTACATATACTCTCTATTTAAAATATTGAGCAATTTTTAATTGTGTTTGTTTTATAATATTTCAATAATTTTAATTCAAGAAGGGTGGTTTTTAGCGATTTATAACTAAATATAATTTCTATTCAAAATATTGGGCAATTTTTTGGTGTGTTTGTTTTATGATATTTCAATAAATTTAATTCAAGAAGGGTGGTTTTTAGCGATTTATAACTAAATATACTTTCTATTTCAAATATTGGGCAATTTTTTGTTGTGTTTGTTTTATGATATTTTAATAAATTTAATTCAAGAAGGGTGGTTTTTAGCGATTTATAACTAAATATACTTTCTATTTAAATTATTGAGCTATTTTTGATTGTGTTTGTTTTATAATAATTCAATAATTTTAATTCAAGAAGGGTGGTTTTTAGCGATTTATAACCAGATATACTTTCTTTTTAAAATATTGAGCAATTTTTTATTGTGTTTGTTTTATAATATTTCAATAATTTTAACTCAAGAAGGGTGGTTTTAAGCGATTTATAACTAAATATACTCTCTATTTAAAATATTGAGATATTTTTTATTGTGTTTGTTTTATAATAATTCAATAATTTTAATTCAAGAAGGGTGGTTTTTAGCGATTTATAACCAGATATACTTTCTATTTAAAATATTGAGCAATTTTTTATTGTGTTTGTTTTATAATATTTCACTAATTTTAATTCAAGAAGGGTGGATTTAAGCGATTTATATCTAAATATACTCTCTATTTAAAATATTGAGCAATTTTTTATTGTGTTTGTTTTATAATAATTCAATAATTTTAATTCAAGAAGGGTGGTTTTTAGCGATTTATAACCAGATATACTTTCTATTTAAAATATTGAGCAATTTTTTATTGTGTTTGTTTTATAATATTTCAATAATTTTAACTCAAGAAGGGTGGTTTTAAGCGATTTATAACTAAATATACTCTCTTTTTAAAATATTGAGCAATTTTTTATTGTGTTTGTTTTATAATAATTCAATAATTTTAATTCAAGAAGGGTGGTTTTTAGCGATTTATAACCAGATATACTTTCTATTTAAAATATTGAGCAATTTTTTATTGTGTTTGTTTTATAATATTTCACTAATTTTAATACAAGATGGGTGGATTTAAGCGATTTATAACTAAATATACTCTCTATTTAAAATATTGAGCAATTTTTTATTGTGTTTGTTTTATAATAATTCAATAATTTTAATTCAAGAAGGGTGGTTTTTAGCGATTTTTAACCAGATATACTTTCTATTTAAAATATTGAGCAATTTTTTATTGTGTTTGTTTTATAATATTTCACTAATTTTAATTCAAGAAGGGTGGATTTAAGCGATTTATAACTAAATATACTCTCTATTTAAAATATTGAGCAATTTTTTATTGTGTTTGTTTTATAATAATTCAGTAATTTTAATTCAAGAAGGGTGGTTTTTAGCGATTTATAACCAGATATACTTTCTATTCAAAATATTGAGCAATTTTTTTATTGTGTTTGTGTTACAATATTCTAATAATATTTTTCAATAAGGGTGGTTTTAGCAGTTTATAACTTAATTAGCTTTCTATTTAAAATATTGAGTAATTTTTTATTGAGTTGGTTTTACAATATTCTTATAATATTTTTCAAAAAGGGTGGTTTTAGCGGTTTATAACTTAATATACTTAATATTTAAAATATTGAACTATTTTTAATTGTGTTTGTTTTATAATATTTCAATAATGTTATTTAAAAAAGTGTGGTTTTGAGCGACTTATAACTAAATATACTTTCTATTGAAAATATTAGGCAATTTTTTATTGTGTTTGTTTCATAATATTTCAACAATTTTAATTCAAGAAGGGTGGTTTTTAGCGATTTATAATCAAATATACTTTCTAATTAAAATATTGAGCAATTTTTTATTGTGTTTGTGTTACAATATTCCAATAATATTTTTCAATAAGGGTGGTTTTAGCAGTTTATAACTTAATAAGCTTTCTATTTAAAATATTGAGCAATTTTTTATTGTGTTTGTTTTATAATATTTCAATAATTTTAATTCAAGAAAGGTGGTTTTTAGCGATTTATAACTAAATATACTTTCTATTCAAAATATTGAGCAATTTTTTATTGTGTTTGTTTTATAATAATTCAATAAATTTAATTCAAGAAGGGTGGTTTTTGCGGTTTTTAGGTAATTCACTTTTTGTTTCAAAAATTTAGCTATTTTGTATTGTGTTTGTTTATAATATTTCAAAAATATTATTTCAAAAATAAAATTATTAAAATATTAAAAAACAAACCCAATAAAAATAGCTCAATTAAGTTATAAACCGCTTAAAAATATTATTAGAATATTGTAACACAAACACAATAAAAAATTGCTCAATATTTTAATTAGAAAGTATATTTGGTTATAAATCGCTAAAAACCACACATCTTGAATTAAAATTATTGAAATATTATAAAACAAGCACAATAAAAATTTGCTCAATATTTTTAATAGAGAGTATATTTAGTTATAAATCGCTTAAAACCACCCTTCTTTAATTAAAATTATTGAAATATTATAAAACAAACACAATTAAAAATAGCTCAATATTTTAAATAGAAAGTATATTAAGTTATAAACCGCTAAAACCACCCTTTTTGAAAAATATTATAAGAATATTGTAAAACAAACCCAATAAAAAATTACTCAATATTTTAAATAGAAAGCTAATTAAGTTATAAACTGCTAAAACCACCCTTATTGAAAAATATTATTAGAATATTGTAACACAAACACAATAAAAAAATTGCTCAATATTTTAATTAGAAAGTATATTTGGTTATAAATCGCTAAAAACCACCCTTCTTGAATTAAAATTATTGAAATATTATAAAACAAACACAATAAAAATTTGCTCGATATTTTAAATATAAAGTATATTTAGTTATAAATCGCTAAAAACCACCCTTCTTGAATTAAAATTATTAAAATATTATAAAACAAACACAATAAAAAATTGCTCAATATTTTCAATAGAAAATATATTAAGTTATAAACTGCTAAAACTACCCTTTTTGAAAAATATTATTAAAATATTGTAACACAAACAAAATAAAAAATTGCTCAATATTTTAAATAGAAAGTAGAAAGTAGTTTAGTTATAAATCGCTAAAAACCACCACCTTAAACGCACTAAATTCAGTTTTTAAGGCTTATTTTGTTTATAGCTAAGATTATGACGAAGACAAGAAAACAAAATTCTAGTTTGTTTCCGTGACGAAGAGTATGTTACGGTTGTATAAGAAAACCATTGGTACATTTTTTATAAATAATTCATAATTGAATAAAAAGTGCTTAAAGTAGTAAAAAATAAAACTACAACGCGTTTCATAAGGTCGTTATCAAAATCGAACTTTTGAACAGAACATTACATAATTCAACATAAGACTTTGAACAGTTACCTCTAAAATCGATTTCATCATCGTTAGATACTTTAGCACCTAAAGAAATATACGTATTTGGGATCTTTAAGGTATGAAGTATTTAAGGAGTAAACAAAATTAACCAACTTTACAGTAATAAAGGACAGATTCTATCTAAGATTGCTTTATTGCATTAACACTTCACTAAATCTTTTCATCTAATATACTGCAAATCTTAGATTATTATTATTTATCAAAATCTTTATAAAAATTTTAAATATTTTTACGTCCAAAAATACTTTTAAAAAAGGTATGACATGACAAATGGTAACGCTGGTCAAGTACAACTCTGCGTGTTTCTTTCTACACTGCTGCCAATTTAGCTATTTTCTCGTCAAATCCAGCGATTTTTAATAAAATTTTACAGGAAAAAATCATTTTATTTTAAAAAGTGTGATTTTTAGCGATTTATAGCTAAATTAACTTATTATTTAAAAAATTGAGCTATTTCTAATTGTCTTTGTCTCAAAATATTTCAATAATTTTATATAAAAAGGGTGGTTTTTTGCGGTTTATAGGCAATTCACAAATTTTGATTGTGTTTGTTTTATAATATTTTAATAATTTTATTTCAGGAAGAGTAGTTTTTAGTGATTTTAAACTAAATATACTTTCTTTTGAAAATATTGAGCAATTTTTTATTGTGTTTGTGTTACAATATTCTAATAATATTTTTCAAAAAGGGTGGTTTTAGCGGTTTATAACTTAATATACTCTCTATTTAAAATATTGAGCTATTTTTTTATTGTGTTTGTTTTATAATATTTCTCAATTTTTTAAATAATAAGTTAATTTAGCTATAAATCGCTAAAAACCACCCTTTTTTAAATAAAATTATTAAAATATTATAAAACAAACACAATAAAAAATTGCTCAATTTTTTAAATAATAAGTCAGTTTAGATATATATTAAGTTATAAACAGCTAAAACCACACTTTTTGAAAAATATTATTAGAATATTGCAAAACAAGCACAATTAAAAATTGCTCAATATTTTAAATAGAAAGTTTATTAAGTTAGAAACTGCTAAAACTACCCTTTTTGAAAAATATTATTAGAATATTGTAACACAAACACAATAAAAAATTGCTCAATATTTTAAATAGAAAGTATATTTGGTTATAAATCGCTAAGAACCACCCTTCTTGAATTAAAATTATTCAAATATTATAAAACAAACAATAAAAAATTGCTCAATATTTTAAAAAGAAAGTATATGTAGTTATAAATCGCTCAAAAGCACCCTTGTTTAAATAAAATAACTGAAATATTATGAAACAAACACAATTAAAAATAGCTCAATATTTTAAATAGAAAGTATATTTGGTTATAAATCGCTAAGAACCACCCTTCTTGAATTAAAATTATTCAAATATTATAAAACAAACAATAAAAAATTGCTCAATATTTTAAAAAGAAAGTATATGTAGTTATAAATCGCTCAAAAGCACCCTTGTTTAAATAAAATAACTGAAATATTATGAAACAAACACAATTAAAAATAGCTCAATATTTTAAATAGAAAGTATATTAAGTTATAAACCGCTAAAACCACCCTTTTTGAAAAATATTATTAGAATACTGTAAAACAAACACATTAAAAAATTACTCAATATTTTAAATAGAAAGTATATTTAGTTATAAATCGCTTAAAACCACCCTTCTTGAATTAAAATTATTGAAATATTATAAAACAAACACAATAAAAATTGCTCAATATTTTCAATAGAAAGTATATTTAGTTATAAATCGCTCAAAACCACCCTTTTTTAAATAACATTATTGAAATATTATAAAAAGAACACAATTTTTTAAAAATATTATTAGAATTTTTTAAAACAAATAAAAAATTGCTCAATATTTTAAATACAAAGCTTATAAAGTTATAAACTGCTAAAACCACCCTTATTGAAAAATATTATTAGAAAATTGTAACACAAATACAATAAAAAATTGCTCAATATTTTAATTAGATTGTGTATTTGGTTATAAATCGCTAAAAACCACCCTTCTTGAATTAAAATTATTGAAATATTATAAAACAAACACAATAAAAAATTGCTCAATATTTTAAATAGAAAGTATATTTAAATGTTATTATCTTTGTTCGGCCTTTAAATTTCCAATCCTATGTGGTGGCCTCGAGCTTGTTTTATTAACATAGGAAAGTATATTTAGTTATAAATCGCTTAAAACCACCCATCTTGAATTAAAATTATTGAAATATTATAAAACAAACACAATAAATATTGCTCAATATTTTCAATAGAAAGTATATTTAGTTATAAATCGCTCAAAACCACCCTTTTTTAAATAACATTATTGAAATATTATAAAACGAACACAATTAAAAATAGCGCAATATTATTAACCGCTAAAACCACCCTTATTGAAAAATATTATTAGAATATTGTAACACAACCACAATAAAAAATTGCTGAATATTTTAAATAGGAAGTATATTAAGTTATAAATCGCTAAAAACCACCCTTCTTGAATTAAAATTATTGAAATATTATAAAACAAACAAAATAAAAATTGCTCAATATTTTCAATAGAAAGTATATTTAGTTATAAATCGCTCAAAACCACCCTTTTTTAAATAACATTATTGAAATATTATAAAACAAACACAATTAAAAATAGCTCAATATTTTAAATAGAAAGTGTATTAAGTTATAAACCGCTAAAACCACCCTTTTTGAAAAATACTATTAGAATATTTTAAAAAACAAATATTTTAAATAGAAAGTATATTTAGTTATAAATCGCTAAAAACCACCCTTCTTGAATTAAAATTATTGAAATATTATAAAACAAACACAATAAATATTGCTCAATATTTTCAATAGAAAGTATATTTAGTTATAAATCGCTCAAAACCACCCTTTTTTAAATAACATTATTGAAATATTATAAAACGAACACAATTAAAAATAGCGCAATATTATTAACCGCTAAAACCACCCTTATTGAAAAATATTATTAGAATATTGTAACACAACCACAATAAAAAATTGCTGAATATTTTAAATAGGAAGTATATTAAGTTATAAATCGCTAAAAACCACCCTTCTTGAATTAAAATTATTGAAATATTATAAAACAAACAAAATAAAAATTGCTCAATATTTTCAATAGAAAGTATATTTAGTTATAAATCGCTCAAAACCACCCTTTTTTAAATAACATTATTGAAATATTATAAAACAAACACAATTAAAAATAGCTCAATATTTTAAATAGAAAGTGTATTAAGTTATAAACCGCTAAAACCACCCTTTTTGAAAAATACTATTAGAATATTTTAAAAAACAAATATTTTAAATAGAAAGTATATTTAGTTATAAATCGCTAAAAACCACCCTTCTTGAATTAAAATTATTGAAATATTATAAAACAAACACAATAAAAAATTGCTGAATATTTTAAATAGAAAGTATATTTAGTTATAAATCGCTTAAAACCACCCTCCTTGAATTAAAATTATTGAAATATTATAAAACAAACACAATAAAAAATTGATGAATATTTTAAAAACAAAGTATATTTAGTTATAAATCGCTTAAAACCACCGTTTAAAAAAAAAAATTATTGAAATTTACTTTTTGAAATTTACTTATTGAAATTAATTAAATATTATAAAACAAACACAATTAAAAATAGCTCAATATTTTAAATAGAAAATATATTAAGTTACAAACCGCTAAAACCACCCTTCTTGAAAAATATTATTACAATATTGTAACACAAGCACAATAAAAAATTGCTCAATATTTTAAATAGAGAGTATATTTAGTTATAAATCGCTTAAAACTACCCTTCTTGAATTAAAATTATTGAAATATTATAAAACAAACACAATAAAAAATTGCTCAATATTTTAAAAATAAAGTATATTAAGTTATAAATCGCTAAAAACCACCCTTCTTGAATTAAAATTATTGAAATATTATAAAACAAACACAATAAAAATTGCTCAATATTTTAAGTTGAAAGTTTATTAAGTTATAAACTGCTAAAACCACCCTTTTGTAAAAATATTATTAGAATATTGTAACACAAGCACAATAAAAAATTGCTCAATATTTTATATAGAGAGTATATTTAGTTATAAATCGCTTAAAACTACCCTTCTTGAATTAAAATTATTGAAATATTATAACACAAACACAATAAAAAATTGCTCAATATTTTAAAAATAAAGTATATTAAAAATTTAAAGTATATTAAGTTATAAATCGCTAAAAACCACGCTTCTTGAATTAAAATTATTGAAATATTATAAAACAAACACAATAAAAATTGCTCAATATTTTAAGTTGAAAGTTTATTAAGTTATAAACTGCTAAAACCACCCTTTTGTAAAAATATTATTAGAATATTGTAACACAAACACAATAAAAAATTGCTCAATATTTTAAATAGAAAGTATATTTGGTTATAAATCGCTAAGAACCACCCTTCTTGAATTAAAATTATTGAAATATCATAAAACAAACACAATAAAAAATTGCTCAATATTTTAAATAGAAAGTATATTCAGTTATAAATCGCTTAAAACCACCCTTCTTGAATTAAAATTATTGAAATATTATAAAACAAACACAATAAAAATTGCTCAATATTTTAAGTTGAAAGTTTATTAAGTTATAAACTGCTAAAACCACCCTTATTGAAAAATATTATTAGAATATTGTAAAACAAACACAATAAAAAATTACTCAATATTTTAAATAGAAAGCTTATTAAGTTATAAACTGCTAAAACAACCCTTATTGAAAAATATTATTAGAATATTGTAACACAAACACAATAAAAAATTGCTCAATATTTTAATTAGAAAGTATTATTGGTTATAAATCGCTAAAAACCACCCTTCTTGAATTAAAATTGTTGAAATATTATAAAACAAACACAATAAAAAATTGCTCAATATTTTAAATAGAAAGTATATTAAGTTATAAACCGCTAAAACCACCCTTTTTGAAAAATCTTTTTAGAATATTGTAAAACAAACACAATAAAAAATTACTCAATATTTTAAATAGAAAGCTTATTAAGTTATAAACTGCTAAAACCACCCTTATTGAAAAATATTATTAGAATATTGTAACACAAACACAATAAAATATTGCTCAATATTTTAATTAGAAAGTATATTTGGTTATAAATCGCTAAAAACCACCCTTCTTGAATTAAAATTGTTGAAATATGTATTATAAAACAAACACAATAAAAAATTGCTCAATATTTTAAATAGAAAGTATATTAAGTTATAAACCGCTAAAACCACCCTTTTTGAAAAATCTTATTAGAATATTGTAAAACAAGAACAATAAAAAATTACTCAATATTTTAAATAGAAAGCTTATTAAGTTATAAACTGCTAAAACCACCCTTATTGAAAAATATTATTAGAATATTGTAACACAAACACAATAAAAAATTGCTCAATATTTTAATTAGAAAGTATATTTGGTTATAAATCGCTAAAAACCACCCTTCTTGAATTAAAATTGTTGAAATATTATAAAACAAACACAATAAAAAATTGATCAATATTTTAAATAGAAAGTATATTAAGTTATAAACCGCTAAAACCACCCTTTTTGAAAAATCTTATTAGAATATTGTAAAACAAACACAATAAAAAATTACTCAATATTTTAAATAGAAAGCTTATTAAGTTATAAACTGCTAAAACCACCCTTATTGAAAAATATTATTGGAATATTGTAACACAAACACAATAAAAAATTGCTCAATATTTTAATTAGAAAGTATATTTGGTTATAAATCGCTAAAAACCACCCTTCTTGAATTAAAATTGTTGAAATATTATGAAACAAACACAATAAAAAATTGCCTAATATTTTCAATAGAAAGTATATTTAGTTATAAGTCGCTCAAAACCACACTTTTTTAAATAACATTATTGAAATATTATAAAACAAACACAATTAAAAATAGTTCAATATTTTAAATAGAAAGTATATTAAGTTATAAACCGCTAAAACCACCCTTATTGACAAATATTATTAGAATATTGTAACACAAACACAATAAAAAATTGCTCAATATTTAAAATAGAAAGTATATTTGGTTATAAATCGCTTAAAACCACACATCTTGAATTAAAATTATTGAATTATTATAAAACAAACACAATAAAAAATTGCTCAATATTTTAAATAGAAAGTATATTAAGTTATAAATCGCTAAAAACCTCCCTTTTTGAAATAAAGGAAAATATTATAAGAAAATAGCTTAATTTTTTAAATAATAAGAATATTAAGTAATAAATCGCTAAAAAATACACTTTTTGAAAAAAAATTATTGAAATATTATGAAAAACGTTTTGACAGCACTAATTGAAATTAATCCCCTATAAGAATTTGGGAATAATAATGTGGAAACATGGCAACAAAAAATGTCATATACAAGGAACATATTTTGCAGACAGTCTCGGCAATTAAACGCAACGTATGCAGCTGTTCGTCATATGTGCGCTGCCCCAAAAAATCGATTTTTAAACGACTTCTAAAAAGTTTAGAAGAAAAATATTGAATTTATATTTCGAAAATATTGCAATTTGTAATATTTCATCAAAAAAAGTTATGATTTTTTCTGTTCGCATAATATGCCCTGTGCATACATATATATGTATACAATTTTATATATATATAGATAACATGTAGATATGGCAACATTGTCAAATAAAGAAAAACACTTTTTAAAAAATAATACATGGTGTCAGAAGTGGTCGCGGAATAAAATAAAAAATAAATTTGTTTCAAGAGAATTAAAGGAAAATACCATTTTGCCATTTAAATTAAAGAATAACAATATTTCTATCAAAGAAAAACTAGTTTGTAAAAAAAAAGTATTGTAAAAACCACATTACTAAAAAACAAAACTTAAAAAAAAAAACATTGTAAAGTTAAAATAAAAATGGCTACAAAAATTGAAGCTACAAATGTAATGGAAGCAAATGGTCAGTTATTGGCGGCTACATTACCACAAATCAATGTGAAAGCAACAAATATGTCGAGGGAATGGAAAATGTGGTACACACAATTTAAACTATTTCTCAGGGCATCTAATCTGGAAGATGCCTCGGACCAGCGCAAGGTGGCTCTTTTACTTCATCATCTTGGTAGTGGAGCGTTAGATATATTCTACTCTTTCAATGAGGATGTGGATGAAATAAAATATGAGGATCTGGTATCCAAATTCAATTTGTATTTTATTCCAAAGACGAATATAGCCATGGAAAGGCATAAATTTTTTAAGTGTCAACAACAGTCAGAGCAGACGATTGAGGAGTATGTCACTCTATTAAGGAACCTAAGCTTAAGCTGTGAATTTGGTTCTCTTCGTGAAAGTTTGGTAAGAGACGTGTTTACATGCGGTTTGACAGCTAGAATGGGCCATATAAGAGAAAGGCTACTGTCGGAAGGTGGTATTACGCTTGACAAGGCTGTGGATATTGCCAAAAGCATGGCGATGGCGAAAGAAAATGCAAATTCACTGCAACAAATTGGGGAAGGAGAGACTACTATTAATTATATAAAAAAAAATAATAATAATAACTACAAGGCTAAACATACGAATATGCAGAACAACTGTAATAAGTGCGGCCAAATTCATCGAAGCAAGTGTCCAGCATTGAATGCAAAGTGCCATAATTGTGGTAAAATCGGCCATTTTGAAAAGATGTGTTTTTTAAAAAAAAAATATGTAAAAAAGGTGTATGTTGATGAAGGGGAAAGTGATGAAGAAGATGAGGAAGAAAATCTGTTTGTTGGCGCCATTGCTAAAGCAACAAAACCAGCAGCTGAATGGAATATTGAGGTAAACGTAAACAACAATAGAATTGTATATCAAGTGGATACAGGGGCACAGGCCAATATTATATCGGTTGAGACAGTTAAATTATTAAAAATAAAACATTTATTGAAAAAGACTAATGTTAAAATATTTACATTTAGTGGTGAGCAGTTAAAAGTTTTAGGTGTTATTAATTTAACAATAGATTATGAAAATCAAACTTATAACATGAAATTTTATGCTGTAAATATTATTTGCAAAAATATTATTGGTCTTGAGTCTGCTATTGCTTTAAATTTAGTCAAAAATGTAAATTTAATATCGGTTAATAAATTACTTGAAAAATATTCTAATGCGTTTAATGGTCTTGGTCTTTTAGAGGCTAAATGTAATTTGAAGATAAGAGGGGATGTGCCACCTGTTGTGGATCCACCTCGGAGAATTCCATTTAAATTATATGATAAATTGAAACTTGAGTTGAAAAGAATGTCAGATTTAAACGTTATTAAGCACGTCAGTGAACCAACGGAGAGGGTAAGTTCCATTGTTTTGGTTTCAAAGCCAAACGGCAGTTTGAGGATTTGTTTAGATCCAAGGAACTTAAACAAAGCTTTATTACGCCCACACTTTCCATTTCCAAATATTGAGGACTGTAAAGCTCAATTAAATGGGTCTAATTATTTTTCGTCACTGGATGCCAACAGTGGGTTCTGGATGATTCCCCTAAATGAAAAATCATCAAAACTATGTACTTTCAATACGCCTTTCGGTCGTTATCGGTTCTTGAGATTACCTTTTGGTATAAACGCGGCGCCTGAAATTTTTCACGGGGAAATGGTTAGATTGTTTGGAGATATTTCGGGTTTGATAATTTATATCGATGATTTTTTAATTCATTCTGCGACAAGAGAGGAACATCTGAAAATTCTGGAAAAAGTATTTCAAAGGGCTAATGAGGTCGGATTAAAATTTAATAAATCTAAATGCAAAATTTTTCAAACTGAAATAAAGTTTTTAGGGCACATTTTTAATGAATCGGGTATCAGACCTGATGGGGAGAAAATAAAATCAATAGTCAATATGCCAAAACCGAATAATGTGAAGGAATTGCAACGTTTTTTGGGCATGATAACATATCTAGGTCCGTTCATAGAAAACTTGTCTTCTAAAAATAAGAATTTGAGAGAACTCTTAAAAAAGGAGATTCAATGGCATTGGTCACCAAGCCATGAGAAAGAGTTTGAGAATCTTAAGCATGAGATTACTCAATCACCAGTACTTACATACTTTGGTTCTAAAAGGGAATTAACTTTGTCGGTAGATGCGTCAAAATTTGCGCTGGGTGCTACGATCATGCATGATAGGCAACCTATTGCATATGCTTCAGTATCTTTAACTGACGCTCAGCAGAAATATGCACAGATAGAAAAGGAACTCTTTGCCATACTTTTTGGATGTACAAGGTTCCATAAATTTGTTTATGGCTCTAAAGTTGTGGTCGAAACTGATCACAAGCCACTTGTTAGTTTGTTTGACAAACCCCTCTTTAAGATTCCAGCCAGATTACAGCGATTTATGCTGCGGTTGCAGAGTTATAATCTGTGTGTTGTGTACAAACCTGGAAAATGTTTACCAATAGCTGATACTCTCTCAAGAGCTCCATTGGGGGATACTGTCTTTACGGAGATGGATGGTGAAATTTCGCTTCACTGCAATTTTATTGCTTCACATTTGGGGATTCCCTTCTGGAATATAGATGATGTAAAGGAGCATTCTAAAAGGGATGTTATTTTTTTGAAAATATTTGAATATGTTCAACACGGATGGCCAAGAAATAGGAAAAATATTGATCAGGATGTAATGCCCTACTTTAAGCTTAAAGATGATATTTATATTTTGGACGGTATTTTGTTGAAGAACCATCAGATTTTAATTCCTAAAAGTTTACGTAGGTCTATTTTGAATAAAATTCATGAAGGGCATTTGGGAATTCAGCGATGCAGGGATTTAGCTCGTCAATCAATTTATTGGCCAAACATGTATAATGACATAGAAAATATTGTCACAAATTGTGAAATCTGTATGAAATATCAGAATTCTAACCCAAGACCAAAAATGTTACCCCATGAGATCATTGATATGCCATGGTTTAAACTGGGATGTGACCTTTTTGAATTTAATAAGAATATGTATTTACTTGTTGTCGACTATTATTCTAAGTATATTGAAATAGAATTATTAAGTTCTGGGTATAGCAGTACTCACGTTATACTGAAACTTAAGTCAATATTTTCAAGACATGGTATTCCACATATTTTAATAACAGATAATGGCCCTCCATTCAATTCGAATAATTTTAAAGTTTTTTGTGAGAATTGGGGAATTGATTGGAAAACATCTAGTCCTTATTTACCTAGATCTAATGGTTTGGCAGAACGCTCCATTCAGACAATTAAAAAGTTATTATTGAAATCCCATGAAAGTAACTCAGACCCATATGTAGCATTGCTACATTACAGAACCACACCTAAGGGCGATTTACCCAGCCCTGCTGAATTACTTATGTCTAGATCTCTTAGAACGAAAATTCCATCTTTTACAGGAATTTTTCGACCAAAGGTAATTGATAGTAAAAAATATAGAAAGAAAATTGATGATAACATTCGGAAATATTCTAAACAGTACAATCAGAATGCAAGAATGGTTAGACCAATTGGAAATGGAGATAAAGTTATGTTTAAAAAAACACCTACAGGATGTTGGTTCCCAGGAAAAATAATGGACAGTTGCAAAGAACCAAGATCATTTTTGGTAAAAGATAATCAGGAAACTTTATACAGGAGAAGCCAACAACATATTAAGGCAGCTATAGAAAACAAATTAAATGATAATGAAAGCGAATTACCCAAGACCAATAAAATGAATGATATAAAAGATAAAACTAATGGTACTATTGAAAATGAAACAAATGTTAAGGTTCCTTATGAAGTAAGTGTTGAAGTCGCAAATGAATCAAATGTACAAATTCCAAGGGAAACAATTGTTAAAACTCAGGAAAATATTGATAAAAATGTATATAAAACGAGAAGGGGTAGAGTTGTTAAAGAGCCAGAAAAATTAAATCTCTAAATAATTAAGCAAAGGATGTTATATTATAGTATTTTACTACTAATAAGTATTTTATTATTATTAAACTATTAATTTAAATCTAATATTAATTATGAATCTATTGTATTTTTTTTAATTAATTTATATTTATAATAAGTCCTCAAAAGGGAAGATGTTATATATATATATATGTACATATGTTAAATAATACCTCATTGTGCATAATATATATATATAAGTTTATATGTATACAATTTTATATATATATAGATAACATGTAGATATGGCAACATTGTCAAATAAAGAAAAACACTTTTTAAAAAATAATACAGATTTTAATTTCATTAAAACTGTTAGATAGTTTCGGGGAGGCAGAAATTGCCCCCTATCTCCCCTCACAGTCCTATTTTGTAAAAAATGCATAGCTTGTGCGTCGATATAAATATGGATCTATCTATGTTTTAAATTTCATTAAAATTTTGATAGTTTCTGAGAGGCAGAAATAGCTCTTACCTTCCCTTGTGGTCTTAAAATTCGGCCTTTTTTCAATAGGCTTGGTCCTTGTGCCAATAAGAACCTATGTCCTAAATGTTATCAAATTATTTCCAAAATTGCGACCTTTACTTTGCGCACAAGGTTACATAAACAGCCAGCCAGGCGGACAAACATCGTTAGATCGAAAGTGATTCTAAATCGATCGGTATACTTTAAGGTGGGTCTATGACCAATATTTTAAAGTGTTACACACATCAGCACAAATGCATAATACCCTCTCCACTATTGTGGTGTTGGTATACAAATAAACGAAAGACCTCCGTCGCCCGTTGAAAGTTTAACATGGTGTTCCACAGGGCTCGGTCTTTGCACCACTTTTATATTCGCTATATGCAAATGACCTGCCAAAACATCTACGTAATCCTTTCCCGCAACTTATGGTAGAAGACCACAATCACTACGTGGTCCCCAAAAGTATCCTTTCAGCGGACAGGTGAAACTTCCGCAAAGACAATCTTCCTGAAAGACAGAAAGCATTTCCCTTAAGGAGCATACTAGGGGAGTCCAGTGTTGTCCCACTGGGGCTACTGACTTCCTTAGTACCAGATATGATCTATGGTCAGTCGCGATCGCAAAAGTTCGTGAAGATCTCCTGTGATCTGTTAATTTTTTCAGAATCCCTGGTATTGGCTTTACCTGATGTGACCCAGAGTATGTAACACCAAATAGTGAAATATCCTTAAGATGATCCCTTTAACCCCCGGAGGAATCATTACTGGCATTAAAAAATTTATCGACTACGAAAACTCGAAGCGCAAAAAAAAGATTGTGAAGCCCGACCTTCCAGCCGAATATCCAATCAACGCCAAATCAAAATATTCATGGCGTCAAGTTAGTCAAGTATTTGCTGGAACCAGAGGGAAAACATAGATAGAACCATATCTATATGGACACAAAAGCTATGAATTTTTTCAAAAATAGGACCACAAGGATAGGTAGGGGCAATTTCTGCCTCTCAAACAGATTTTAATGAAATTTAAAACATAAATAAAACCATACCTATATTGACATATAAGCTATACAGTTTTTCAAAAATAGGGCCACAAGGGGAGATAGGGGGCAATTGCTGCCTCTCACAAACTTTCAAACCGATTTAATGAAGTTTATAAACATAGATAAATCCATATTTATATGGACACATAAGCATACTCCCGGCTAACTGAGCCTTAAAAAAGATATGAGTATTTAATGGAGCGATCAGGCCTTGTACATCCAAAAGAAGGAGTACGGAGGCCTTCTAGAAGGCCTAAGATGTTGCTGGGATGTTGCAAGACCTAGTGAAAACTATTAAGAAAAAAAGGTACATGAAGATAAGTCTCACCCGCCATTGAGTTCAGACTCTGCCTTGTCCGACTTTCATTTAATTAATGGAATCTTTCCAAAGCTTCAATTAAATTAAATATACTCCAAACATATGTATATATATTATGACCGAAGCTGCGAAGGAGGTTAAATATATTATTTATGAAGGTGATAAAATCGAAATGTGGACAAGAGTTAATTTTAAATCATGATCTACTTTGAACACGTATAAATTGGGTTTCGTATAAGGAAGACATTCATGGAAATAAGATAGTTGTGAACGTTTCGGCTTGTTATCCGATGCAAAGTGACATTCACATTCTCTTGATTGAGTTCTCGAGCGAACTGAATCAGACATGGACGGTGATCCAATAATTTTTTGAAACTTTTTCCTTTGTTCCATAGAAAGAAAACTGAAAAATCGTTTTTGGCCAATACAAAAAAAACCAAAATCAGAACTCGGCTCCAGAAAACCTTCCCTCGGTTCACTTTACCTTTTTGCAGCTATTACTGTTAATTATTCTCTGTAAAGCAATTTTTGCATTGTAGTCTAAGTGTGTACATTTGTGTACAAAAAACGCACATTACGATCTCCTAAGTGTGCACTGTGCACACACACAAAAAAAGCATCCATTCATTCATCTTGGCTACGAAGCAGGCATTTAACCAGCCAGCCATCCAGTCTGTCAGTCAGTCTTTAAACCAACAATTTATCTAGTGCTGGGGACAATTATTTATAATTTCATCACCAACGCTTCAGTTTGTGTAGTTGTGTTGATTTTTTGTTAATAATTTTTTTGTTTGTTGTTGCTAAGTTCCTTTGAAATTGCGTTTTTATGCAATTTTTTGTTTGTTTGTTTGTTTGTTCAACTATTTATTTTCCACTATAAATTACAATCTTTATTATTCAGTTAATTGTTCACCTGTTGCCCGTGGATTTCAAGATGGCAACATACTAAATGTTCTTTCTTTGTGCCTTTAGAAATCTCCAACACAATACCTAGTTAACATTCTTTTTGGAAGAAATATAAAATTGTAAAATAAGAAAAAAATCCTGCTAAAGGTTTACATTTTTGATGAACTGAATGAATGGATAATTATATTTAAGTTATTATTATGAAACGAAACACGAAACATACTAAAACTTTCCAAGTACTTGTAAGTACATGAAAACTTAATGCTGTGGAATAAAATGTAGAGTTTTATGGCAATTATGGCACAAAGGGACAAATCACAAGGCGACAAGTCTTAAAATTATGACGGCTTTGTTTGATGTTAAGCAGGACTAAATACAATAAAATTAAAAATTTTTAGGAAAAACGTACATTGAAGTAAATTGTTTATTGCTAAAAAAAAACCTTGCATTTTAACTTTGATGCACATTTTTGGCCATTTCTAAAGCAGTGAAACTTCTTGTATGCTTTTCGATGACGAACGCTAAACTCGTTCGTTGAACTTAGATTTCAAACAAAAAAGGTTTCCTGACGATCTGGCCTAAGCAACCAGTGAAATGCGCATAGAAGCTAGCTTTCCCTCAACAATAAATTTCAGTGTATTTATCAAATATGAAAAATTGGGAATTTAGCAACTCATACAGAAATCTTATTAAAAACAAATTTTGTTTAAACGCCTGGCCCATAATATCGACAAGAACATTTCTTTCGAATATTTATATTGAAAACTACAATAAAAACTTAACAAAACACTTAACAAAAGTGAAATAAAAAATTTAACTTTTATTATTACAGTTTGTAGTACATATTAGGGTATTCAATTAATCGATGTTTTATATTAATCGATTAATCGTGCGAATAATTATGCTACGTAAAAATTTAATCGAATAATATTCGAACAATTTAATATTATTTGGTTAATCGAATAGTTTTATTTTGTATAGTTTAATGTGTGTATTCATAAAAATTTTTTAAATTTAATAATAGTTTAAAGAACAAATTTAATATAAAAATTATCCGTAATAAACTTTTCGTATATTTAATAATCGTTTATGAATACGGGGGTAAAAGTTTAAAAATAAGAACAAAAACTATTTTATTTTTTAACATAATAATTTTATTCAAAAAGTAATAAAAAAAAATGTCTTTTTGATTTTTTAACAATTTTAATACTTTTAATAGTCTTGTTAAAGTCTTTCAGAAGGTTGTTTTCATTCGTCTCAAAAAATTTTTAAATTTTTAAAAAAAATGGGACACGAAAGAAATGTTCCTGAGTTAAGAAACAATAAAAAGGTATTTAAAACGTACCGGCTTGTTTTTTTTACGTAAAAGACAAAACCTAATTCTGCAAAAAAAACCAATTTTCGATTAATCGACATAAATTGTTCAAATTATTCGTTAATCGAAAATAAGCAATTTTTAACTATTCGATCAGTTAATCGCCCAAAACTAATCGATTAATCGAACAACGGTTAATCGTTTCAATACCCTAGTACATACTTCATTTTTGCCAAATACTAATTTGCTTAGTAAATTTTGCTTCAAACATAAATTTTTATTGAACATTTTGGGCCAAACATAAATTTCCATAAAAAAAAATTTGTCCCAAACATCATTGTTATAAAAAATCTTGTACCAACCATAAATTTCTGTACAAAATTTCTAAACATAAGTTCTTATAAAAACATTTTTCCCAAATTTTTTAAGAAAATGGTGTCCCAAACATAAATGTTTTAGAAAGTTTTGTCCCAAATAAATAAGCAAATAACTTTGTCTTAAACATAAATTTATATAGAAAATCTATTTCTGTACAAATTTCAAATATAAGTTTTTATAAAAACATTTTTTGTCTTAACATTAGTTTTGAATGAAAATTTTGTCCCAATTGAAATTTTTGATATTTCTAAACTGGGCTTTAGTTCATCAAATTAAAATTTCATTAAATTACACTGGTCTACAAATTTGGAAAAAAATTGAGTGCAGAAACGAAGATGTTTTTTAACTAATCTGGGAGTCCTAAATTCAAATCTGGTAAAAAAATTGGGCTATCACGTCTTGTTTTTTAGCGCATGCTGGCAATACTGTAAAACAGTCAATACTGACACTACAATTTCACAATTATTTATTTGACAGAAGCTAGTAAAGGCGGATTTACTTATGTATTTGCTTCGAACAAAATTTTTCTCCGGAAAATTTGTTTTTTATATGTAGTTTGACGCCTTTCTCTGAAAGAAATACATATTAAAAATAATTGTGTGCGAACTACAAAAAAAAAAAGGGAATCCGCCTTTACGCAAGCTTGGTGCAGTCTAACTGTGGAAGCATCGCTTTCCCAAGACGGAAAAAGGGTTAAGTATTGTCTTTTTTCAAACAGCATCCACTTTCATATCGCTAAATTAAGGCCAAAATAGTGACGTCTATAATTTTTTTTTCTTCTGAACTTGTTAACCGCAGCGCACAGTGAGAGATAATGAAAAAATGGAAATTATTCTGGATTTTCTAAACGGTAAGGTTGATTGCAATAAAATTTAATTTGGCAATTAGGGACATGTATCAGTTTAAGATTTTCAAATCTAAAAAACAATTTTTTGGCAATTTTTAGAATTTTTTTTTTTTTTGTAATTGTGGGTTTTTTTTAAGTGAGCCAAAACGAAGAATTCTAAATCGTTTTTATTTTTGTAATTGCCGATGTGCCCTACTTTGGGAACTTGAGCGGCCCTCCTGGTAAGTCTATAGACCCCGAATGCAAAACTTAAACCCGACTACAATTTTATTTGTCATCTGGTATTTTATTCCAATCGGACTAAACGTTTGCAAGACGTGGGTTTCCACATAGAGGAACAGCCGGATATCTGTAGTGTCCTGCAAGTGGAAATCTCTGAATGTGTCTGAAATTCAATGACTACTGCAGAACTTGTCGTGACGAGGAGGAAAAGAAAACTGTGTTTCTTTTTCGGTTTCAGTGTCCTGGAATTCGGGATATTATATACAAAAACCTGGGAATACCAGTGTTTGTTTGTTTGTTTTGATGACCTATCTAAGATAGAACTAAGTTTGTTTCTTTTCTTCATTAGGAAGACGAATTTTGAATTTTGTAGTGACGCCTAATAAGTAACTGCTCTGTAGAATGGGCATTGGTGCTGGGTATCGCAAAGGTACCACTGACGGACCAAAGTGAACTGTCTTCTTAATGGCTGCCCAGGGAACCTAACATAGCCTTACCTAACCGTTTATTTTTAATTTTTTTCCAAAACTGGGCAATCTTTTGTTGCATGACCGTATTTTCGTTGGAGTCAAAGCTTTTGGATTTTTACATCTAATATCTTTCAGAATCAGCCTTTGAAAGTTGTAAGCTTGGTTTGTTTATTTTTTGAAACTGGTCCAAAATATTTTGAAATCTCTTTCTATATGTAGTTAACTATGGTTATTTCAACCAAATAATTTACACTTAAAGACAAACTACATTTAGCGCACATAACACATTAGGAGTAACATGCCATTGAATTGGGTTTATGATGATGATAATTTTTGTCTAACTTAAAGGTAAAGTGCTTAAAATGTTTACTTTTCTAATGTCACGAGTTTCAAATGAATACATAATTTATTATTTTATATACATTTTTCTGCTACAAATTCGTTTTAATTTACATTTTTGTGTGAGTTTTGCTTTTTAAATGCCTTTTGAAATGTTAAGAGATCAAAACAAACAGCAATTGTTTTAACAAAAATGTTTAGACAATGACTGGAGTCAAAATTGATTAGAGTTATCATAAAACCCCAACACAAATAGTTATAAAGTACAAATTTGTTAAGTGGTTTAATCTATTGGTATTAACAACGTTGCCGTTGGAAATTTTCTAAAAGGGTAACATAATGGGGATTTTTCAAATAAAGGGTTACAAAAAGGGTATTTAAAAGTAAAAAAACGGTAAGGTTTTTTTCTACATTTAATACTTTTAAATTGTATTTTACCATCGAAAAGTTAATGTAAAAAAATTGTTTTACGCATACTAACCACTTTTAAAGGAAATGCATTTTATTATCAAAGTTATTTTTGGGATTATGTAATTTTTAATTAACAAGATTTCGTTTTTCGTGCTTAATTCCCCATTTTCATTCGTGATAAATGCATTGAAATTTATTGTTGAAGGATAAGCTAGTTTCTATGCGCATTTAACTGGTTGCTTAGGCCACATCATCAGGAAACCTTTACCCAAAAAACTTGAAAAACACTTAAAATATTAGATATGCAAACAAAACTATAGAGTGAATGAGAATTACAAACTCTCAAAGCTTAAAAAAAATACCAACAATAAACAGTGAGTTTATCTTTTCTAACATTCCCCACTTATTATTAAATCTTCACTTGGAGTCCATTCTCCCAGATCCAAGAGACGAAAGCATGAAATTGCAAGTTTATACTCTGAGTCTGTTCAAATTTCGAAAACACTTCAATCAAACTAAAAAATTTCCGCATTTGACTTCATACGTTGTCATTTAACTTACTTTCCTATAATTTAAATTCATTGACAGAAGCCTCTGCTTAAGAAATTTGTCTTGAAATTCGGAAACAATTTCAGGATAATATATCGGGCGTGTTCTAACAATCGCAAAACGCTTTATATTTGCGATTTTGGCTAGAAACTGCATACTAGGTATACCGTGAATCGCAATCGCAAGAAGTTTGGTGACTTCAGTTCGCAAAAGTATACTTGAGGGATCTTTAAGAAACTACGGCAGATCCAAACGCACGAGTTTCAAAATAAATCTGGCCTTTTGCGATTTCAAAACATGCGATTGTAAAAATATAGCCGAATATCTTGTTTGGATTTTTTTAAGTACGGCTTTTAAACATTTTAAAAACATTGATTCTCGTTTTTTATTTAGTCTTGAAACAATTTCGTGACAAAATTTCAAAAATGGTAAAAAAGGGAATTGATTTAAAATGATACAATGAATACTTTAAAAAAGGGGACATTTAAGTGGCAAGGGCCTCCAAAAAGGATTGAATTTTCCACTTAAGGGGTACAACAAAAAAGCTGCGCATATAAAAGCTACATGCGACTTGAACGCTTTTATTATTGCCGGCTCACACACGCCAAGTTTCACTCGTCAAGTCTTGAGTTTTTAGGAGAGAGGGGAAAAGAAATGACATTCTTTTCCCTTCTCTCCTAAAAACTCAAGACTTGACGAACCAAACTTGACGTGTGTGAACCGGCACTTACTTACAAAAGCTGTTACAGCAGTGTTGCCAAAAAACCGAATGTAAATACTCAAAAATGGTATAACTAAAAGGGTGATTTTAAAAAGGGTCATAAAAGCTATCAAGTGCGTAAAAAGGGACAAATTGATATTTTAGTATTATAGCGGCAACGCTGGGTACCACGCTTTATTTCAATCTATGAAATTTGTATTTATTTATTTTACTATGGAAAACAAATGCTTCATTCATAAAAATTTTTAAATTGAGTGAAAATTAATTAACAGATTAAAATAACTATTGACATTTTTAATTATTTAATGGCTTAATAATGTAACCGGAACTGAAATGTTGTTACACAGAAAAAAATACAAATTTATTTTAATTAAGCAATGTGTGATATTAGTAAAAAATTGATTAAATTTGCGCCAGTAAACAAATTAATAGTATCAATCAATTATTTTTTAATATTTACAACAATTTTTGCAGTATTGTTGTGAATACGTTCAATTCACTGGATGAATTAATTTTATTGTTAATTATCTAATGGTTTTATTGAAAAAAAAAGTTTTTTCTGTGTACTATTTTCTTCTTCTTAAAAGTAACAGAATATCCGAAATTAAAAAATTTTTTTATTAATTAGTAAACAAAAAAAAAAAAAAAAATTGTAAAAAAGTCTTGAATAAAATTTTGCAAAATTAATTCAATTATGTACTTGAAACTACTGACTGATAATCCGTATAGCAAAAGCAAAACATTTGATTTTTATTTGTTTGTTGGGTATAAGTAATAATATAATTAACTGGGTACAAAGCTGGATATCGGTATAATTCAGGAACGGTAAGAGCGAATTCAAAAAATATATGTTTCTAAGTTATTTATTCTAAATTGATCTTTCAAACTGCATTTTTCGTTTGTTTCATTTTTATAAAAATTTTAAAAGTTATAAAGCGTTATTTACAAAATTTATGGAAAAATTACAAAAAATTTCAATGTAGGGTGCATAAATGAGCAAATACATTGATTGCAACAAAGAAATGAAGAAAACCTAAAAAAAGTCTGGCAGACCCAATTTTTGCCAAAAATTCGACTTGAGCGCCCTCTAAACCTCTTCCGAAAAAACTGAAAAAAAAAAATTCAAAAATACTTTACCCTATAAGCTAATGAACTAATAAACATACATACATTCATATGTATGTATATATTTTTATTTGAAATATTCGCATTACATTTTTATAAATGTCTTTATGTGAATATTTTAGCCCTAGACATGCTTTAACGTGTTTTTTTTTTGTTTAACTTCGTTAAAAAAACACGTTAAAAATTGTCAATAATTTTGATTAAAATAATTATAGAGCACATTATTGACAGTCGCTCACTCACATACTAATAGCGACAACGACGAAAACACGCCAGCAAAAGCCACAAAACAAAATAACAATCATAAATCCTTTTCTAGCCATAAATCCTCTTAATACAACGTAATTGTCAATTAAAAATTGTATGAAGAAAAATTTTCATTTTTCCTTAAGAAGCTGAAAACGCCAGTCGGTCAGCCAGTCTGCTAGCTTACTAGCCAACCATTTTACTCAGCTTAGCCCAGCTAACCAGCCAGCCAACCAACCATTAAACCTCAAAGATCACAACTGCAAAAAGGAGATACATACAAAAAAAAAATAATAATAATATTACCACAAATGATCATGTTTTAAGATCGCCAAACAATTTTATTGCAAACAAAAAAACAGAAAAGAACGTGTTCATAAATATTGACAATTTATAAAGCGTTCGACAGCCAATTGACAGTTAATTGACAAGTGACAAAAATTATATGAAAATAACAAAAGCAAAAAAAAAGAAAAACGACGACTACAACAAATTGCGCACGTGATGCCAAAACAACTGTCATTATGACATTCTGTTGTGTTTGGGGCTGTGTTGCTTTGTTTTAAGTTTTTGCGTGAAAATATTATTTGGCCGCCGCCGTCTTATGTTGCGCGTAGTAGGTTTATACGCTCAAGAAAATTAAGCTGGTAGAAGATGATGGGAATGTTTTGTCACAAGTAGCCTGAACACATCTTTAGAAACTCGAAAAAATAAGATTGGGGTAGCTCACATGAGTGTATATATTTGTAGGGCCTAAAAGGCTTATCTTAATGCTTTGGGGACTACACCCGTACAAATTTCATATTAACAGGCAAGTTCTGAAAACCACTTGCTTTTAAAATCACACGTGTGATTTTGAAGTGTTCTGAAAATCGAACCGTTATTGTGCTTCTCGGTGTGTTTTCGGTAATTCAAAATTATATGTTGATAAAGGTAACTCCTGTGCGTCGAAAGTCTGCTTTGCTACGCAATCCAGATGGCTTAGAAATTTTTAAGTTCTGGATTGGTTTTGCTGAGGACTCGTCGGGGATCACGTAGTGACTGGGGTTTAAAGCTTAATCAATTGCTACGCAATCCAGATGGCTTAGAAATTTTTAAGTTCTGGATTGGTTTTGCTGAGGACTCGTCGGGGATCACGTAGTGACTGGGGTTTAAAGCTTAATCGGGGGAAGAGGAAATTAAAAAAAATTAGGTTTGTAGATTTTATTTGTTCAATTTTTTTAGAGGGTCTCTCAATAAGCTGTTGCTTTACAATATAAACCTAGTGAAGATTAGATTGCCTCAGCTCCTAATCAAGGAAAACAATTGTAATTGCTATAACCAACTTTCAAACTTAAAAAAGTTGTCAGCACCTTTATCAAACATTTTTTTCTTGAGCGTATCTTTAAGTGTAGTGTTAAAAGGAAATCAAACATTCATTCAGTTCAGATTTATCGGCATTTTTGGCTGAATTGTTTTCATCTTCTTGTCTTATTTGTTTTATTTTTCGCCACAAATAAAAAAGTAGCAAGTTCTCTTTAAACAAGTTTAAAGTTGTTATTTTTGTACTATATACTCGTACTTACTAAATACCATCGAGAATGCCTGCCTGGCTGCTTTGCTGCACCGAAAGACTAACCGGCTTGCTGGCTCTCTGGCTGGCCAATTGGCTTTTTCACTATTGGGTTGTTGTTTATTTTCTTCTTTTTTTTTTGGTTCGCATTATTGGCTAACTGGCGAGTTGACTGTTTGACTTTGCAATCGCAATTGTAGAGACTCAATAATTGTGTGTGAAGTTAGTAAATTTAATCGATTGCTCCTTTGGGTATTTTATCATCACACTAACAACAGCTTGCAATCGGAATCGATTATTATTATCAAGTTAATGGTGAGAATGAATATTTCTCTTAATTGGCTTAATTATTTGTGGTATCTGAAAATGTGAATTTAAAAATGTGTTTAATAGACATTTTGAAGGTGTTATTTAGTTTAAAATTTCTTTAAAGTTTTTTGTTTTAATTGTTTAGTAGCGTTAGAATTGTTTGAATTTTAAAGTGATATTGTATGAAAGAGAAAGTCGAAATAATTGGCTTATAAGTTAAATGGATATGGTTAATGCTATTAGAAAACTATTTAATAATAAAAAGTCAATTTTTTTATATTCACCACCGTATACATAACAGTATATAAAGTTTTTCATTCCGTGTTTCATAGTTTTTTTTTTGGAATGTTTGCCTTTTGGTTAACAAAAAATCTGAAATAATAGAAGTGTTAAGGAGACGTACTGAAAATAGTTATTGTTCTCATATAAATATCCTGATGTTTTCCAGATCAAATGCACCGCCATTTCATCAGCAGGAAGATACGAAAAATAAGAAAGAAGCAAACATTACCACCATCTAGTCGCTTAAATACGCATAAAGCTTGTAACAAGATAAAACTCCGGAGCTAGGATTCCTTCTGGACTTTACTAAAAGAAGAAATTTCCTTCTGAATGTGGTGAATTTAGCCATAGGAGTCCACCTATATTAGCAAGTAATTGGTTACGATTCCCGCTGTTAGCTTTACACGCCGACGCCAAATGCTCCACATTTTTGACAACAGATAACATAAAGAAATTCAACTGCCATGTTTGTTTAGGTATCCACAAAAAGGTTCAACTAAATTGTGAACAAATCGGACATTTAGAAAAAGCATACCAAAGAAAAAGGTTACACTGATAGAAAAGGCGTCATAACGCTGATGTATTTTGACATCAGTACTGTGACAAGTGTCTTTTTTTTTGACCCCATGAAACTTTTCATCATTGTGATGTCAGCCCTAACATGACTTGGCCAAACTGTCATCAGGTTTAAAAGTTGAAATAATGTCATCAATTGGATGACACATCGGCATCACAGAAATAAAGAATCGGACTCAGTTTAATAAAACATGTCAACAGTGCGATGACACAGTAACATCGCAGAAAGGCCTCATGAGTCATTGGGATTGACTTAAGTCAAAGTGAGATAATATTATTATTTACTTACCCGTTACACATGTTTCACTTTTGTTGTATTCCGCCGTTTGTTTACAGAAGAACTCTCAATAATAAGACACAAGCCCGATATGGTTTTCGAAATCGCTCTACTTTAAAAATTTAATGTATTTAACTACTGAATTTAAACAAATAGAATAAGGGAATCTTTGCTTCTTTTTTACTTTTCAAACATGAAAATAATGCTTATAATACACAAAATGTGTCATCGAACAATTGTCACTGTAGTCATAGCATAAAATATGACAAAATGTTATGATGACGTTCGTCATTGGATTGATGTCAATTTTTGCCTCATTGCTGCCATTTGTAATAACATTGATGTCACAATTCTGATGTTAGGGCATCTTCAATATGAAAATGCATTTTTCTATCAGTGTACGGATTGACTATATTGTGCAAATCTCTTATTCAAGAACACAAAACGGGTTTGGCATAAAACTAAAATTATCCCGATAAATTTTGTTTTTGATTAATGGAAAATGAAAATCTTCTGAGAACCAAAAATCAGAATATCGACACGTATGATGGCTTGACTTTTAAGGAATTTAAAAAAAAAAATTTACAAAGGTGTCTATTATGACCTAAATTTGATGTCCGACCGAAGTCGAAATAGCTGATTGAATGAATTTTCAGCTGGAATTATCAAACGTCCCCAGCAAAATGGTATGATTTCGAAGTCGTAACTCCGATTGAATTTGCTTAAGAAGCAAGGAAAATTTTCGTTTTACGGACAGCAAAATACGTCAGGACTTCTACTTTCAATCGGAATTAATTACTGTGGCAGGCCCCTATGGCGCATATTTAATTAAAAAACGTGCTAGATATTGTGAATTTTGTTGATTTGGGTTATACACAGTACATTTCTATCAATTTGGCACCTCAAATAAAAACGTTCTTTACAAATTCAAAAAAAATTTAAAATATTTAAAGTTAAACACCCAAATTCATAAAAAATATTATTGATTTATAAGAGGTTTATTAAACAGATTTCCATAGGAAATTCGTTTAATAAACCTGTTATTAACTTGAAATATTTTTTATGAATAAGGCCTAAAATATTTAAAGTTAAA
Organism: Pollenia griseotomentosa; assembly: GCA_963931875.1. Classification (NCBI taxonomy): domain Eukaryota; kingdom Metazoa; phylum Arthropoda; class Insecta; order Diptera; family Polleniidae; genus Pollenia; species Pollenia griseotomentosa. The sequence continues at coordinate 187,934,550 of OZ007561.1, forward strand.
CATAAGCGCTTAAGGGCCTTAAGTTAAGGCCCTAGGCTCCTTATAGGATCGATGGGAAATTATATATACATAATATATATATAACCGCGGAGGTTATGGTTTGATGATTCGCCTGATGAAGATGAACGTTTATTGGACATTTTTAAATTGGCAACAGTTTTGCGATCAGCGAAGAGGTCGTACCAACTCAGTCTTGGAAATGAAAATATGCTTGGTCATGCACGTTCTATGGTATCTGTAGTTATGATAGAAGCCCTGCACCTTTAAGAAAATTTTAGTTGCCAACAATAGATCAAATATAATAATACAACGCCAAGGTTGTAACGGCTGATCACAAGCAAATTAGCTACTTCGTGATTATAGACTATATTTGCAGCGTTTAAAAACTATTCTGTGATGTGTTCTTTTGGCGTTGATAAAGATAAGGCGTACCAACTACTTTCCTTTAAAAAAAACTCGATGCACAATAAAATTTCGACAGTGCTGTAAATTCAAAATGCAATCTTTACATTTCAATAGCCTGCAAAAATCATTTGTCGAACGCAATATACAATATGGCCCAAAATCTTTTATATGAAAAGCTTTCGTAAAAAAATACGAAATATAATTGTAACATCACACTGACTTCGTAGAATAATTTTGCATTGTACCAAGTGCAAAGCGTCCAGCTGTACTAAGATAAATAGCAAACTGTCAAATATTTTAAAAATGTTATCGGTAAAAAATGAAGTTATGTCAAAAATAATGTTAAATTGTTCAACTTAAAATTGACATTTCAAGGTTGAAATATTAAAAGTGTTGCTGAATCAGCGGTTTAGGGCAAAATGTAGCGTTTTACCGCTTTTTGATTGTTTTGTTTTAATGTTTCTCATAAACAAAAAGTTGACAACATTTAATAAAACCAACAAAATCCAAACAAAAGAAAAAAATTTTTGCTTACATTTTTTATAGTTTTCTCTTTCCAACATTTACTCTTTCTTTCTATGAATTCTATATCAATTCAGTGACTAAAAAATGTTATGCCATAAGAGCTTAAGTCATATTTTTTTACTTTTTAAAATTATCTTAAATTCATTAAAATAAATATTTGATAGTTTTAAATCACTCACAACGACAGTGCATTGCTCTCGATTTGACAACTCAGTTCTCAGTTCGACAACAGGGTGTTGTTAACTTGATTAAAAATGGCAATTTTGACCTCTTGTTTTCAAATTTAGTAACATTTTGTTCTTGAATGTACAACGTGTTTTTTACGATAAAGTTTTTAATTTGACATTTTTTGTTATAAATTTGACAACAGATGATGTCAAAAATAAATAAACACATCCGTTGACAATTTGAGAGGGATTTTTCCTGTATTGTGTAGTAGAATATTACGAACAGAATTGATTTTATCGATTTTTATATTCAATATGAAACTTTTGCTCATGTCAGATTAAAACCAATATACAAATATTCAATCCTCTTCTATGTCCTAAGGTTGCAACCAGGGTTGTTAGGCTTTTTTCTTCAAAAATCGTCAAAAGTTTTAACAAAATTCGTCAAAATCGTCACAAACATTTAAGAAAATCGTCAACAAATCGTCAAATATTTAAATTTACAAATTAGAGACAATTTACAATGCATTGATGGGTTCAAAAATATAAATTTTGAGCAAGAAATTCCATTTATGGTAAAGAAAGTGATATGGTTAAGTTTAATTCTATTTATTTCAGCAAGTGGGCTGAAATTTACATATTTATCATTTAAAAAGAATTACATAAGAAAAAAATATATTAATTTCAAAAGATTTTGTTATTCGTGCTTAATTCCCAGTTTTTATCATTGATAAAAACACTTGAAATTTATTGTTGATGGGATAAGCTATTCCTATGCGCATTTCACTGGTTGCTTAGGCCAGATCATCAGGAAACTTCATCCATAAAGATTTTGGAAAAACTAAAGATATTAAACCAAATAAAACTGTTAAGCGTATAAGACTTATAGCAACAGTTCTACTTGTAACAATATCAAAGTTTAAACAAAACACATCAACAATAAACAGTGGGTTTATCTCATCTTACATTCCCCACTACAATTAGTTGAAATTCTCTCAACATTAACTGTAGTTGTAAGTAGGTTAAGAAAAACAAAATAAAAACAAACAACAACTTACAAAAGATGTTGTCAATTAAGTGTTTTTTTAGGCGGTGCACTTGCCTGTTTATTATCAAAAAGTAATTTCAATGTTGGGAATACAAAATTTTAATTTCAAAAGATTTTGTTATTCGTGCTTAATTCCCAGTTTTTATCATTGATAAAAACACTTGAAATTTATTGTTGATGGGATAAGCTATTCCTATGCGCATTTCACTGGTTGCTTAGGCCAGATCATCAGGAAACTTCATCCATAAAGATTTTGGAAAAACTAATAAACCCACTGTTTATTGTTGATGTGTTTTGTTTAAACTTTGATATTGTTACAAGTAGAACTGTTGCTATAAGTCTTATACGCTTAACAGTTTTATTTGGTTTAATATCTTTAGTTTTTCCAAAATCTTTATGGATGAAGTTTCCTGATGATCTGGCCTAAGCAACCAGTGAAATGCGCATAGGAATAGCTTATCCCATCAACAATAAATTTCAAGTGTTTTTATCAATGATAAAAACTGGGAATTAAGCACGAATAACAAAATCTTTTGAAATTAAAATTTTGTATTCCCAACATTGAAATTACTTTTTGATAATAAACAGGCAAGTGCACCGCCTAAAAAAACACTTAATTGACAACATCTTTTGTAAGTTGTTGTTTGTTTTTATTTTGTTTTTCTTAACCTACTTACAACTACAGTTAATGTTGAGAGAATTTCAACTAATTGTAGTGGGGAATGTAAGATGAGATAAACCCACTGTTTATTGTTGATGTGTTTTGTTTAAACTTTGATATTGTTACAAGTAGAACTGTTGCTATAAGTCTTATACGCTTAACAGTTTTATTTGGTTTAATATCTTTAGTTTTTCCAAAATCTTTATGGATGAAGTTTCCTGATGATCTGGCCTAAGCAACCAGTGAAATGCGCATAGGAATAGCTTATCCCATCAACAATAAATTTCAAGTGTTTTTATCAATGATAAAAACTGGGAATTAAGCACGAATAACAAAATCTTTTGAAATTAAAATTTTGTATTCCCAACATTGAAATTACTTTTTGATAAAAAATATATTTTCATAAAAACATAACACAAATTTATTTATTCATAACAACATTAAATAAAAAATAGAATATTAATTGCTTCTAACTCGAACTATCTTTAAATTATTAATTTTTAGCGCTATCACTATTGCAAATTGTTTTTACTGTTGAAGATGCTAAACCAAGGGTTCGATCTATATCAACAGTCTTTTTACTCGACTTGAAACGTTTTATTACGTCCAATTTTAGTTCCAAACAAATGCATTTTCTTCTCTTTGCACTCATTTTTCTACAGAACTTCTTATTAAGAACCAATTTCTTACTTCTTAACACGCAACTACACTCAGAATAACTTAGCTATTCGCCTTTTTACACGCAATTAGAAAAATTCTTCACATGTGATTATGACTTATGCGAAAAAATGCAATCCTGTAGCGATGCAAATCGAAATTATAAAAACGCAAAGCGGATTTAACCAATTTTAAAAAGCGAACCAAATAGGACCGACGCAAAGCGGGGCTCTAGTGTATATTTTTGGCAGTATCGATGGCATTCATATAATTGAAGAATTCGAATTACTAATGCTTCTAATGAAAGCCACCTGTAGCCCGTTTCTGTATTTCTCGCATCATAAAATTTTCCGACTGAAACCAGTGAATCGGGACAGAAACAGTGAAAAATGAAACAAAAAATGGTTTTTCTCACACAAGTGTTTCTGTATCTTTTTTTTGCGAGAATTATCTGTCATTTAAATAATTTTCCAGCAATTATTGGAAGGATGCGAGAAAAAGTGTTTCTATAACAATATTTTGCGAAAAGTTTTTTTCAAGAACTGTCAAAATAAGTCACATTTGAAATTGGTGGCGAGAAAAACAAAATGTAGATATTTTTAATTTAAAATATGTTTTTATACTACTTTTTTCAATAAATAAAAAAATAGAAGGAATATAAATGATAAATGCATAATTTATATGATAAAATAAACAAAAAACAATTGTTATATTTTGTTAGTTTAAATTTTTGTTAGCCTTTTCTTGTTTTGGTTTTAATCAGTGCTGCCAGATAAATTTGTGTCAAAATCGTCAATTTCCTGAGAAAAAAATAAAAAAGATCGTCTTTTTTGTTTTAAAAATCGTGCAATTTAAAATCAATTTTAAACAAATTTGTTTCGACTTTTATTAAAAAATAATCAAACAAAAACATACACTCACAATATTCTGTACGCAAAATTAACTGAAATTGTAATATAAAATAAATGAAAGTTCATTTAAAAACCGGTCTACCTATTTTTCATTTATTTTTAACAAAAAGTTCATTTAATTTTTCTGTCAAAAATTCAACACCATATTCCGTAAAATCAAATAAATATTCAGTTATTTTGTAAAATTTTACTGTCAAAAATGCAACACCATATTCAGTAAAAACGATTAAATATTCAGTTATTTATTAAAATTTTACTGTCAAAAAATTGACCCCATATTCAGTAAAAACAATTAAATATTCAGTTATTTTATTAAATTTTCGTTTACTCCACAAAAGAGCCGAATTTCTAAAAAATACCAGACAGACACCTGTCCGCTTGTTTTTTTTATAAGCGAGAGAAGGAGAATATTTTTATTTACTTACCCAGTTACACACGTTTGTTTTACTTTTGTTGTACTGACCACGTTGTTTACAGAAGAACTCTCAATTATAAGACACCAGCAGCATGACCGATATGGCTTTGCAATTATTTTACTTTTAAAATTTGATGTATTTAACTAAATTATTTTAACAAATAGAAAATGGGAATTGCTTACACAAAACAAGCAATTCATTTTTTATAGATAAGTAAAAATTAATTTTTGGTAGTAAAATTATATAAAATAACTGAATATTTAATTGTTTTTACTGAATATGGTGTTGAATTTTTGACAGTAAAATTTTATAAAATAACTGCATATTTATTTGTTTTTACGGAATATGTAGTTAATTTTTTGACAATTAATTTATATAAGATAACTGAATATTGATTTGTTTTTACGGAATTCGCGGTTGAATTTTTGACAGTAAAAATTAAATGAACTTTTCGTTGCTTTAAATTACAGTTTTATTTACTTTAACATAAAGAAGAATTTAACTCAATCAACGGACAATATTAACTGCAACTGAAAATCCGTATTAATATGCACTTAGTTTTTTGAATAACTGTTAGAATCAGTTAAAAATAAATTTGCTTGGAATTTTAAATGTTTATTTATTTAAAAATGACTGAACGGAATATTTCTTAAATAAACTACAGTCCGTTACTGTAATAATATTGTGAGTGTAGTTAAAGTTCATGGGTATTTAATAATTATTATTTAATATTTGAGATATAAATCTTTAATTTACCTATTCCTATAATCTTTTTCTTTTTTACCTGAAATAGACTTAGTAGAATACCTAGTAGTTAAAATTAAAAAAATCGGTTCATAAATAAACGGGTTAAAGACCCAGTAAAATCTTCGCCTACAAAATAGTATGTTAAGTAATCAGAAACACATAAAAGCACTACATACAATTCTACTGAACTAATGAATTTTACAAGGGTTGTGCCAAAAAGAACAAATTCAAAAGTAAGTCATTTCTTTATCTTAATACATCCAGAAAAAAGTAGTTATCGAAGTTCTAATGGAAGAAAGCTACTTAATAACGAGTGAAAGAAGCTATCCATTTTGAAAAAGGAATAATGGTTTTGGCACAAAAGGGTACATATGTATAGGATAAGAATATCAAATATCAATCATATTTTGTATATGTATATAAGAAGTATTAAATGTTCAAAATAAGCCAGGTCGGTCCATTACTTTCCCTCGAAATTATACACATTATACAGAGCTAGATACCTATTTGTAGAAATTACGGGCATAAGGGGCTTATAGTGTAAAACGCAACGCCAACAATTTCATTAAAAGCAAAAATAAAATCAAAAATATTTTATAAATTTGTTGTTGCTTTCTACAGACATTCATATTATTATTTTTTTTTTTCAACTTTCAACGCCACAAAATAGAAGTGTTTGAAATTTAAAAATTCAAGATGAATTTCTATAGAAAGTAACAACAAAATTATAAAATATTTTTGATTTTGTTTTTGCTTTCGTCACTTTTTTTAGAAAAAATCATCAAAACGTCACTTTGTTAATATCGGAACAAAAAATCGTCGAGATGAAGATAACTCGTCAAATCTGGCAGCCCTGTTTTTATTATATTTATTTCTTTTGTTGACGTTTCGCTTTTATTTGACACTTAATTACTGGAAATATTCCAGTATAAACAGAATTTGTTGTGTCTGTTTTCGCATTCAAATACAGAAACACTTTTATCTCATAAATCGAGAAACGATGGAATTTTTTGTTTCACACTTCATCTAAGAAATTTTACGATGCGAGAAATACAGAAACGAGCTACTGGTTTGTGATGGGGGAAGAATTTTTTTTGTTTAATTTCCAATAATTTTTGTATATAGAAAAATTGATTTTTACGTTTTGGACTGCTCCCAATATAATTGCAAATATTTCTTGTAAGTGTTTTATTGATGCCAAAAAATCGTCATAACACTATTACTTTTAGTAAAAAAATCGTCAATCGTCATTTTACTGTATTTTCTCAAAAAAATCGTCAAAATGACGAAAAATCGTCACATCTAACAACCCTGGTTGCAACGTTTCCTGAGAGTAGCTTCTAGGCGTACACATTGAACTCTTCGGTCTCTTTGAACTGTTGCTGCTCTCTCAAGTTCTGCTGTTCTGTACTGCAACCATGATTGTTCTTAAGGTACCACATAATAATAAAAGGATCATCTAGTTCCGAAATGAAACAAAGTGTAACGTAATTTTCAAAATACAAACTCATTTTTTTAAAATAATTTTTAATTCACCTGTTATTGCCAACAGTCTCCGTTGAGAAGTGGTCTATTTATTATCTTATGAAAACAGGTGAATTTTATTTTTGTTTATTAAAATTTGTGTTTTGGGTTTTTTTGTAGGTCACTTTTGGGTCACATTATAACAATTAACACGACACGTAAAACAATTTAAGAATTGTGAAACTTTTTGTTAAATTTTTTCAGTGATTTAACAACATCATTCCTTGGAACTACAACGAGATGAGGTCGGTCTCCTCTATATGTGTGGTAGATTATTATGTGTGTACTTCATGGGTATAGGTATAGAACAGTGCACGATGAAAGTTTTCCAAAATGTCTACATAGATATCTTTTAGTTCATATTAAAAATAAATATTGCTGTATAAAATACTTTTAAAGTTGAAGAAGAAATTATTTTAATTTCACTCCCAACATTTGTAAAATAATTACAAGAACGGCTTGTTTTTTGTTGAACAACGTCAACTCACTTTTACCCTGCACTGTTACTTACAATCATCACTTCAAGCATCGTTTGTCTAAGAGTGTGTGTACATCCAACTATTTTTGTGCATTCGTATTCTTTGTCTTGACCATAAATGTTTTAAAAACTGGAGATTGTGTTAAAAAGATACATTTTTTTTTTGTAGAAAACTACTAAAAAATTTTTAAATTAAACAAGATTTACATACGGAGAGATGTTTAATTTAATGACTTTAATTACGGCACTTTTGAAACGATCACAAAGTTAGTGGTGTTTTTTTATTTTTTTGTAGAAAATGTAAAATTAAATGTTATTTCTTTTGTTGTTGCTTCCAAGATTTAGTTGATTTTCGACAATAAATTCACCTGTGAAATTATGTAACATTTGGTTGGGGTTCAAGAAGCTGTTACGATTTCATTTCTTTTGTTTTATTGTGCAAATTCTTGGAAATTTAAAAAAAATTGATTTCTTTCTGAGAATAAAAAGAACAAAATTATGCTCTAATACAAGAAACTATGCCTTTTTGAAAAAGAAATATGCAAATTTTTTTATCGTTTACTTGGTGATACATACATTGGATTTTTATCTAACAATAGAGTTCATTAACAAATTTTGAATTTGTTGCTAATTGTCTTGAGAATTCCGCGATAACTAATAGATATTGAGCGCAAAGAATAAATAGTCAATCAGGTAGTTATAACACAGTTTATGGAGAGTGAAAAAACATCTTCTTAAATTGTCAACGGATGATTTTGTTTTAACGATATGCGTTTTTAAATTTTCGACAACATCCGTTATCCAATTCCTAACATAAGAACGATTTGTTGTCAAATCAAGAACGAAATAGTAAAAGATAGCAAAATATATTAAATTAAAGACGAAATGTTGTTAAATTAAGAACATATTGTTGTCAAATCAAGAACAATAGTTTTATTTTATACTTTTTATTTCATACACTTAATTTTTATGAAAATGTGCAAAAATTACACACATAAATAGATACAAGCAGGGCTGTGGAGTGAGAGTTGAGGATTGTGTACCGGAGTCGGAGTCGAAGTACCCACAAAAACTCGCAACTCCGACTCCAAAACTTTTCGGCAAAAAAATTTTAAAAAGAAATTTTCTAGTATTTTCCAAAATAAAAACTTATTTGAAATTTATTTGAAATATGAAACCATTTAAAAGGTACTCAATTAAAAAAGATTAAAGTCAAACAAGAACCAGTGTCATAAACCTTTACCGTCAGGAGTCGGAGTTGGAGTCGGACTTAAAAACTTTCAGCGGTTGGAGTCGAAGTCGGAGTTAGAGCTATTTTTTGACGACTCCACAGCCCTGGATACAAGTAATCTTAAACTTGATAAAAATTGTTCGATTAATAAATTGCGGAATTGACAAAGTTGTATTGTAGTTACAAGAGTGTGATCAAACGTTCAGTGTCGGAGTTTGGCAAAAAGATTTCTTCGGTTGATGCTTTATTAATTAATTTATTTTTTTAAAAAAATTCAAATTGATTACAAGCCTATAAGGCCTAAAAAATCTAGAAATACTCTATGACTAAACATTAGAAATTTTATACAATAATTTCATTTAAAAAAAAAATTATACTAATTCTTGAAAAACAACTTTCAGTATTTATATATTTCCCCCCTTTTTGCACAACTATTGAAGTTAAATTAAATCATATGTTATAAATGGTTTGTATAATTTACAGTTCTTTGTTGAATTAGTTACAGCTAATACAAAGATTACAAATATTGCCTTACGGTCTTCTTAAATTCCTTAATAGATTTAGTAAACTTCCTCTCATTATTTGGAAGGCAGCTGTTCCATATCCTTGCAACTCTTACTAGAAAGGACCTTGTCATATACAATGTAGAATGATTTGGACAAATAAGACTATTATTTTTCTAGAAGATCTACCAAAACTAAATTTTTCAAAAATATAAGATGGCTTGGCATACTTTTCTATTTTATAAAATTGAAGCATTAAACGTAAATTAATAAAACTCTGAAAATCAGAACCTAATAAAGTAAGCACATGAAAAGATATGTGTTCTCTATACCCTAGACGAAAAATGTAGCTAACAACACGATTAAAACAAAGATAAAGTTTCGTAAAATTATGTTGGGGAATTTCCGAAAAAAACTCCAGCCCATAAAGAAACAAAGAAAGGCATAAATTCAATGCCACCCTCTTTTGCTTATCTGTATTGGAAGGTATAAGCCCACGCAATAAAGTTTTTTTTAAAGTAAAAGATATTTATATAAATTTAGTCCTTTAATTCCCAGCTGAACATAGGGCCAGCACAAATGCCTCCTATTTACATCAATCTTTTGCAAATTATATCATTTCCCTCCAGGATACGTCATGTTGCCGCGTGATATTATCTGCACCCTTTCTTATGCTGTGCACCGGTCATTTAAATTTCCGAGAGCGCTTATGCGCTTCCAGTGCAGTTTGGCGAGCTCGATTCCATAGCTCTTAGTTGGGAATAGTTACTGACCAATATATTCGTGGTAGGCGTCTGAGACATCGATTTTTAAACGCTTGCGAATCTTTAATTTTGCGTTTGTAGATGTTTCACGTGTCGCAGCAATAGCAAAGCACATATTTAACGTTAGAGTTGAACACTTTTATTTTTGTGCAAGTTGTGATGTTAATGGATCTCTAGAATTTGTTTAGGGTGCTATACGCTTGCTTTGCATAACCTGTTCTGGATATCTTCTTTACTACATCCCGATTTAGTTATAATGCTCCCTAGATAGCACAAGCTTTCTAAATCTTCGATTGGTTGGTCTGCAAGCCGGAGCTTCATGATATTAAACGAGCTTATGCGCATTGATTTTGTCTTGCTGATGTTAACTTGTAAGCCAATACGCAAATAATTTTATTTTGGACTGCATACTTGAGAAGCAGAGAAGAACTACGTATGTTAAATAGTAATAGTGACAAAACACAGCCTTGACGAACTCCAACATTAACTCTTATTTGGGTAATTATTGAGCCCTCATGGAGTATAAAACAGCAACCGTTATTATAAAGCTTATAAATAAGATTTACTTATAGCCCCCATTCAACAATAGCCCCCATACAAGCTTCTTTCCGGAATGTGCCAATATACCATCTTATTATGTTGGTATTAAGATTAAATTTGATCCAAACTTATTTTATTGCAATCAAAATCATCTTACCAAATTTTATTGGAATCGGTCCATAGTTCCCATACTAATACTACTCCCAAAAATAGATCTTAATGCCACAACTTCTTTACAAATGTTGGTATTAACATAAAAATCGGCGACAATAACTTTTACGATAGCTTTAATCACTTGATAAAATGTTGTGCTGGTTGTTCCAAAATTAGCCAAACATCCCATATACATAAGTCCTCTTCCTTAAATCACTTAAAGACAAGCAAATTTCATAAAGATGGAAATATTTGAATAATATTCGGCACCAAGAACTTTCACATGAATCTTAATATCCTAACATAATTTTGTTCTGGCGGGCCCATGATGGGGCCAAAAAGGGTACACTTGCAAAAATTTGTTCTTATATACTGTGGTGGTGCTTAACCGACTATACTTTGTTACCTGTTTTTTTCTGCCAGTGTCGAATTTTACGTACACAGTGCTGTATTTTTTTAGTCCATTATTAAAAAATTCACAGCTGCATCTTTCAGTACTGATTAGATTAGAGGAGATTTCGCCAAAATTTGTCAAAACCAAATTGATTTGGCTCGAAATCTCGTATGTACTACATTTCACTTTTTCACAACTTACCGATAGCTAAAGGTAGGATTTTAACGGGCGTAAACAAAGTGTTCCTGTATTACAACTTTACTTTAACCTACCAGGATAAATGAACCTTCCACAAAATAAAGTTTTAATAATGGAGCACTTTTTATACGGCCGATCAAATTGTACCCCTAGCTTTCGGCCAGTTATGAAAACGGGCCTTAGATAGAGAAAAATGTATAAATAAATCAAGAGAGCGCACATAAAAAATTTATCTCAGCGAACAACTTTTTTCCCTAATCGAATTGAAGCAATTTACAAGGCATAAATGCAAAAAAATTTAATTTCTGCAATTATAATATTAAATTTGCAATATAAGTGCACTAATTTGTTGCTCCATGCTACATAGATTATATAATTTTTCCCAGAAAAGTAAGAAGTTTATTATATTTTTTTGCAGCAATTTGCGATTCAACCAATATATAAAGCAAGCATCACCCTCAGTCGGAAAGTGAAATTTATAATAACATTTATAACATAATAAAGCGGTCTAAAAAATTAGTTGCTGTTTCGCTATTTGCCACATTTAAGGCACGAATTGAAGCGATAAGCCAAGCTGCAAAAGTACTAAATAGAAAAGTAGTTTTACTTCGTAGATCTTTATTAGAATAGTGAAGGTTGCGCAAGATAGTGGCTATTTAACTGATTCTCTTCAGTTTCTTGAAGCAAAGGAAGCAGTAAATTTTCCAAGGGAAAAACTGGTGCCACTTTGCACAGGGTGCTTGTATATATAAATTTTTATATTAATTCGTAACAGAAATATACAAACGAAATTTCTGATAGTGCATATAAAATATTCCTGGAAAATATTGAAGGAATAAGACTATTAAAGTATAAAAGCTTTTAAAATTGTAATTTGACTTAGAATAATAAATGTTACGCAGCATGAGAAATAAATTCCCAGATTCTATTGTTTCTATATAATAAAAAAATATTTCGGTGCAAGGCTCGGTTTTAAAAAGCCACCGAAGTTCGGGTTGGACTTCCTCCTGAAAAATTCGTTCGATCGGACACTAGTACATAGTAATATTAAGAGCCATTATTACAACTTGCCGTCAGTTAAAAGTAGGATTTTTTTGGCCGTTTAACGAATTATTTATTATTTGAACTTGCTTTTAACATATCGCACACTTTAGTTAAAAGCGCAGTTGTAATAGTGAAAACTTTTTATACGTGGGACAAAATCCTACCATTAACTATCGGCAAGTTGAAATAATCGCCCTAAGTGTTTCTTATTAATAATATAAATCAATAAAAATAATTATCAAAAAAATTTTTTTTGTTGGTTGTTTTTCAAAATAAGAAGAGCAGATGTTGAAATGATAACAACATTGTGTCAATATAACAAGGATGTGCTGCTAAAATAATAACAGTATGTTGTCAAAAAGGGAAAAATAAAAACAATATTTGGTCAAAACGTAGGTACAAGTTGAATTTATTGTAGTCAAAAAGTTAAGTTTTTTCTCGAAAAATCCCGGGATGGGATGTGATTTTTCTTCTGCGAAAGCCGCAATTTTTTTGTTTTATTTTTTTTGTTGTAGTGTTTTTGCATTTTTAGTGAAATGAAAAACTAACACAATATCAAGAAAATAAAATAGCAATTTATTACTTAACGCTAGAACAACGCTTCAAAATTGTGAAAATTTACTTTGAAAAAATAAATCTGCTCGCGAAGTTCATAGATCACTTTTTTAATTTTACGAAGCTAAATTCTGGTTAAATGGCTACGTCAATAAGCAAAATTGCCGTATTTGGAGCGAAGACAATCCTCAAGCCCGTAACGAATCACCATTATATAAACATTAAAATTGACGTTTGGTGCGATTTACACGGTCTTTCGAAATGAGCAAGGAGCTGCCGTTACTGTGCATTGTGTGAGCTATCCAGCCATGTCGACTGAATTTTTGTTTCCAAAAATTAATCAGCTAAACAGTTTTTCGAAAGCAATTTATTCAATCTCTATAATATTGGGATAATAAAAGCGTTATGCTAGGAACACAACTGGGACGAACGACGAATTTTTGGCCGCGAATATTCGTCGTCAAAAATAAAACATATTTGTGTATATGAAAATACACACAATCATGGCGTCGGCCGAAATTCGTCATACGCGGCGACTTTGCAATAGATTTATTTCTATTTCATACGCCGGCGAACGACGAACAAATCAGTACCGGGTGACCATGTTTGATTTTAATTTTCAAGTATTTTAGTATATAAAGTTACTTTTTTACTTTAATAATTGTTTTTTATTATTTTATCGCATCTTTAATATATATACAAAGAAGATAATTATAAGAATAGTTTTTAATTGTGTTTTTGTTAATGTTTGTGTTTTTTAAGTAAATTTTTTTTATATGGTCACACTATTTCTCTCTCTTTGCACAAACAGCAAAGAACTTTTTCAATTAATAAATCTGTTAGTTATTCGTCGTTATTGTGTTTCATACGACGAACTTACTCAGCGAATTTTTTACTAAAAAATTCGTCGTGTAGGGCGAAATTCGTCGTTCGTCCCAGTTGTGTTCCTAGCATTAAATGCGCATGACGGGTGTGCATACTAGCGACAAATACTGTAAAGGGTTACGAGGATTTTCGGACGGTTTTTTTAAATAGTAACTTTTTTTTAGGATGATTTTCAACCAAGGAACTAATTAAGAGAAAACTTAATCTGTGAACGTGTGTTTTTTTAATTGTTTTTCCCACAAAATTTCACAAAGAAAACCTCCAAAAGGAACTGAGTAAAACTAGCTTTGGTTTAAAGTATTTAAAAAAATAATTTACTTGTTTTTTTTTTTAAATAATAATTACAAAATACAAAATCTTGTTGTATAAAAATAAAAATCTACAATTGTATCACAGTTAAAACATAAAGTAAAATACAGAAATATTAAAGCACTAAAACCTAAAGACACAAAACACTAATTACACTTTTTTAAATGCCCAAAGAAACATTCAGTCCAAGACATACACATCTACAAAAAACAGTCGGTTACATCATTAAAACGGACGCAATGTGGACAAAAGAGGCTGTTGAGCAGGCGGAAATACTGATGATGGAGACTGTAGGCTGATTACAGGCACAGCTGAGGTAACAGTGGATAACATCCGAATTCCAGCCGCTAAAGTGGTTGAAGGTATGAAAGGAATGCTGTTGTTGTTACCATTATTATTGTTGCTAGATGAGACTGTGGATAAAGTACCATGATTGCTGCCAATTGCTATAGACATGGACGAAGGTAAACGGGAAATTGGATTTAACATTAAACCTTGTGTTGTTTGTGCTGATACTGAGGCCATGGAAGAAGATGTTACTGCTGATGTTGCTGCGGAGAGTATTGATGAATGGTTTGTTGTAACGGTAGTTGCTGTATTTGACTTTGTTGGTGCCGCCGGCGGATATGCCATTTGTAACGGTCTATATTGACACTTTTTGGCATGTGTACGCATATTACTGGATTGTGTAAACGCTTGATTACAATTCGGATGTGGACAGACATAGGGCTTACAACCGGTGTGATAGTTTAAATGTGTTTTCAAATGATGTTTCTTGGTGAATGCCTTCGGACAAATGGGGCAATTAAATGGCTTAATGCCTGAATGTAAACGATGATGTAGTGTCATATTACTGCGATCAGCAAATGATTTGCCACACACTGAACATTGATACGGTTTTTCACCGCTATGAGTGCGCATGTGCTGTTTCAAAAGCATTTTGCGTGAAAAACGCTTACCACACTCGACACATTTGTGCGGTTTAACGCCGGTGTGTATACGCACATGCATATTAAAGGCAACCCGTTGGTTAAATGATTTTGGACAGTAGGGACATTCGTATTCCTTTTTATTGCGATGTATTTTCATATGGCTGCTGAGGTAGCCTTTGTCATTGAAGGTCTTACCACATTCCGGACATTCGGCGGCAAATTCTTTGGTACCTCTATGTACAGAAAGATGGTATTTGTAGTTGCGTAATTGTGAAAAACCTTTGCCGCAATCGGTGCATTCATAACGAGGTGATTTGTGGGTTTTTTCGTGGGCCTGAAAGTGGAAAAACCAAATTGAATTTCCAAGTTAATATGATGAGAAATTTTAAAAGGAAAGAAAATGTTGTTTAATTAGTATCTTTTATTAACCATATGTTATGTAATTGAAGAAATAAAATAAATAAATAAATTCGAAAGGGCAAGACTAATTGTTTGGATAGTGTTAATTATTCTTAATAAAAAAAAAAATTGTATTAAAAGTAAATAATCAGTGTATTTTAAAGAGGAAATGATTTCAATATAGGGTACTTAATACCCCAGACTTTTCTCATTTCCGTGAGCGCATTTTCTTCCATTCCTGGAAATCCCCGAGAATAAAAAAATTAAATTAAAATTAGTAATTGTTTTATGAGTTAAAACGGGCTTAATCGAAAGAAAAAATCACGGACAAAAAGAAGGCGATTAAATGATTCGGGACTTCGGTATATTTATATGTGCATATATGCAAAGTCGTTTCTAATTATAAGGCCACCACAATGTATAATTGTTTAGGGATGTTTGTTAACATTTTGGCCCATAACTCTTATCCTACTGAACCACTTGTGCAAGGTCTTAGTTCCAAACTGCTTAGAAGAACTAAAAAAATTATGTATCAAGTTGAAAAAGCATTGTCTCTTAAGAAATTAAATTTTAAATGTAGAATGTAGTAATTTGCTAAGCTAAAGCTCGATCGCTAAAATGCCTTAGGGTGCGTTCGTAAATGCATCACTGCGCTGCATCAGTGATTTCAAATGGCTATATATTTATCAGTGAAGTCAATGTGGACCAAAAAATTGTGAAATACTCCACAAAAATAATAGTCACACAATAAAAAAAAATTATAATTATTCTTTTAACGCCATTAAAAAAAGTTTGCTTTTCTGATGCAGCGCAGTGATGCATTTACGAACGTACCCTTAGAGAATACAATATTTAAACATTTTAGCGATGACAAAAAAGCTAAAATTGCGGCGAATTAAATTTTTATGGCATTGTCAAATTATGTGAAAGAATATTTTCATGGCAAAATATTATAAAAACAAAAAATTAGTGAGAGACGAAGAGAACATATAAAGTTTTATTGTGCGCTTGTGCCGATTTTGCGAAAGCCGAATTTTTCGTTTATGTTTAACGTGGAATAATTTCATGGTTATAGTGGATTAAAATAGAAGAATTTCTTTGATCGTATTTGAGTAGTAGTTTTTTGGATTTATATATAATTTTTTTCGTCTAAATATACACTTCAATGCATTATTATTGGGAAGCAGTCTTATGCTTTTCAGTTTTTTTAATATAGTAGTGGGTATAAAATATTTTACCCAATCAAATAGCTTGCTACGATTTCTATTTTAGTCATTTTCGTTTCAATAATGTTAAAATATGATTAACATATTTCGAAAGCCATATTATTTACTGTAATACAAATATCATTTTAATTAACTCTTAAGCATATTTAATCCCTTTAATAAGTCTTTAATTAACACTTATCTCTTAACAAATTTACAAAAATTTATTAACCACAAATATTTTTCTTTTCATTTTAGGTAAGTAATTGAAATGTGATTAAAATTTATCATTTAAGGAAGTAAGTACAGTACTAAATGATTTAGTACTATTTGGGTCGAAAAAGTACGTGCTTAGAAGTTTGTTAGTACGATATTGGTTTTATCATTTATCATCCCTGCTTCTACCTTATGCTCAGAGGCAGAACATATGGAAGGCTATGGCGAAGAGTCGTTCTTAGACGTTTTATTAAGGTATGTCGCCTTTGGTTTTTGTTACCGGTTGTTGCGTCATTGTGGAGATCCTGCCAAAGAAGTTCATAGGTAGGTCATAGGCAGCCTATTTATAGCACAATTATGCTGAAAGCACTCACACATATTGCTATGATCTTTCATTTATTCGCCAATTAAACAAGCCATGGATGCTTTTATGTTTGTTCCGGTTCACACACTTCAAGTTTTAGCTGTCAAGTCTTAGGCCTGGAACAGAAAAAAGTAGTTGTCGTAGTAGCTGAAGCTAATGAATGCTCTGTAACACAACAAAGTTCAAAATTTCGAATTTTGCGCTTCAACTTCAACTACAGTGACTACTACAACTACATAATCTGTTTACGCTCTTTGAAACTGCCGTTTTTAACTTGAACCACCACTTTTTTCAGCAACAAATATTCAGCAAGCATTTTAAATTCATAATGGCATTCGAAAAATATTTTATGATTAAAAAGACATTTGGTAACACGCAATGCCTTTTATGTGATCAAATAAATATTCATGGAAAAAGGGATTGCGACATTAAAAGAGATTATGATGATTTTTATAGTAATATGAATAATTTTCAAGGTAAGAAAATTAAGTCAGATGGTTTTTCTAGTTTTCCAAAAACTTCTCTCATGCATAACAAGCAAATAAATGTCACAACATTTTAATAAACCCCGCAAATATTTCCGATATTAAATTCCTTTGCTCAAAATTGTTTGTATTCCCAAAAATTATTTTGATAATAAACTGGCAAGTGCACGGCCTGAAAGAAATAAACTGGCAACATGCTTTATTTTTTGATTTTCTTGCGGAAACAATAAAGCAAGTTGTTTTTGTTTTTATTTATTTTGTTCTTAACTTACTTACAACTACAATCAATGTTATACCGTGTTCAGATATGCACCTTAATTGAGTTTTACGCAATAAATGACATTATTGAGCTCAATTATCCATATAAAATTGCAATTTTGTTATTGCTCAATTAATACGAAATTGTTATAAATATTGAGTAAAATTAAAATGCGACCCTGTCACAAGTGTGTTTATTGAGCATAACACAGCTTACTAAACAGGGTTTTGACATTTGGCAATTGAAATTACAACAAAACAAATGCCCATCAATTAGCTCGTTGCAAAAGCCAGATGTTTATTCCTTAAAGATGTCAAAACTTGTTTACATTTTGCTTATACATGTACATTTGTGTTTACGTTGAATGTTGTATGTAGTAGTAATATAAATTGAGTTAGCTAAATTGTGTATATGTGAACAGAAAGATAATTATGTCAATAAACCGAATATTGACTCAATAAAAAAGGTATATCTGAACACGGTATTAGGAGAAGTTCAGCCAATTGAAGTGGGGTTTTTGTTTAAGCTTTGATATTGTTGCAAGTAAAACTGGTGCTTATAATTCTTATTCGCTTAACAGTTTTATTTGTCAAATTTCTTTAGTTTTTCTAAAAACTTTTCGATGAAGTTTCCTGATGATCTAAGCAACCAGTGTAATGTGCATAGAAATAACTTGTCCCATCAACAAAAAATTTGAGAGTTTTTATCAAGAATAAAAATTAAGAATTAAGCACAACAAACAAATTCTTGCAACGAAATAAGTTAAGTTCGTCACATTTAAAACACATTTTATTAAAAAAAAATCTGTCATAAGAATAAATATTAATACAGAAAATTTTATTGTAAAGGGTGGTTTATCCATAATGCACGATGTTAATTGTGAATCACACCTTAACGTCAAGTTTTCTGACCAACATTTGACATTTCTTTGTTTCAGTGTTTGACAAATTCAACCATGGAGAGGTACACAATTAAGCAGCGCGTTAAGTTTGTTAAAGCCTTTTACGAAAATGGGCGTTAAAATCAAGATGCATTTCGTGCACTTCGTAATTTTTTTGGTTAGCACAATTGACCAAATGTGTACATAATCGGGTCTGTAGGAAATGTGAAAACACCTGTTTGGTGCGTTTTATGGGCTGGCGGCGTCGTCGGGCCGTACTTCTTCGGAAATGTGGTCGGCCAAGCAGTTACCGTGAATGGTGTTCGCTATCGCAAGATGATAACGGACTTCTTTTGGCCAGAAACTGAGGATATGGACCGGACCATATGTGGTTCCAACAGGATGGTACCACTTGCCACACAGTCAACGAAACAATGGCTCTCAAAGTTATTAACGGGAGTACAAAATTTATCATTAATCAGATTTCTGTATGACGTGCTAAATTCCCAATTTTTCATATTTGATAAATACACTGAAATTTATTGTTGAGGGAAAGTTAGCTTTTATGACTCTTTTGCGCGATAAATTCAACGGCCGTGTTATCTCACGTCGTGGCTATGTTGATTGTCCGTCACTATCATGTGATTTGACACCGTTGGGCTTCTTTATTTGGGGATACTTAAAAGTAAAAGTGTACTTTAATAAGGCAAGAACAATTCAAGAGCTAAAGGCTGAGATCTGAAGAGGAAAGATTCGGCGCATTAACGACATTGAACCTCAATTATGTTTTAGAGTCATTGAAAATATGGACCACTATATAGGGGTATACCAACGAAGCCGTGGCTAGCATTTGGCCGATATTTAGTTTCACACCTAATTGTCATAGATCCTTCTATCATAATGAATAATATAAAGATAATTCTTTGAAAACTTTTTGTGTTATTTACAATTAACTATATTGCGTTTTGGTGGGAACACACTTTATAATAAATAGTGTTTGCTGGGTATTTCGCTCACCAATATAACCTCATTTTAAGCTTTGGCTGACTATGTTGTAGAGCTTGATGACCCAAAAAATGTGTTATTTAAATGTCTAGTAGACGTCACCACCTAAGCTCTGCTCTAACGTCAAGAAATAGATTCCCATAAAGATAACGAGTAGTAAAACTTTTTTGGCGTAATTTCATACCTCTTGTATCAAATGACCCATTTTAAATTTGAAACACAAATGCAAAAGAGGGGGGATGTCTTAATAATTTTTCTAGACAATTTTGAAGAACATTTATTGGATCCTTAGGACTCTTTTGGGAAAACTTTCTTAAAATAACTCAGTAAAATACTAGAATTCCTTTAAATTAATGAAATATTTGTAATATTTTCTTATTGCAAAACTCTAAAATGCCGTCGGCATATTAATGTTATCATTTATTTCGCTTTCTCTTTACCAAGCAATAAATCGCCATTTAAACTCACCTGCAATGTTTGAGAGCATCCAAAAACTTTATCGCATATGCGGCATTTATAGCTTATCTCCTCGGAATTTGTAACCAAATTATTACGGTTATCATAAACCGAAGCCAAATGACCTTCCCTGGAAGTTTTTGTGGCCGTTATATGTATTTTGGTAACCGAGCTCAATGATATATTTGAAGTTCCAAGAAATAAATCCTTTTGGTTTTTGGAATGATATGAACTCGACGAACTGACATTCGAGGCTGCTGGTGAAAGTATAGGTGATTTGTAGGGAAATGTGGCAGGTTTATAATAGGAATCTAAACATTCCAAGCAATCGGGTCGAGAGCACACCATTTTATTGTTGGTGGAGTGATGAGTTTGAAATGAGGGATTTTGTGGAGCTGTAGAGCTGGCAGAAGGAGTAGGTGTGGGCGGTGTAAGTGGTGGCTGGGGTACTATTGAAGAGTGCTGAGAATTCAATACGTATGGAGCAAAATAACGTTTCGGGTAAGGCATTGAAGGTCTGGATATTATTGCTGGATTATTATAAAAACCGGAGGGAAACATATTTGGCAAAAATTGCGCATAGAATTTTTGAGCATTTGCGGCGGCCATTGCTGCCAAAATGTTCGGATGTAAAGCTGCATAGTTGTTGGGATTGCTAAAGGGAAATTCATTTGGTGTTTGAGTGGAGGAAAGCAAAGGATGCACATAGTGCTTAGATTGTTTACTTTTAGATAAATCCAAGATATCGGCTGAGATTGTGGAAGGTTTGGTAGCTACTGGAGCGTAAAGTTTAGGACTGGAAGGTGGGGTGTCCTGGTTGCTAGGGGATGTAGACTTTATTGTTTTTGTGCTTCTTGTTTCCTGATTATTGCCCAATATTCTTTGTATACTAAAATCAGTGATTTGCGAGTTATTAGAATCCTTGGATTCTGTGGAAGACTTAGACTGAGCTGATGACATTTCAATATGTTGTAAGCGTTGCAAAAGGGATTGTTTAAAGCCCATTTTTAAATCATTCATAACTTTGTTTATTTCTCTTAGCACTTTCTTAGTAAATTAATAACGATTTTTTCCAAAATTTTGTTTTTTATTATTTATTAGTTTTTAATTAATATTTTTTTCGTATATTTTATAATAAGTTATTTTTTTATAAAAAAAATTATTTCGGTGTTTGTTTTT
Organism: Pollenia griseotomentosa; assembly: GCA_963931875.1. Taxonomy (NCBI): domain Eukaryota; kingdom Metazoa; phylum Arthropoda; class Insecta; order Diptera; family Polleniidae; genus Pollenia; species Pollenia griseotomentosa. Next base: position 187,956,045 of record OZ007561.1, read on the forward strand.
TCTTTAAATCACTTCCCGTTAAGAGTTTTCTTGTTGTACCGTTTGGTTTAACGTCAAATTGCGTTATGGTTTCTTGTCTTACTGACATGACACTTACATCAACTGTATTCACAGCTTACACTTTATCTACTGATATTAGCTTGGCTTATAGAGCCTGCTTAAAACTCATAGCACAGTTCAGCCTCTCTTCTGACTTAACGATCGCAAACACGTTTTTAAGATTTTGGGTGAGAAAAGCGTGTTGACAACGTAAAAAATACACACACATCAAATCAACAGCTACTTAAAGGCATTATAGCCACACACAATAATAAAAAGCGGCGGTAGCACTTGAAGGCGTTTTGTTTTTATATCATATTATTTGTTTCTGTTGCAACCACTTTACGAGTTCTAATCAACCAATACACGATCTGTTTTAGCCAACCTTACAAAGAGAGTCAGGAAAATTCTCTATAAATTTTAATTGGCTGAGTACGTTTTAAATCTTTTGATTCTCTTCTTTCTGTTTGCTCTCTGTTTACGTTTTGCACTCACTCTTTTAAACGGAAGGATTTTATTAATGTTTTTTTGTTATCGCTACTTTGGACCTTCTAAGCATGACAATATTTTACGTTTTTTATTATGTGTGTTATTTTCCGTTTTAATCGTTATTGCCTGTGATGATGTTGATGATGCTGATCAGTTTTGTTTTTCTGCTACCAGTTACGTGTTTTCTTTTACTCTCTCATTTGTTTTAACGTCTTCTCGTTTGTCATTGGCTAAGGACGGGGTTTAGTTTGAATGATATTTAAATGACTTTTGAAATAGTCAATAATGTTTTAATCAAAGTTTTGTGTATTTTAATGACCTCATATTATTGCAGTTGAATTCATTACAGGTAATCTCGGTAAAAAACCACAAGCAATATGTTTTTTAAAATCATTGTGCAATGTCAAAAACAGAAACAAAGATAATAAACAAAATTTTGACATCCAACAATTATAAAGCAAAAAAAAAAGTTTTTAGCGGTTCTTTTAAGACCACCTGTAATGAATTCGCCGTGATATTTTTGATCTTTTGTATATTTGGAAAGTAAACTCAATTAGACTGGATAAAAAATTTCAGATTATAGAATATTTTTAACAGCGTTTAAAAAACTGCAGTCAAAGTAGAAAGACTGCTATGTCTTCCTCTTCTTCATTTGTAATTTGCCAAAAAAAAAAAACTGTTGCTCTTACTTCTGATTTATTTGATGTAAAAAGTCGCTGTAAAACCAACTCAAAAAGCGAAAAGTTATACACAAATTTTCGTTTTTTGTTCGACAGTTTTTGATTTCGACTGGAGTTTTTAAACCCTGATTTTAAAGTCAACTGCTTCAAGCAAACAATTTTCCGTTTTCTATCTTCTTAATATGTATTTCTAAAGGTGATTTAAAAGGTTGAGCAATTTTGGAGATCCTTTCTTAAAGCTAAAAAAACACTGCGTATCTCAGGCCATTACGTGCTACAAGTCGAATCTTTTCCTAACAAGAGAGTGATACTAACTAATAAGAGTAAAGCTAGTCCTAGTTAAGAAATATTTGACACCCCACACAAAACCACTTTTATAACTTGATCAAACACTTTATAAATTACAGTATACATCGATTTTTTTAAAGTATGTATAAAGTTGTTGAATAAATAAAAATTTTTGAAAAGAAAGTAAAATCACACATTTGGTGACCACGATTTTTTTTTTACGTAGAAAGTGGAAAATTTCGTTTAATCACACTAAAGATAAGCTTTCAATAAAGATCAATATCCTAACCAGACTGTTTTGATCTTTAATTTCTTAGTTTACCTGAAAGAGATCTAAGTGATAAAAAGAACTGCGAGAACTTCTCTCTAGGCTTTATAACTGGCGCTTGATAAATCTGCCTCTTACCTTTTAATTTGTATGTCTAAAATTAAAATTATCTTTATGGACAAGTCAGAATAGTGGTAATCAGTCTTGACTGTCGAACGTAGGCAAATAATTGATCCTATAGACATTTCGGAGGTCACGGAGGTGGGTGACGTTCAAAATAATCGAACTAATAAGCTTTCAATTAAATCTTTCCCTCAATATCCGGCAAACTTTCTTAAATTGCCTTCCTTTTAAAAATCAAATAACTTTTCTTCCCAACTCCGACATATTTTCCACAATCAGTGTATGCTATTGTTTGGACAATTAGTCTTAAGACCCACTTTTTGGATATTGACAGACATGCGAGTCTTTCTCTTTAACTAAATCAAAGGATACCAAACAAATGTATTGCTTGGTATCTATTTTATAAGGACTTGTAAGACCGCCTTTCTAACTAAAAAATCTTCCAAAAACGGATTTATTCCTCGACATAATAAAAACATGAAACCGCTGGTGATTTTGGGCCGATCTTTTTTAACTAAGCAGAACATAAAGAGGGTTGCGATACCGATATAACAAAATCGCTAACAAAACGAATTTATTTTTTTCTTACTTTAGTGGAATCGCCCGGGAATTTGTTCAGATCATTTTAAGGGCATTTCACCGTCTGCTGCTACATCATTCGGTAAAATCAGATGCACTCAATATCTTGGATTCGGCAAAAATCCAAAATTGAAGGATCCTGAGAGATCTGTACGATCGGGCTGACCACAGATCATATTTAGTACCTAGGGAGTCAGTAGCCCCTGGTGGCACGGCACAAGACTGACTGTTGGTTGAGGCCTCCTAAAGTTTACTTCTTGTGGCAAATGCCTTTTGTCTTTCAGAAAGATTGTCTTTGCGCGGAGTTAACCATTTTCATTGAAAAGATATTTTGAACTCAAAGCCGCGGCAAGAGAGATCCCCACTTAGTAGATGCTGCTAGCATATTTTAAAAAGCAGTGGAGTTTAGATAGCTCCAGCTCCTGAACAAGGGGCGAGCGTGTGTGCTGGTTGCTCTCACCCAGTGGTTAATATCCACCATGTTATAAGGTCATATGTCATGTCCTTAAAGGACTTTTTAGCCAGTGCTTAATGGAACATTTAACCTTTTTACTACCATAAAATCATAAATAAAAACGTTACTAGTCTTATTACTTCTGATATTTCAAATGTACAAATGCTGTCAACAATTTAACTGATCTCACTCTTCAATCAAATTATCAGTGTTTTCCTGTGTATGAGTATATGTGTGTGTGTGTGGCCTTTAACAAACTCCTTTTGGACTTTCCTTTCTGGCTTAAATGCGATAATTAATTATGGCCATAAAATGTTTTATTTTTATCTTATTTGTGGTGTCTTTTGTTTTGTTCTAAGGAGTATTATATGAGATTTTGGGAGTAAATTAAATTATTTTATTTCTGGTGGGAATATTTCTTTGTCATCTCTTATTATGATGGGGATGTTTCGATTTAAATGAAAAGACTTAAAAAAAAGTTTTATTGTTGAAAAAAATTATGACAATTAAGTAATGATAATGATTCTTAATAATAATGCAGGTTTATTGAAGTTATCTCTCTGGAGAATACTTGAAATTCTTTTGATAATACAAATGTATGAGAACATTTTACCACAGAAACTTTTTCTTTAATTTGTTGCTTGTATTTTTTTTTTATAAAATGTCGAGTATTTCCTCATAATATAACCCGCATATCGTTCCGAAAACCGAAAAATCGTTTAATAAACCTAAAATGTTTAAGGTTCTTTTTAAAGAATATTGTATCATATTCAGTTTAAACTATTTTCTGCAGGTCTTATATACAGTGAAAACTCTTCCAGACCAGGGGGATATTTTAAAGTCACCTCATCCGAAGTTGACTGTTCCAAATTTTCCTGTTTTCTTCTTAATATTCTTTAAAGCAATTTTAAATGTGAAAAAATTTTTGAGGTTTTTTCTGTAAGCAGACCAAATTATTGCTTTGTATTTACAGGCCATAACGTGCTACAAGTCGAATCTTCTCCTAAAAAAAGTGTGAAACTAACCAATAAGGGTAAAGCTTTGGTCCTAGCTAAGAAATATTTGACACCCCACACAAAATTACTTTAATTACTTGATCAAGCACTTTATAAGTTACAATAAACAGAAATTTTCTATACATAACCCATCGCATAGACAGACATCTCCCGTCAGCGGACAAAATTGCGTCCACGATCTGCATGCAAAAGCTTTCACTTAAGCACATTTTAAACAAAAAAAGAGGGTTTAACTTGCTCTGATGTCTACCTTGATGTTTACCTTAAAGAACAGTTTGAGAAATGTAATAATAAAAGCTTCCATTTCCTTGGCAGGCTCCTATTTCGCCTTTGCTTATAGATCAAATGATTTTTAGCCTTTGCTTTGATTTTAAAGGCAATAAAGGGATGTCAAAAACTAAAAGCCTTTGTTTTTCCTCAGCAATTATAACGGTTAAATTCGATAAATTTTCAAAACAGTCTACCAGGAATTGGAATTATTTTCTTGGAAGTTTCAAAAAATCCTGGGATATTTACATATCAAGGGTGACATCTTCGTGCGATTTGGGCCATATAGAATTATTGTTCCAAGAAAAGTTTGTTTTAATACAGCCACTATAAAACCACCTAAATGTCCTCATTTCACAAACATTCCACAGACTATAAAAGCTCTATAAAAGCTCGAGAGCTTTTGATTCTAATTATACCAGATATTATAAAAGCTCGAGAGCTTTTGATTCTCATTGTACCAGATATTAGCCATTTGGAACATACAATGCCAAGATAACGGTTTTACTATTGCTCGAGGTCTTTTGATTCTTTGTTTTTTCTCAGTAATTATAACGGTTAAATTCGATAAAGTTTCAAAACAGTCTACCAGGAATTGGAATTATTTTCTTGGAAGTTTCAAAAAACCCTGGGATATTTACATATTAAGGGTGACATCTTCATGCGATTTGGGCCATATAGAATTATTGTTCCAAGAAGGGTTTGTTTTAATACAGCCACTATAAAACCACCAAAATGTCCTCATTTCCCAAACATTCCATAGATTATAAAAGCTCTATTAAAGTTCGAGAGCTTTTGATTCTTATTGTACAAAATATTAAAAAAGCTCTAGAGCTTTTGATTCTCATTGTACAAAATATTATAAAAGCTCGAGAGCTTTTGATTATCATTGTACAAAATATTATAAAAGCTTTAGAGCTTTTGATTCTCATTGTACCAGATATTAGCCATTTGGAACATACAATGCCAAGATAACGGTTTTACTATTGTATAGGACAGTAAAGAACTTAAAATCATTAGTACGTTGGTTATTCTCGTAAATCACTCATCAGATGTATTGTCATTTACATCGTAATGTGTTTTTCGGATATGGGCTTCATCACCTTGGTCAGTTATGGATCGACCATAAGTTATATTGGGTGTTTGTTCCATATTTGGACACATATCTGTAATCCTACTGAACCGATTGTGCTGGATTTTAATCTCAAACTGCTTAAGATAAGTACCACCAATTTTACACCAACATTGTCCTTTTCTATTAAGTGTTTTCAACAGACGGACATAACTAAATCGGCTTGAATTACTCAAGGACCCAGAATACTTTGATGAATATCAAAACACTTTCACACGAATCGACAAACTAAGTATACCCTCATTCACCACTAGTGGTATTAAAACTAATTAATTCGTATGGAATCCAAAATATATTCCGACATTATTTTTTCATTCAAATATTCGGTCACAATATTGCCGAATAAAATTTTTTTGTTCTTAAGATTCGGACAAATCATAGCACACATTTATTCTTAAACTTGAAATAACTGTTTTAAAAAGTGTATTTTTGCATATTAACTTTTAAAATGCAGCAAAATGCAGCTCAAGAAATGACCAAGAGAAAATTAATAAGTGAACTACACATATTTATTACTTTAAGCACCATTTTAATACATTTTACATAAACCAACAATGAAACATGACACTCATCTAACAACAGGTGCTTTGGGATCCATTTAGCGTTCCACTGACTAAGTAAAGAAATGTAATCATTGAAGCATTCCTGGGTGCGTGATCAGGCTATATATGTTAAATTAAAAAAAGATTTTTAACAAAAAAACAAAAAACAAAAAATCTTAACGCCATCATTTATGATCATACAACATTGTTGTTTCATTTGTATTCTCTTTTATTTTATTAAACAAAACATTTCTGAAGAATTTTTATTTAACTTTTAAATTATAATTCCTAAAACAAAAACAAGAAGATCATAATGTTTGAAATTTATCACAAAATATAAATGCAAAAGCTTACGAGATTTGGACATAGAAAAATGATGGCAACATTATGGTGCTATAATAACAATACATCATATGGCCTTATCAATTCTAAAGAATCTTAAATTGTGTTTATGTTTTTGCACTAAATTCTAACAGAGAATGTATAATTAAGAAAGATTCATATATTCAGTCAGCCGGCCAGACCGTCAGTTGTATACCATTTCATTCCATTTTTATTCACCAAAAGAAAACCACAAAATCTAATGCTGTTTAAACATTTTTCATTTAATTTGTCCAAAGACACTTGGAAAACCATGAAGTGGAAAAAATTAGGCTACACATACTTGCACTCCTCGCATACTAGCTAGTAATACTCTCTCAATCGTCTACTCCATGGGATGCTGCTTACTACTTACTCTACTCCAGTTAATGGTCATAAAAGTTTTCAACAAGTCCATGACTTTTAAGCTTTCAAAATGTACGAGTGTAAACAAGTATGAGTGAATGTAGAAAAAAGATATTCTCAAACATGGGATAATGTGGCATGTTAACATACGTTTAATACAACCAACTAAACATTAACGCATCCACTCACATACACAAACTCGTACAACATGATGTTTTATTACAGGTGGCAAAATGACGATTGTGGGTTTATGTGTTTGTTTTTAATATGCTTAAAAGGCAGTACACAGAGTGAAAATATTTGGCAGAAATATAGTAAAAAAAGCACCACAGGTACTCAAAAGTAAACTAACTTACTTTTTTGCTTAACTTGACAAGGAATGGGTTTATAAATTTAAGAACATCTCGTTGTTATTTTGACATATTTTTTTAATTTCGAAAACGCAATGTTTTTATTTGAACATCACATCGTTGTTAAACTGACAACATATTGGTTTCACTTTAACAACATATTCACCCATTTTGTGAATAGAATTTCTCTTTAAATTGATTTCTTTTTCCCTAAAAATTTATCAGAAAAATGTTCACTTTTTATTTGGTTGCAAAGATAAATTTAACCTTCTAAGACCATTGCTCAAAATAAATTGTTTTAAAGACATTTTGATTTCTTAATTGTTTATTATAGTTCAGTTTTGCAGTTAATACGAAATCTTAAATATTATTGCAGAATTGTAATAAAACAAAAATTGCATCCCAATATTATTATACTTTTTCCACTATAAAAATATTTTTCGATGTTAAATACTCAAGCCCGATTTTTTTCTTTGATATTATCATCTTTTTAATATAATTTCCAAAGCTTTGAAATTTTGTTTTTACTAAAATGATTCCCTAAAATTAACTTGCCTCTAATTAAGAAACTTTTAAAGCTCTTTATATCAAAGAATCATTATAAATTTAACGGTGGAGTATTTACTTATTTAAGTTCTGTTAAATAACTTTTAACTTTCCTAAATTTTTTTTATCTATTAATCTTTACGCACAAATCACTAAAATATAAAACTAGAAAACTAAGCATGGAGGCGAGAACATATTGTCCTTGATTTAACAACACGATGTTCTTAATTATACAACGGTGTTATTGATTTGACAATGAATGTTGTCGAAGGGATTATCAACACACCGCTGTCATTTCAAAAGGGATTTTTCGCTCCGTGTAAGAATGTTTTCTAGTTGAAAGATGAGTGTATTTAAAGTGATGTCAACGTTATTCAAGGTTGTCATATAAATGGCCTAAAATGATTAAAGGATTTTATTTAGGGAAGTAGCTTACTAAATATAGTAATAATTAGAAATTTTTTCTAATGTGGACTATATTTGTTTGAGACAGTCAGGCAGTCAACAGTTAATTTCTGCTTTTTAATACAGAAATTTTTGACCTACCCCGTATTAAGTGTTACTATCTTACGTTTGAAATTGCCAAACAGGATGTTAGACCTAACAGTTCTTTTCTTCTGAAGGTAAAATAGAATATTTTCGAAGACTTATTAAGAATCCGTTACTGCAAAGTACCTTGGTTTTAAATAGTCGATCCGTTACACACGTAATTTGTATAAAGCGTACAATTAATAAGTTGTCAACGTTAATACTGCCTTTCGGTTAACATTCCGAAATCTCTTAATATCGCTGTGAAAGAAGTCATTTAAGGCTGGTTCACCCACAAGTTTCTGAAACATTTTTGGTTCGGAGAAATTTATTGTTTACTGAGAGTTTTCTACACCATGGTTCACCCATTTCAGAAACTTGGTTCGTAAAAACAGTGCTGCCATATATAATTGAAAATGACGTAAATACATATGTGCATAAATTGAAGAAAACTAATTATATTTGTGTCAAAATAAAGAAATAAAAAAATTAATATTTAAACAAAAAAAAAAAAGAAAAACAGCATTTGTGGTGAATTATTTCGTAAGAATAAAAACATCTTTTTCTGCGATGGATATATTATTTTGTTTGATATAATTGTTCTCATAAGAGCTGTTGCTCAAATCATACAAACATTCCCTTCCTGGCTTTTTTATTTCATAAATTAAATTTAAGACAACATCTTCTGACAACTCCATCTTAAATTTGTATCTAAAGGACAAAGAAAATTTAGAAGTTATAAACTAAATTGCTTTAATATTACAACTTACCTAATATAATATTTTTCAATTTTAAATAGTTTTTCCAAGTTTTTTATTTTTGCCGCCAATACCTCTTTTTCTTTATATGTTTATTTCTTTTTTGCTTTTTGTTTACATTTTTTAGTTTACCATACTGAATTTTTAATACAAATTCCAAACAATATGGCATGTCTCTTGTACAAATTTCACATGGTGTGGCAACCTTTTTTAAAATGGTTCGGACCAAATTGAAAATTAATTTAATTCACACTGAGAGTCGTTCGCACAAAATAATTTCTCTTGCTCTCTGAGAGAAACGTCAAACTACATATAAAAAAAATTTTGTGCGAACCAAAAATGTTTCAGAAACTTGTGGGTGAACCAGCCTTTACATTTTCTGAAAAAAAAAAGTTTAGAAATAATAATAAAGATGATATTTATGGTGTTTTCTTTTCTACAAAAAATGTGACATTTTATTTTAAAAAAATTGAAATATAGTGTCTGTTTCTTAAAAATTTTGCTCCCAAAAAGGGTGGCTTGTTTTATTCTAAAAAACTCATCCTTTTCGGGAGCAACATTTTTAGGAAACAGACACCAAATTGCATTTTTTTAAAATAAAATGTCACATTTTTTGTAGAAAAGAAAACACCATTAAAGATATCCCTCCATGATTTTAAATTAAAAAAATATGAGTTAAAAATGAGCTAATACAGAAACAAGGCTAAGGACCAAAAGTTGAAACTATAACTATCCGAAGGCAGGCTCCTTACAAAATCGTAACGTTGATTTTGAAGGTAAAATTTAAATCAGCGATAACTAAAGAAATAAGCATAGGATATCCTTAAAAGATTTATATGCATACAAATGTTTTTTTTTTTATTATATTTTTAATCTTTACTGCAGTGGTGTATGAAAATTTCGGCACTGTTAACCATAACCCAGTCAACACTACTTTCTGAATATAGTGTAAAGAATTACATTATTACGAGTTGCAGTTAAAAATTTTCTATGACTTTGATCTTAACCGAATATTTTAAGACCGATAATCGGGAAATTTGCATTCAAACAGTATCTAGTTGACAACACTGTTTATAGTCAAAGTTTGCAAAATAATATTTGCACTAAAATTTTCTTATTTTCTTATTTTTTTTTACTGTTGGTTGGTATATTTTTTTATATGTTTTTTTTTTGTTTTTTATTATTTGTAGTGGTTTTACATTTAAACAAATGAGTTTTGTCAGTTGTTATCTTGTTTCAAAAGTTGTTGTATTTTACAAATACTACACTATTGCTGTTGTTGTTGCTGCTGCTGTTGATATGTATTGTTGTGGACATTATTGTTGTTCCTGTTTGGTTGTTTATTATCATCATTTGTTTGTGGTTGTTTTTTGTTGATGTTGTTATATGTTTTGTTGTAACTGTTAGTTTGTTAAACTGCTACTGATTTAAATTCCTAGATAGGGATGATCAGGGCAAGTTTAAATATGCACAAAAATGTTTCAAATATGCATGCGAAAAAACACAAACTAATAACATTTTATAAGTTTTATTTAAACAAATGTCAATTACAAAATATTATCCTGTGTTTTTTCAAGTTTTGAAATTTAAATGATCTTTGGTTGTCACACAAAGCCATAGAATATATTGAAAATATACGTTCAACATCAGTCAATGTTTGAAGACCAGAGGCCCAAACATAATGTGTATTCGCTGGTTTAAGCAACTGTTCAATTAGTGTTCAAAAATAAACAGTACATTATTTAGCGTTCGGCTCACACGCAAGAACGATATCTATTTGTTTAGTGGTTGTGTAGACGAACACAATCCTTAATACCGTTCGTAACTATTTTCAAGAAAGGGCCGAACATTATATATTGTTCTGTTCTTCATTAAAAAACAGAACAGTTGTAGTGATACTGTAGACAAACATTTTATTTTAATGTTCTATAATGTTTCTTCTTTTACATTGATAAAGAAATGAACAAAAAAAAAATTTTAGCAAAGACCGCAGCACGAACAGCTTTTCTGTGTTTTGTGTGTATGATTTGTTTGTGTAAAATTATTTTGCTGGCTTTTTATTTTTTTTTCGTGTGTGTATTCAAAAAATTTCTTGAAACCGGCTTTGAAATCAGAAAGGGGGTATTTAAAATATATATGCCTCATACCAAACTTAATGTTTTTAAAAATGGTTGGTAGGTCAAACCAATAATGAGCTGACGATATTTTTTTGGGAAAAACTTAAAAAATATGCAAATGCATGATTTTCATGCAAATATCATTAAAAACTAGCCCTAGTAATGATATACTTTTATTTTGGCTTTTTATTATTATTATTATTTTTTTTTTTTTTTTGGTTTCTATTTTGTGACCGTTTAATAACTCAAATGTTTAAAGTTTTTCTTGGTTAGTCAAGTTAATGTTGTTAATAGGCTTAAAGCTATTCTACAACAATAACAACCAAAAAATCCTCACGTACACTAATTAGTGGCACAATAAAGGCGTGTGATACATTTCACCTGATGCCTGGAGTATATTTTTTTCTTTTTTATGAATAAGCAAATGTGCAAATATTTCAGTATTTTAACTATGTGTGCATACATTTTTAAGATCATGTTGGACACTCTTAAAATACGAGGGCAATTGGTCCAACTAGACTGATATAAAATGGAATTGGCATCGTTGGCATTAAAAACGAGTATATAGTTTTCATAATTCACAACAAGATCAACTCCTTCAGGCATGTCATGCCGGTTTACAAGGCGAGTTCAGACAGATGACCGCAGAGAGATTTATGCTGCCAATGGAGTTTGACATTTAAAATACATATATCTACATACAAAAAAGGGGCAGCTAGCTTAACTATCTCTATCTCTGATGCGGTGACCTGTTTGAATTCGCCTTGACCAGTTTCTTAGTAATACTCAAAGAATAAAGGTATGTTCAGACCTAAACAAATATTTGACGAAAATTTTCAAAAAAGCGTGACCAGTAAATTTATAAAATTTTATCTTAATTTTTAACAACGTTTTATTGATTTACTAAACTTAGTTTGTAAGAACATAATTGTAAAGTTGTATTTAGGTACTGTTAGATGATGTTTGATCTAGCCAAACGTATTGCAAGAGCAAATTATTTTTTAATGAATCTAGTGGTTACATGTAAGATGTCAAATATTTAATTGGTGTGAATATAGCTTAAGTATGGTAGTAAAGAAAAGTATTTAACCCGAGAGTTCCCGATAATTTTTATCATTTAAAAAACCTGTTTGTTATGCAAAGTTATCCAGACTTATTATGAAAATGATGATAAATTTTCGAAGAAAATCATCTTCAGTGATGAGGCACATTTTCACCTCAGTGGATTCGTCAATAAACAGAATTGCCGCATTTGGGCGAATGAGAATCCAAGAGTGATTGTCGAAAAACCAATGCACCCACAAAGAGTGACTGTTTGGTGCGGTTTATGGGCTGGCGGCATCATCGGGCCGTATTTTTTCCAAAATGAGGCCGGTCAGGCAGTTACTGTGAATGGTGTTCGCTATCGTGAGATGATAACGAACTTTTTATGGCCCGAATTGGAAGATATGGATGTGGACGATATGTGGTTTCAGCAGGACGGTGCCACTTGCCACACAGCTAACGAAACAATGGCTCTTTTGCGCAACAAATTCAATGGCCGTGTTATCTCACGTAATGGCGATGTCAATTGGCCGCCAAGATCATGTGATTTGACACCGTTGGACTTTTTTCTTTGGGGTTATTTGAAAGAAAAGGTGTACGTCGATAAGCCAGCAACAATTCAAGAGCTAAAGGATGAGATAATTCGGCACATTAACGGCATAGAACCTCCATTATGCCTCAGGGTCATCGAAAATTTGGACCATCGAATGGAGGTGTGCCGCCGTGGTCGCGGCGCCCATTTGGCCGATATTTTGTTCCATACATAATTGAGTAATACCAATATATCATAATAAAATAAAATTACAAAAATTTCCTAAATAGTTTGTGTTTTATTCAAAATCAACATCGGCCCTTGAAATTAAACCACCCTTTGGAATGGTAAGAAATTTAAAAGAAATAAAAAGGTAGAAGCTAAAAATGAGTATGAATAATTTCGCTAATTAAAATTGGCGCCTGAAAGAACATGTAACATACAGGGTGCTTGATGAATGGTGCAAAAAAAAAAAAAAAAAATCAATCGTTATATCTTTTTTTTATGTAATTAAGCCGCTAATTTTTTTTAATAGAGTGGTTTTGAAATTTAACAAAAATGGTCGAGGGGGAAAGTAAAAAAAGAATTTAGCTTTTGTGCCGCTATCATACATTGGACTTGGTAATTTTCGTCCAAAGATTGTTGAGCCGTATGATCGGTGAAAACCAGCGTTTACAAAACTGCCGTCAAAGTAGAAAAACTGCCATTTCTTCCACTTCTAAAGGAAGTGCTTTTACTTATGATTCATTAAATGTAAACAGTCGCTACCAAACCAACTTAAAAAGTGAAAAGTTGTACACAAATTTTCGTTTTTTTTTTTACAGTTTTTAGTTTCGACTGCAGTTTTTTAAGCCCTAGTGACAACCATAATATGGCTGTGGTATCTAGTGAAGGGCTGATGTAACCATAATGTGTTTGCAGGCGACAAAAATATGATTAAAAATAACATACGGGCATGTTCTGACAATCGCAAAATGCTTAACGTTGGCAACTCTGACTTTTTATCGCATTAAAGGTGTTTTGTAAATCGCAAGGAGTTTGGCGACTTCAAAATGAAAAATTATTAAGTTTCAGTACACCATAAAATAAATCTAGCGCTTGGCGATCAATACACAACATCCGACGGCAAGAGTCAAAGTTTCCAAATTAGGTACAAGCATCTTGGTAATCAATAGACAATATCCGACAAAATGTGGGCTGGTTTGGAGAAGTCGGCGTGATAGATTTATTTATATCAAGAGAAAAATTGTCCAAGTTTGTGGAACACATAGCTTGATTATCATCCGACAAAATGTGGGATCGGTACAAAATACATTTTTTAAGTGGGCATGGCTCCTCCCATACAAATCAAAAATAGATCAGTTACGTTAAAAGTTACAAAATATAGCACAAATAGCTTCGCTACCAACGCAAGACAACCGAAAAAATGTAGGCGGACACCAAAAATAAATGTTTGTATAGCTGGAATAGACCCGGGGTTTAACTAGTACATACATATGTATATCAGTGAAGGGCACTTTTGCAAATCCTATGTGCGCATGCATAGGAAAAAAATGCTGCTTGCGTATCGTCGACACATGTACACTAGGGTGGTCGTTAACTGTATGGAGCATATTTTTTTTCTATTTTTCCATGCTCTCACCACCCAATTCGGTGGGTATTGATAAAAAACGACACCAAACAAAGTTTTAGGACAATCGGCGAAGGCTAAACCGTCCCTCACGCACGCCAAAGTTTGAGAAAAATCATTAAGTCCGACTTTTATGCCTCATAACTTGGAAAATAATAATTTTACATAAACATCGTTTACAAAGAATATGTTATTAGTGAAGTTTCCAACAACTTTTGTCTGAACAAGTTTTCTCTAAATCTCATATTTAACAAAAAGTAACCAAAAAAAAGAGCAAACAGCAGCATTAATGCGAATTTTTCTTTACAACAATTTTTTCTTACACACGTCAATTCAACTTTAATGTTTGCGTTTTTTTGCGTTTGCTTACAAAAAAAAATCAAACGCATATCATTTGTTTCTACCATATCTACCCGCTAGAATACTAGAACTATATTGACGAAAAAATCCCATAACTGCCAAGGAACCGCCCCTAGGGATAAAAAAAGTATGACGGACCTTCATTAATTTTTTGTGCTTAACGTTTTCTTAAAAAATACTTGCCATATATCTCCAACCCTTAGGGGACACCTTTACAAATATGGCGGTTTAATGAAAATCTAAAATTTGGCCCCTGCAGCGTCTAGGATGCTTCTAGATGAGTCAAATTTATAACCGATCCCACTTTATTTTTTATCCCCGTTATTAACATAACTAACAGCTATATCTATTCCTTAAGGGGGCTCACATACAAAATTTCCAATACAGACTAGGAATATATTGAAATTATAAGCACAGCTGTATCTTCCATTTTTTTATAATTTTTTTTAAGAACAAAAATTCTGAAATTTTGCTAAAAAATTATTTATATTTTGCTAAAAAAATTAAGTTTCTAAAATGACTGCGCATATAAGAAAAACCTTTAGGCTTTATTTTAAAGTAATTTTATTGCCGAATTTCGGTTTTTTAGTTTATTTTGTGCAACCTCCTCCATTTTCGAAATAACGGTATATTTCCAAAACAAATGCTAACCTAAAAAAACGGATACCACCACGTGATTCAGCGTACCCGAATTAGGTTAAAACACCAGGTACCCGGCCTGTTTTTTTTTTTTTAATAAATAATAAAAATAGTTTTTAACAATATTAAAGATACGTGATTCATAGAAAATGCGTTTCTTTAATATATTAAAAATTTTATTTTTAATAGTGGCCTATTCGATATTTTTCAGTATATTTTGTTTAATAAGAGATTAAGAAAAAACTTGTTGAGAACTATTCTACAAAATAAATATTTAATAAGTTATGAAACATAAAAGTCAGATTCATGCACACAGAAAAAAATCAAGTTAAAAACGTAGAAAACAAGGTTGATTTAAAATTTTTCGGTGGTGATTTTGCTTCATACGTTTTTCATGTTAATTCAACCTGATTTTACAATAACTTGCGAACAACATTTTTTTCTTTTAAAATAACTATAATTCATGTTAATTTAACATTGCAGTAAAGTTAGAGCAAAATGTAAATTATATTGAAATATCAATCCGAATCACGTTGAATGAAAGTTATTTCAAGTTCAAACAACGTGAATTTCATGTAGAATCAAATTGGTTTGAGTGTGTTGTAACAGTGTGAAGAAGCTTCAGAGACAACATATGCATTTAGTTAAGAATAATTCAAAACACTTACCCCTGTAATACATGTTTCACTTATTTGGTATTCTCCTTTGTCAACAGAAGCATCAGCAGAATCGCCCGACATGGATTTCGTCATCATTCTACTTTGAAAACTTGATGTACTATTTAACTAAATAATTTAAAGAATATGGGAATTGTATTCTTTTTATAACATATTTTAAAAATTAAAATAAAAAAATGAACATACTTAAGTATGTATGCATGTTAATTTAACAAGATAAACTTTTGATTTTAATATAAAACAGGTTTTTATCGCTTCAATATTGAATCCATATTTATTAATATTTTAATATATTTTTTTTTATTTTAATAATATTAAATAAACGTGATTTAAGGTTATTTTATTTAAAATTAATATGAAATAATGATAAATTTAAATAAAGGGCATACTTTTTCAGAATTTTACTATGATTATCAATCAACATTTTTCCTTGTTAATTTTACATTGGTATTTTTTTCTGTGTGTGTGTAAAATATAATTTTTCTCAAATTTTGGTGGGCGTGAGGGACGGCTTAGCCTTCACCGATCGTCCTAAAATTTTTTGCGTTGTTTTTTTTATCAATACCCACCAAATTGGCAGGTGAGACCTAAAGAAATCCACCTTTTGATTTTAACGGTCACCCTAATGTACACCATAACTTCTTCGTGTGGTCTGTGACAATGTACGTTCGGCTGTTGCTTTTTTGTCATTTCTTGTTGATGAGCGTCATTCGTTTTCTCCCAGCGGGAAAACTCAGAAGACCTTCTTACTTCAGGCCTTTTTAAAGGCCTGCTTAAAAGATTTTTTGATTCAATTACTATTCTTATTTAACTGCTAAAGAAGGCCTCATAGAAGGCCTCGGCTCTTTCGTATAAAAGATAAGATACACCTTCCACACTCGCTTCTATGAGAAGGGAGTAACATCTTTTGTATTGTTTTTTTGCACAAGCAAAAGCAAAATCAATTTTTTTTGGTCCCGTTACCCTTCTTATGTACCTGCTGAAGAAGCGAGAGCGGAAGGCCTTCTCCGCAATGACAACGTGTGTAAAAAAGATATGAGTATGGAATGGAGCAAGAAGGCCTTGTACATCCAAAAGAAGGGGTACAGAGGCCTTCTAGAAGGCCTTCCTACTCCTTCTTTTTCCCGCTGGGCTGCTGCTTCCCACACAAGCATAAATGTGATAGTAAGTGTGTTGCCCTTCACTTGTATATATACATATTTATGTATTAATTTATATAACTTTCTGTTCTTATCGCACCATGGTGAAGGGGTTTTCTTAAGAATACTTTTTATTGGCTTTTCTCACATTTTGATATGACGCTTTTAAGATGAAAATGTATGTGATCGCAGATTCTTTGCGCATTATTTTACTTGCAATTTCTATTTTGTTAAAATTTCAGTCATAAAGAACTACTGATTTTTCTTAAACTCATTAAGAATTTCAATTCCAAACTTTATTTTAAATCAAATTAATAAAATAAATCCACATTAAAATTTAGCCTTAAATCAACTTTCCTAGAATTTGTTTTTCGTAACTCGTAACCCACTGTTTTAATTATGACTAATGTGTGTGACCCATTAAATCATTGTAATAACCCTTCTAAATGATAATGACGATGATCATGATAATCGATTTACATGCTTGACAAATTAACTCAATTTACACTAAACATTTTTTACTATAAACTGAACAACAACAAAGAAACCAGACAAGGCAAGAACAAAAATCCCACACAAAACTAAATCTTAAAACTCCATTTCTGATCATCATCATGATCAAGACTTGCATGATGCTGACAGCGATAATCATCTGAAAGTGGAGGGAGAAACAAACAAGCAGACAATCTGCAACAGACAGTGATTATCACTCATGTTCTACTGTTTTATTTCCCATTTGTGTTTAATATTTAAATCAGAATTTGTTAATGTAAATTTTGTTCACACTATTAATCTTGTGACGCACAACACACAGCGAGAAAAAGAGACGACGACATAAGGCATGACGGCTTATAAAGCTGCACCCAAGGGTGGTCAAATGATGTGCTGATGATCTCAATGTTCGCAGAGCTGCATATGAAGTTGGTCGGTTAGTTGGCTGGTAGGTCTAAGAGCATAAACCTGACAATGTGATACCTGTAGCATTTAAAAATGTAGATCTTGAGCTTGTGTTTTTTTTTTTTTTTGGTTTGTTTTAATGTCATGTGTTATCGGTTTTAAAATCAGGAGCTCGTACAAATTTTGTTTGTTTTCATTTCATTTTAAGATGTGTATCTTGTTCATCATCTCCTTTATTTTCCTCTTCAGTTTTTCTTTCAGAAAAGTGAATTTATTTTGGGGAATCTTTTGATTTACGGCTGTGAAAATTGAGAAGTTTGTTTGGTTTTATGATTTAATGCAAAATTTCTAGGTTTTAAATCAAATTAAATGGGTTTTTGTGTAGAAAGAAATAATAATTTAATGAAAATGGAAAAAAAAAATTTATTTTGTAGGTTAATAGTATTTTTCGTAAATTTATGGCTTTTATGTTATAATAAAAATCGAAAAAATTTAAAAAAAAATAAAGTTCAAAGTTAAAACAGGGATGGAAAATTAGAATTTTGCTTAGAAAAGAACTGATAAGGTTACAAATTACTGATGATTAAAAGACAACCGGGCAACTGTGGCCTCATTTAGATGACAATCTTATAAATTGTTTAACATTAAATAACTTTAACTTTAACTGGAGCTTAAAATAAGCATATTAATAATGGATCGCATCATCCAGAGTACAAAAAACTGGACCCAGAGAAAGAACATTTTTCGATGTGGTCACCTCCAACAAAACTATTTTTTAATTTAACCATATTATTGTCATCGGCAACCATATTATGGTTTAATTATCGCTCAATCAAGAAGCCACAACCATATTTTGGCTGCCTCCGATCATGTTATCGTTAATAATAACAAAAATATTTATTTATTTATTTATGTGAGTGGGACCCGACCCCTTTCGATTTTAATGAAATTTGGTATGAAGGTTCCTTTTATCCTATTAGGAACATATATGAACAAAAAAAAGTTAAAAAGTTTTAAAGTTATGTCATATTCAAAATGTCATAATTTCGCCGAATTAGCCGAGTGTGTTGAGACTATTTCTTCAATATCTCGAAAACTACTTTACATACGAAGAAGATTTTAATGTCATATTAAAGAGAATTTTTGGGGCTACAAACCATGTGTTGAAAAAATATCTGCAAAATATTAAATTTTAAAAACGGACTAAGTCAAAAACCCTTGTTTAGGAGCTGGAGCTATCTTACCTCCGAAGCTTTTGGAAAAATGCTAGGGTCAGCTGTTGAGTAGAAACGGCACCTAGAGATAATCCTCCCTTAAGCCTGGTACTCTGTTCAACATTTCACGTGAAATGCTGTCTAAACGTAGATATGAAAAAAACTTGTGCAGAATATCTATGATAGAATTGTACTCTGTTCATTTTGTGAAAAAGTTCCGAAATGTTCCTGGCAAAATTTTTTCACAACTGCGAAACAATATAAGCTGCACTTATTTCACGTGGAATTTTAAACAAAAGCAGAAAAGTATGAACTGATTATTAAATACGAAATAAAAAATTAAAACAACACAAACGGAAACAGTTTCTTATCCATATTTACTTTCTTTTTTATTACAAAAAACTTATTTTTAGTAAAATACATGTGGGGTTTGGCAAAGGTGCCCTGCCTTAGCTGGTAGCGATCTCGTCTAACAGTCCGAGCGTTGCTGGTTCGATTCTCGCCAGAGACTCTGGTCTGTTTCACTACAACGTACTGAAGATCTAAAGCTACGGTCACACTTGTCAAATATTTGACGAAAACAAAACTTGACCAACAAGCAAACTAAATAATCATTTCCTTTAATTCCAATATTTATTTTGATTATAATACCACATCTTACAAAAAACAGTTTTTTTGCTGTATTATTAGTTTATTTTGTGATATTAAGGGCTAAAAAATCAGAGCAAGTTAAACTCTCTTTTTGGTTTAAAATGTGTTTAAACCAACAAATCTATAAATCATTAAACATATAAACCATCTTTAAACGCATGAAATTGGGCGTTTAAACTACCAGTACAAATCATATGAATTTGCCAACATTTGTCGTAGTGCTGCCACATGCTATTTTTTTAACAACATGTAATACATGGGACACTGATTTATGGTTGATGAGTTTAAACTACATATAAATTCAAGTTTAGTTCAACTAAACCAGCGTTTAAACCATCAGTGATTTATTAGGCATAAGACCATGTTAAATCTCACTAACTATAAACAAAAGTAGGGGTTTAGCCATTTGGTCAAATATTTAATAAGTGTGACCGTAGCATAAGTAACTATTGTTCGGTTTATTAAGTACGAATATAATTTGCAATTGTATATCTCAAAAAGAGTTTCGGTATTACTTACAAAATTTTAAAACGAATTTGTTTGTAACATTTTCTTTAATTAAGTACAACAAAAAAAGTACCAGTTCATTGTATCTCTTTTAAAATTTCTCCAAACAGATAATTAAATTTGATGAAAAGGTGTCAATAAATTACCCTAAAGTATCCATTAAACACCATACCATGATTTGTTACAGAGACTTGTTAAAATGTTTTTATTCTTTTTAAAAGAAAAAATATTTTATTTGAAGATTTTATTTCATTTGTTTCTTTTTACATCTTAACCGCATTTAGTGAATGTGTTTAAACATGAATTTCTTATCGGGTATTTTAATATCATTTTTATGTTTTCATTGGAAAACACCAAAGTTGAAGATTTCATTTAATGTTTAGCATGCAGTAGAGGAAAAATTTGGACTTAATATGGAGAATGTCAGGTTTAATAGGATTCTTTATGTTACTTAAGAAACCGACAAGTTTTAAAAAAAAGTCGAAGATGTAATTAGTCTCCAATTGGTGGGTCAAACGTGGATTTATTTAGACCCCAATATGTGATCAAATAGTGAATGTATTTGTAAAGCTAAAGGTTCTAATTAGTCTCCAGTTGCGACCTTTATTTGTGAAGTAATCTTGAATTAATACAATCTGTGAAGCAATTGTGGATGTTTTTAGTCTTAAATTTGCTAAGGCATTTTTTTGTTGTAGGGTTATCCATTTTTCGGTTTTAAACGGATAGTTAGATACAACACACATAAAGCTATGAATTGGATGAAACTTTTATTAAATTTAAATGACTGCCTCTAGATTGGTTGCAGCTGTCGATACCTTTGAGGTAGTTTACGACTACTTTCTCGAACATTTCGGTCGTTATCTCGGCGATAACTTGACGAATGTATGTATGCTTTAAATTTAGGATATTATCCGCCTGGACAAGGTCTTTGACATAGCCCCACAAAAAAAGTCTAGCGGCGTCTAATCGCATAATTCTTCGCTTTGGGAAAATCAATCGTGTTGTGTGTTTCGTAGCACCGTCTTGTTGAAACCACATATCGTCCAGTTTATAGTCTTTAATTGTAGGCAGAAATAAGTCGGTTATTCATTTCTCGGGCAGACCTGCAATATTTGTTGCTGCAAGTTTTTAAAATTCTGCTTTGAAATTTCATTAGTGTCCAGATTAAAAAAATTCTAGTTTTGCATTTTTGTATTTTTATTTAGTCTTTCCTCTTCTGCCAACTTCAAGTTAAAAAGTGTGAGAATTACAAAAGAATTCAAAGTACAATCTTCTCACCTCTCTCACTTATAAACTCAAGAATTGCTGGACAGTGACTTATCATACGGCCATAGCGCTCTCAGCTGTGGAATCGATAAAGTCGGATTATCCGCTACACTTTCACTAACAGAAGTAGTTTCATCAAACCACCTCTGACTGGCAATACGATGAAACTTGTGTGCGATAAGCTTCTTACTACTCGAAAGCGAAACACCCATATCAAATGTAGAACCGTTCACATTCAAGGTGGTGTCTTTATGCGCCAACGAGCGAGCCATACAGTTACTATGTATGCCACTGTCCTGGGACCCATTTAAGGGTTACCACTGAATGTCTCGCAATCTCCTCCTGCTACATCCGGCATTTTTGGTCAGTTTTCGATAATTTTCAGGGATCCCGGCCGCTTTATTATGGGTTATAATATGCATATCCCTGCCAGATATCTCACCATATTGGATGCTTCTCGCATATGTGTAGATGGCCATACATATTTTTAATAATAACTTCTTCATTTTTTTGTAAAGTTCTTTTTAGTCGACCTTTTTGACCCAAAAAAAATGTTTACATTCTTATTTCGTTTTTAGGTTTGCTTTTGATCTCGCATAATTGTATAACAAACCAAAATCAAAGCGCTTTTAAGTTAATTTAAACGCATTTAAATAACCAATAAAACATCTTTGAACCAGAGAAAAAAGATAAAAATAAATAACATCAATTTCAAATTCAATTTAAATTCGATCGTATCGCATGGCACGTTTTTATTTATATAATTTTTTTTTTTATTTTATTTCTGAATAATGTGTACATTTTAAACCATATAATTATTTATATGGTATTTTCTTTAAAAGAAAAGAAATTTATTGTTGTTTGTAGGATTTATTTGAATTCGCTTGAAATGAAAAAAAATCTGTTACTTTTCAAACTGGCAATCAATCAAAGCTTTTACGATGTGTTTTCATTTCAATTTTACAAAGAAATTTCTTGTAAGATGAGGTCGATGTTAAAGTTTATGTATGTTGTCGTTGTTTTTGTTTTGTTTTAATTAACATAATTTAATTATTGTTTTTCAATTAAATTAATCATTATTAACAACATGGGTGGCTGGTGGTGTGTGGTTTAGCCCGTTTGTTTCTTTCTGTGAGTATTTAAATATTTTATTTGTTTTTAATGTTAATGGGATCTTTTGTTTCTTAAACACAGGGCTGTTTAAGCCTATTTTTAGTTCCAGCTAGACATAGTGTCTCACTTGCCGCTTCAATGGCAGGAAATGATCTATAAATGTCAAATTTTTATTGACATTTGAAAGCTTTAAAGAGAGTTTCATTGAATTTTAAGTCACCCACAATTTGTGGTATTTACGCTTGTGTTTTGGTAAAAGAAAAAGATTTATGGGTCGATTACGGATAACAAATGAACTGAAGTTGAGTTGCCAGCAGTGAAATCAGGCAACCCCGCTCATGTTAAGATATAAAATTAAAAAAAAATGTTGTTGTTGCCATCCACAATCGACCCATAAATAACTTTAAGCGCATGTTTGTTTGCAAGAAAGTACCCAGCGGGAAAACTCAGAAGACCTTCTTACTTCAGGCCTTTTTAAAGGCCTGCTTAAAAGATTTTTTGATTCAATTACTATTCTTATCTAACTGCTAAAGAAGGCCTCATAGAAGGCCTCGGCTCTTTCGTATAAAAGATAAGATACACCTTCCACACTCGCTTTTATGAGAAGGGAGTAGAGAAGGAGTAACATTTTTTGTATTGTTTTTTTTTTTGCACAAGCAAAAGCAAAATCAATTTTTTTTTTTGGTCCCGTTACCCTTCTTATGTACTTGCTGAAGAAGGGAGAGCGGAAGGCCTTCTCCGCAATGACAACGTGTGTAAAAAAGATATGAGTATGGAATGGAGCAAGAAGGCCTTGTACATCCAAAAGAAGGGGTACAGAGGCCTTCTAGAAGGCCTCCCTACTCCTTCTTTTTCCCGCTGGGTATAGCAGTTCTATAAAAATGTGCATCTTTATATATATACATATATATTAAATCGTTTGTGTTTGTTATTAACGCATTATCACCGAAACAACTAGAGCTGTCGAGCTGAAATTTTCAACACAGTAGCCAATCCCTTAAATATGGCCTAAAATAACTAGTTTATACCGAAAATGCTCATTAATGGTTGGTGGGCCATTAATTAATACTTTGTATGATGTCCAAAATGTATGCGTTTTTTTTGCATAAAACTTTATTTAAACATCATCACATTTACATTAAAATACAACAAATAATTACAACTTTTAAAACTGTAGAAATGTTGACTAAATGTAGAAATTGTTGTAAATGTAAAAAAAACTATTTGGTCAATTACTTTATAGTACTCTAACGGTTACACCTTTCAGTTCATTAATTTTTTTTGCCATATTGTGCCAAAAGAAACACAACAAAAAATACAATACAAAGTAAATTAACTGCCATTAAAAACAAAATGTTGTCCAAAACTAAAAATGGCGGTAACCCATAAAGTTACACACACCACCATCCAAAATAACGACTTAAAACGGATGCTAAAACAACTTGAAAAAACAACCAAGCCAAAAAAAAAAAAACAATGCTTTGCATCCGTTAAAGTAAAAACATTTCACCAAAAAACAAAAAAAAAAAAAAAAACAAAAAACCAAATAAAATAATGTATAAAAGGGGAACCGAAAAGAAAAACAGCAATACCCAGTAGTTTTGAAGGAGAAGTATGGAAGAATTGTGCAACTTTTTTTCCATTTATTATTTATTATTATATTCATTCTTAAAGTTAGAAACATTCATTCTTAATTTAACTAAACACCCGCGAAGCCTTGTGGTTTGTCTGCAGGTAGATAATATTCTAAGAGATTTCATTTCATATTTAATGTTTAAGTGTTTATATAGATAAATTGAATAATAATTAATTAAATATTCATAAATAATATTAATGGGATTATTGGGACGTTATAAAAAATTTTTTATACAGTTTCTTGGCCTTCGACTTATCCGTTGTATTTAATAGATGTGTTGGCATTTCATTAAAGATGGAAGGAAGTATAACTTTCAAGGTTCTGTCACCATAGCTGTTTCTCGTTTTTTTAATTTTGAATCTATTATCAGAACGAAGTCGAGTATTGTATCGATGGTTTATAGTTTGTAGAAGCCGGGAGTCGTTTAAAGCAGTCAGTATTGTTAGTCGATATATATTTTTGACATTAAGCACATTAAGTAGACGTGGTAGGTTTTTTGATATATTGTTGCTTCTGATTGCCGAGTTGTTATTATTATTGTGTGTGTATGAGTTTTGAATGTTGCGAGTACTTGTGCGGTTAATTACATTATTATTTAATAGATTTAATTGAAGTGGTTGGGGTTGCTGATTGTATTTTCTTGGTTTTTGTATAGTATTTTTAGAAATTCGTTTTGAGACTGCTGGAGACTCTTACAGTGGGAAGAATTTCCCCAGGCTGCTATGCCGTGACGTATGTAAGATTCAGCAAGTGAGAAGTAGACTTGGCGCAGTACCGTACTTTTTGCCGCGTAGCTTAGGTGGTATAAAGAGAAAGCAGCTTTCCGAAGTTTCATTCGTAGCTCTTGTATATGGACTTTCCATTTAAACGTGTTATCCACATAAACACCTAAGTATTTATACGTGTTTACTAATTCAATAGTTGTGTTGCATTGGTCGTTATTATTGTTTATTTTGTGGTGTATGCAATTTATGTCGTGGTATTTCATTTTAATGCTAATTTGCTTAAGATGTGGTTGTCTAATGTGCATTAGTTTTGTTTTTGATGCGTTGATGACTAGACCGTTATCGTGGCACCATTTCGATGCGTTATCTAGTTGATTTTGCATGATTTTTGTGGCCGTTTCAATGTTTTTGTTTTTCACTACGATTGCCGTATCATCAGCATATGCATATGTATTACAGTTTTCGAGGGTGTTTGGCAAATCGTTTGCATATATTAAATATAATAGAGGACCTAGTTTGGATCCTTGTGGAACTCCTATAATAACTAATATTTCCCTACTGTGTGTGGTTAGCTGGCACATTTGATTACTATGTACTACCTTGTTCAATGCAAGTGGGAGTTCCATAACCAAGATTGCTTAAGCTTTTATGCTTCACATATTTATTTTTGTAATTTAACAAGAATTTTGGAAAAATTAATTTTTTTTTATTCCCTAAGCTTTTGGTATAAAGAAAAAAGTTCCACTACGACATATAAAAAAAATCATTTTCAAGGCGCCCAAAATTCATTTCATTTTTAATTTATGACTTATTCTCAACTTTTATTTTTATGGGTTTTTAGTAGGTAACAAAAAAATCGGCTGATTTAATTTTTTTTTAAATATTACCTATTATTTTTGTCGTAGTTTATTATTATTATATATTATGTCGTAGCGGAATTTTTTTGCTCATGCCAAAAGCTATCAAAAAATCGATGGCACAATATCGAAAAATGTTTGTCCTTACAAATCGGCCCACCCGATGCATATTTCTCAATTTTATATCCTTTAAGACCATGTGCAAATGTTTAAAGAGAATCTACAGATGACTGCCAAATTCAAACTTTAAAACTTACATTAAAGGTGCATTTTCGAAAACGGTTTCGTCGGAACGGCATCTGTTATATTTCAAAATACGGAAAAAATAATTTTTTATACTTTCAATAAAAAATAACAATAATTTAAGAAAAAACATTTCAGTATGCATATGTATGGAAGTGAAACCTGCCTTATGTCTAAAAATATAACCCAAAAACTTCAAACCTTCATTAACAAGAGCCTCCGAACAATATGTGAAATTTTTTGGCCCAGCAATGGACCAACAGCATATAACAAATCAAATCGTCAGATTTACGGCTGACAACTCAACAACTCAACTCCAAATCAGTTGAACTTTTAGTTTAGTAGGTGCTGCTGTTAGTAAATATAAACTGCTGGCATTTTTCAAAAAGAAGTGGAGGTTAAATAGCTCCAGCTCCTAAACAACGGGCGGGTGTTTATTTTTACCCAATTATACACTTTAATTGCTACGTGTATGTGATGGTGCCTCTCAGACATGGTACCACCTCATGGTAAACGCATAGTTTCTTACCCAGTAGTAAAGAACCACCATGATGTTAGGCTAACACGGCAGGTTATTGAAATTTAATAAACTAAATTAAATTAAAATTGTATACTTGAAACACAAGGATGTAATTGAATCTGTTAAACCGGATAATATCTTTTTTTCATCTTTCAAAGGTTCAATAATTACTGTTTTCGAAGGTCATCACTAGGGCAACCAAAAAAAAGCACTAAAAAACAGTTTTAAGCTCTTAAAAAAAGCGTTTAAAAACATGAAAATAAGCTGTTAAAACTTAAAAAAGCAATTTAAATTTGTTTATTTTCCACTTAATTCGTTTAATACGTTGTTATAGTAAATTACAAGCTGATGCAATAAATTTTTTAAAAGAAAACTATGTCTGTTTGGAGTCAGCAAGTTCATGTACATAGAAAAAGTTCTTCATACGTCTACAGATGTTAAGAGAGCATATTTAAAATTGAGTATTTGCTCTGAAGTATATTTTATACGATTGGACTCATAATTCCGCTTGCCTCCCAAAATATCCCCAATATTTTTAATACCTACCGAAAATCCTTAATTTTGTAATGAAACTGATTTAAATTTTCTATTAACTTTGTCTTCTATATCCCCTGGAGCACGGGACATTTTTCTTACGGTCCATAACTATGTTCACTTAGAAAACCAATGAACGATTTTTTGTTTCCAATTTTGTTACAACTTCGTGTAAAACCCCAAAGTTTGCAGAAATTAACAATATTTGATATACAGAGAAATTCTTAATAGCTAAAACTATATTAAAAAAGCCAAAAAATAAGACGTTACTATACCAAAGACAGAGAGAAGGGGAACTACCAGACGTTACTTTATACAAAAACTATTGGGCTATTCACAAGGTGTGCTATCAAGTCATATCGTCATAATGTCCTAAATAATATTTTACAATTGTTTAGAAAAAATATTGTTGTGTTTGAAACAAAATGAAAATTTTAATGCTGTGTTCATTATTTCATCGTAACTGAACATTAGAAATCTAAATTATAAGCGCTTGCCCACAGCAGTGATATATTTTTCTTGTAATTATTTTAAGACTCATGACTTTACAATTTTATGACTATTAATTTATAAGACTTTACAAAGTATGATGGTAAAAGCTGTAACAGACTGAGGAATTTGATCGTAAGAATATAGCTATGGAATTTACGAGAGAAAAGAACTTAAACAAGCAAATATTAAACTAGGTTTATAAAAAGCCTTAATACTCAAAACATAAACACATAAAAATTATACACAACACTATAAAAGGTACGTTACGGTACCGCTAAGACAGAGTTGCATAAAAATCAAGTAAGAAAGTATAGTCGGTCAAGCCCGACCGTATGATACCCAACACCACAGTATTTAAAAACAAGTTTTGATAGTGTATGTCTATATGAATAGGGATCATCTATGTTTTAAATTGCATTAAAATCGTTTTAATAGTTTCTGATAGGCAGAAATTGCTCCCTATCTCCCCTCGTAGTCCTATTTTTTTAAAAAAATGCATACCTTACGTGTCCATAAAAATATGGATCTATCTACATAAGCTTTTAAATTAAATTATGGACCGATACCCACGTACCAAATTTCATTAAATTATCTTTAAAATTGCGACCTGTACTTTGCGCACGAGGTTACATGGACAGCCAGCCAGCCGGACGGACATCGTTAGATCGACTCAGAAAGTGATTCTGAGTTGATCGGTATTCTTTAGGACCAATATTTCTAGGTGTTTCCCGCATCAGCTCAAATGCATAATACACTCTCCACTCTTTAGTGTAGGTATAATAACATAAAGAGATAATATAGGTTTTTGGGATGATATTGCTCAAGGCAAGCAGAAAATATTACCATAACGTTGACCAATTTTTTAACCAGAGTTGTTACAGCACAGAAATGGTTGATTTTTTAGTATTAATAAAAAAAAGTTTCACATGAAAAAATAATAATAACGATTTTTGTAAAATTTTATTAAATAAGTTTTTTTTTTGTATGAAAAAAATTAAAAATTATCTTAAAATGGCAAAATAAGCAAAAAAAAAAAAAAGCCTATATCGCAAAAATAACTAAAAAAGCCGATATTGCCAAAATAAGCAAAAAAAGCCCTAACAAATATAGCTTATTTTCTTTGTTTTCTTTTGATCGGAATTTGTGTTCAATCAAAATCTTTCTATCTTGTAAACCAAAAAATAAGCATTTGGTTTTTTTTTGGTTGCCCTAGTCATCATTAATACTAGATAGTATAATTGGTAGTTTTAAAGAAATCCGCCAGGACTGCCGGGCCATAAGACTTATATATAAAAGAAGAAACTGTTTTCACTATTTTGTATACTGTATTTCATATCATTTCATTATGTTTTATCTTAAAATGTAAGCAAAAATATTTTTTTAATGAGATCAAATGTTTGGAGATTTGAAATTTAACACAATTTTTTTATTTCCAAAAAATTTAAACCGTTTATTAACCTTTAGTCGGTTTATGTTATATGTATTTTTTTTCGAGATTTTGTTAAAATTCTCCAAGATTACCAGCTACTCGTACATTTTTGTGTATGATATTTTCAAGAGTATCTGTTTCGGAAATTTTTATGGGCAACAGGTGAATGAATGAATTAACGAATGCATAAAGTAAGTTACTACACTCTCATTGTCTAGAGTCTGTCAGGTCTTTAATGTTAATTTTTGTTATTTTGTGAAATCAGGTAATTTTAATCGTACATACCTTTTGTTTTATAGCTTTTAATTACTTTTTTTTTTGTTATTTAATGATTATTTTTGTTTGTAACTTAAAAAACAAACTGAAATTACAATTTAAGTTTTTTGTTATTGTGTGTTGGAACAGCGATTTCTCTAGAATTTTTACAACGAGAATGGAGATTGATGTAGAGGTTGAAGATACGAGTACAGATTAATCAATTTTTAAAATCTTAACATATTCGCAAACAATGTTTAAGGTTTATTATTATTAATTTTTGTTTGTAGTCATGCCACCACACACATAGTTAATACATGTCTTATTAATTATTTACATTTTTCTGAGTTAAGTTGAAAAAAAACAGAGCTGAACAAACTCTGGAGTACCCCAAAACCTGAATAAGATGCATGTAATTTTTCATATTTTTAAGGAACCGTGCAATCTTTTGATGAAGCAAAATCTGCATAACTTAGGTTAGGTAAGGTTTCTTGGGCCACCATTGAGATGGCAGATCACTTGGGTTCGTCTTCCTAATGAAGAGAAGAAGCAACCTTAGTTCTATCTTAGATAGACTATCCAAACAGGAAAACACCGGGTTTTTCAGGTATCTCTCCCTAATGTCCTGAATTCCAGGATACTGACAAAGAAAATTAAACACGCTTTTCTCATTCTCCTCGTTATGTCAACTTCTGCAGTAATCCAGTGTTGCCAAAACTTGGTGACCAAACTTCAGCATTAGACCATGAAAGTGAGAGCAACTTTATAGTAAATTCTGAAATTTTTAAAAAAAAATTGTTGCCGCCTGCATCTCTTTATTGAAATACTTGCAACCAGAAAGAAACACTGATGTTTGTGTTGATCCATTTTATAAATTTAATATTGGAATACTGTTCATTTACTTTGAAAGATGTTTCATCCTCTTTTTTTGCGATTTTCAGCATTTGTAAAAGTTTTGATTTAAATTAAAGGCATTTTAATTGTTAAAAATGTTTATTTTACTTTTATAAATTTTTATAACAAAATAAAAATTATTATTTTAAAATGAAAACGGAAAAAAAAATTTTATGGCTAAACAAATTGAAAAATGGCTAAAAAAATGGCTAATGGCTAAACTCATTTTTAATGGCTAAACAGGGTGAAAAATGGCTAAATCTAGCCACTAAATGGCTAAATTGGCAACACTGCAGTAGTCATTGAATTCAAGACACATTCTCCTCGCGTGGGTCCTCACCGGCCAGTGCCCAGTTATCACTGAGGTCACTTTTCTGATGTTCTCTATTGAACCTAAGTAGAAAGCTGGTTTTCTGTTCATCATAGACAGGCAACAACCCCAACTGTGCTAGCCTATAAGACTCACGCTTAATGAGTGACTTATAGTGAGCCATTGGAAAGCCAACGAACTAATTAATGAATATGTCACCCAGAGGACCACCGATCCTATCTACTATCTGGTTACCGCGGCAGTTCGCATGCCCTGGTATCCATATAAGCTTTACCTTCAAATGCGTCGCAAGACATGCGATATTCTGCATATAACCTAGATGTCGTATAGACTCCCACTAGAGATGCAACGGCAGAATTGCTATCTATTAATATTATATATTGATAAGCGATAATACCTTAGCCAGTTACACACAGTAACATTACAGTCATCCGGCAGACGAAAGGTCCCCTTTTATATGTAGTTCCTCTATGAAGCAATCTAGGCCTACTCTACTTCCTTTCCTCAAACCATCAGAATAGAGCCTTAAAGTCAGTTAACGAAAAGACATCTCAATAGATAAAACAGATCCTTATGACGAATGTACTGCTTACCTCGCACTAACAAATTCATTCCTTTGGGAAAGCTGTTCAAACTTGGCAACTTTGTATGGTTAAATTGGTACTTTTCCGGCCTACTTATCAAAATTTGTCATCCTTAGAACAAATAATTTCTCTGCTTCAGTCTAGGCAATATTTATTTATTTTTTTTTCTAATTTCTCCACTGTGCGTCGTTCATTGCTAATTCTCAAAAAGTAATAAAAAATCTTGGTCTTTCTTAAGATACAGAAGTTATAGACTGCAACAATGTTAAGATTTGATAGTAAAACCGTCGTTGGAAGCTGCTCACCTTGATGCGCTTTCTCAACTCACAAATTTGTTATTAAATTAATTGTAGTTTCTTCATCCGTTTTGTCAAATTTTTATTAAGTTCCCAGATTCATTTAAGTTTTCACCATAAAATATTTGTTTTACTACCGCACCTTTTTCATAATTTTCACATAATAAAATTTAAAATCTCATCATCATTTTTTTATGATTACTAAAAAAAACTTTTAACATCATTTCATAATCACCATTAAAACACTTAAGCGAATAATGATGATAACAATTACACCAAATTTGTGATAATTATTAAAAATAAGAAAATAATCCCTCCTTAAAAAACAATCAAATTAATCTCTTGTTTTCCTGAAGAGCCAATAAAATGTTATTATGATGTTAAAAAATGTCATAAAATTTCTCCACTTAATTACTTGTATGAGTATTTCTAACTCCTTTTTGTGACAGATGCTAAAGAGTTTCTAAAAATCTTTATTAGAGGAGTTTTGCGGTAGACCATTTTTATTTCTCAGGCTCATAAAATTTTAAAGAGGAGAGAAAAAGAACATTAATGTAATTTTTTTTTCTCAATGAAAGTTTTTCTTATAAGAGATTTATTTCGAAGATAATTAAAAGAAAAATTTACGGAAGCAATAAAAATTTGTGTTATCTTAACAAATTTCTTTATGACTGTAAATTAGAAATATGAAATATGTGTAATAAATGATATTTTTAATTGTTTGTTTTGTTTACTTAAATGCTGAGAGAATAGTTTCAAGAGGTAATTTAAAGGATACTATAGAAGTTTTTACGAATACTAAGAAATTAAAATACTGAATTACATAGGTAAACATAGAATTGTTATTAAATACCATAGAAGAAAACTAGAACAGAAAGATAGAAAAATACTCTTTGTTTTTGTTAGTCAAAAATGTTGTTTTTGCTGTTGTTGTAACTTTTTATGTACTGAGTTTTGGGAGACAAATTTTCTTTTATTATTTTTTCTTTCTGTCTATTTCTATTCTACGATTGACCAAAGTCGGTTCAACCGATCAGCTGCTAATGGTTGTTTTCCTTAAGGCCGGAATTCACTATCCTTCACAATCGTACATTCATAGAAAAATGCATCTTCATATTGATGATGCCCTATAATCAGAAGTTCGACATCAATAAGACCAAAAGTGACATCAGTCCAATGACAAACGTCATCATAAAATTTTGTCATATTTTAGGCGTAGGAATAGCAAGATTTTAAACTATTTTATTTTGCTTAAATAGGTTTCATTGATTTTGACTGACAGTAATTAAAATTTTGCAATATTAAACTTTTTTTTTCTTTTCACTCATGCATATTTTTTAAACATTGGTGGCTATCTTAAAAAAAAAAATCTTAAAAAGTCCTTTTTCTAAATATATATATTTATCTAGAACTGAGACAAAAAAGTTAAAACTTTAAATTCTAATTAAAGAAAGTTGTTTTATTCTGTTTGCTCTCCCACTCTGTCTCTTTCTTTTAAATCCACACATAAAAAATTCACCAAAATTTTTCACCAATTAAAGCATTAATCAAAAATATAATCAGTTTTAATTAAACGTTTAATTTATACTATTAACTGGTTTGATTGATACTATTAATTTGTTTACTGGTGCAAATTTAATTAATTTTTTAATTAATATCACTAATTTTTTAATTGAAATCAATTTTTATTTTTTCCGTGTAAGTATGGAGCGTAAAAAAATTACGCTTATCACAGAAAAAATTATCAGTAGTTCTTTTTATCAATTAAAAAAATTGTTTAAAAAGTGTTTCATTTAATTAATGTGATAATTGTATCAATTATTATTATTTTTTTTTGGAAAAATTGAATTTTGATTTAATTAAACTTTTAGTTGTTTTGGAAAAAAAATTTTAATTAAAATATTAATTAAATAACAAAAAATCTTAACTGACTTATTTTCTTTAAAATAAAATAATTTAAACTTGTAGAATTGTTGTTGGGAATTGTCAAAACCTGAGCTATATTTAATTAATTCAGTTAACAGATTGTCTGAAATGGCAAAGTTTTTTTTATTTTTTAATAAAAATTAAAAATATCATTTATTGAAAAAAAATATTCATAATTTAAAATTTTGACATTTTTAAGTAATCTATATTATCAATAGTAATAGGTGCAAAATAAACAAATTATTTGCTTGATTTAATGAATTTGGTTATTAGAGAAAATTTTTTGAATTTTTTCTGGATTACAACACTTATAAAATTATTACAGTAACTGATTGTGGGTTATTAAATTCGTTTTCAGTACTGTTAAAATTTATTAAAAATATAGTTATTTTACGAATAATTTTATTTTTTAACATTTATGTTTGTTATTTAAAAAACCAACTACCAAAAAAATAATGCTTTTCCGGATTTATTTTGTTATGTAGATTGATTTTTGTCGGTTAAAATATATTTTTTAAAAGAAAAAACTATTCAATTTTAAGGAATATGCAGTTTAATAAATAAAAAATTTAAAAATTAATGTAAAAATCATTTGTTTTAAATGAAATGTAAATGATCCGTTTTTTAAATGAATTTTAAGTTGTTTAAAATGAATTTTCGTTTGAATTTAACTACATAATATTTTGAGTGAATTATTAAGTAGAATAGAACAAATTTTACTTAAAACTCATCTTTCTTTCTTTTTTTTTTTATTTTATTCGTTTTAATCAAAGTTTATTAGCCTTTGTTTGATTCTTTACCAAATTTAATTAATTTAAAAAATTCATGTTTAAATTTTAGGTTAATTCATTTTAATAAATGTAAAAGTATTTTAATTGTTTATTGTTATAAAAGATTTTCTGTTGGTGCTTGTTTTATATGGAACGTTTTGTTTTAAAAAAGTTTACTTTTTTTTAAATTTAATGTTTTATAATAATTAATTAAACATTTTAATTTTAATCTCTATCTTTTTAATTGTTCAATTTTAAAATGTCTGTTACTTTGGTTATTGTCTAAAATTTTAAGCGATAATAATGCTTTTAATGTGTAGCAATAATTCAAACATGTTGTTTAAATGAAATTTAATTTAAAACAAGTGTAAATAATAAAGTGGGTATTGGGTGACTTTGGAAAGCGGTATTTGCTATATATATTATAAATGGGCAGTTAAAAATTTGTTATTTGGTATTGTGTAGCAAAAAGAGTAGTTAAGTTTTAAAGGAAAAAATTGAAGGCAATCGTGGTGCTTTGGTTATATCTGAGCTAGTCTTTATAGTCCCATTTAAATTTGTCACTAATAAACTGGTAAAGGCTATAAGCTTTTAACTTCATTTGAAGTCTCTTAAGCTGGGTTCACATTATGTGTATTTGTCATGTGGAATGTCACTTTTTCACATGTTAAATTTGTACATATCGTCTGAACCCCTCCAAACAATATCATGTGTTATTTCTCTGTGTGCAGTACACATGACATTTTTTTATTTAGAACGAGTTCTATTTTCAAGTGACAAACCATCTGACATCAGCTGTTTTTTATTAACAAAATTTTGTGGCGGCAAAAATTAATTGAAATTTTAATAAATATAAATTATAATCAATTTACAAGATTTTGTTTGTCGTGCTTAATTCTTAATAATTATAATAGTAAATATAAAACTAACCAATTTTATTATTGAAAATGGAGGGAAAAATTAAAGGAATTAACAAAAGTAAGTACATATGTATTTTTTTTATGACAATTTCCATACTTTTTTTTATGAAAGGGAAATGGATTAATAGTTTTATGAAACAGGTATTGTTAGCAAAATTTTTATTAACCTTGCAGTAGCAGAAATAGCTTCCCGCATCTGAGTGTTCTGTCTCGAGATCAGAGGTGATACCTTCTCAAGCAATTCTTCAAAGGACGAGTACGACATTCTGCAGAAACTTCTAAACGCCTTGGGATCTTCCAAACGCAGTTCATCCATCACCATTGATGTAATTCCTAGTCCTTTGTCCCTTCGCAGCAACCAGTTATGGCTCCACAACATTCTATTCCTTTTGGGTCTCCCTTCTTTTTCTGCTTCTTTTCTTTTTTTTATTTTAATATAAGCTGCAATTACAATACTGCTGCATGCAACTATTTGATCAACCTTTCGTTCCATATTAAATTAAAATTTTTTTAGCACAAATTAAATTTTTATACACTAAGCTGTTTTAAGATTGTTTTTTTTTTTGATAGGTTATGTCAAGTGTACTTTACATACCAACATGTGAACGTGTAAATTACAAACCATATGTAAAACATAAATT
Organism: Pollenia griseotomentosa; assembly: GCA_963931875.1. Classification (NCBI taxonomy): domain Eukaryota; kingdom Metazoa; phylum Arthropoda; class Insecta; order Diptera; family Polleniidae; genus Pollenia; species Pollenia griseotomentosa. The sequence continues at coordinate 187,991,669 of OZ007561.1, forward strand.
TTGACAAACACATGAAATTACATGTGTGTAGAAAAGTGACATTCCATATGACAAATACACACAATGTGAACACAGCTTTAGTTTCTTTATGTCGATAAGTAAATCGTCTATCTAAGCTTATAAAAAGATATGTTACTCTAAAATGTCTAAAAACAGAAACACAAAATAACTTTAGTTCAGTTATAAAATAAAGATGAAGTATTAAAGGTTTTTAAAGGAAGTAATATTTATGAATTTATGTTAGGGGACGCCCTATGCTCTCCGTGAATATTTTATTCAAATATTTTATTTTACATTTTTTATATTCATATTATTTTTTAGATAAATAACGGATATAGATTTATATGTTAGAAGAATGGGTTCAGTTCAGGATCTCCAATGATTTCTGTCCTGTGCCATGTGTCGGATTTGTGGCCAAGTGAGTCCTCATTGTTGATGCTCCGCCTCTACCGATCTTCTTCATTTTATAAGTTCTCCCTTGAGGTATACATTGTAAACTGGACTTTGCTATGCTGGAGATGTGCCTACGCATCCATTTTCGGATGAATTTCGCGACTTACAGATCACCTTTTATGCGATTTAAAATCAGAATCGCCAATGTTAAGCGTTTGGCGATTGTCAGAACATGCTCGATAGTTTTTATCTACGCGATCTGCTGCTAAGTGAGAAGTTTTCTCGGGTTTTTTATACAGCGCCTGACGGCCTATGCTTTGTTGTATGTGATCCATTTTTTCTAATCTTCTCTAAGATCTCTTTTCTAGAAGAAGTTACTTAATACAAAAAATAAGAAATTGATATTATATTATTCCTAAAAATTTTATCCATAACTAAGGAATATATAGGGTACCCTGATTGTGAACAATTTAGGTATATCTTTTATTTATGTTTCCTCAAAGTTATTTTTTACGATTTTTACGTTGAAATTTGACGCATTTGTTTGTGCTCAAAAATTAAGATCATTTTTCATACACTATAAACTTCTTTTTTTGAAGTAGAGTACCCAAGACAAACCAAAAACAACACACCACTGTAATTAACGGACATTGTCACTTACTATGGAAAAATAAAATAAAATATTTACACAACAATCAAAACTAATTAAATTATTCGTCATAATACGGGCAAGTTTTTGAAGGTTTTTAGAATTTTGAAAAAATTCAGTTTTTTGCATAGATGAAAAGATAATTTGCCATAGTTCTATCAACTTCTTAAAAAAACAATTATATGGTTGGGGCTCTTAAACAAAATGCGAACACCAAACTCTTTAAATGGAAATTTCGATCGTTATCGAATGCCGTAATTTGCCGTCTGATCATTTTAATAAAAAAAAAGAAAAAAAAATTACTTGTTTTGAAAATATTTTATTGAACAAATTTACTAGTAAATAAAAATAATACGTTTGCTGCATGCATTCATATTTTAAGCATATTTCTCTGTTGTAGGCATTTTAGCTTGAATTTTTTTTTTTAAATTTTTGTATGTATAAAAACTTGCCCTGGTCATAAGGCTTGGGTAAAAATAAATAATAAAAAATAATTAAATAAAAAACAATTAAATAAAATGTAAGCAAAATTAATTTTAAAAAAATAAGTCAGAATACAACACTTGGTTGTGCCGAATCTTTAATACACTCTACCGAAAATTCGAATTTTGAATTATATTGTTCATAAAAATTGAAGAAAAAGTTCCATAACTGCCAAGGAGTCGCCCCTAAGGGGACAAAATGTGTAACCGACCTACATTAGTTTTTTGTCCTTAATTTTTTTTCTCAAAACATACTTGTCCCTCATTACCATCTATTAGGGGAGCTTCAATACAAATATGGCGGTTTAATGAAATTCTTAAATATGGCCCCTGCAGCGCCTAGGATACCCCTAGACGGGTCAAATGTATGACTAACCCCACGTTATTTTGTATCTCCATCATTTATTTCTAACATACCTACCCGGTATCTCCATTCCTTAAAGGGGCTCTCATACAAAATTTTTAATACAGACTAAGAACATTTTGAAGAAAAGTCCCATAACTGCTCAGGATTCGCCCCTAGGGGGATAAAATGTATGACCGATCTCCATTATTTTTTTCCTAAACATTTTCTCAAAACATTCTTGCCCTTTATCTCCACCCCTTAAGGGCGAAATTGAACCAAATTTCTTCACAATATTATAATTTGTTAGCATGATATTCTTACTAAACATATATTGGAAAGGCCCTCTTATTTGGAACCCATTATATACCGATTATCTTAAAAGTTAGTAATTTTCAGTGTTTTGTCGCGCTACTATATGAAATCAAAGTCAACTTAATCAAATTTTGTGACGTTGGCCTCCCTTAAGTAGGTGAGTCAAAATTTTATTTGTTTAAACAGCAACATCTCGTTAGGGTGCATTGAAAAATGATAAATGTTGGTTCTAAATAGTTAATACATTACAAATATCAAAAGTTTAGTCCACATTTGTATCCATAACTCTATCCCCTATGGGCCTATTGTGCTGAATTTAAACCCCATTCTGGTTAAGAGAACTAAAAATAATTTGGCATTTTGAAAATGATTATTTCCCGTTGACTCATTTGGATGTGGACGTATTGAAAACAAACGGACCCGACTTGGCCGACTTAGAACTAATCGAGGATCCACAATATACTATGTATATACTTCGTGGGGTATCGTGTTACACAAGGAATGATAAACTTGGGATATGTATATAAAAAAAAATAAATTAAATAAAACATTATTGTTGTTAAATTTGTTCATGCCCTGCAAATCAAAAGTGAGTGACTTTTGATATCAATAATCATAAACAAGGAGGTCTATTCATTTATGACACACATACAAACATAAAATCTTTTATGATTCATAGAAATTAAAAAGAAAGGATGGTTTGAGTTGGAAACATTATTTAGCTCTCAAACTTATTTTAAACCTGGAAATTTATTAATGAACTATAAGAGAAAATACTTCTAATTTTTTTTTTTGCTTAATTGTCGTCTTTGAAAAATTTTGTAAACAAAATATGGATATTATTTGTGACAAAACCTTTCCTTCTAGTTTATTTCCTTTACAAGAGACATTAATACGATTTGCCATTTTAATATGAGTTAAAAAAAAAACAAACTTGTTTAATGAAAAATCTCGATAACCTAACGAGATCATCAACATCGTTGTCATCATTATCACCATCGTCATCCGAATATTTTGTAGGATTTTTATGTTTTAAGTGGTTGTATTTTATTTATATTTATATATATTTTTTTGTTAATATTCGTTTTACTTGTAAATCTGGACATTTTGATGAATGTAAACTTGTAAGCAGTTGTAAAAACTTGTAAGCAATTATTAAACATTAAATTGAAATACTTATTTTAAAAAAAATTCTACCAGGAGGTTACAAGTCAAGGATTTAAATGATGAGTGTTTTGTCTTTTTTCGTGGATGTGTTGCTATTGTTGCGGTTTTGCTTCAGAGGTGGGTTAGGAAAGGCACGAACTTTTCTAAAAGTTGTTCGCAGAAAAATTTATAAAAGTTTTAAACAAGCGAACTTTATCGCTATCGATAAAAGCGATACTTAAATTTTTAAAGTGAAAATTAAATAATGTTACTAAAACAAGTAAAAAAGTCCGACAATATGGTACCTACACCGCTTGTATCCTACAAGAAACTTGTATGGGGGCAATGTAAAATTATGGACCGATTTCTACTATTTTTAATAGGTGACAAATTAATCTATATGCCAAATTATAAAAATTAAAACCTATATGCCAAATTTCATAAAAGTATCTGTAATACTGAGGAGTTTTTTCTTAACATGGCCAAATAAACTACACACGCGGTTTGACAACAACAACAAGATGTTTGTGAATGAATATAACGAGTTTTGACTTTTCATACAACATCCAAAGAAAACATATATTCTCAGGGCTGCCAGATTTAAAGACTTATCGTCATTTTGACGATTTCTTGTTCCGAAATTAGTAAACTGCCGATTTGCTGATTTTTTTCTAAGAAGTGACGATTTTTTTCAGTCTACAAAGTCTGAACAAAACATTACATTTTCTGCCTGCCACGTTCGTTTTTTAATCTTTGAATTTTTAACAGCCGTACCTTAACAAGAGCGGAAGGCCGACCGTTTTTTTTCGCTTCGCTTTTACGCTGATATACCATACCTAAGCAAGAGCGTTAACGTTGTGTCACGAACAGTGATAGCTTTCTTGTTTAATAAAACCCACAAATTATAAATTAGCTTGACCAAAAATAGCTACATTGCCATTATTAATTAACAATAGCGGCCAACTTCACTATTAAACGAGCTGTCAAAATCGCTTTTTTCAATTGCAAAGCGTTGAAGGCGCTCTTTAAATGATAATTTTCAGAGTACACTTTGTTTATCTTTCGTCAAACCATCATCGAATGAACCTTTTACGATTCTTTGTATAAATCATATTTTTAACAATTATACGGCGAACATTTCACGAGCTGTAAGATAATATCTACATGAGTATCATACGATTCTTGACATGAAAGACTCGTTAGACAATCTTTACCCACGCTGTCCTATGGAAGAATCTCACTCGTGCTACAATTTTTCCCGTGTGAGGAATCTTTTACGATTAAAAAATGCGGTCGTCGACTATCAAAGAAGCTCTTCATGGGTATGAAGTAATTATCTGCCCGTTCATCTATTTACGAACGAAGACTTCGATCGATTAACTTACACGTAAAACAAAAACAATATTTTATAATTTGTTTTTGTTTTAAATGTGAGTTAAGCGATCGAAGTCTTCGTTCGTAAATAGATGAACAGGCAGTATGTTGTTGTTTGAATGTTTTTTTTTTTATAAAAATCGAACAAAAATTGTGTAAAAAAAAACTAAATTTATTAGTTGTCCGATTTTTTTTTATTTTTTCTCAGGAAATTGACGATTTCCTCACAAATTTATCTGGCAGCCTTGTATATTCTATATTTTTTTTATCAAACTGCTTGTTTCGTTTAATTTGTTCTCAACAAACAAAACAAACTTTTAATTTAAAGTAGTGTTCGAAACAGCGAGAAAATAACGTTAAAAATTGTACTTAATCGCTTAAAGTAGTTGTTTAAATTTTGACCTGAAAGGGCCAAAATGAATTGGAAGGTGCCACAAAAGGCCCAATTGTGCCATATTTTGCATCACTGAAATCCGTTTTAATTGCCTTTCTCTTGTTTTTTTTGGACCTTTTTCTTTAATTAATATCTATTTTTACAATTTCCCAGAACTCATTTTCTAAACAAAACAAAAATTCCCATAAACCAATATCAAATGATTGATTGAACAAACTTTGAATCACTTTTCGTGATTAAAATCATTTCAAATGACCTCAAAATAAATCATACTCTCTCCTCCCATATCTATACTCTTTGAATTACTCTTAAACTAAATCCCTGCACCAACTGTTGGAGCATTTTTCACCTGAAACTAAAACAAAAAGAGTTTCATATCTACTCAATTCTACGAATTGTGTTTTGTGATACTGATGTTCGAAAGTTAAAAATTTTAATTACTTCAACTAAATCATCTTGTGGCTGGGAATTAATTTTGTTGCTGGAACTTTAAATTTGATATTGAGCCATGACTAATGTTTTAAATGTATACTAATGGTTTGTTTTACAAAGAATGAAAGAAAATAAAAACAACGTGCTGAAAACTCTGCCATGTTCACAAACCCACCCAGCCCGTGATGATGCGAGTGCCACTCCAAACCATAATGTATGGGTTAATAATGTGTTGGTCTTCAAACGACGAGGCACTAAATTCTCGTTGACATTTTGACAAATTTTCGAACTACCAACAAATGTTTTTTCCTTCTCAATGTTCTTATAAGAGTTGCAACAATCACGCTCAGCATGTCGCCACTGGTTGCGCGCCTGTTCGCAATATGAAATTCGATCTTGCGCTCTTTTATTTTGTTCTCTCACTCTTTTTTTTTCTTGAAGGAAGTCAAGTCAAATGGACCGCTTTGGAAAGAAATAACAGCAAAATACATTGAAACGATCACATTGGGTCATTGGTTTGTTGTGGTGGCTTTAATTATTCAAATCGAAATTAAGCAAAAAAAGGTGGTCCAATATTAATTGTAGCTATTCGTTGCTGTTGAAGTTTAAGCAGGATTGGAGACAGTGGTTTAAAGGGACACTTTTTAACTGCGAAAAATATAAAATTTTAAAAGCAAAACTATTTTAATTAAACAGAACTGAAAAATTGGAAAAAGTCGAAATTCTGGGACTATATTTTTTTGGAATCTATTTTTTACGATGTTTTAAATTTTTATATAAAAATATATAAAAAACAACAATAAACTTCAGTGTTTTTATCAAAAATAAAAATTCCAAAAATTACTTTGATAATAAACTGGAAAGTGCACGGTTTAAAAAAACTCTGGCAGCATGCTTTATTTTTACGAGAGCAATAAAGCAAGTTGTTTTTGTTTTCATTTTGTTCTTTCTTAACCCACTTACGACTACAATTAATATTGGAAGAATTCCAACCAATTGTAGTGGGGAATGTGAGAAAAGATAAACTCACTGTTTATTGGTGTTGGTTTTTGTTAAAGCTTTGATATGGTTACCAGTAAGACTTGCTTATAAGTAATTCTTATACGCTTAACAGTTTTAAATTGTTTAATATCTTTAGTTTTTCCAAAATCTTTATGGATGAAGTTTCCTGATGATCTGGCCTAAGCAACCAGTGAAATGCGCATAGGAATAGCGGATCCCTTCAACAATAAATTTCAGAATAAAAATTGGGAATTAAGCACTACTAACAAAATCTTGTAAAAATTTTGTATTCCCAAAAATTACTTTGATAATATGTATATAAAAAAATTACAAAACTTTTAAGAAAATTCAAAAATTAATTCCATATTATAAAAAACATCAAAACATAGTTAAAGAAATTTAAAAAAAAAGCGAAAATACCAAGAATTTGGTGAAAACCCGGATTTTTCAAACTTCAGGTTAAGACATCTCAGAGAGGTTATAAGATATTGCAAAGGTTAAATAATTTTTAAGGTAATTGGTAGGGCTTTCAGACGACATAGTATAAGGTTTTATAAATAAAGATGAATTCGCGCAGTTTAAACGTCTCAAATATGGGGGTTTTTTTAACTTTCAGCCAAGATATTTTGAAAACCTGATGTTTTTTTTTATAATTAATTTATTGAATCTTCATATAAAACCTCATGTAATGGAGAAATTCTAAGTACATATGTACCTTAGAAAAGTATACTCTAGTCTATGGATTAAATATTTGTTGGCATGTTTAATTCGGGTTATATATATTCAAATTAAATATGAAACGATTAATAAAGAATCGTATTAAATATGAACCCTTTCATAATGTATAATTGAATGAAATGTTATCTGGTTCATATAGAATCCAATTAAATGTGCCCCTTTCCATTCTCTTTCTCTCTGTCTTTTAAAAACTCAATACACTTGAAGTGTATGAACCACTTTGTTTTAGTCTTGAGCAGAAAATTATAGCAGTTTAGAGTATTAGGACATTTTTAATGATTTATTCGGGAAATTGAGAAGTTTTAACAGATTTCTTCAGACCAGTGTTCGAAAATAAGCCGTACATTATTTAGCGTTCGGCTCACACACCCAAGAACGATATCTATTTTTTTAGTGTTTGTGTAGACATACACAACCCTTAATACCGTTCGTAACTATTTTCAAAAAAGAACCGAACATTATATAATGTTCTGCTCCTCGTCAAAAAACAGATTAATTGTAGAGGTTCTGTAGACATACATTATATCTTAATGTTTTTTAGTGTTTTTTTTTTTAATTACAAGTACATACAAGTTTGGGTTGCCAAATATATTTATTTTAAAAAGCATTAAAAAACAAGGTATTCGAATGTCTCGCGGAACAAAAAGATAAAATAAAATATGTAACTCTACTTTAAATTATTTTAAATTTAAAAATAATTAGTAATGTTAAAAAAAAGCAAATAATACATAAAAATTAAGCAGTTTAAAGTAAAAGTGAAACAAAATTATTTTTTTAAGTGTTAAATTCATTGAGTGCGTTTATTAAAAATTAGAGAAGCTTAACAAAAAGTAAAAAAGGTTATAAATGCAATTTATGTATTTTATACAAGGCTGCCAGGTACTTTTTTCCTTGTCCCCAAAAAATAAAACCCCAAGTTAAAAACAAAACCTTAAAAAGTTAATATTTTTTTTGACTTTCTTTTTCAGACCAAACTTAAAAATTTTTGACTTAACTGCCTTTTACTTAAGTGCACTTTTGACTTAACTGCACAAAATGAATAATTTTTGTCATTATTCTTTAAAATCCCATACAAATTTATTTTGTAAGTGCACTTTCTATACCTGCACAAAATTTTTGGCATTTTAAAATTATTTTAATATGAAACATCAAAGTTAGCTGCAAACATGAAAAAATATGGTCGCCGCTTTTTTATATAAATATCCTATTTTATAAAATTTTAGTAAAATATCAATATAATAATAAAAACGTTTTTTATTCTTTTTTTAAACACTTTACTTAAGCTGCACTTTTATACAGGTAACCATGATTGTGCACCTGCACATTTAGCCAGATAAATACATTTAAGATAACCGAACTTTTGATTTATCTGCACAAAAAATCGCGCAAAGGAGATTGTGCAGCTAAATCTAAATTAATGTAATTGCATATGATATTATTATTATCGCTTATGGAACTCACTCTTTGTAAAAATATATTTTTTTCCGCTATCAACTTTTAGAAAACAAGCTTTAAAGTTTTCGTCGAAATTCCTTATAATTAACTTAATTTTTCTTTTGTAATTCTGCTAAAATATAAATGTACAGTACAAGTGAATTTTAATACATTTGTCGTTATTCTAATAATAAAAAATATTTAGCGGGCTTTTGATACAATTAGGGTCAAAAAAGTAATTTTTTAATTTTGAAAATGTCACTTGTCATCCCTGTAATAATAATAAGAAGAAAATACATTCCATTTAATATTTTCTTCTTTTTTATAATTTTCTATCACAAAATGTATTTTATTTAAAATATCAAAAAACAGCAATAAACAAGATTTATCTGTTTGTTCATCTGGCAACGTTAAGCACATCTGAAACGAACGAACATTAATGAGCCGAACCGAACACAATTAAGTTTGTGTTTTTTAAAAAAAACCGAACGGAATTAAATGTTCTCATTGAGTTGAGTTGGATGAAAACAGTATTATTTTTGTGTTCGAAAGATGACTAACAGGGAAACGTTATTTTTTTTAATGATTTTCTACACAAACACTATTAGCGTTTGAGTTTTCCACAAATCTACCGAACCGAAGAATAAATACGATATTTAGTGTTTATTTTCGAACACTGCTTCAGACTATTATGAAATTGGAATTTGAATTTTTTTTTTTTTTGAAATATCATGAAACTTAAAAAAATCAATTAAATTTAATTTTTTTTTTAATTTTAGGTGAATGTTTTAATAGTGTGCCATGATCAATCATATTTGTCGCAAAATTTTTTTTTAAAAAGTGACCTATTCATACCACTGTGTTAATGTTTTTTTTTTTTAATCGCTCTGACTGGTTTCAGCCAATTTTAATGTCATGTGTTATCGGGTTCGATCTCAACTTGTATGCTCATTTATTGTTGTTGTAACAACTATTTCTAAATAGCGGCCATAAAAATGTTTCTAGGTTTTTTTCTTTATAATTTTATTACAATTTTTTTTCTTTAAATGTATTTTATTATTTAAACTAGTTAAATTATTGCCAAATTTGTCTTGTTTTTATTGATATTAGACTTAATGCATTGCGATTTTGAAAATAATTTAAATCGTTTTTAAAAATTAATGTCAATTTGAATGCTTTTAAGGTGTAGCATTAAAATTAATCTTTTCATTTAGTTTAGAGTGTATGCATGTATGTATGTATATGGATTAAACATTTATTTTATTTACATGATTGGGTGTATAAAAATGTTAGAGTGTGTTTTAATTTAATAAACAATTGAGCTTCAAAGGGAGAAACGTAAAAGTTTCACTTACCATCATGCTTACGAAAGACATGATACAGTAAAAATTCGATAATCCGGATAATTGATTGCAGACCCCAATCCGGAGTAGCGAATTATCCGGATTACCGCATGTATGTATTTATTAAAAATAATAATAATTCATAGCAAAAAAACGCATGTGCAAGCATACTCATATCACACTAATCTAACTGTATTTTACAAAGCATGCTGTGGTTTGAATAAAAAAATAAATAAAAACGGGTGTTATTCAATCCGGATTATAGAGCTGCAATCAATCCGGATTATAGAATACGCAATGAGCTGCAAAATTCTGTCCGGATTACCGCATATTCCGGATTAGTGGAGTCCGGATTATCGAATTTACACTGTACTTATATGGCGAGTTGTCGCTTTAAAGCAATACATTTTTGACAAAAAGGCGTTTTATTTAACGCATATAAAACTCTTGAGTGTAACGATCTTTTGTCAATTCTGCGCCAACCATCACACAATTTTGCCATGATAAAAGTTATTGTCTCTAAAAAGTAAGCTATGAATAATAGGATGTTCTCTTCCCCTCTCATAAATAAACTCAGACTTTCTGAAAGAAAACTTTCAAAGTATGAAACCAGGCTAATAAAACAATTTCTTGTCTTGTTTGGTTTTTTTCTTTTATTCAAATATATTTTTTACTATTTGCTACTGCGCTTGCTAATATTATTTTCACAATTTCATTTTTAGTTTTGTTATTTGTGTAAAAGTTAATATAAATTACTTTAGATTTGTTCGTTCGAATTTTTTTTTGTACCGAATACAAGCAATAATGTAAACTGTCAAAATATAAAATATATTTTTTTATGATAAAAATAAAACACTTTGATTTGGTTAATTTTTTTATTTCTTTTTTCATTAAATAACATAAAGAAAACATTTATTTTAATACTGACTTAATAATTTATATAATTTTTATTTAAAAATATGTATATGTATATTTGTTTTTGTTACTGTTTAATTTTTTTTATTCTAAACTTTATTTCAATTGTTTTCTCAAAATATTTTTTTGGATTTGTAACGATATATCTGTTTTGAAAATTAAAAACAAAGCATTTGAAAGTGATAGTTTTTGTTTATTTCGTTATTTAGTTTACTTTTTTGCTTTTTTTATTGTTTATGTAAATTGTAAATAGTTTTGTTTATCTTCTTTAAAAGCGAGTTTTGTTTGAATTTTGTTACATTTTGCAGCATGTGGAAGGAACAATGGACGATTGATTCCTAGAGATTAACTAATAATCACCCTTATCGTGTTTGGCGTATTTAAAATACGCCTACGACTGTTTGGTAATAGATTAAAGAGAACGTGAACTTATTTTCTTTAATCTATTACCAAACAGTCGTAGGCGTATTTTAAAAACGCCAAACACAATAAGGGTGAATGTTGCAATGAGGCGTCATTAAATATTAAATCAAAACGGTACACAGTAATATGTAGAGGTTACCGTTTCATATAGAATTTAATTAAATTTAAACCAGTTCATATAGAATCGAATTAAATTAGAACCGGTTTGTAAAAATTCTATTAAATATGAACTGGTTCATATGAAATAAAATTAAATTTGAACCGGTTCGTTAAAAATCGTAGGCATATGAACCGGTTCATATAGAATCAAATTAAATTAAAACCGGTTCGTTAAAAATCGTATGAAATATGAACCGGTTCATATAGAATCAAATTAAATATAAACCATTTCATATAGAAACAAATGAAATGTCAATTATTTTATAAAAAATCGAATCAATGGCAAACCGGTGAACAGAAAATCCGGACAGGTTTATATGGAAATGTGAACAGGTATATACAGAATCAAATAAAATGTAAATAAGTTCAAATAGAAACGTTAGTAATATTAACTGGGACCTATAGAAACAAATTAAATGTTAACCTATTTATTTAAAATCTAATGAAATAAGTTTAAAACGAATCATGTAAAGTCAAAAATGCATATATAATCGAATGAAATGTGAACCGGTAAATATAAAGTCGCTGGAAGTATTAACTGGGACCTGTAGAATCAAATTAATTGTGAACCTATTTGTACATATAAACTCGAATCAAATATAGTTTGAATCATATAAAATCAAATAAAATATGAACCGGGTAATATAGAAAATAGTGAAATATGAACCGGTTCATAGGGAATACAATGAAATATGAACTGGTTCAGCTAGAATATATTGCAATGTAAACCGGTTCATATAGAATATAATGAAATGTGAACCGGTACAAATTGAATATTATGAAATGTGCACCGTCGCATATTAAATATATAACGAATTGTAAACCTTGTCATATAGAATATAATAAAATGTTAACCGGTTAATTAAGAGAGGATTGAAATGTGACTCCGTCAATAATGAGTCAAATAAAAAGTAAACCTGTTTATATAAAATCAAATGAAATTAGTATTGGGTTATAGAGAACTGAATGAAATGTAAACCGTTCTACATAAAATCGAATTAAATGTTAAGGGTTCATATAGAATCATATAAAATGTGAACCGGCTCATGTCACAAATTTTCAACAAAGTCGTGAACAAATGAATCTGATACCTAATCTTTATGTAAAATTGCCCGCAGAATCCGAAATTGAATTGTCAAAAGTTGAACAGTTTTCGAGATATTCCAAAATAACCGTTATTTGTTTTTTTAAAAACGATGATGTGACTTAAATGCAAATATCTTCAAAAATATTAAACGGATTATGTATTTCTTTTTTTCGTGAAAGATAATAAAATAACCATGGGTCGTTTGTGAAGATTAGTCAAGAAATGACAGAGTTACAGTAGACAAAAGTTCAAAAATTTGATGTTTTTTGCAATTTTGCTCTTTTTAAGTAATTTTTTTTGTTAATAACTTGAACAATTTTACATAAAGAATAATGCCAGATACATTTGGTCGCAAAACTGTCACGTAGTGTAATCGAATCAATGTGAATAAATTGAATTGTGAACCGGTTCATTTAGAATAAAGTTAAATATGAATTGGTTTATACTAAGTCGAATAAAAAGTAAACCGGATTATATAAAATAAAATGTGTAAAATGTAAACTGTTCTACTTAAAATCGAGTAAAATATTACCGGTTCTTTATAATCAAATAAGAGTTATGACGTATTTCACCAATTCTGTTTAAATATCAATTCATGCTTAAATATAGTTTTTTATATAATTGAATTCAGCGTTTAAAAAACTGCAGTCAAAGTACAAAAACTGTAATTTCTTCAACTTCTTCATTTGTTATTGGCCAAAACAAAAAACTGTTGCTTTTACTTCGAATTTATTAAATCTAAACAGTCGATGTCAAACCAACTTAAAAAGCGAAAAGTTGTACACAAATTTTCGTGTTTTGTTCGACAGTTTTTGGTTTTGACTGCAGTTTTTTAAACCCTGATTTGATTTTTATTTGACAATAAAAACGAACATAAATTGATATTTAAATAAATTGGTGAAACCGGCCATTAAGCTCACTTTTTTTTAATTAAAATGAAACAGCCGGTTGAAATTGAGTCGATTTCATGTAAAATAACTTAAATGTTAATTCAGTGTATGACTCCCGATATTTAACTTTGAACTAAATTTTCTACTCCAACCTAAAAATTTATCACATTTATTTAGCAAATCATATAAAAAATAGTTTATTTTCTGTTCTCTTTTTATGTTTATTTTTTTATTTACTTAAAACATGTTTCTTCTATGAAATTAGCAACCTAAATTTGTTAACAATTTTGTATTTATTTTTTCTTTTTTTTTGTAATATTTTATTTTCAACCATTAAATTTGTGTCTAAAAATTCTATGACTACAAAATAATTATAATGCTGATTTTCTAAAACTAATTTGAGTTTTCTGGGTTTTTTTTTTTGCTCTAACTACTACTCTTATATTTTTTAAGTGTGTTTTTCTTAGGGTTTTAAATAAAATTTTTAAATTTTTGTTGTAAAGATATTTATTTGTTTTAAATGTATTTTTAACTTTCTGAATTAGTTTTCGTTAGTATATTAAGTCACTTAATTTTTTTAATCCTTTTTCTTTAATTTTAGTTTAAGGTTGTGATTATTTTTTGTATTTAGTAGTTTTTTTTTGGTTTCTCTTCAAAATAATTGATTTTTGTTTTATAACAAAAAAGTTACAAAAATAATACATAATGCCTATTTTGTAAAATTTACTTGTTAAATTTCAAACCTTTTTGTGTTTGAACGAGTAAAGTCGTTCTCAGAAATGCATTCATATTTAAATAAATAAAAAAAAAAAAAATTTATTTTTCATTAAAGCATCTGGAATCTACAGTTTTAATGTGAAATTGTAAAATTTATTTCGCCTAAGAGTAATTTATTTCAGAGCGTGAAAGCAAATTTTAATTTAAGACTCATATAGACATGGAATTTAAATAAAACGTATATTTACAATGCATATGACGGGGATAATATTACATCTTCTCTGCTTTAAAAACTACCGGAAGAAGAACTGTGTTGCTGCTGCTGCTGCTGTTGTTGCTGTAGATGAGCAGCCGCCGCTGCTAACAATGCCGACGAGGTGGTTGATGTATTCGCTAAAGTTATGGCTGCCGATGTTGAAGCCGTTGTCGAGAATGACATTGAGGCCACTGTGCTCGCTGGTGGTGGAGATCTTAGTGCAGGTTTAATATCTTCGATTTTAATGAGTTGTTCGATGGGTATCAGAGACAGTTCGCCACCAGATTGTGGCATAGGCGGTAATTTTGCTAAAGCCTAGGAGGATATAGGAACGTATTTTATAGTTATAAACTTTATGGAAATTCGACTTTTTCATGGAATACACTATAAACTAGTCCATTGGCTTGACTATCCATTGATTGGACTATTTCTACGTTATATTAATAGACTTTAAAAAAGGCGAGACTATTTACAAACATGTTCATGTACTAGACTATCAACTCATCTGTTGACTGGACTATAAACTAGTAAATTTTAAAAACATCGACCAGTTTATTTACTACCGATTATTCAATTGAGAAAAGACTAATCGGTATGGAGAATAGTCCAAACATGGGGGTTAATATTCATAAAAAATATTTTAGATTTATAAAAGGTGTATTGAACAAACTTTCATAGGAAATTTTCAAAGGAAATTTCTTCAATAAACCTTTTATAAATCTAAAATATTTTTTTATGAATATTAACCCCCATATTACTAGACTAGTCTTAGGCCCGTTTTCACGACTTAACGATAGCTAAGTGTAGGAAGTTATCGAACAGATAATGAGTTTTTAATTATCACAAGTTCTCTTTAACCTAAAAGTGAAGGATAAGCTAAAGAGAGGAACGTTCTACCTTTAACTTTTGTCGTAAGGTTTAGATTTGAGATTGCCATATTATATTCACATATTTTTTATATATGGCAACTCCAATTATACGTATATTTTGTAAATGTAAAAAAAGTACGTAGTTGCCAGTTCGTATTTTTATTTTGGCAAAAATAATCGGTATTTTCTTTAGTATTGCCACTTTTTTAAAAATGTTAAGTTTATTTTATACAGAAGTTGTGAAAACGAAAAATAGTTGAAGGTAACTTTATTCCTCACTAGTGCTAAAGGTAGCGTTAACTATATCGAACTTTAAAGGTAAGTCGTGAAAACGGGCCTAAGTCTGTTTTGATTTTTGACTATTCTCCATACCGATTATAAATCAAAAATATATTTTATGAATATGAAGGTAAGACTATAAATTAGTCCGCAGAAAAGCCTAGACTGTATAATAGCTTGCTGACTAGAATTTATTAATACTTGTCCATTGACTAGATTATAGACTAGTCCGTTGGTTACACCCAAGAATAGACTATAGACCAGCCGATTAACTAGATTATAGACTAGCCCATAAATAAAAGACTAAAGACTCTTACGATAGCTACACTTAAGACTAGTTCATTAACGAGATTATAGACTAGTCCACAGAAAAAGCTATAGATTCGTACGTTAAATACACTTTAGACAAGTCCGTTGGATGGGCTATAGACCAGCCCCTTTACTGGATTAAACACTAGTATACAGAAAAGGCTATAGTCTAGTACGTTGACTAGTCCATTGACTAGACTATAGAGTAGTGCCAAGTTGCAATTTTGCTTTCGCATCGAAATTGTATTTGTATCCTAATAGAGAGTAAGTCCCAAGGGTAGTCATTAAAAAGACTACGTTTACTACCCTATAAACTAATCCTTTGACTAAACTACAGACTAGCCCCCGTATTCATAAAAAAAATTAAAATTTAATGAAGGTTTACAAAACAAATTATCTATGAAAATTTTCCTTAATAAAGGTTTGTTAATTATAATAAACGTTTGTGAATAGCGGGGTAGATCTTTTACTCTCCTTTAGAGAAGTTGGTTAATCATGCTGTAGACAAAGTTTTGTTTTTTTTTTTTTAAGACTATCAGTTCTTACCTTGGCATGCTCTACTGCTATTGCAGCCGCCTTTTCTGCCTCTCGTTGTCGTCTCTCCTTGAGCTTTAAGGAAAATATGGCCACTGAACGAGCACTTTTGACCAGTTTTTGTTTTAAACGTGATTTCTTAGCAGCCAACTCAGCAGCTAAAAAGAGAAAAACAAAAAAAAAATTAAATATTTAAAAAATAAAAACAAGTTCATCAAGTCTTTAAAAATGATGCTTTTGTTTTACCTTTAGCTTCATCATCCGTAGCACCACTGGGTGTTGTAGCACTTCCGCTAGTTGTTTTTGTTCCTTGCTGCTGAGACGATGAAGCCATTTCTTTCTCGTGCGGTTGCTGTAAAGAAGATGTTGATGTATTCGATATGGCACCCACACTGGGTCGTGAGGTTGTAGTTTCTGGTTTGTTTGCCGTTGAACCACTTGCACTCACTCCACCCCCTGAGGAAGATGATGATGAGGCCCCTAAATGTTGTGCTGCTGATGATGTTTGTGGTGGTGCTGTTGCTTGTTGCTTTGCTTGTGAGGAAACGGTTTGCTGTTGTTGTGTCTTTATGGCCACATTACTCCAGGAGGGTGCAGGCTTTAAAATATCCATCGTGTCTGCATTACTTTTAAGCTCCTTTTTTTTAAAGGTTTTTTTTTTGTATTTACAATATTTAGCAGAATTTTGATGGTGATGATGGCCACGATGATATTTTGTTAAGGTATAATGGTTGTAGCAGAGCAAATAGTAGGGTGCATTACATCAAGCCCAGTCAGACACAAGGGCAGACATAAAAGCAGGGTTAGCGAAGAGAAAAAGACAATTTGCAGAAAGGCAAAAAAAGATTTTGTGTATAATACAGGAATAGATTAAGATTTTTATAGAAAATGCAAATTTATAGGAGTAGATGCAAGGTGCAGTTTTTATTAGGGGAAGGTAGAATTTTATTGGCACGTTAAATTTTTTTATGTATTATTTTTTTAATTACAATTTTTTCCATTTTTTTTATGTTCAATAAAATTAAAAAAAAAATTTATACACATATGCATATATGAATTTTAGTTTTGTGTTGCAGCATGAAAAAAAATGTTTAAGAAAAAAAAAAAAATTGTATTTAAGTTTGTTAGTTGCATTTTTTACACATTTCGAAACACAAAATGTACATAAGAACATTAAAAGCTTTGTTTAAGGAGGATTTATTTAAAAGCAAACAATTTTTTTTAAATTTTTTGCTTTTTATATATATTTTTTTCTGTTTTTTTTTACTGTTATCATGCAGTGAACTAAGAGATATTTACGTTTTTTTAGCGCTGCTTAAAAACATTTTTAATTATACACCAAATAATACATCAATATAATAATGACCGTTTTCACATTAGACGACTGGTTGTCTTTTTCCCAACGAAAAACTGCAGATTAAAGTAATTTGGCTTTCTCAATGTCTCATTTGCTTCTGTTCCATAGCAAAGCCAATTATTTATATGCCGTACAGATCAATTCAAACAGCTGACTCCCACCTTTCACATCACTTTTGAGAGGTATTGCCAACTGAGAATAATGTTTATGTCGTTATATTGAGAAAATCAAAATCGTTAACGGACAGTTTATCAGTCTAACGACCAATTTTACCAAGTTCAGTTAAAACTAACCATTACTTTAACTTTCTTTTTACAATATGCTTTTGACAGTTATAACTGCTAGTTAACTATATAACTGAACTTGGTGAAATTGGGCGTAATAAATATGTGTCAAGGTTTGGTAACAGGCAGTTTGTCGATACCTTGAGAAAACGGCCATTAATGTTAGTACAACAGAAAGCCCTTCATTTTACTTGCAGTATTCCTGACTTTTATAAACAATTGATTAACTACTACTGAAAAACAGTTTCTATAAAATAAATGACTTTCGAAAATTTTACGTGCTTTTTTTTATCAGAGCGCCGATTTAGCCATGTCCGTCTGTTGAACGCACGCACACTTGTAAGCGACTCAGAAAAAAAATTATTTTCAAATTGCCAAACTGTTAACAATTCTATTAAGCAGCTTGGCATAAAAATCTAGCACTATCGGCTAAGTAGGTAAGAGTGTCGGACTTAAATACACATCAAACTCTGCATGAAATTGATATTTTAAATATATCCTAAGGATATATTGTCACGGATAACTCAACTATTTTTAATAGATAATTTTCATATAAATTTGTTTAATATCTGATAAACATAGTGTCGGAAAAAATAATAGTAAAGATATCTTCCTTCCAAACGTTATAATTAGTCCAAGCAAACCTTTCCGGAATGTGCCCAAAAACCATCTTTTTATTGGAATCGGTCCATAAGTGACCATAGTTCCCATACAAATACTTCTTCCGAAAATAGCTTCTAACGCCATAACTTATTTGCAAATGTTGGTATTAACATAAAAATTAGCGACATTTACGATAGCTTCTATGTCATGCTAAAATATTGTGCTGGTGGGTCCAAAATTAACCATAAGCCCCATATAAACCCCTTCCTAAAATCACTTAAAGACAAACAAATTTTATATAGATGAAGGCATCTAAATACTATTCGGCACGAAGAACTTTTATATGCATCTTTAACTCAATTACATAATTTTGTAATGGCAGGTCCATGATTGCCCGTCCGTCCCAAATAGGGTACTCTTGCAAAAAGTAATGATTACTTCTGATTCGGACTCACAAGCTGATAGCAGTGATTGCCAAAATTTCCATCTCCCAACAACAACTAAAAGACCTCGGAACACGTATTTTTAATATAAATAAAATATTCGTAGAATATATTATGCATACTTATGTAAAATTTTAAATATTTTTTAACAGGACAAATAAGATCCCATAAAATTAAAATATAGGGTTAATTTTTCTAAAAACAATGCCATAAGATTTTTTTGTATAAATCCTAATATACCATTTAGCTCAGAAATACTTTACACTGTTTTGACTTAATTACCACTGCTTTTGTGAAAAATAAAAATATATGCTACTTTTAAATTTTCCTTAATTAAGCATTTTACATATACTGTACGAACTTCTGTCTTAGAAGACCCCTAGTGAAATTTGATGCAAATAATATTCGTAGAACATTTTAACTCTCTAAAGTGCCGTTTTAGTATACTTTTGTGTGAAAGTTGGAAAAAAGGACAAAAATTACCTCTTAAAATGACAGTTAGAGGGTTAATATATTCCAAGAAAAGAATCGCCATACAATTCTACTGAAAGCATCTTAAATAACTTTTTAGCTCAGAAGTACATTTTATTTTGAGTTATTCCAAACGCCATTTCAAAAAATTCAAAAACTTCAAGGGCCGAAATTTCGGAAACCCGAGCTAACTTTTGAAAACGCTTTGGCAAATTTGCTAAACCAGTAGTCTAATTTCATTTCGCATTGCAACTATTAAGGCTAATTTTTTTGTTTCACAGTGAAATAGATCCTATGGGACTTTTACCATTCCTAAGCTCTTTAACTCTCGGGTATTAAAGACATGGGGCAGCTGAATATAGAAATTTTACTTCTTTTTTTTATACAAAAGTTAATAAAATGAACCAAAGATTCAAAGCTTTCTTTTATCAAATAATTTCAAATTCGCAGTCAAAATTTATTTAGATTTTTAGATCGAGCAGTTTGGGGACATCAATTATGAGCCAAAACTTTTCTGGCAATACTGCCAAGAACCGTAAATACAAGCAAAAACTTAAGTACTATTTCAAGCAATAATTGCTATTTGTGTACAATTTTTGGTTTGATTTGGAATACGATTGGAGCTTTAAGGACATCCTCTAATCTATTTTGCATTTGATTAAATATTAACTGTTTTTTTTCTAGAAAATTTACAATTTCTAGTTATGAAAAACTACCAAATTTTCCCCTTAAATTTTACTTCCTCTAATCTATTTTGCGTTCGATAACATAGTTACTGTTTTTTTTTCTAGAAAATTTATAATTTCTAGTTATGAAAAACTACCAAATTCTCCCCTTAAATTTTACAATCCGATTTGAAACGGTATACCAGATTCGCCAATTATATATACATATATATATATTAGTTAGCCACTCTTCATTTTAAAATTTAAATTTAATTTCTTAAATAGTTCATAGTTTAATCTTTGGGATGATCACTACGGACTGACCTAATTAATTTTTACGAAATGATTCTGTGATGTTTTAAAATTTAGTAATAACCTCTTAGGAAACATTTCGTCTTATGTATATAAAACCTTAATTGCCCTAAAAACTCCTTCTTACTATATTAATACATACACTCACACACATAAACATAAAGCAATTATGATCCTGATTTACATGCATGCTTTAACACTATCCTCTAACAATAAACAACTTAAAGATAAAAAATATACAACTTAAGGGCCAAATAAACCATGCAAGCGGTTTGATCAAACATATAAAAAACGTAGGAAAATCAAATAGTTTTGATAATAACACAAACATTTTGTTACTTATATTTTATTTATTAAGAACTACAAATACAATTTAAAATTATGTTCTAACTTAATTAATGGAGAAATAGCAACTTAAGCAGGGAACACACTATCAATTATAAGTAGCAGTTTTACTCAAATTTTCGCTTACTCGATAGCGTGGCCGGCTAATTTTCGCCAGTAAACCGTCAACCATAAATTATTTTGTGTTTGTCTGTTGACTGACGAAATTTTTGACAGCCACTCAAGCTCGATAGTGTGTACCCCGCTTTAGATCTTCAGCCAATTATAGTAAAGCAGCCCAAAGCATCCTTTGAGAATCTGACCCGCACCCCTCATATTGATAGACTAGCTCATTACTAACTAGCCTAACAGGGCACTCTTTGTGTAGTTTATTTGGCCCTTTAAACAACCAAAAATTTTTGTTTGCCAAATTAAAAATTATAAAAAAGTCCTTTTTTTTCATCAATCAATTTTTATATACAAATAAAGTATAACATTCTTTTTTTTATTGCAAGTTATTAAATATCAGAGACTTAACATTTTTTTGTGAAGCACATTTTATGATCTGTCCCAATTCATATGACTTGCAGTGTTAGAGCTGATTACTTTATAGACATTTATAAATATTTAACATCACATACATTTAGGCAAACTTAACTACGATTGTCTCTTTTTTTATTTATGGATTACAACTGAACTAACTACCTTTGCTATGCAATCTATACTCCTATGAAGATTTATATTATCGCTGACTTTTAAACGTGACATCCATTCGGGTGCATGAGTTTTTAATGTATATTTATCCTGCTTTATTATTTGAGTGTTGATTTTATTTTTTTTTTAATAAAGGAAGTGAAGAAAAAAAAATGTGTTAAGGATAATATAAAAAGTGTAAGGATGTGTGATTGTAAAGAGGCAAAAGTTATGGAAAGGAATGTATTCGTTAGAGCAATAAGACCAACAAAAAGAGCTTAAAGCTTTTTTATTCATAAACGAAAGCTTTATTAGAATTTTAATTGTTTTATCACAAAGTAGATTACTTAAATGATATGTCAAGGTTACTAGTAATAGTATTAACAGGGCATTGGATGCAAGGCTGACTTCCCTTTAATTACCACTGTCGCAGTTTCAATGATAGGGAGAAAGAGGAAACTGTCTTCCATATTCTCGGCGAATTCCTGACCAAAGTCAAAAACACAGATTTCTGGGCAACTACACACTATCCAATCTAAGTGAGATATTTGGGTCCAGACGTAATGAACTTCTGAGATATCTTACGGCTAAAGACTGTGTCTGATTGTCATTTACATGCACATGTGAATGCCAATACATCTGAAAAGTGGTTAACTTAAAGTTTTTGCAAACAAATCAATAGATGTAAATTTTAAGGTCAGAAAGAAGTCTTATTACAATGAATTTTAAAACTTTTAGCTTTTTTTAAGGCGAACTGTTGATAATGGCTTGAGGGGCAAATCAACTTTTTTACACTGCTTGTCTAAACAAATTCAAATTCAAGTCTTTCACCAAGCTTAAAATATTTAATGAAAATCCAGGCTTTGTTAAAATGTTTCGCTATAAAATTAATTTCAATAATAACACTATGCTCGAATTTTACACATTTTTTTTTGTCAAGCGGGCACCCGGCGGCTAAACCTAAGTGGAGTACGCTAAACCCAGTGGTGCTATCCGTTTTTTTTAAGGTTAGCTCTTGTTTTCGAGATATACCGTTACTACAAAAATGGAGGAAGTTGCACACCATATATATAAAAAAAACCCCGAAACTCCGCAATCTAATTTTTAAATAAGGCTAAACTTCTTTTTAATCTGCGCAGTCGTTTTAGAAATATATATATTTTTTTTAGCATAATTTCGAAATTTGCAGCTATTGCTGTTTTTTGTCTAGTCTAGTCTGTAGATATGTTAGAAACAAATGATGGGGATGAAAAATAAGGTCGGGTTGGTCCGTATAGAGGTATCCTAGGCGCTGCAGAGGCCAAATTTGTATGGAAGCTTCTTTAAAGAGTTTTCGATAGATTTTATAAAACTCTTTATTTTGTTGTTACATTTAGCAGCAGAGCTACGATATTTTGCATTTGCCCCTTCGCAAAACTTTGTGCACCAAATACTGAACTCTGCTAATTCAAAGAAAGAAAAGTTTATTTGTATTTAAATTTTTTAAGTTCTTTATAACTATCAAAATAATTTTTGGTAATACAAAATTTAATTTAAAAAGATTTTGTTATTCGTGCTTTATTCCCAATTTGTATTCTTAATAAAAACACTGAAATTTATTGTTGATGGGATAAGCTGTTCCTTTAACTTATAGTTGGCAGATTTTTAAAGCATTTTGTATATTCTGCATAGAGATAATTCAGCTTTTAGAATTAAAGTTTTTGAAATAATAAAAAAAAATATTAAAAAGCTTTTAGTAAAAATTGTTTAACAGCTTTTAATTTTTGCAACTTATTTTAAATGCTTTTTAAAGCAGGGTTGTGAAAAAAGACTAAAATCTATAATACGCTTAAAAAAGCTTCTATAACAGTGCAAAACATATTGAGCTGCAGTTTCTCTTATAATTTCTTTAAAATTGCTTTGAAAACTTTACTTATAATGTACACATTTTGTTTATTTAAAAAAAGCGTTTTACTAATTCTTAGTTTTTATTAAATGCTTTTATTATAAAATTAATTTTTGATAGTTTTTTCTAAGAGCCCTTTACTGTTTTAAGTCTTTTTATCCTATAAAGCCTTTCTCGAGAGACGGCTTTTCAGTTAAAATAAACTTGCAGCTTTTTAAAAGCATATATATTCAAATTTTACTTAATTAATTTGTTTAGACAGCTTTTGTTGATTTTACTTTGAAGCTTTCGTCGGCAACTTGTGTACTTGAGTATTTTTTGAGCACCTTTAAATAAAATCTTTTCTTAAATAATTTTTTAACTGGTTTTGAAATTTTTTACCAGTAGTTTTACCTTTAGCAATTTTTTTGACAGCTTGTATTATAACGCCCTTTTGCACAATTTTTATAAAAACAGCTTTTTTTAAAAGTTGTTGATATCATATAACTTTCTATGTGAAAAAAGACTTAGGCCCGTTTTCACAACTTACCTATAGCTAAAAGTATACTTTAATTGGCCTTATAAAAAGTGTTCCATTATTAAAACTTTACTTTAACCTAAAGTAAGCGTTAAAGTAAATTAATGTTTATCCTACCTGGTAGGTTAAAGTAAAGTTGTAATAATGGAACACTTTTTATACGGCCGATAAAATCCTACCCTTAGCTAGCGGTAAGTTGTGAAAACGGGCCTTATTATTTTAATTTCTATGGGGCTTTTATCTAAAAAGCTCTCTCTTTAACAGCTTTTCTTAGATACTTTTTGCTTTTGCCTGTAATATAGATTCCTTAAAAGCTTTTTTTTTAAATCCCAAAAATTCAAAAAATCAGTTTTTTTTATTGCATTTGTGTAAAGCTTCTTCGACAGAATTTTAAAAAGTTTTTTTAGTTTTTTACCTGGTTAAGCTTAAATTTCTATGGCAAAAACTTAGAAATAATCTTATTTTTTTAAATTCATTTGAAAGCTTTTTTGCGAAAAAGTATTTTTTAACGAATACATTCTTTTTAACAACTTTGTCCTGAAATTAAACATTTACAAAGTGTTGGTTGGTTTTTTTTTAAGAGAAAATAATAAAGTGTAATGAATTTTTTTTTTTTTGTGTTTTAAATATTTAATAAATTGTTTAACTTTAAAAGACTACAACATAAAACCAACAAAAAATTTAATAATTTAATTATCTTGTAAGAGAAAAGAAATTTTAAGGCTTACGCTTAAATTCAAATGCGTAGTACTCTCAGCGGATATTTTGCGAGCTTTATATGGTGGTATATCCGGTATTTTAGGATTGGTAAGTGACGGCGGTGATGATGATAATGGCGTAGCAATTAACGGTTGGCGGGTAGAGGTGGCGGCATTGGTGCCATTCACAATGTAAGTGGCAGAAGTACGCTGGGGACTACTGCTTGTACTGCTGCCAGTGTGATCAGCCGAATCACTGGATTTTTTCCGAAATGGTGGTATTATTGGTATATGCATAGGTTGACGGGTATTTAAGGCCAGGGAACTTGCAGAAGCTCTATACAGGTTTTTTTTTTATTAAAGACAAACAAAATCGAACAAAACAAGGCAAACCAAAAGATTTAAGGGGTTCAAAAGGTAGTAGGGAATTGCAATTGGTTAGGGAAGTTTAAATGGAATTTTTTTTTAACGAAAAACAGCGATAAATTATAAAATAGAAAAGTATTTAAAAAAAGTGCAAAAAGGAAAAAAGTAGAGAAGAAAAATATTTTTACAGAATTAGCTTTTTCATAAAAAAAAAGATTTTAATAGACAATTTTACAACTTTTCATTTAAAAATGATACCCAAATTAAAAAAAAAGAATACTAAAACATGCTTTTTTTAAAAAAAAAATCTCTTAGAAATAATCTCATTTTAAACAAAAACTAATCTTTTTTTACTACTTTTCTCTAAGTGTTCTAACAATGTACTCTGCCAAAATTAAAAAAACTTTTAAAAATTTGCTACATACACACACATACATTTACACATATATTTAAAACACTTGTTTAAGAATTTACCCCGTTAAAGCGTGCAATCTTTGTATTGGTATCGAGTTTAAATTACGAACTGAATATCCATGAAATGGGGGTATTTCCGGTATTTTCTTTTTCTGCTTACAACTTTTACATGCGCTTTATTTATTTATTTTTGGTTTTCGTATAAAAAAAAATTTTATTTTATTCAATAAAAAAATATATAATTTTAAAAATGAAATTGATAAAAATAAATTATTAATAAAAAAACAGAATATTTTGTTAAGACAAATGGAGCGGAGCACATTTAGGAATTTGTGAAAAAGAGGAATTATAGATTAAAAACTTGTTTAAGAATAAAGTTTCAAAGTTAAGTTAGTTAAAGTGTAAGAGGTGTAATGTGATAGTTAAGTGTATTCGAAAACTAAAATTTCAATATTATTCTAAATTTAATAATAATAAGAAAAATACAACAATTTGTGATCACAAAATACGACAATATGGATCCGTGGCAAATAAAATACAGTACAAGAATCAATCAATCTCATTTAAAGCCAGTCCCATATTAGAACAAGGATCACCCAACACTATGGTAGAACCAGTTATTCATTTCACACATGGATGTCTACTATCCCCTAACATTTTACCGTAAGTCTTGATTCAATGGAAGACATTATTAGCCGTATTCATCATAGAAATTTGGCATGAAATTGGCACAAAGTTTATTTATAATACACAACCAAACTCTGGCTAACGATTTGCTAAGCTCTTATTAACGAGCTGCCAAACGTTTGACAACTTGTGAAAAACAGCCGTTTACTTCGAAGAATTTTGTTAGTTTTTTTTTATTTAATGGCTGTTTTTGAATTCGCTTTCTTTTTTTAATAAATTTTAATGACAAAACCAGCGATGATTAATGCAAAACGGTTTGCATTTTTGAGCAAAAAAATGTGGCATCATTAAAATTCAGTGTTGTTTATTAAAAGTTGGCAGATGCACAAAATAAATTAACTCTGTGCTAACAAGCTGCTAAGCCTAATTGGCATTTTAGTTAGCAGCTCGTTGTACGTAGTGTACAAACTGTGGCTAACTTTTTGTTATGAATACGGCTGTATATATCTTCCATATAATCCCAGTGGTATAAAAAGTAGCAATCGTCACCAATGACAGGCGAAATAGTTAGCACTTTTACTCAATTTGTACTGGGGACTACTGATGTGACATTCAAATCATACCTATATCTTTCCCTAGACAACAATAAATAGTGTTAACATGTTAAAATATGTACCCACGTTTTGCTAGCCAATTCTGTAGCTGCAAGTAATGCAGAAAACCATTTTTTTTTTCAACAGAAATGTATGGGCGTTGACCAAATGCAAACAACTGTGGACAAAATTAGAACCAAACATTTTTAAAATTTTGCCACCACACAGAAAAAAAAATAGATTTCAATTAAACAATTTGTGATATTAATTAAAAAATTTATATTGTCGTTTATATATTGAACTGTTTATGGTTCTTAATCCAAATTTTGATATTTTAATAAGGCTAAAGCTCATTGAATTGAATGTTCATGTAAACTAATTAAAATAGTTAATCATTCAAAACAAATTTCGATTTACCAAAGTTAAGATACCATTTGGCTTAAAGATTGATGTTTAAAAATTGACTGCCAGCCGTCGTCAATGGCGGTGAGTGTTAAACGTCAAACCTCTCTGACGAAATTATGTGTTTACAATCGAAACATGTCAGGGCAACTGGTCTGCAAAAACCTGGGTTCGATTCCCAGCTCAGTCAAAAATGATAAATTATCAATAACAATTTTAATTAATTTTCGTGTTGTAAAATTCTTTTCGTCATAAAAATAATTAAATGAAAATTAAATTCAATAAACTTTAGCCTGATTAAAATATCAAAATTTGGATTAAAAACCATAAACAGTTCAATAAAATAACCACAATATTAATTATTGTTAACAGCTAAGGCACAAGCTCTATGTTTACATTTGTTCTTCAAGTTGTGCTGAAAAAGGTCAATAAGAAAAAGAAAGTCAAAAAGGACATAAAAAACAGAAAAATGTACTTTGGAAAAAAATTCTTGACAAAAAGTACGATAAATAGAAGTAAGGAAGAATTAATTAAAATAGATAATCTTTCAAAACAAATTTCGATCTACTAAAATTAAAATACCAGCCTTCGTCAATAGCGGTGGGTGTTAAACGGCAAACCCCTTTTGAAGAGATTGTGCGATTACAGTCGAAACATGTCAGGGTAACCTGTCCGTGAAAACCTGGGTTCGATTCCCAGCTCAGTCAAGAATAAAAAATGATCAATAAATACTTTAGTTTATTTCCTTTTTTCATAAAAATAACTTAGTGCAAATCAAATTCAATAAACTTAATACTGATTAAAATATCAAAATTAATTAAAACTTGCACCAGAAATCAAATTAATAGAATAAATTAAACGCTTAATTCACTTGATTAAACTTTTAATTCACATGATAAAATTTTTAATTAAAACTAATTTTATTTTTGATTAATGTTTTAATTGGTGAAAAATTTTAAAAAATTTTTCGTTGCACGTATTGGTAAATTGGCATTTTTCAACTGTTTGTATTGGTTAAAAAAGACAACAAACGCAAATTTATTCTCTACCTGACAAAGAAACTCTACTTTACGATGAATAGGATCCAGCTTTCGGCAACTAAATAATAACAAAAAGAGCCATTTCATTATTTTAAAAATTTCTCCAAAAATCAATACCTGCCAATTGGTTTTATATTTAAATTTCCTTAATCCTTTTTTAATTATTCTCATTTTTTTTTTTTGTAATTTGTTCATGCTCAATTCAAATTAAAAATAATTTTTTTTTTTGTAAAACAAAAATATTTTTTTAACAAAAACTTTTATAAACTATCAAAATATTTGTTTGGTGTGTTAGAAAACGAAAATAGAAAATTGTTATAAGTGTTAAATAAAACAAATGCAAACTTGGTAAAAAAAAGTGTTTTAGAACAAGTCATTGAGTAAAAAAGTTAAAAAAATACAGTTTAAAAAGTTTTAAACGTAAATTTGAAAAAAAGTAGGAAGAAAGAGAAAAACAAAAAATGCATAATGAAGAACGAAGATAAGTTAACAATACTCACCCACTAGAGCCGTGAGTTAAAATGTCCTGATTAAGACTTGTTAAAGAGGCACCACTGTTAGGGGGAGTGGAGTCTAGCAGTGGGCGTATTAAAATTGTGCTGGTCTAATTCAGAAATAATCAAAAAGGTTTCAAACAAATTCAAGTCAAAAAACCTTTCCTTAAAAAAATCTACCTGAGATGGCGGCGAATCTGGTGATGAATCAAAAACATTTGTATCCATTTCTACATTTCTCCGTAAACCAAACCTGGCAATCTCGTCTATAAATGGTTCATATTCTGCATGCTTAAACAACTCCTGTTGGTACAACAACTCTTCTGACATTTGACTGTGCATGGACTGTTCATTGGTGGTAGTCGTATTGGTGTTGGCGGTGGTTACAGCATCTATTAAATTTAATGCCGCCAAGTCATGTTCAGGTTGTGTCGAAGTTGTGCTGGGTGGTGTAGGAGGCGTAGGCCTCGGAGAGGTACCTTTGCATTGCATTTCTCTGCGACAATGTTCAGCTCTTGCTATTTCCGCAGCCAACCATGATGGCAGTTCGGGTAATATCCATGTTAAAGCTGACCGTAAACCCAACATTATGTGCTGTTAATTAACAAAACAAAGTGCAAGAAATATGAAAAAGGAAAAAAACAGCAAAAGTAGGAAAAGCTTTTTTAATTATTTCAATGTTTAACAATTCATATACAGCATTTTCTTTGTTCGGTGCTTTGTTGCACAATGGTTAGTTACCGTTTATTGTCTGGAAAGCCCATTGTTGTGTTTACACATGCCACAACACTCACACTTACCTCAAGTGTAACAATTAATATGATTGTTTGTGCTGTGGTTAGTCCTGGCCACAAACGAGACACTTGTCCGGATAAACCAATTAAAGCACAATTCACAATTACAGCTGCTAACGATAAAAGACTTAGTGCATTTTGCCAGGTGCCAATGTTTGCAACACGCTGACCAAATGGTCTTTGATGAACATGGGCCAGCTTAAAGGCATCTGAACGTATTTCCATTAGATTATTGATAAGTGCACAAATACCCGCCAGTGGGAAGGCAGCTGAGAAAAGTACTACGTAACCCATTTGTACAAGCATTTCCAAGTGATCGGAGAATGTACCATCATACTGAAAGGAGGATTTAATAAAAGTTAAGAAAGTGTTGAGAGAATATTTGCATAAAAATGCTTATATTTTTATTGTGCTCAAGTTTTGTGAAGTTTAAAACTTTTTGGGAAAAAAAATTAGGGGTTGCCAAGTTTTATCTATTTTGTCAATGGTAACATAAGATTTTATAACTCATTTTATTAAAAAAAAAAAATAAATAAAACATTCAGCCTGATTACGGTTGGCGGTGGCGTTTACGCCTGAGTCGTTTTTTGTAGTAGATTAAAGAACATAGTTTGTGTTTTACTTTAATCTATTACAAAAAGCGACTCAGGCGTATACGCCAACGCCAACCGTAATCAGGCTGATTATAATCCGTTAAGATTTGAAAATATTTTACTTTTGTATTTTTAAACCAGTTCAAATTTTTATTATATAAAAGGTTAAGTTTTAACTTGCTTTCGTTAGAAATATTTAAGATTTCCCTTTAAACCTTAAGATTTGATTTTAAACTTTAAAACTTTAAAACCCGTTAAAGATTTCACTGTATGTTTAATAAACCTGTTTTTATTTCAATTGATTCGGTTTATTTTTCTTTATAATCGATAAAAACTTGATCAAAAATAGTTGCATTCTGTAAAGTGGTTCATAATGGCTCAATTCTATATGAATAAAGGCGAATTCAACTACAGGTGGTGTCGATACTGCAACAATCCAAAAACAACAGAAACAACATAGGGGTTTTTGTATTGCATTGTTAGTGTTCACAATTCAAAATGTCAATCATTCCTAACAAATCAAAGCAAATTGGTTCGAATTGTCAAAATAGGATGGCGTTTCGACACTACCTGTAGTTGAATTCGTCTTGTATATGATTATGTTCATTTGCTTCTCAATTTATTCGATTCTTTTTTTTATTCTTTATAATCCGGTTCATAATTTAATCGATTTTATTTAAGCCAAATCATATTTCGATTTGATATGAACTGGTTAACGCTTTATTCGTATATTATGTATAAGCCAATTTGATTTTATATATATATATATATGAACTGTTCACATTTGATTCAAGAAGCCGCAACCATATTATGGTTGCCTCTAAACATGTTGTAGTAAAATATGACAATAATTAGTTTACCTCTAAGGGTGGGTTTTTAACATGGAGATTAGAGATTCAGTCATCTTTAATCTGCGTTTTTGGTGGTTTTTAAGATGAGGATTAATTTCTTTTATTTGCCAGTTTAAGCGGCCAATGTTAGAAGTTTAAACTTAATCATCAAATGTCAACACATACACATGTTTAACAAAAGCAGCTGTTAAAATTTTTTTTTTTAGAAAACAAACAAATTGATAATTTTAGTAAAGATGTGATTTTAGTGATTCTGAAACATATGAAAACTTAAATAAAATAATTATTAGAATTAATTTTCTTTTTATAAGAATTAAAAGGGCGAAAATTCTTCTTCTTCTTCTGTATAAAATGCTAAGTGGATTATATGTTGCTGCCATTTGTTGTAATTCAGTATGGCAATGCTGCGAGGTTTAAACTACCTCTTAAAAACGGCAACACAATTAGTACTCAATTAAATTTATTCTCAGATTAATTCATTACAGTTTGCCGCTTAGATTAAACTCGATGTTAAAAACCCACTTTAAGAATTATTAAGTTTTAAATAAACAATACGTCAGCTCATTATTGGTTTGACCTACCGACAATTTTTAAAAAAATTGAGTATATATTTTAAATACCCCCTTTCTGAATCCAAAACCCGTTTCACAAAATTTTTTTTTTTGTTCTGAGGTAATAGGCATTAATTTTGCTTAACTATTTTAAAGCTTTTTAAGTATTCTTTTGCCCTACACGCCCCTGTTTGTCGAATGCAGAAAATTCCTCATACAAAAACGTACAAAATAAATTTTACTCTTGCTTTGCTTCATTGCTATAAGAACAAAAAGTAGTTAAAGCGAAATCAAAACAAAATATATATATATATATATATATATATATATATATATATATATATATATATATATATATATGATTTCCTTTAACTCCTACTGGAGCATAGGGCGTCCACTACGGCTGACTTCCAACGAACACGGTTTTGTGCAAGATTTCTAAGTTGACTCCAGCTCAAATTTAGAGACCTCATTTCATCCTCTGTAGATCTTCTCCAGGTTATACGAGGTCGACCGACTCCACGATTCACGTTATTGAAGGGGTTCCATTGTAGGGCATGCTTCGCTATGTTGTTATCATCCCTTCTCAACGTATGACCAATCCAGTTCCACTTTCTACGTCTTATTTCAATGGCAACTTCAACTTGATTAGTTCTTCGTAGTAATTCGTCGTTTGAAATTGTTCTTGGCCAAAATATGCGAAGAATACGTCTCAGACAGCGATTAACAAAAATTTGTAGGCGGTTGGTTAGCTGAACTGTTACCTTCCATGTATTACATGCATATAATAAAACTGATTTTACATTTGAATTAAAAATTCGTATTTTAGTGCGAAGGCTTATATTATTGTTTTGCCACAATGGAGCTAATAACCCGAAAGCTGCTCTTGCCTTTTTTATTCTGTTATCAACATCAAGATCACTTCCTCCATCGACAGATACGGTGCTACCCAGGTAGCAAAAGTTGTTAACTTGCTCATAACACAAGTCATTAGCAGGAAAGTCTCTGCATGAGCTTAGCAGTTTTGTTTTAGGGATATTTATACGTAGACCCGCAGGTGTTGATGCTTGGGATATAGATTCCGCCATATAAAGTACGTTGTTGATGCTATTCGAAAGGAGGCAGATGTCATCAGCATATGCTAGGTGGCTCAAGTGACTCCCATTGAGCTTCCATCTTATGCCACTACAACGTCTATTATTTTGAAGTGCTGCGCTTAACACGTCACCCATAACGATTAGAAAAAGAATTGGTGATAAGATACAGCCCTGCCTAACTCCACTTTGTACAGCAAAGGGGTCCGATAGACGGCCTTTGTGAAGAACGTAGCAATTAGCATTGCTGTAGCTAGCTTTTATCATTGCAATGATTTTAGGTGGAATTCCCCTGTTTCCCAGAGCAGACCAAATACGGTCACGGTTTACGCTATCGAAAGCTTTTTCGTAGTCTATGAATAGTAGATGAATGTTAGACTTATATTCCGCAGATTGCTCAATAATAATTCTAAGCGTATTAATGTGGTCTGCACAGGAAAACCCGTTGCGGAAACCAGCTTGGAATTCACCAATAGTCGATTCAAGATGGTCTTTGATACGGAGTAATATAATTTTAGCTATGATCTTAGCAATAGCTGGGAGAACACATATACCTCTCCAGTTATGACATTCCTTTAAGTTGCCCTTCTTGGGAAGTTTGATAATTATACCTTCTTTCCATTCCGTAGGAAACTCCTCTTGTTCCCACGCGATGGTTATAATAGGCAGAAATATTTGCGCAGTAAGAGTTGGGTCGACTTTTAACAGTTCAACTGGTATCCCATCTATACCAGCAGCTTTACCAGACGGTAGTTGGCGGATAGCAGTAACAATCTCGTTTATAGATGGAGGGTCGGTCTTAATACGGGCACTCGGAGTATGTGAATACGACGCATTTGGTTGCAGGTTCTCAGAAAAGATGTTGTTGAGTACCGTGGAGAAATGCTCTCTCCAACGCCGTAGCTGTTCTTCGTCAGATATTAATAAAGACCCGTTGATATCTCTTACCGGATGTTCTGTGTGGTGGTCTTTATCTACAAGTTTTTTACTTATTTTGTAAAGGGTGCCGCAGTCGTTATTGTTAGCTGCTAGCTCGGCCTCGTCTGCCAAATCGTTAATGCATTTCCTTTTATCCTTTCGGACTAATCGTTGAACTTCCTTCTTAAGAATCTTATACTTAGATTCCGTTTCCGTGTTTCCGTGTATTATTGCCTTTTTTGCTTCGTTCCGTTCTTCTATCTTCCTCCAGGTATCTTCGCTCATCCATGTTGTTCTGCCTTTAGGTATAGGGCCGATAATGTTATTTGCGACGTTTTTAATTTTGTCTCTTATCGCGATCCATTGGTTGTCTACGGAAAGGACTGGGTTGTTGTTATTATTGAGGAAGAATTCATTGGCCATCTGGTCTCTAAAGCTATCTTTAATAGCGCTTATTTTTAGCCGGGCTAGATCTAGTTTTGGAGGACGAGTCCTGGGTCTTGCGGTTTGGATTGCTGCTGTGCACAGGCGGAGTTTCGCAATCACCAGACTGTGGTCTTTGGCAACGCCGCAGTCTGCACCACGCTTTGAACGAACGTCTAATAGACATTTTCTAAAGCGCCGGGAGATTGCGATATGGTCAATTTGATTTGATGTATTAATTCTGTCCGTAGAGACCCATGTTACCTTGTGGCACGTCTTGTGTTCAAAAAGGGTACCTCCAATTACAAGTCTTCGGGAATTGCAGAAATCGATAAATCTTTCGCCGTTATCGTTTCGCAAGCCAATCCCATGTTTACCCATGACATGTTCAATAGACTGGTTGTCACTACCCACTTTTGCGTTAAGGTCACCCATTGTAAGAAAGATGTCCCCACGAGGAAGTGAGTCATACACAGCATTAAGTTGACTGTAAAAGTCATCCTTTTCGTCTTCGGTTGCTGATTCTGTTGGCGCGTAGCATTGAATAATTGATATGTTTCTCACCTTGGAGCGAAATCTGACCCACATAAGGCGTTCAGATATGGGTTTCCAATCAATTACACACTTTCGAGCTTCTGGTGATAGTAAAATACCAACTCCGGCCTCTCGTTTGCTACCAATATCTTTTCCGGAGTACAGCAGAATCGAGTTGTTTGTTGGGGATCTATATTCACCGGCTCCGTTCCACCGAACCTCACTTAGACCCAAAATTTTTAATTTATATCGCTGGAATTCTCTTTCAAGTTGCAGAAAACGTGAATTCATGTTGGAGCTTATACCGTCTTTGTCATTTAGGGTTTTGATGTTCCAAAATCCAATCGTAGTCATTATACCATAGCCAAAAGTCGTCATCAGTTGTTTTCGGTTTCGTTTACATTTCTTGGACGATTCGTTAGCAATTTTAAATTTGGTCGCGTAGGTTGCTAGCCTTCACTTCCTAGTTTGGTGATAGGGCTGCTATCTAAGCACCCAAACGTGCTGTTTTTCGGAGCCAGCGTTTCAGAGATATCTGTGTTCGCATATCTCCTAGTTCCTGAGACGCACAGTGGCCATTCAGGGTTGACTGACACTCCTAATGTGGCAGCAGAATTTCCTCCGTGCTGATGTGAAGGTTATACCGCCTAAGATCGGTCGACAGAGCCTCGTTTGTAATTTAAAACAGGGGACACCAAGTCCTTTCTGGACAGAGGGTGAGGTTGTCATTTGAAAAGGATTGGCTATGTTAACAAAAAGATAAACTGTTTGCTTACGCATCACTTTCCCAAAACAAAATGACAACAAGAAAAAATATTTCACTCATGCTTCACTTCATTGCCGTAAGAAAAAAAGTAGTTAAAGCAAAAGCAAAATAAAGCTTCAACAAAATAATACACAGCAGTAAGTATACGTATGCGGCACAAAAATCTACTTTTTAGAAAATTGGCGTATGTGGCAAAATAATAATATTCACATTCAATAAATATGTTCGTTAATAAACGTTCAAAAAACGTTAATTTTTCTTCAAAACAGATGCCAAAAGCAGTAGTGAAAACACAAAAAAATTTTAGCGGGTATATTTTCAGAAAACTTTATTGTTTTTTTCTCAAAAACGACTCTTTGACATATGCGTCAAACCAATAATGAGCTGACGAATAGCATTTTCCTCAGTAGCAGTAGTGAAAATACAAAACAATTCTATCGGGTATATTTTCAGAAAACTTTATTGTTTTTTTTTTCTCAAAAACGACTCTTTGACATATGCGTCAAACCAATAATGAGCTGACGGATAGCATTTTCCTATTTTCCATGAGCGACATGCTATGGTGACAACAAGAAAAAATATTTCACTCATGCTTCGCTTCATTGCCGTAAGAAAAAAAGTAGTTAAAGCAAAAGCAAAATAAAGCATCAACAAAATAATACACAGCAGTAAGTATACGTATGCGGCACAAAAATCTACTTTTTAGAAAATTGGCGTATGTGGCAAAACAATAATTTTCACTTTCAATTAAATTTTATGTTCGTTAATAAACGTTCAAAAAACGTTTTTCTTCAAAACATATGCCGGAAGCAGTAGTGAAAACACAAAAAAATTTTAGCGGGTATATTTTCAGAAAACTTTATTGTTTTTTTCTCAAAAACGACTCTTTGACATATGCGTCAAACCAATAATGAGCTGACGAATAGCATTTTCCTCTTTTCCATGAGCGACATGCTATGGTTGAAAACCAACCATGCTATTATAAGTGTTAAGCAGAACATGTTTGGAGGCAACCATAATATGGCGATGAAAGATAAATAACGCGCGACGGATCAAGATGCCTCATCTGTAATTATGGAGGAATCAGAATCTCTTGATTTTCTGGGCAACGAGATACAATGTGATGTCCGATGGACAGAACATATATAATTGGTGTCGAAAGAACCACTTCAATTCCTCGGTTTTTTAAAACGGTGTAAAGTGTACTTCATTCCATCTGATCTCCTTACAATTTATACCACTTATATCTGACCGCGTATGGAATACAACTCTCATGTGTGGGCTTTGGAGCTTCTCGACCAATTTCAGGAGAGGGTGAAGGTTCTCTTTAGTGACAGTAGGGTATCAAATTCTATTGACTTCCTTGAGCACCGTCGCAATGTGGGTTTTACTTGCCGGCTTTATCGTTACTACAATGAAATGTGTTATGATGAAATTAGGGAACTGGTTTCCGAAACGCGTTTATTTGTTCGTAATACATGTTTTTCCTAAAGAGCCCATCCTTTTGTGGTTGGTTGACCGGTGAATCGTACAACGCATTACAGGGAAAATTCATTTTTTGGCCGGACTGTTCGTATGTGC
This sequence comes from Pollenia griseotomentosa, assembly GCA_963931875.1. Classification (NCBI taxonomy): domain Eukaryota; kingdom Metazoa; phylum Arthropoda; class Insecta; order Diptera; family Polleniidae; genus Pollenia; species Pollenia griseotomentosa. The sequence goes on from OZ007561.1 coordinate 188,028,445, forward strand.
TGCTGAAGTCTTCCCTCTCACTTTCAACCTGAATAAGTTCAAGTTTCAGCACAATATAATGCAATAGTAGTGGTCATCTCCTGAGTGCTGGTCCTAACAAAAAAAAAAAAAAATTGCGAAAGGGTTTGCGAAAGCGATAGAGAGCACCAAAATGGCTTCTTATCGTTTTTAGGTTTCGTATCGCATTAGAAAGTAGCCGCCCTGGTTAAAATTTCATTTGTATTTTATAAAAAACGGTTTACATTGCATTCGTATTCTACGATATATGAATCACCGTTTCAAACCAAATTCACATGTCATTCGATAATTCCATATAAAACAGATTAACATTTCATTCGATTCTATTCCATATAAACCATGTTCACATTTCATTCGATTCTATATAAGACGAGCTATCTTATCACTCGATTCAAGGCGAATTGACTAGACAACACTGATTCTGTGGTCGGGTTGTCAAAAATATTGCTAGTAAAATAAATAGGTTTGTTACCATAAAAAACTAGTTTGAATACAATCTTTGACAAGTGACCACCGAAAAAAACACCATATGTCGACTTGACCCAACCTTCTAGTGAATTCGCCTTGATTCATTTTATTAATCGGTTTAGGGGCCAACCACAATATGCATAAGCAACTTGCTTAAGCAACTATCAGAAAACATGTTAATCACATGTGTTAAACCAAATTGAATGTAAAGAAACTTTTCGTTTAGAGCTTACGAAACTGTTATTTGCTTAAGCAAAGTACGAAACTGGTCAAGCATTCCGTACGGAATCAGATGTTTTTAATGTTGTTTTTATTTTTTTTAAATGCATTTGAAGGGCTTTTTGTTATTTTTAACATTAGCTTAAGCTTGCTAATGGATAATATAGTTGGGCCTTTAGATTTAGCCTGATTACGTACGATTTTGTTTATATTGTTCTGGATATTTATAATTTTCATTTTCTTGTATTATACGACTAAATCTGGCAACCCTGTGGTTTCTTCATTCCATTACATTTTTTTCATTACTCATTATTTTACAACATCAACAACTAGTTCATTTCCGTACCTTGTATAAAGAACTTTCAATTTCCGCTTGACCAATATTCCTTTTAGCGCTTGCAGTTGTTGGTGTTGATGATCCCGTTTCTAATGGCTTTTTCGGCAATTGTTTAGATGGTGTACCTGATTGGGGTGTTGAGCTTTCACTTGGCTGCTTCGTTTTCTCTGTATCCGTTGATGCTGCAGTTGCTGAGCCAGCATTCGTTTTAAGAGTATCAGCAAAAGTACGATTTATATATTGGGTGGGACTTAAGGCACCCCACATATTAAAGCTCAATTTAGCCAGTTTCCATTGTTCTAGAAAGTACGGTATGGCTGATTCTCGCAAATTGCCAATAATTTGGCGGGAAATTAACAGACCGGCAAGTTGCTATAAAGAAAAAGAGGGAGTCTGTTAAATATTTTATTTAGTCATGAGCTAAAAAAAATACAAATTTACCTCCTTTAACTTTTCCTCGTCTCTTAGATAGAACGCAATGTAAAACAGCGAAAGAAATGAGTTCACAAATTGAAATAAAGCAACTTTGGCAATCAAATGATTTTCATATTTTGATTGTAAACGATAATTTTCTAAAGGAAAAACAACAATAAAAGAATAGAATTTATGCAACATTAATCTTAGTCACTCAAAAACCTAAACAAGAAAAACTTTTTCTGAGGTTTTCCTGTGTATTAATGAATTTTTGTTTTGCCTTTGGCTTTTAAAATAACTACCTTTATCATTTAACCAGACAGCCAGTTTATAATAAGCCTCATCCATTAGGGTTATAGCACCAGCCAACAAAACTTTTGGTATAACACTTAAACAGCATAGTATACCAGTTTCCGGTAATTTAGAATCCCACCAATCCTGTAAATATCAAAGTGTAAAAAGAGTGGGAGAGAGAGAAAACGGAAAATTTTTATTTAACGATAGTGTGTATATGTTAAAGTTAATTATGTCTGTTAAACAGATTTATTTAGGTTACATACAATTAATTTAAAATATCAAAAGTTTTAGAAGTTTTTGGGTTTATTTATGAAGCAAAACACTGCTTATTTATATTCAATTAAAAAAAAAACAGCAGAAATTACAAAAAAACACAGCTGAAGAAATGTTTTTTAAAAATTTTAAGAATGAACTTACAATTGAATGTGTCTGCTTTTAAATGCCGCCACTGCATTGATATTAGTTTTTGCATAACATATTTGTATATATTAAAGTATGTTGTAGGGTATTGAGTCTTATTTACCCTTAATGTTACTGAATTCATAAAACTTCTTATAATTGTAAATATTTTTGTTTAAGGAATTAGCAAACGGTTTCGAATGGACTTGAATGCTTTAAAAACAAAAGTTTACTTTAAATTAATAAATATAAGTATCGATGTAAAAACTTTTACATATCGCACATTAAATCATTAACTATCACAACTAAGAATTTATTAAAACCTTTTTTTTCACAAATTAAGTCCCTAACGACCACGAACATTTCGTTTGCGTCACTCTCTTCTAAAATACCACAGTTGAACAAACGCCATTAGAAAAATCCTTCAAAAACGAAAATATTGCCCGGCGCTCTTTATTTCCGAAGCTTTTAATAAAGTCTAGCATAAAGTCGTGTTATATAAATTGAAGCTAAACTTGCCGGTTAACACACACAAGCTGTTAGAAAGCTACATAGCGGGTCAGAAATTTATTATTAAAGAAGGTGATTTGTAAAGTTCTCCTCAGCTGGATTCCCACAATTAACACTCACTTTGCGTCAGTAATCATAATCAAAAAAATGCCTTAACACTCGCATGGAAAATATCTCGGTACACATTTAGATCGGCGTTAAACGTGAAAAAAGCATAAGGAAGCAAAATTAATTTAAATGAAACTAAAAGTATTTCAAATTATTGGCTTATTGGAAGAAATTCTGTTCTTAGTCTCGATTGCAAGCTTCTACTTTACAACTCTATCTTAAAGCGAATATGGTGCTACGGTATTTAGTGCCTCGGCCTCTAATATCAAAGGCGCCAAAATCAACTGGTTCGCATAATCACAGTTGCCCCCGGAAATGTAAAAACTCAAATATTCACATGGTTCTCAATGTGGCATTAGTTAAACTATGATTTGAAATTCCATTTCAAATCGACCAAGAGTGGGACCTGACCCCTTTCGATTTTAATGAAATTTGGTGAGAAGGTTCCTTTTATCCTATAAGAAACACATATGAACGAAAAACAATTTCAAATTTTTTTTCAAAAGTTATGTCACATTCAAAATGTCATAACTTCGCCGAATTAGCCGAATGTGTTGAGTTTATTTCTTCAATATCTCGAAAACTTCGTATGAAGATGGCTTTTATGTCATTTTAAAGAGAATACTTAGGGCTTTAAACAATATATTAAAAAAAAAAATTTTCAAAACGGAAAACTTATTATACCCTTGACCACAGGTGGTGAATTGGGTATATATAAGTTCGTCATTCCGTTTGTAATTTCTATAATATTGATTTTAGACCCTATAAAGTATATATATTCTGGATCCTTATGAGGAGCGAAGTTGATTCAACGATGTCTGTCTGTCCGTCTTTCCGTTGAAATAGATTTTCCGAAGACCCCATATATGATGGGGGTCAGGTTTTTATACATTTATGTCACATGTGGTCCGGAAATGGCTGAGATATGAGTAAAAAACCACGGCTGCCTTAATTTTTTTCCTCAATTAGCAGTGACATTACCATACCAACACTGTATTACCAAAACGACATAAACATACCATACAAACCAATTCAATTTTGGTTTTTTGGTCATCCAGTGACTATGGTAATACAGTGTTGGTAATGTGGGTTTTTTATTGTTTTTTTTTATACCCTTAACTACAAGTGGTGGATTTTATTTGTAATGTGTTTAATTTTACGCATACACATACACATTAATGCATGTATATGATATGCCGCTCAAACTCATAGACTCAAAATATATTTTAATTTAACTCTTCTTCAGTAAAAGCATTCGTAGACGAGTTGTTAAGTTCTCTCCTGCGACTGATGATATTGCCAGTTCGAATCCCAAAAATAATTTTTTTTCATATTTTTTATTTATTTTTTTTATGTTCTAAAAAACGATTTTAAGATTATAAAACGAATTTCAAACATCAACTTTGGCAAAAGAGGAAACGGGCTTAGGTACATATATATAATTTTTTTTGTTTTTTTTATATTCTTCGGCATGGGGAAATGAAAAGTTTGCGTGGCTCAATTAATATTTATTAATGAAGGAGGTAGCACACGATTATTTAATTTAACAAACAAACGTTTGTAAAGCAAAAATGTCGTATTTATTAAATTAAAAAAAAAATTATGAATACGACAGATAATGTTAATTCATTTTCAAAGTCACAAATTGTTTTATGAATAGTTTTCTTTAAAGATTTGCAGTCGCTGGAAAACTTTTAAAAATATTTATACTAAGTAAAAACTTGTCTTGCAAATTTTAGTAATCGCTAAAAAATTTCAAGCAACCGATAGAATTTGGTTAGAAATTTTAAGCAATCAATAAAATTTAAATTTATCGATAAAATTTATATAAAAAATTTAAATAATTAGTATTGTGGTTATTTTGTTGAACTATTTATGGGTTTTAATCCAAATTTTTTTTAATATTTTTAATATTAAAAAAATTTAAAGCTATCGATACAATTTCTATAAAAATTAAGAGTAATCGAAAAATTTCTATTTTTATTCATCCACATAAAATTTTATTTTAAAGAAATTTTAAGCAATCGTTCAATTATCGATAGAATTTTCAAGTATTAAACAGCTAAATTTTAAAATAAAAATTTTAAATAATCGATATAATTTCTATAAAAATTTAAAATAATAAATAAAATTTGTGTAGGAACTTATAATAAAATCTATAGCATTTTTATAAGCATACTATAGCAAATGTATTTAAAAATCAAACACACAACAAAATTCAGATGTGTCTACCGTTTGTTGACAAACACAATGACAAATTCTATGCGTTACTGTTTGTCGCACAATTTAAACAGTATTGTAAGGGTACACGAATTCAAAGAAATACACTCCAGATAGTACTTGTTTCCTTCAAAACCTTTCAGTACAGCAAAATGATTTTTTTTTCAATACTTTATGTACGCAAGCAAAGAATTGTTGTAACAATATTGTCAAAGTAATTAACAGGCATATTGACATATTTCTTACACACATATCCCAAACTGACATTTACAAAAAAGAATGTGTGTATTTTTTTTTTAATTCGATAAATTTTTGAGATTATTTTTTATAACCACTTCTCATTTGACTTTCACTATAGTGAAGCTTTCGTTTTTTGTTTCTTCACCTTCACTTAATATTTGTTTGCGACATGTGAAACTACAGTATAGAGTTTCAAATATTACCAATGATTTGAATGTTTGTTTCAATGGATTTGTGCAGGCCTCTACTATGTACATATATAGTAATCGATTAATTTTCTAAAAGACTTCTAGTAAAAGACGAATTTTCTATAGAAACTCATAGATATTGATAAATATTAACAATAAAAGTTTATATCGACCAGTTTTTTTTAAATAAATTTATAGTTTTTTTAATTTTTTTTTTAAAAGCTATGCTAAATGCAAAATAATAAATATTAAAAATTTTTTCTAAGGAAAGAAATTAAATTTATATATTTTTATTTTAAATCTAAATATGTATATTGCAACAAGTCTTTTAAATAAAATAAACTCTGCAAACAAACTGTTAAATTTTAATTTCCTGCTAAAATATTTTTCTTACACAAATCTTAAATAAAACTTTGTTGCGCATATTTTTTGTAGGCATTTTTTTCATATTTAAACATAAGAGTGCCATTCAATTACCTGCTTTCAAACACTTGTACTTTTTTTATATTTTATGTTAGCTTTTGTTGTAGTTGTAAGCAATAGTTGCTGTTGTTGCTATTAATTTTATTACTATACTTAACCCCTGTTATTATTCATGATCTTGGAATGTAATTTTGTGTTTTTTCTTGTTGTTGTTTTGTTTTCACAGAACCTTTGGGCGTATTTGGTTGTTCTTGTATACTTATTGTTATGTTTGTACAATTTATTTATGGTAAGTTACAAAAACGAGAACAACAACAGCCACAAAAGCATAATGGAGACTTCTCGTTTCCCCGCAATTTTGGCTCTTAAATACAGCATTAATACATTGTCTAAAGACCTTACGAGTATGTTCGGGTTTCTTTTTATTTGTACGTGTTTGTGTGATGCTTTCATATAAATCTCTTACGTGCTTGTATAAATGTGTGCTCTTTTGTTTGGGGTTTTGTATTGTAGAAATTTGTTATTCCTTTTTCATACTCTTTGAATACCAACAACAACAGGGTAATTGTCATAATTCTATGAGTACAAATATCATTTGTATTGTAATAAATGTAGCATGTTTATGCTCGATATGCGAGGTTGAAGGTCAAATTCAAGTGCCAACAATAATTTATGATTTTTTTTCTTTTTTTTGGCAAGAGTAAAAAAAATTAAGTGTTTATAAGGTTAAAAAATTAATGAGGATAATGTTTAATATAAGACATTTAACCGAAAATGAAAAAATTTATAATCGATATAATATCCATTAAAATATATTTAGTTAAAATGAAAACATATCGATAGAATATACTTATGTATGTATATGTACGTTTCGCTCCTTTATTGAAACATAGTCATATCTCAAAAAATCAATAATTTTAAGTTACTTAAGCAAAAGTGTTCATTCGTACCTTCTGTATATGTAATAAAATCAGTATGTACTATATCTCAAACAGAACCGAAGTTATAGCTATCGACTTTGAGCTATAGTGGACCAAAGCTAAGATTAAAAAAATTTTAAGCCATAATGCATCAAATCTGGTTAAAGTAAAAGTCTAAAAATTTATGGTTATCAATGAATATAATATAGAAAATAATAATTATCGATAAATTTTCTATATAAAATTATAGTTTTCAATAAATTTTTGATAGAAAATATAGGTATTCATAATATTTTTAAGTTATCGAAAAAATTTCTATATATGTAAAGATGTCAATAAAATTTATATAGAAAATTCTATTTATCGATAAATTTAAACAGATGATTATAGTTAAATTTTAAATAGAATTTTCTATAGAAATTTATATTTATTGATAAACAAAAATAATAGTTATCAAAAATTTCTAAAAATTTTCTTATTTACTTATCGATAAATTTTCCATAGCAAAATTAAAGTGATAAATTATCTAATGAAAATAATAGTGATCGAAAAATAAAATATAAAAAAAATTATCGGACCCGTTCCCGTGGTCAGTCAAGAATAAAAAAATAAAAATAATCATAAAAATGATGAAGTAAAAATTAAGTGCCTGTTTTTCAAACTAAAAGAAAAAATTTCGTTTAGAAATTTATATTGAAACAACAATAAAAAAAACTCAAATTTGTTTTGTGTTTTCAATATAAATTTCTAAACGAAAATATTTATTTTAGTTAAAAAAAACAGGCATTTAGTTTGATGAACTTAAGCCTGATTAAAATAAAAAAAGTTACGGCTAAAAATCATAAACAGTTCAATAAAATAACTACAATATTAATTATTTATAATAATTAACGATAAATTTTTTATGGAAATCAATAGAAATCAATTTTCTTTAGAAAATTACAGTTATCGATAATTTTTTAAGGAAATTTAAAGTTATGGATACATTTTTTAGGTTAACGCAAAATTTTTTAAATTTGTAAAAAAAAGTTTAAGTAAAAAATTATAGTTATCGATAAATTTTAATTGAAAATTTTAATTATCAATAAATTTTTAATAGAAAATTATAGAAATTGATTAATTTTCTATAGAGAAATAAAGTTTTCTCTAAAATTTCTTTAGAAATTTGTTGCTATCAATAAGTTTTCTTTAGAGAATTATAGTTATCGATAAAATATCAATGGAAAGTTGTAGTTATTGATTGTTTTGTTAAGAAAACATAAAATTAGTATTGTGATTATTTTGTTGAACGATTTATGATTTTTAATCCAAATTTTTCAATATTTTTAATAAGGCTTAAGTTCATTAAATTTAATTTTCATTAAATTATTTCTATGAAGAAAGGAATTTTACAACACGAAAATTAATTAAAATTGTTATTGATAATCTTTTCATTCTTGACCGTGGCCGGGATTCGAACCGCGGCCGGCAGGTTACCATGACATGATCGAGTGGTTGCGATCGAAACATGTCATGGTAACCTGCCGGCCGCGGTTCGAATCCGGGCCACGGTCAAGAATGAAAAGATTATCAATAACAATTTTAATTAATTTTCGTGTTGTAAAATTCCTTTCTTCATAAACATAAAATTGATTTCATCCCATTACAAATGTGTTAATAATTTTAGTTCTCTTCATATGTGTTTTCTATTATTAGATCTCACTTATTATTTAATTATTTGCTACCTATTGTCTTTTCTTCTTTCATTTAAATTCTTAGTACAATGACTCTTTCTTAATGAGTAATGCAGTAGTTTTTTCCATATATTAAGTGGTTGCCTTTAAAAAAAGTAGTGTATTATGTGATATATCCCATACTTTTAGGCGCCTACCTTTTGTTTCAATACTGAAAACTGTTGGTGCACGACTTTCCATGTTAGTGCCATTGAAAGTGTCTCTCCAAAATAGCCAAATATTAGTAAATGTGATTGTATGCGTTAATGTATATATATGTTACTATAATTGTAATGTTAATGTTTGACTACAGTAAAAAATAAATTACCATAATAACTGGCAATTAACTCGAGAAGTTTGTTTAAGTGTCATGAAAATAGATGTATTTAATTTATTAAATACGAGTAATAAAAACGAAAAAAAAACTAAGTTTTAAACTTATTTACACGCAAAGTTAAGCGATTAAAGGAATAGTAAATTACTAGGAAAAGGTTGGTAACCATGAGCTTCTTTTGTTTTATAATAAAATTTAATATTAATGTAAAAAGGGACACATTTGTTTAAAAAGAGTTGTTACTTAATTTAAGGGCGGAGGTCAAGGATTAGAAACAAAACTTTGTACATTTTATTGAACTGCAATATGAATTCAAAAGTATCATAGTTTTTGTATTATACAAAATTTTGGTTAAGTATGCACTTAAGCCTGATAAAGTACACACGTTTTTAAAGTTATAAAGTTTAATATATTTTTTAGTATTATTAAAAAAAAAATTTAATTTTTTAAAGAAGTTTTAAGTGGCAATAAAACATGAATTTTATTTTAAATTAAAGAAAAAGTCTCCAAATATGGAAGAACTAGATTGATTATCAATACAAAACATCTGTCAAAAGGTGGGCTGGATTTTTAAGAAGAGGGCACGGCACGTAAATATGGATTTTTGTGTATCTAAAGAAGAAATTTGGTACAAATAGCTTCGTTACCAATACACGAGTTTTATTAAAAAACTAACTTTTTAATTTTAATAGGGGTAGCAACACACTGGGTTTAGCTAGTAAAACTATACAAATTTTAAATATTGAGATAGAAATTTATTCAGAATTCGGTTTTATGTATTTTCAATAAATTCCCGATAATTAATTCAAGTAATTAATAAATTTTCTATAGAAAATTCAAGAAATTAACAATTTATTTTTTTAGAAAATAAAATTTCTATAGAAAATTATAGTTATCGATAAAATGTCCATTAAAGATGTAAGGTATCGAAAAATTTTCTACAGGAAATTCGAATCTTTATAAATTTTTTTATAGAAAAATGAATTAGTCGATAAATTTTCGATAGAAAATTATAATTATCGATAAAATGTCCATTAAAGATGTAAGGTATCGAAAAATTTTCTACAGGAAATTCGAATCTTTATAAATTTTTTTATAGAAAAATTAATAAGTCGATAAATTTTCGATAGAAAATTATAATTATCGAGAAAATGTCTATAAAAAATTTAAGAAATCGATAAATTTTCTTAATCAATTAAAAAAAAATTATATATATATATATATATATAGAAAATGTAATTTATCGACAAAATTTCTACAAAAAATTTAAAGTATCGATAAATTGTTCATTGAAAATTTAAGGTATCGATTAATTTTCCATAAAAAATTTAAAGTTTCCATAGAAAATTTAAGGTACCGACAAAGTTTCTATAGAAAATTAAAGTTTTAATTAAAATATCTGTAAAAATTATAGTTATCGATAAATATTCTAATATTTACAAATTTTTAATAAATTGAATAGAAAATTCAATTTGTTCTGAAGGATTCTTTAAAAAATTAAGGGTAATTAAAAAATTTTCCATATTTAGTTATCGATAAATTTTGTATAGAAATTTTGTATTGAAAATTGAAATTGACAATTAATTTTTTATGTAAAATTAAAGCCATCGATTAAGTCTCTATAGGAAATATAGTTATCGTTATTAGTAATATTTTCAACACTTCTGTATAATAATACATATGTATAATAATTATTGTATTAGTCTATGTTAAAATAATGAGTCGTCGGCAAGGAAAAAAGTCACTTAATCAACTAGATGTGGTTATAAAAAAAAAGTTTGAAGTTACTTAAAAATGTGTTTGACTTCCTACAGGGTAGTCTCTCTCTTTTAAAAATTTATTTTCAATTTATTGATTTTGTTACAGTATTTGTCATTTATCCAGAGGACACGTAAAATTTATTTTCTAGAGAATTTTATAATTTATGTTTTATTTTACTGCGTAAATAATTAAAAAAATGTTATTTTTATGATCTAAATCACAAACAAAATGGCTTTTTGTTTTGGTCCTAAAATTTTTATTTTTTACATATTTTATTAATTAATATAAGAGTGTGACTCTTTATCTTTTTGCAGCGACCAATTTTTAATGATTTTTGTCATTGTGCCAATCAATGTCAAATGCACAGATTGTCAAAAGGTATTTTACCCATTTAAAACAAATAAAAAAAAATGATTGTATAAATTTTCTATTATTATCGAAATAACCAACATGGGTTATGAAAATGTCATTTAAAATTTATTAAATTTGGTGTTTTTATTTATGTTGAGGGAATTTTTTTAAAATAGATACTAAAAAAAAAATCAGTTTAATACATGGTGGCGCAAAAGTAATGTCATAATTTCATTTAACTGCAATTTTTACAGATGGCGTTAAATGTCACTGTGCTTAGACAGTTAAGATGTATGTAGATAAATATATAGACAATTATTGCTGACAAGCCTTGGAGATATACAAACCTCAGGATCGTGGAATTGAAGTTACTGCTTATTTGACCAGATTTAAGTCTGCGTGAATTTTGTCGTAATGAGCGACAAAGTCCATTTCAACTTAAGAGTTTATCTTAGCAAACAAAATGTGCGTTCTTGGGACACAGAGAATCCACATGAAGATCCAGGCAATCCCATTAAAGTTACTGTTAAGAGCCGTATTTTCAATGAAAAAGTAATTGCCGTAAAAATAGCACATTTATGCATTAACTAGCGAGAGGTGACCATTAAAACTGTTTATAAATTTTATTGAAAATTTTACACTTTTTTGAACAGATTTCTTTTTTTTCATTTATAACTAAATTAGCTGCCATTATTAAAACATTACTTTTTCGCCACCTTGTATATTAGAAAGCGTAGGCCTTTCAAAAACTTGATTGATATTAAAAGTTATTTTTGTATTTTTTCCTCTTTGGGGGTTTCATGTGGCATGCAGGAAATTGAGAATATTGAAAGGTCATGGAAACAAATGTTGCTGTTTAGCTTACACAAAAAAGGTTCATTTTAGTAATCAGATTTAATACAAAAATAGATTTTTCCATTTATAAACTTTACAATGAAATGCTACAGTTTCATACCCGACATTATTTAAAATGCAGCGGTATTTAGTATTTGCTGCAAAATATCGAGGTTTTTGTTTATGAAATTTAACGGAAAATCTGTGTAATTTGTTGTTGTATTTTACAAAAGTGCTCTCAATAAAAAATTTAGCTTCAAACAAAGCTAGTTTTTAAAGAGTTTCGCTTACAGAAGTCATGAATTTTATATGCTGAGTTCCCACTTTGAAGCAATACATTTTTGACACAAAAAGCTTATTATTTAACGCATATAAAAACTGTTGAATGTAGCGTTCAGCTTTACACACTGAATGTTTTTTAACAGTTATTTTTTAGTATTCTCCCTTACAAATCTGCTTCGTAGTAAGGGAAGGCCGTGGCACTTGAAATGTTATTCTTTCTTTTATAAAACTTGTTAAGTGTTCCTTCACTTCCTTTATTGCATCTCTGCATGTCCTATTGCGTAGCGCATAATTGTGCGCTTATTTTTTAAATGTAACATTAGTGCTTCGCAAAATGTTAAAATTTTTTATTGGCCTATCACATATATTTTGCATTGGCTCCTTCGGAAGACAATTTGCATCAAACAATGAATACTGCTATTGTTTAACAACTTTTCCTGCAACGATGAGAATTTTTTAATTATAATAATTTTGGTTGTATTTTCCGGCTAAAAAACAAAACTATAATTTATTTTATGTTTTACAGGAAATATCTACTTTATTAATGAAATTACAAACTCATGTCTGGTAAAATACTGGCATAAAGCAAACAAACTGATAGATATAGATACATAAAAATGTTTCCATTAACTTCGGAATTTTTAGAAAATTAAATGTTTCCAATAACACACAATTTTTAGCAGCCTTTAAGTTACTCAAAATCATTTCAGTCTTTATTCATTTAAATTAGTAAATATACATATATACCGTGTCATATTTGTAGTTCTGAAATATTACTGCTGCTATTGCCGGTCGACATTTCCTGTCGTGTAATTGATTTAATTGTACTTTGGCATACTTTTAGGAGGGTATTTTTACTAAAATTCTCCAAACAGGAAATAGCAGAAAGCGAATTAAAATGAAATCATTGACTTTGCACCCATTCAAACATACATAAATTTATATAAAGTACATACATAACCACATCTACGTAAATATAAAACTCATTAAGTCTGAAACGATGGTAATTAATAGCAAAAACTATTAAATATAGGTGTTGTGTTTTCTTTTTGCCATAAAAATATAATTTTCAGAAATATAAAATATTAATAGGACGACTTTTATTGTTTAGCTTGTTTTAGTAGCTTGACTTGCTAATACACGGTACGTAAACGTTAAAATTAATTGAGAATTAACATTACTTAGTTTTCAATCAGGGCTGCCAGGTACTTTTTTTCCTTGTCCCCAAAAAATTAAAAAAATATCCCAAAAAATCCCCAAATTCCCAAATCCTCAAAAAAAAAACTTAAAAAGTTAATATTTTTTTTGTTTGATTTTGTTCTGACCAAATTTTAAATTTTTTTTAAAAATAGTCATAAAAATGTTAATAATAAATCCCAAAAAATCCCAAAATAAAAATTTTTAGTCAAAAAAAATGATTTTTTTGTTTGTTGCGACTGGTTTCGGCATTTTTTTAAATTCCTTTTTATGCGATTCCAGTAAGGAATAACAAGCAGAACAATATGCTGTTATTGAAGACGAATGAGCCAATTTAAAAGAATTTGGAACTTCCTAGCAAAAACTTAGCCTATAAAATAATAGGTTGCGTAATCAGAAAAATATAAAGGCACTACTTACAATTCCACTGAAAGAACCAATGAATTTTACAAGAGATGTCCCAAAACGTATTCAAACGCAAGTCATTATTTTTTACTTAAATACATCTAGAAAAAAGTGTTATAGAAGTAGTTATAGAAGAAAGCTACTAAATAATAAGTGAAAGAAGCGATTCATTTTGTAAAAGTAGGCGAAGTTTTTACTGGGTTGTTCAATCGGCTTAAGCCATCCTTATAATCAACACAAAGAATTCATATATCAGTCATTTATTTAGTACTTCGATGCATCATACCCAGTAAAAACTTCGCTTCCTTTTTAAAAATTAACATCTTCTTTCACTCATTATTAAGTTGCTTTCTTCTATATAACTTCTATAATTACTTCTAAAACTACTTAATTTTCAGATGTATGTAGGTCATCCCTTGTAAAATTCATTGGTTCTTTCAGTTGAATTGGAAGTAGTATTTTTTACTTTTTCCTGATTACTTAACACATTATTTTGTAGGCGAAGTTTCTACTGGGTAACTACTAACCAACAGCCTAGCATTTTTTTTTCCCAATTTTTATTATATTATTTTTCATATTTACTTATTTTTGGGGAATACATACATATTTGCTTCAAAATTGTCTTTAAAAAATCAAAAATTGTATGTGTTGTCAACGGTTTTAGATTCTATTTTTAAATTCTTTTTTTTTAACACTCACTCAAGAAAAATAACAACTTTATAAAGTACCCTTTACACACTTAACAAAAATGGTAATCTTAATTAGGACCCTTTACACAATATAAGAGTAAGATAATAGTTTTGCTATTTTTTTCATATTTTAAATAGTAAAAAAGTTTTAAATCCCCAAAAAATCCCCGAAATTTGTATTTAAATCCCCAAAAAAATCCCCAATCCCCAAATGACTTTCATTGTCCTTTTTGCTCACATGAAATCCCCAACTTTGGGGATAAATCCCCAAGTCTGACAGCCCTGTTTTCAATAACAAAAGCAATGAACTTTCTAAAGAAAATGTTATTTTTTGCTTGCTCATTTTTTAAAATTTTGTGTGCATTTCTTTATTTCTTTAAAAGAATTTGTCAATAACGTTAATTTTTTTCTCGAGAATTATTCAAAAACAATATTTTTTTTTGGAAATTTAGAAATAACTTAAATTTTCTACAGAAAAGGGCAAAATATAAAGATAATTATAAATAACTTGAAGTTTCCATTAATAACTTAACAATCTCTGGAATATCTATAGCATTTTATCGATTTCTTAAATTTTTTAAATAAAATTTTTCGCTTTCTAAACTTCCGTAAAATTTGATCGGTTTCCCAAACTTTCTATAGAAAATCTATCGATATCTTAAATTTCTTATAGAAATCTTATTCATTAAGTGAATTAATTTTCTATAGAAAATTTATCGATTATTTTAATATTCTTTAAAAAATTTGTAGATTACTAGAACTTTCTATAGAAAATTTATTAGCAAATGTTATTTTTTGTTTGTTTTAAAGGCTCACATTTTTTCTGCAGCAAATTAAACAAATATAACATTTATTTCAAGGAAAATTAGGGATAACTTTAATTTTCAATAGAAATCTTAGTGAAAACATTTATTTTCAGTGCAAAATATAAATTACTTGAACTTTTCATAGAAAATTTGAATCGTTTATTTCAGAAACCCGTCAACTCTAATTTAAAACGGGTTTCTGAAATAAACGACTCAATTAACAATTACTTTAATTTCTATAAAATCTTATCGATTTCGTTAATTTTCTGTAGAAAATCTATCGCTTTCTTAAATTTCTATAAAATTTGATCAGAAATTTCAATAGAAAATTTATCGATATCTGAAATTGATTATAGAAAATTTATTCATTACTTGAATTTTCTATAGAAAACGATTATTTGAACATTCTTAAAAAAATGTATCGATTACTAGAACTTTTTATAGAAAATTAATCGATTACTTGAATTGTCTATAGAAAATGTATAGATTACTTGAATTTTTTATAGAAAATTTATCGAGTACTTAAATTTTTTATAGAAAATTTATCGAGTACTTGAATTTTCTATAAAAAATTTTGTCATAACTTACATTTTCTTTAGATGGTTTATCGATTATGCAAATTTTCTGTAAAAAGTATATTGATTACTTGATTTTTTTTATAGAAAATTCATCGATAACTCAAATTTTCTATAGAAATTTTATCAATTACTTAAATTTTCTGTAGAAAATTTATATATTACTTAAAATTTCTATAGGAAATTTATCGATTACCTCAATTTTCTATAAAAAAATTATCGATTACTTTCATTTTCTATAACAAATTTATCGAGTACTTTAATTTTCTACCGAAAACTCATCAATTCGTTAAGTAGATTGTATATTATAGAAAATATATTGGTCACTAAAGTTTTTTTTATAAAGAATTGTTCGATTGCTTAAACTGATGCAAAAATTTCGTGAATTTTTTTTTAAAAAATTTACAACATTTTATCGCCTTCCTATAAGTATCAGGTCTGTTCTAAAAATCACTTTAATTCAAAGCTCGTGATTTCAAATCAGATGTGCCTTTTAAAATCACACGGATGATACAGTGGTGTTCTATTTGTGTGTTTCTCGCTGTGGTTATTTATTGCCGAAAGCACACGAGAAACTCAAAAACGGTGTGATTTTCAAAACACCACAAAAACACACGTGTGATTTTAAAAGCACGTGATTTGATATTACGTGATTTTCAGAACAGACCTGTATATTCTTGAAAATTTTAACAGTTTATACCATTTTAAAAAATACTTGAATTTCCATTGAAACTTATCGATGTTCATAATTTTATACAAAATGTTTATCGATTTCTTAAATTTTCTTATTAAAGAAAAGTTGTACAGTTCAAAAATTTCCTATAAAACTTTAGCGATACTTTAAATCTCTATAGAAAATTTATTGCTTTTTGCATTTGCTTATAGAAACAAAGTTAGTTGTTTAAATTTTCTATAGGAAATAAACCACATAATTAAATTTCCTACAGAAAATAGATCGATTACTCGAATTTCCTGAAAATGAATGTTGAGATTATTAGAAATTTCTGTAGAAACTTTGTCGGTTACCTGAATTTTCTATAATTAATAAATCAATTACCTAGACTTTCTATCAAAAAAAGGTATTTTTAAGATACTTCAATTTCTATAAAAACTTATCGATGTCTTAAATTTTCTATAAAAATATTGCCGCTTTCTTCAATTTTCTAATTGAAAAAAAGTTCTCCATTTCGAAAATTTATTTTTTAATTTTAGGGATACATTGAATTCTCTATAGAACATTTTTTAGTTTCTTGCAATTGCTTATAGAAAAAAAGTTACTTTTAAGGTACTTGAATTTCCATAGAAACTTATCGATGTCCTAAATTTTCTATAAAAAGTTTATCGATTCCTCAAGATTTCTCATTAAAAAAAGTTGTCAATTTCTAAAATTTCCTTTTAAAATTTTAGCGATACTTTGAATTTTTTATAGAAAACTTATTGATTCTTGCAATAGCTTATAGAAACTGTGTGGGTTATTTAAATTGTCTATAGAAATTTAATTAAATTTTCTTAAGAAAATTAATTAAATACTATAATTTCTTTAGAATATTAATCATTTGCTTAAATTTTCTATTAAAAATTAATCGGTCTCCAGAATTTTCTGTAAAAAATTTATTGAATTGCTTGAATTTTCTATAAAATGTTTCTCTTGGACGAATAAAAATTTTTTTGAAACTACTTAAATTTATTGTCGATGAATTTCCTCTAAAAGTTTATTTCTATCAATAATTTTTTTAATAGAAAATTGTTGTTATCAATAAACTTTTTATAAAAAATTATTGCTATCCATGAATTTTTTGGTAGCGTATAATTTCCAATAGACATGTTTGCTATCGATAAATTTTCAATAGAAAATTATTATTTTTCATAAACTTTCTATAAAAAATCATTGATTCTAATTTATTTTCTTTAGAACATTATTATTGTAGAAACATTTTCTTTAAAAAATTTTTGCTATCAAAAATTTTTCTGCAAAAATTTATCGATATCTAGATAAATTTTTTACAAGAAATTTGAAAATATAATAAAAGTTTTTATAAAAAGTTAAAATAATTGATAATTTTTTCTCAAATGGAATAAATTTTTTTCTGTTAATTTAACCATATACAATTTATTTTGAAGTTTTTTTGCTAAAAAAAACGTTAGTTGTTAAACACTTTGTTCTTGTTATAGTTATTTACCCACAGTGCGTATACTTAATTTGTAATTCACAGCATTAACACTCATTCGTTACGGTATTAATTATAATTATTAATAATTCGATAATTATCGAAATACAAATCAAATTACTGCAATTGTTCTTAGTTTTTGCAAATAAAATATTTTCAAATGAAATTAAGGAACATTAAACAAATATCTTTTTGCAAACAAAATAGTTTTCTAATAGTTAGTATTTTTGAATTGATGATAAATGAATTTGATGATGATAACAAATGTTACTTAAAAAATAATTCTCTTAAACAATAAAATGTATGTATTAAAAACTAAACTAAAATATTAAAAGCAAAAATAATTAACCTTGTGCAAATTATACATGCATTGAGCAATTCCTCTATCAGGTATATTATTATTATCCAGCCAATCCTGCAAATAAAAATGTATGAGTGTGAAATTGTTTTAAAAATATTTGTTTAATTAAAAAAATTTTAAAAAAAGTGCTTATGTATATATAACTCAATCAATCGGTGAATATATGAAGAATATGAAGTGCGAAGCAAAAAAAAGTTCATTTATAAATATAAAAGCATGAAAGCAAAATAAATGTGTGACTGACTTACTGACAAGGTGTGAAAAGGAATTAATAAAAGAAACGGAAACGGAATAGTAAAATTAATTAAAAATTGCTGAAATAAAAAAGTTTATTTTTCTGTTTATTTTATTTTCATAGCCAGAAAGTTTGAAAAGTTTTCTTCCTTTTCTTACTTTTGCTTAAAAAGATTTAACATTTTAGGGCAACGGAAATAAATATGAGAATAATGGTGACACATTGCAATAAAATTTTCTTACTCTTAAGAAAAAGAAATTAAATATTGAACAAGAGAAAAAGTAGCAAACCCCATATCGAACAAATTACACAAATTGAAAGTTTCTGAGCAAAATAAAGAAGAAAATTGTGTTTTACACAACTTAAGTTTAATAAGTAGTTAACAGTTATTGTGACTATTTTGTATATCTTTTAGTTGCGCTGTTGTTGCAAGTGTTGCTGCCACTATTGGTTGTGACTGCTTTTCTATTAAAACATCCCAAGAGTCAAGTCATAAAGAACTCTGACAGGCCTTAGAAGTTTGCAATATAAAAACTTGCCATCTAATTCAACAAATAAGTCTTGTTTAAATTTATCGCATAAATGTAACTTTGTATACGTGTTTTCAGTGGATTTTTCGAAAAAAAATACCTACACTTGCTAAAAAAAATCGATGTTTCCCTAAACGCTCAAAAAATTTCCCCTACAAAAATCCCTACGCATTATGATCATTTAAATAGAAGAAAAAACATTATTATAAAAAATAAATTTTATTCGATATGAATATTAAAGATTTGACAAAAAATAAGTACTAAACTTAAAAAAAAATAATAAATATATGTGTGTACTTTTATATAAATTCAACATTGAATGACAACTTAGAAAAAACATATGCTACATACCTACTTTTCAAATTACAAACAACTCTAGAAATATATTTAAGGCCATTTTAGGGAAAAGAAAATTTTTCAACCGTTTTGAACAAGAAAATATCACTAAAAAGTTTTTCTTTTTTATTTTATAAATAATGCGATATGACGAAAAATCCTTACATTTTGGAGATTATAAAAAATTTGTCCGATTTTCCCTACGCCTCTAGTTAAGTATCAAAAATACCTACATGTAGGGATTTTCCTCTACTTCTGGCAACACTGCGTAAAAGTAACTTTAGTTTAAAAAAATTCACTTTCAAGCCACGAAATCAAAGAACTTTTAAGTCATAAGAAATGGTATACTTTTAAGTCCTTAGAAAAAAGGCGATTTGAACCACTTTTTTCCCCAAACTCACTTTTTTTTTTTTTTTTTTTTTTTTTACAAAAAGCCACTTTTTACAAAAAAATCACTTTTTTTTGCAAAAGTCACTTTTTCACAAAGATTTACTTTTTTACAAAAATTCACTTTTTTCATGAAAAATCACCGTTTTCATAAAAGTCACTTATTTCACATTTCACAAAAACTCACCTTTTTTACGATAAATCAATTTTTTTCCAAAAAAATTTGGTTTTGTCATAAAAACGGCACTTTCTTAGAAAAAAGTCAATCACCCCTATTATGTAAGTCGTTGTTGACGTCGACATTAATTTTTAATTGTTGACACATCAAGTCGACGACTACATCACTTCGACGTTAATTTGGTATTTTATAAGAAAGTTGTGTCGACGTCGACTAGTTATCGAAAATCTGACAAAAAAAAAAAAAAAATTCCCATCTCCAATTATTTTTCTATTATTTTTGTTTTTCATTGTTATAGTTCATTTTGTAACGCTTTTTATGCTATTTTCCGGCATTTTGTTTTTTTTTAACCGATTGAGCGATTTCAAACTAATTTTAGAGTTTTTTTTTGTATTTTGAATTTTTCTCGAATTTTTGCCATGCTCGCGATAGGAGCTTTTTTTTACTGTAAGTTTTCTGATTCTTTATAGCTTTAACGATTATTAATAAATATAAGACTTTGCTTTAATGCCGCTGTTAGCAAATTTTTGCGAATTTCCGCTTATTTTGCAATTTTTACCGATTTGTTGCCATTCCTTATAGTTTTAGTTTTAATTAATTTTATGGCTTGTTTGAAATATGTATTAAAAATGTTTGCGAATTTTCTCCATTTTTGCAAACTTTTCAAAACTTTCGCATATTTTTTTTTTATCATTATTTATTTATTGAATCTTCATATATTAAATATGAACTAACAATAATTAATCAAATCTTATTCTAATACTTTTTTTTATGTCCTGCCAGTGCCAGACAAAAATTTTCTTCATCTTGGGTTCTGTTCACATATATAGGTGTTTATCGCTCATCTTATTGGGTAAGTGCTGCAGTGTCTCTTCTTCTTAAGCGAGTGTGGCCGCCATGATTTAACATATTTCGAGCTAGTGGATTTGGATGTTGTTCAAGCCTTTTTAACCATTTTACTGCATTTATTGTTATCATAGTTTTTACTAATGGCACATTGAGATCCTTATGAATGTTTGAGTTTATTCGAAGAACTTTATTTTGGCGCCTTTGAATTTTTTCGATATAAGAGACCGAGGCAGTGCCCCCTAGTTGGCAACCGTGGCACCAGATAGGCTTTAAGATAGAGTTGTAAAGTAGAAGCTTGAAATCGAGACTTAGGACAGAATTTCTTCCAATAAGCCAATGAATTTGAATGGCTTTTAGTTTCATTTGAGTTAATTTTGCTTCCATATGGCATTTCCACGTTAATCGCCGATCCAGATGTATACCGAGATATTTTACATGCGAGTGTTGAGGAATTGCTTAATTATTGATTTTAATAGGGGGGCATGAGTCCCGACGCAAGGTGAATGTGATATGTACGCATTTTTGCTCATTGACCATTATCCTCCATTGTCTTAACCAAATTTCTAGTTGAAATATATGATGCTGTAAGTAGCGAGATGCTTCATAACGGTTTTCGTGCACGCTTAGAAAAGCTGTATCGTCTGCAAACGTTGAAGTTTGGGTGTGGTTGTTTGTTGGCATATCCGAAGTATAAATTAAGTATAATAGAGGGCCCAGTATGCTGCCTTGTGGGACTCCAGCGCCAATTGGCTGAGGTAAACTTAAAAAATTTCCTTCTTTAATAATAAATTGACGACCGACTAAGTAGCTTTCTTATTCGCGTAGTTTTGTATCTCTTTGAGGCAATCGTCTAAAATTAAAATTTTCACGAAATTTTCACGAATTTTTCCTATTTTATCCAACTTTTCCGAATTTTTGCGATTTTCGCGTTTAATTTACTTATAAAATTTGTGCCCATAACTTCTTTTAAATTTGCATTTTTTATTTTAAACGTATTCAATAAATATGTTTACATTCTATTTAAAATTTCTTTAACTTTTATTTGAGTCGTCGCAAAATTTTCTGTCGACTAAAACAGAGACAATTCTACTCGACGTCGACGTAAAATTGCCTAAGAAAATATCAAGTGACTGTCAATAGTAATCGATTATTGTCAATAACGACTCAGACAATACAATAACTGTTCCGGTGCCGTTGATTCGTATCGACGTCGACTTTCATAATAGGGGTGAATACTTTCTTTGTTAAGGTTTATCTTCATAAAACTTATTGGTCAAAGAAAAGAATATTCTTTTCTTTTCAACAAAATCCACAAGAGAAATATTTTACAAACAAATCACTTAAAAAATGTGCCTTTGTTAAATAAAAACGGAATTAAGATTACATTTGTTAAAAAATCTTTTATTATTACAAATTCTTAGCTTAAAAGTTATTAAAAAAAGCTTAAATCACAGGATGGTTAAACTTGGAACACTTGGAACACTAGTCTTAATATTTTTAGATCAACCTTAATCTTTTCCTAAGGATATCCTCACTCCAAAAACGTCTTTTGTATTGCAAAAAGCTTTTCATTCTAGCTGTTATTAATTTTGGATAATTTACCCATAATCTATTGGAACAAATTTGTTTTACTTTCGGATTTAAAACATAATTTAATATTTTCTTTTTTTTTCAAAAAAACGAAAAAAGAAAAACATATATGCCTAAGATTTGAAATACTTTTACTTTTGTTTGTCCTGACATGCACAAACTTACACCTTAAAGAAGTTGAAATAAAATTGTTTACATTATGTAAGTCAAGTAAGTTACAAGTACACACAGAAAAAAAAGAGAGGTAACTAGTGTAGAAAGAAGTGTTTTTTAAGGAAATATTTTTGTTATTGTTAACTTTATTACACTTTATTTTTTTCTGCTTCTTCTTTATATTATTTCTTACGATAAACAAAAATATATACCAACACACGCACTCTTTTTTCACACCTACATATACAAAAATTCATTTGATTATAAAACAAGTCAAGTATGTACATGATTACACTTAAAAGTTAATCATGAGTCATGTTCGCAAACAACTACGAGCGGATATAATACAAACATACATATACACCGGGATACATACATGCACGTTGTTGCATGTTAGAGGACAAAGAGAGACACACACACATGTACTTTAGCCAGGTTTTAAAGAGTTTAAATTAAGTTTTTATTTATTTCACTTGACTTACCTGAAAACGTAACATCACGAACATTACAACGAATACCAGACACAAACATAAACCAATTATGGGAAAACTGACTAAATAACGGAATGCACGACGTTTCCACGCTGGAGCTTCTTTGGGCTCTAGACGCCCCGTAACATTATTTTCAACAAGGGGACCCTGAAAAAATATCAAAAAATTTATGTTAAATATTAATTTACAAATAAAACACACATAAGCATTTAAAAAAATAGAAAAAAAGATTCTTAGTTTTCTGAATCTTTTCAATTTGTTTATCCACACACAGTGTGACTTTTTGTACTTTTAGGTGGCCAAAAAAAAAATAGTTCACCGATTTTATTAATTTTTTAATATGTGACAGACAGAGATACAGCTGAAACAAAGTGTAATTGGAAAAACAACAATAAAAAACATTATGAATTAAGAGATTTTATCGTTCAGTTTTTAAGATTTAAAGTTTGTTCTATTTTACGGGACTTAATGCGGGCGGCTAACTGGCTAAGGTATTATCGCATATAAGTGGATATATCGATGGCTAAATATGCAAACCTGCTAAATACACTTTTTAAGTAAATTGAGATTTTGATGCCGTATGGTAAAAACAAAAATACGCCTTGTCAATCTGAGTCTCGATGTGTGTAAAACTAACTATATTTTTCGTTTTCCTCTCAAGCTACAAATATGAAATTTAAAAAGTTTTTCGTCTCCTATAAAATGTGCTGAAATGATTCTGAGTCTTGACGTGTGTAAAACTAACTATATTTTTCGTTTTCCTCTCAAGCTACAAATATGAAATTTAAAAAGTTTTTTGAAATGACTCCCGTTTACATATTAAGCCGACGATATGTATATTTACTGATAGCAAGGCTGACATTGCATCCCTAGCGGGAGTCTATACAACTGCAGACTGTCGGATGTCTTTAAATGAGATTTCGGAACATTCTAAGGTAACGTTATTGTGGATACCAGGGCATGCGACCTACCGGGGCTGTCAAATGACCTTGCCAAACGAGGTGATCGTTTCGATGAAATATTTAATAATCAATTCGTTGTCTTTCCAATGACTCAATGTGTGTCACGCATTAAGCAAGAGACTTCTATACTTCCACAGTAGGGGTGAAACCCGCGAATCCACCTGTAACGTTTCGAGGGTATTTTGGCTTGGCTATGATGAACGGAGGACATGCATTCTAATAAGGTTCAATAGAGAACTGATTAGAAAAGTGATTTCTGAGATAACTGGTCGCTGGCCTGTAGGATATTATGCGAAGAGAATTGATTCAGAATTCAAAGACTTCTGCAGAAGTTGTCATAACGAGGAGGAAGAGGAAACTGTGTCTGTGTCTGTGTCCCAAAATTTGGGAAATCTGGGAGACATACCTGGGAAACCAGTGTTTGTCTGTTATGATGATCTATCTAAGATATAACTTAGTCTGCTTCTTCTCTTCATTAGGAAGACGAATTGGTTGACAGCTACAATGACGACTTTTAAGTATCACGTAGGAACCACTGAAGGACTCAAATGAGTTCTCTTTTTAATGGCTGCCTAAGAAACCTAACCTAACACTTAAAGACGTTGTAAAAACTTTTTTTTTTTTTTTTTTTGTTAGTTTGCAAGAGAATATAAGGAAATCTGACAGCAGATCGAATTCCTCGCTAGCCTTTAGGCAAATATCAGTCCCTAACCCATCGCTTTTAATATTTTCCTTTCTGCAATTTGAGCATACATTAGAGCGGTTACGTAATTTCCGAATAGATCTCATCAGTATCCAGTCTAGGATATATTTTAAATACTTGGAGCTGTTAGTTTCTGTGATTCCAAATAGGACTTTGTCAGTCGAAGTCTAATTAGAAATCAGTCAAAATTAAAGCCTCACCAAAGCTTTAGGTATTGGCTGCACCTGATAAATTTCCCGAGAATTATGTAATCACATACGAAACCCTCGGAGAGGAAAGCACGAATAGAATGAATTGAACTGGCCAAAAATAAGCATTAAAATGCCTCTGACAATCAAAAAATAGCTGAAGGAAACCATAATATGGTTGCAGTACAAACATAGCAGACTAATTTATTCCTAATATAATTACAGTAACTATAATATGGCTGAAATCAACCAAATTAACATGAGAAGTTTCCTTTAAAAGTATTTCATTTATTTGTGACGATATTGAAAAAAATTTGCATTTCTTCACATAACATTTTTAAAATATTTAGTTCTTTTTTTCAGCCGTGGTAGTCAACTTTTGTTACTAACTGGCTTTTTGCAAACTATATGTTCGAAAGTCCTTGGTCTTCCATGATTTTTATAAACATTATTTCTATTTTTTACTTTTATATATATATTTGTAACCATTTCTTTTGCGACCCTTTAAATTTGTGTTATAGTTAAACGCATCAAGAAAAACTTACCTTATATAAAGGTCTCGGTGGTTCCAAAAGCTCCGGTGGAGTCGACAAGGTGCCCCAACGAAAAGCCAATTCTACGGAATAACGTTTCCAAGCCTCCAAATACAAAGAAGCCCATGCCACATTAAACAAAGAAAATAAAACATGACCCATATCTTGAGCCGTTTGTCCTTTGCCCCATAAGAAGGCATATAAGATTGTGCCAAAAACAGCAGGAACTCCTAAAGCGCAGGTATAGTGGCCCAACCAAGCGAAGTATAAAGCCACTTTAACACCAAAGTATTCAGCAATATCATCTGATAGAAAGAACAAAGAATTTAGTTAAAATTCTTAACGCAAATAAAATTGTATTTCACCTAAAGGCTGTGGAGCAAAAACCTGTCTTACCCAACTGTATTGCAGCTGAGTCAAGGTTTCACTTTCATGCAAAGGAAATATTTGTGTTATAAGACCAGTCTCTTGCCAAGCCGCCACTATGCTCTGGCCCTCTTCCACTGCTGCCCGGCCCTGTAGGGCCTCTATATCTGTTTGCCCAGCTCGTAGGCCCTGTAATACTTGCAATACCAACCACTGGCGCTCCTGGGAGGTAAACAGAGAGGTATTGCCATCATCGCTTTTGATCTGTTGAAAACAGTGACTTTCGCGGGTAGTAAATTCACGTAAGGCACCACCTAAATCAGGACGTAAACGTTTCGGCAAACGAGCCTCTTCCGCAGCACGAAATAAACTAGAAAAAGTATGAATGAAAAAAAAGAAAAAAAAAATAAAATGCAAAGAGAACCGTTTAAGAATTAAAAGCAATCATTATAAATTTCCGTTTCCACTACGAAACATTTAATACAATTCTATTTCTAATGCCCGTAAGTGCTACAAAAAGAAATCTAGCTGTGTATAGAAATCTATGGTGTAAAAGATGCAATATTTTAAAAGAAAACTGAAGGTTAAACACGTAGGCCAAATAAACGTTGAAAAAGATAATGAAAACTGTTAGGTACGAACACGACCAGCTTTATTTTTGTAGAAATTACAGGCATAAGACTTCGTCTGCTTTCACACGTTTCATCTTTTGATGCTCAACTCTTATGTTTTTAGGTGAGGGAAGAAAGAAGAAAGGAGGTTGGTACGGAGATGCCTGTACTCGGTCAGTACGCTTTGTGTTTTTATTCGTTGGCATATGCACAAGGATGGCTGCATGTAATTTTTTTCTTTTCTTTTTCTCTTTGATTCGCTGTTAATAAAATTGTTGTTGTTTTGAACCGAAAAAAGTTGAAACCGATTGCTACGTGTGAATATATTGGCATCTTCAAAAGGGAATTGAAAAGAAGTTGAACATCAAAAGATGAAACGTGTAAATTTAGACTTCCATAAAAGTGTTTGCAAATATTTGAATATAAATATCGGTTAAAAAAATACTCATGTCACTTAAAAAATTCATACTTACATATTTGTGGGAGCACTTATATAAAATGCATTTCGCCTTGAACTTTCATGGGCCCTAACCTGCACCACCAGTCCCAGGCCGGCGGGTGGTTGTGAGCGTATGCGTGCCAGTAGCCATCTTAAAGCCTCATCGGGTGAATCTTCCGGAAATTCTATGACTACATCACATTGTGTGGGTATTTTGTTCAGCCACAATCTGCGGGGTGTCATCAAATGGCCGGCATATGGTACTTTACGTCTTAATTGGCGGGAAGCTGTAAATTGCAAAAGTTTACAATTAATAAAGAGAGTAAAAGAAACGTTATTAAGTTGTGACCTAAAAACGGCAACTATTTTGTAAATTATCTTTTTGTTTTACACTCTACCACCACGAGTGGTAAATGTAGGTATATTATATTTACAATTCCATATGTAACACTTAGCAATATTTATTTAACATATGCAATTTTGTGACGTTCGGTCCATAATTTATCATGGGTCTCACATAAAGGCTACCCTCGGAACACACTTAAATGCAGCGTTTAAAAAACTGCAGTCATAGATGAAAAACTGCCATTTCTTCCACTTCTCAAAAAGTGAAAAGTTGTACACAAATTTTCGTTTTTGGGTTCGACAGCAATTTTTTAAACCCTGCTTAAATGTGTGTATCTGAAACCAAAACGAATAGTAACACAATTTGACAAACACACATTAGTTTTATATTAAATTATAAATTGAAATGTCAGATTTTATTAAGATTTTTATAACAGATTCCACATGAAGTCTACTTTCGAAAAGTTTTAGTTCTTGGTGGAGAGTATCAAAGATTCGCTAGAGCCGAGTGTAGCATTCTTACTTGTTTTTTTTTTTTAAATTTTTGTTGCAAATGTTTGTTTCTCTTTGCAACATTCTTTAATGTCAAACAAAATATTTTAAGAAAAAAGAGTGCTGAAAGACAGGGAGAGGAGGAAGATATTATTTTACCACTAGAACAATGTATGTTGGTCAAGAGTTTTAACTTAATTAAATGTTTTAAAAACTATTTTATTATGATTAACTAAAGAGAATTTTAAGCACTGCAAGTCAGAGATGGCATTGAGAGTTTTAAAACTGTACCAACAACCTTAAAAACTTTACTTTTTTGACATTAATTGTACGAAGATATGTTTTCTTTTAGTTCAAATTATTTTTATTTATATTTACAAAAAGGTATTGTAAATCTTATTCGTAATTATATAATTTAATATAATAAAAAAAAAAAACAATTCAGTTTTGCATATAAACTGTTGATTAAGAGAAAGAAGGTACGTACTGGTTTTCCATTATACATTTTTCGAGATTAACGTTGCAAAATTGTTAATACAGTGAAAACTCTCTATAGTGGACAGCTGCGGTCGCCTGAAATTTGTCCATTATTGAGAGGTGTCCACCTAAGGGGAGGTCTAATAAAAAGTGCATAATATTTGTTGTATTTTATTTAATAACAAAAACAAAAGCAAAAAGAGATCATTCCAATTTCATTAATACTTACATGTTCACTAGTTTATAATGTTTTGTAATTTATAATTTTAAATCGCTTTAAAAAAATTGTTTATATGAAAGCCGATGTGAAAGCTGAAAGAAGATCAATATTAATTTGATCTACACCTAAATAGCACATACAATTTTATAATAACAAACCTTTCTGCTAATTTCCGAACCGAACATTTATCTTTTTTTGAGGATTCAATAATTTCCACTTTATCTTTTAATGTTAAACACTTTCGCTGTGAAGCCATTTTTGACACAAAACCAATAAGTTAATTTAACAACAAAAACTAAATTTCGTGAATTCCCCAAACACAGCAGAAAAACATAATTACATATTTAGTTGCTTCCGAGTTACCAAATGAATAATATTTGAAAACAAAACGAAAATATGCAAAAGCGATGCCAGATAAAAAAAATTATACAAAAATATTAAACAAATTTTCAGCGATTTTATGAAGATGTCCACATAATGGAGGGTTTTCAACCAAAATATATACAAAATGCTTGTCCATGTCCAGATAAGGGAGTGTCCACCTATCGGAGGTTCATTTACATGAAAATTATTTTTTGGTGCTACGTTTCAGAGATTTTGTCCATTAAAAGGGGGTGTCCGCTAAAGAGAGTGTCCACTATACGGAGTTTTCACTGTATATTATTTTAAAATTTAAGATATTTTTTTTTAAATTAGGCTTAATTAAGTTCAGCAAACTTAATAAATGTAAGAAAAGATAAACTCACTGTTAATTGTTGGTGTTTTGTTTTAGCTTTGATATTGTTACTTACAAGTAAGACTTTGAGTGTTTAAAATTCTTATTCGCTTTAGGGTTTTATTCGTATAATATTTTTAGCCTTTCTAAAATCTTAGGAAATGGTTTCCTGATGAGCTGGCCTAAGCAACTAGTGAAATGTGCATAGAAGCTTGCTTTCCCTCAACAATAAATTTCAGTGTATTTATGAAATATGAAAAATTGGAAATTTTGCACGTCATACAGAAATCTTATTTATTTAATTTGCATTAAATTATTTTTATAAAGAAAGGAATTTTACAACATGAAATTAATAAAAAAAAAATTTTTTTTTTTTTTTTTTTTGATATTTTTTATTCTTGACTAAACAACGGCTCGAACTCTGGCCGAATTTATATGTTTTGACATTCCTATCATAAGAATTCTTTACAGTTCTACAGCTTGCGTCTATATTATTTTGTACATTATTATATTATTTTGTATATTAACATCATAATAATTGCAATATCGTGAGTTCAATAAGTCCTTTGTTTGTATTAAGCTGCAAAGAGTTGCAGTTTTTAGTCTGATTCTTTCTTTGGTTTTGATAATATTTTGATAAGAAAAGATTCTGTCTATAGTTGGAGATAAATGCGGAACTGGTAATATTCCTCTCACAATTTTCGAGAGTTCTGGAGATATTAATTCATATGCCTCATTTTCTTATTTCGAAACTGTTGCCTAAAAATTAGTTATACTTAAGTTTTTGTTAGAATGTCAGCAAGAGCTTTAATAAGAGAATTTATGTTATCAAAATGTTGGTATTCTTTTGAAAACATTCTTAAAGCCCATATGACACTACATTTTTAATGCATTGTTCAAGTTTTGGTGAACAGTACAAATATAATGTAATAGAAAAATTTACCAAGTGCAAAGAGTTCAGCTGTATTAAGATAAATGGCAAACTGTCAACAATTTTTAAAAAGTTATCGAAAAAAAATGAAGTTATGTCAAAAAAAAAATGTAAAATTGTTTAACTTAAAATTGACATTACAAGATTGAAATATTAAAAGTGTTGCTGAATCAGCGGTTTATGGGCAAATTCAGCGATTTACCGCTTTTTGTTTTTAGGTTTCTCATAAACAAAAAGTTGGCAACATTTAATAAAATAAACAAAACAGGGATGGCTAAGTTGTTTCAATTGTACTTTTTTGTTGATACTTTTTAAACAAAGATGTATAATACCTTTTTGTGGTATTTTTTATGAACATAAATAAAATTAATTTCAACTTAAAAAATCTTTTAGTACAATTAGGGTAAAAAAGTACAATTTTTAAAGGTTGTTGGTACAATTTTAAAAATTCTTAACGCCATCC
This sequence comes from Pollenia griseotomentosa, assembly GCA_963931875.1. Taxonomy (NCBI): domain Eukaryota; kingdom Metazoa; phylum Arthropoda; class Insecta; order Diptera; family Polleniidae; genus Pollenia; species Pollenia griseotomentosa. Next base: position 188,058,875 of record OZ007561.1, read on the forward strand.
CTGAAACAAAACCATAACAAGAGAAAAAAAAACTTAAAAACTTTGTTTACATTTTTTATAGTTTGCTTTTTCTAACATTTACTGTTTCTTTCTATCAATTCTATATCAATTAATGAATAAAAAATGTAGTGTCATAAGGGCTTAAGCTACGGTCACACTTATTAAATATTTGATCAAATAAGCGTAACCCCTACTTTTGTTAATAGTTAGTGAGATTTAAAATGGTCTTAATATTACAGAATAAACTAATTATACTACTAGACATAGCAAAAAACTGTTTTTTGTAAAATGTGGTATTTTAATCAAAATAAATATTGATATTAAGCGAAATGATTTTTTAGTTTGGTTGTTGGTCCCGTGTTTTTCGTCAAATATTTGATAAGTCTGACCGTAGCTTTACTAACATTAACATTAGTTTTTCCATGGGTTACATGAACCATTTTGCCATTTTGCTTAAATTTAAACGCTCTTTATTACATGGTTCTTAAAATTTCTGAAAAAGATGGACCAATTCCGATTTTTTAACGTTATAACAAAGTTTAAAAATTTCAATATCTAGCCTATAGATTGATATAGAATGGTTCTTAGGTTTTCCTGAAAAATTATATTGTAAGACATGCGTGGTTGACCATTAAATATACAGAATTGCCCTGCAAATAATGCGTCTAGTCCATACACGCATGTAAAATGCAGCCCATAAGGGACTAGAACTAGTCCAAAGGTAACCGCAATGTATGTCTATTTAACTTTATTTAACATTAAGATGTCCAAGGGCAGGACCATATAACCCAGCTTTGCATTTCAAAGGAGTAGTCTTAAAACTTCTCAATTTTATACTTCAGAGGATTAGTTTTAAAATCGTTTAAAACGAAAACATGTCGTTAAAAAACGAAGACGATGACATGGTCCATGCTTGCATTACATTGGACCAGCCCAGGAAGTAATCTATTTTATCAAAATGGATCAAGTACTCCAATATTATTTGCAGGGTGTACCATTGCACTTTTTGAGTTCAAATAGTACAAAAAAAAAAAAAAAAGTTCAATTGTATCAATTTTGCCCCCCTTGCCAAAAGTATATATTAACGGATTGGTAAATTGGGAAGTCATTAAAACAGGATCCAATTTGTGTGTCAGATTTTCCAAAGCCGGTGCTAAACGGCAAGTAAATAAATGAAAACGCAGTGGAAAAAAATAATTGTATTTTACGTTGAGAAAAAAGAAAATTGTAAGAGTTTTCAAAAACATATTTTTGTTCGAAATCAATGTCCGTCTGTCTGTATACAGGTATATTTATATCTATCTATATTTAACATCATAACTTTGGTGCCGAAGACACATTCTTAAGATAAATAAAGAACCTTGTCAAAAGCTTTGGAGCTGTTTGGTCTATACTTAACACCAAAGAAACTTTTTAAAGCAGAAAATTTTCTATCTTATTTCTAACAAAACTTTTTAAAGCAGAAAATTTTCTATCTTATTTCTAACAAAAAAAAAAAAAAAAAAAAAAAAAAACCATTTTTCCGCCAGTTTAAAGAAAAAACAATAATCCTACTTATCCCGCTTAATGGATATCCTGCAAATCACTTTTTCCAGAACAAAATTTGCATCGATTTATGTAGAATATTAACCGTTTCAAAATAAAAAAAATGTTTCAGTAAAATTCTACCCCCTTCACTGAACTCTTCATACAGCTATTCTGCTAAAATCGTTATTCAGTAAGGATATTTTTCCAAAAATGTTTCAATACTTAATTTGATTTTATAGCCTAAAAAATATTGCAGTCAGTTTCATATTTCTACACGCACTATAGTGAAAAGGAAATATGCAATTGTGCTGATGTGTGTAGCACAAATAAAATGCCAATTGAACACAAAATCAGATTTTGAATCGATACCACAATGTCCGTCCGTCTAGCTGTCTAGCTGTCCATGCAAACCTTGTGCGTAAAGTGCAATTTTGGAGGAAAAATGAAACCATATATTCGCACGTGACAATAGCATGGTTAACGAAACTAAAATATGTTTAAGATAATTCGCTTAAAAATCTTTTGTTGGAGGTTGAGATCGAAAAACGTCTTTTCTTTACGTGTAGTTTCTGATTGGAAGCTCCATCTTGCTTTCAAAAGACTGTAAGGTTGTGTTTAAATTCCTTAAAAATCCAGAATATTAAAGAGTCTCTGTTGCAAAGAATTCACAACTTTTTAAAAGGAGGAAATATTTCAACACTCTAATCTAAAGAGACCGATTATACCTATTTTTGCTTTTTTCCACCTAAGCTAATCCCGCGAAGCTCTACGTTTTTCTGCAGGAGACCAGAGTCTCTGGAACCCGCAACCTCCGCACTGACAACTCATTACCAGCTAGCCTACCGGAACACCGGGCAGCGCTTAAAAACTTAAAAGGAATTTTACAATTACGTTTCTTTTTACAACATTTTTCCAGTTATTAATCTTCCTACAACATTTTTTAAATCTTTTTTTATCCTTTAAATTTTATTTTCATTATACTTAAATAAAAAAAACCCACTACAAATAATTAAAGTCTCACTTTTCCGATTACAACACACATAACAAACTTAAAAGGGTTTACTGTCGAAATATATGTAACGGAATGAATAAAGAGAATAAATGACTGACATCATCCAAGTTTATGTCAAATATTTTTAGAAACATTTCCCTCAAGCGAATGCATTCGAATGTCATGTGGCATATTTCAAGTTACATTGTGGGTTGGTAGATTTTTTACTTTTAAAATAAAGAGGAAAATAGTCATGATGAAATATTAATAGACATTATCGTTATTAGTTTAGCTTTTTTTCCTTGTTTTGCAGCTTTATGTGCTAAAAACTATTTATATGTACTATTAAGTGCTATTTTTTGCTAGTATTTGTATTAAATACCAACCTGAGACTCATTATACGTGCGTATGTTCTCTTTGACTATTTTTAATGTCCTCATAATTAAACACAATGTTTTGCATTCAAGCAGATCAAAATGTTTTGAATGACGGCTTAGGTGACGTTGATGTTTTTGATGTTGATGGTGAATGATTCCGACGTTTAAATGCCAAACCATTAAATTAAATACAATTTTAAAGTATAAAAATCTTGATAGTACAAATAGAAATAGAAGAACTTAATATGAAACGAGCTTCAGTTAAAAAAGAAAAATTGTAAAATATACTTCAGACTTGCCGTAAGACTATAGACTAGATTATAGACCCGTATAAAAACTTAGAACACAGAAAATTTTAAAAACTGTACCATGGATAAGACTTTGGGCAAATTCATATTCTTAAATAGTTTTAAACTGGACTATTATCTATTATATTGACTATATCATACACAGAGAGAAAAAACTTGTTCTTAACTTAAGTTTTTTCTACTTACTTTTAGTACGAGTCGTACTTGCAAATTTAAGTACGAATAGCAATAAAATCTGTGCATTTTGACAAAACATCTTAGGTCGAGATAAGATAGCAAAAATGTTTTTAAAAAAATTCCGGCGAATAAATAATTTTTATTAAATAATAAAATAAACCAAAATTAAAGAAAAATTTCGTTAATAATACAAAAGTTTAAAAACCTAAACAAAAATGTTTTTTGAATGAAAATTCGAAGATTAACAAAATTTTTTTATTGTTGATGTTTTGTTTAAGCCTTGATATAGTTACAAGTGAGACTTTGAGTGCTTACACAGAAAAAAATAATTTTTATATTTGAATACGAAAATCGCATCTTTGATTACAAACATTTTTGAATTTTCTGCGATAAAGATTTTTGCGGTATTGATAAAAAAGTTTGTAGGTATATTTGCTGAATTTTTAGTCAACAACCAAGTTTATTGAGTCAATAAAAAAAGTTGTTGCCCAAAATAATTTTTTTCAACAAAATGTTTACTTGATTTGTTAAAATAAATTGTTGAAAATGTTGAATAAATCAAACAAAATGTTAATCGAATCTTTATTTTTTTTATTTATTAATGATGATGTTATAAATTTTTAATTGTTATATTTTTATAAAAACACTAAAATTTATTACGCGAGGATAAGTAGGTTCCTATGCGCATTTCACTGGTTGCTAAGGCCAGATCATCAGGAAACCTTTTCCAAAGACTTTGGCAAAACTAAATATATTATTCAAATAAAACTGTAAAACAAATGAGAATTATGAGCTATTTAAAAATGGACAAGAGTTGTTAAAATAATGTCTTTACTTTGATCCAAATATTGTTTTTATTGAATATGAAGAAATATTTAATTATTTCATTATTAAATATGTTTTGTTGAGTGCTATTTTGCAAAGTGTAAATTTGATAAATCTTTTCTTTGAATCAAACAAAATGTTTGTTGACCTAAAATTTTATTTTTAGCAAACTGTGTTGTTAAAAATTTTCTTGAGATATTTTGTTCTGTGTATATTTCTTATTCGCTTTAAGGTTTTATTTGTATAATATTTTAAGTTTTTCTAAAATCTTAGGAAAAGGTTTCCTGATGAGCTGGCCTAAGCAACCAGTGAAATGCGCATAGAAGCTAGCTAGCTTTCCCTCAACAATAAATTTCAGTGTATTTATCAAATATGAAAAATTGGCAATTTTGCACGTCATACAGAAATCTTTTTAAAATTTTTTAAAATTTTTTAATTTGACTTAAGATGTTTTGTCAAAATGCCACAGAGATGTACTTAAAACAATCCAAAATGGAAAAGATTTCAAAAACCAATAGCGTGCATACGCGTGTGTTTGTAAAAGTGTGTTGTAGAAACAACAACAACACTACAAGCAGAAAAACATACATTATTTTCATATTAAAAAGTAAAATAAGGAGCAAAAATTCTCAATTTCTATTTGATAAAATTATTTAGCTAAACACATAAAATTTTCAAAGTAGACTATTACGAAACCCATATCGGCAATGCTGCTGATGTCTTATCAATGAGAGTTCTTGCGTTAATTTTTCCGGGTCGATTCCACAGTAATCAGTTCTACGCACCGAAACGACTCGGAGCTCAAAGAACAACGACTTAGCAGAGTGTTTGTTGCAAGAGCATAAAATATCAAAGAAAACGTAGGCGAGTAAAAACAAAGACGTTAGAAGGCAACACAAAAAGGACAATTGGCATTTAGAATGATTCCACAATTAAAAAAATAATAGAACAATAATTAGTATTGTGGTTATTTTGTTGAACTATTTTTGGTTTTTAATTCCAATTTTGATATTTTAATTAGGCTAAAGCTAGGGTTTTTCCCGGAATTTCAATTATTTTATTTCCCGTTTTCCCGGGATTTTTCTTGCGGGATCCCGGGAAATAAAAAATTCCTCATAATTTCAGAAAATAACTATTTATACTTTGAAATTTAGTTTTCTATTCTCTAAAAATTAGCATCTGTGGATGGGTTGTGGATTTGATCAATTACAAGAAGTGAGTACATGTATTTAAATCAATGTCTCCTGATGCAATAAATCTACTAAAAGCAGAATGGGCAGTGCAACAGTTGATAATTACTACATTTAGTGAAGTGAAGAGTTAATAAAGTACATTAATTCAAAATAAGATGCAGGCAGTAAAGTTGCATTGTCAATGAACAAGTCTTAAAAATAGGAGATACCTAAACATATCGCTCCTTTATTGCAACATAGTCATATCTACAAAAACAAACGATCTTGGCAAAATGCGATTAAAGTTTTCAAAATGTACCGATTTAAAGATATATTTTGCTATAACTCCGGTTCAGTTTGAGATATAATACGAGAAGGTATGAAGGAAAACTTTGCTTAAGTTACTTCAAATTTTGAGATATGACCATGATGCAATGAAGGAGCGATATGTTTATTAGGTGATAAACATAAATTCCCAATTTCAATTTTAATTTGTGTTGGTTTATATACCCGTGAAATGCGGGGAAACCGAATTAAAATAACATTTTAGAAACTCCTGTAAGATACTACAACATACAACTTGAAAAACACATTGTCCTAAAGATCTTATAAGAAGCAGTGCATCAACCTTGACATACATTTGACTAATATAGACGTTGTTTATAAAAAAGAAAAAATAGCTTCTGATTGTGAATCCGAAGCATGCTACAACGGTACACTTTTAACTATTTGTCCAACCTCGGTAAAAAATGAACGAAATTTTTCGGAAACATGGTATTAGTAAATAAAATCAAGAATATACTTTTTGACGACTTACAAAGCGCTTTGAGTGTATCAGAAAGTTATTTCCTAAGCCATTAAAAATTTTTATATTTTTCTTTAAAGTATTTTACCTATTTTATTAATTAACTTTTTGATCTTATATCTTGAGTACCTCAATTTTTATTTTGTTTTTATTATTGTTTTATGAATTAAATTGTTATGTTTATGTTATCTTTTTATCTTGTATACAGAGCATAATAATACTGAATAAAAGCATAATTATAGGGAATAAAGGCGTGAGGTGATAATAATTCAAGTTCCTATTTTAATCTTCAATAAATTTTTTAGTATTGAACCATTTCTTTTACTTTCTTTGTAAACAAATTCCCTTACGTTTTTTTATAAAATTTTTTTCATTAATAATAACAAAATTTACTTTGTATTATTTATATGGACCGGGATCCCGGGAAATTTGAAAAAATTTCCCGCTTTCCCGGGAATCGAAAAAGTCCGGGAAAAAAAAACTCTAGCTTAAGCTCATCAAATTTATTTTTCATTAAATTATTTTTATGAAGAAGGAATTTTACAACATGAAAATTAATTAAAAATTATTGATAATTTTTCATTCCTGACTGCTGCTGGGCTCCAACCCAGGCTTTTGCGGACAGGTTACCCTTACATGTTTCGATTGCAACCACTCAATTTCTTCAGAGGAGTTTGCCTATTGACTGCCAGCAGTAGTCGATGGCTGCGAGCGTTAAACGGTATTCCCTTACTACGAAGCAAGAACAAGAAATTCAGGGTGTAAAGCTGATCAGTACTTTCACCAATTTTAATATGTATTGCTTCAAAGTGGGAACTCGCCATTTAAAATTCATGTTTTCCGTAACTGCATATGAAGCGAAACTTTTACGTTTCTCTCTTATGGCCAATTTTAGGGATTGATATGAAAACACATTTATTTATGTTTAAAATCGTTTTAAATACAAAATTCTCTTCACTAAATACTTAAATCAAACTTAATTCACCGTTGTGGTACACTTAATTTCAACTTAAGTTTCTATTGTAATATTTGATTATTTTAGCAAGGTGACCTCAATATCACGACAATACAACAACAAGAGGCAAAGCAATAACAATCAGCTGTTTTTTGAGGCCACCTTGTAAATAATTATACTTTTTTATGATATTTTTTTGTATTTAGTAGTGTTACCATACTTTTATCTTATTTAAATAAGACTTTTCAAATAAAACTCAAAAAATAAATCTGTATTTAAGTTTTTATGAAAATTAACTTAATTTAGATTTAATTAATATCCTGATAATTGGGCATTAGTCCCCTTTCGCACTCGGCACGTTACTTCTCTTGCGCAACTCTTGCTTTGTAGATGCCAGCGGTAAAGTCGGGTTAAGGGGAAAAAAATTAAGTACAGACTTTGTTGTACTCGGCAAGTGACTTGCGCAACTAACTTGTCGAGTCTGAAAGGGGTCTTACAAACCTGCTTTGGTGGAAGCTCCATTTTTGATTGGTTGGCTATTAATTTTGAATTTTGTAAATCGATTAAATCTCATGCTAAGCAATTAACAAAATGGGCGTGAGGAGCAAAGGGCGTTACATGTAAATACAGGCGAAACATAAACGCTTACTAGCCGATCATTCTCATCCGTGGAGAGAATAGTCGACAATGGCAAGTATGTGAGCATAACAAATGTAGCAAGCTCCAATAGACATTGCTGTCTTTGTTTTAATCAGTACTTTTTGTATATAGATTTATGCTCAATAAACGGTTTTTTGGTATTGCCAAATTAACTCATAATAAGAATTTACCAAATGCAAGTACAGTAGTTTTCCGATTTAACGAACCTTATTGTTGTCAGGCCTGTTCGTTGAAGTGAATTGTTCGTTATATCCAGTACTAAGTTAAAAATGAATAACGTCCTCTATTTTATTCAAAACTCAAAGTATACGTAGTATTTTTAATATTTTATTAAAAGAAAACAAACATATTTTATTAATATACATTTAAGTAAAAGAAAAATTCATAAAGTAATTTAATACTTTCTCTTAATGGCTTCTTCTTGAAGCTCTCTCAAGAGCATTAAATTTGAGCTACTTATTTTGTTTTGTTAATCCCATTTAATACAAATTAATAGGTAATGCAAAGAATATGACAATTGCGTTGCATGAGGAAGGAACCATTGAAAAAGTTAGTTTTCCATTCTTGGGAACTCACCTTGCTTTATAGCTCTTCTATTGCGATACCCAAAATTACTGGTTTTTAACTTTATCCGTTAAGAACAATCTAGGTATTTCTTTTACCCATTTTGATGTTTCTAACACAAATTACTTCACACACCTGACTCTCAAATGCTATTAAACAAATCCGTCAAAAGAAGAAAATTAACGGTACATTTTTATTTACATTCTTTTTTAGTTATTTTTTGGTAGAAATTATGTTTTATATTTAATTTTACATTTGTTCGTTATACCGAGTACAAAATAAAAATTTTTGTTCGTTATATAAGGTACTCAGTAGAAAAAATTTGGGTGTTTGTTAAATGCGATGTTCACTAAATCGAAGGTTCGTTAAATCGGAAAACTACTGTATATAACATTATTAGATTAGTTTCGTTGGGCGGGATTTCTGGGTCAAAAAAAAATGCTCCCACACACTTATATCTACATATGTGTGGGCACTCAATTGTAAATATGTAAATCTGAGCTGTGTTCATTTACTAAACATTGTTACAAATTTGTTACAACTGTTACTTGAAAATTTACTTTTAACATTGACTTGTAACAATTGTTACATATTTTTACCAATTTTTAGTAAATGAACACAGCTAATATTTTGTTTTTATTTTGTATTTATTAATGTTTAATGCTTGGTTTTTTTCTAAAAAATTTCTAAATTTTTTTGTAACTAAAGCTTCTCTGCAAAGCCGGCCTTCGGCTGGGCGCAAGGATTTTCTCCTCTTTGGTATAACAAATACCGGCTTCGCTAAATAAAGCATCCCTGCATAGTTCCTTTGTTTCTTTGCCCCTCATAAACATTATTAAATGCCCCTCATATACATTATTATTACACTGTACGATTAGCTATTTGCAGAGATGCTGCAGAAAAATTTTCAAATGTGAAACAAATAGTTTGTGTATCAACACAAAACATTTGTCAAAAAATGGAAAAGTGGGCGTATATGGAATAATAGTAGTAGAAATTGATACAAATTGCTTCGTTGTAAATACAGGATATCATTTAAAAAAAAATTGACTTATAAAGGGGTGTAGGGAAGCGTACCGGGTTAACTTAATGTCGTATTAATGCAAGCAAATAAAGAAACAGGAAAAAACTTTAAAAACAATCAAAATCATTAAAAATAAACTTTAATAGATTCTACAAAAAATAAAAAAAAAATTGCATTAAGCTCAAGTCATAGTTTGGATGATTTATTTCTCAATTTGAGTAGGGGAAGGAAAAATAATAATTTTTCTTTCCGTTTTCCAAAAACTAAAGACATCGAAATTAAATACCGTTAAAAAATGCCACAAACGGAAATGACAAATAAAACTGTTCAATAATGAAGAAAAATAGAAACCTAATTTCACTCTGTCATTCATTCGTTACAAAAAAAAAAAAAAAGAAAAAAATACGAACACATGCAACTGCTAATGTCATCAATTAAAAGCTCATATGGGAACTCAATTGACAGATGTTTTGTGATCTTTAACTGGTACTTTGTTTCCTTTTCCTCTCTTGTTAATTTTTTTTTTTTTTTTTCAAAAATTGCATTAAAATGAGCATGTAAAAGCTGGAAAAACAAACATATAAAAACATGTCATTAGCGTGTTGCAACATGTAGCAGGAATATTAGTATATTATTAGATGTAGACAACAACTAGAAGAGAAGGTTTGTATTAGTAAAACTAAAAACGAGATTACAGATACGATTTAAGACTAGAATATTTTATTTGCAAAATTATAAACCAAAGTACATGCTAGATTATAGACTAGACTAAAGGCTATTTTTAATTAAGTTCGTGGGAAAAAAACCAAATGACTGATTAAGAATACTAAATATACCAGCTTCAATTTTGCTCGCTGTGACACCTAAAATACACTTCTTATTCAGTCATATGGATATTTTCCCAACGAACTTGGGCTCCGAAAGTGATGAACAAGGTGAAAGATTTCACCAGGAAATGGAAGAAATCGAGAGACGTTACAAATACTGGTGGGATGAACAAATGATGCCGGACTATTGCTGGTTCCTCATTCGCGACGATCCATCCGAAAAAAAACGCAAAAGTTCAAGACGCTCGTCATTTAATTTAAAATTTTTTGAATTTACGCCGAATATAGTGTGTGAGCAATAAAGATGAAAATACAGCGTTATTCGTGTTCAGGAGGTCCCAATTAACTTATCTAGGCATGTGACGTTCTTGGTATTTTTTGGCTGTTAGCCAGTGTAATAGATTAGACTACAAATCAGATAATAAACTATTATGCAGTGATATTGAAATAGCAACTAAAGACCGTCCTGTAATTCGCTTAGCTAAAGCTAAATCTCGCTAAAATCGCTAAAATACCTGAGATAATACAAAATTCAAACATTTTAGCGATGAGATTAAAAGCTTAAATTACGACGAATTAAATTTGTATGGCATTGCCAAATTTAACAATGCACGTGACAGAATTGTATTCGTAGCCAAAAATCGCTAAATCAACTTTATAGATTTTTTGCGATAAAGATTTAGCTTTTGCGAATTACAGAATACGGCTGCAGGTCAGCAAAAAATTTTAAAATATGATGAATTGGAGGTATTACTCCATGAAGATTGTTGTCAAACTCAAGAGGAACTTGCAAAAGCTGCAGGATTTATCCATATGTTAGGACATTGGGTACCCCACGAGCTAAAGCCGAAAGAAACTAAAAGATGATGTTCAATGAAAAAGTAATTTTTGCAATAAACAATTATTAGCGATATAACGTCGATCCATCACGACAACCCGAAGCGCAGAAAATCGTATGTAAAGCCCGGATAACCAGCCGAGTATCTGCTGTGTATTTAGTTAAACCATCCATTGAGCTGATGAAATCGATCCAGAGGTTTACAGGGTTCCTGTACCGAAATAAACTTCAAAAATTTGCTATCTGACAAGAAGACGTATTCCATTATAACAAGACTCGGCCACATGTTGCAATTCCAGTCCAAATCTATTTAGAAAATTGTTGATAAAGTTTTACTTGACCCGCCGTATAAATGACCTATCAATCTGCATTAAATTCATAAAAATTAACAGCAAAGAAGTTAAAACTTGTTGAATTCAAGCGTAGCAAAAGCAAAAAATAAGTAGGCAAAAAAGTGGTTGCCCCGGTAGGCTAGCTGGTAGTGTGCTAGTCTATCAGCGTCGGGGTTGCGGGTTCGATTCCCGCCAAAGACTCTGGTTTATTTTCTGCAGACAAGAATAAAGCTTCGCGGGGATTAGCTTAGGGAATTTAAAAAAAAAACTGCTTAAGCAGAGAACATACACATAGGCCCCTATTATGAGTTACATTCGATAAACGATTTTCGCTGGCTATCGAACATCGACTATCGAATGTTAATTTGGTATTATGAGTTGGCAGCACTGTCGAAAATTTCATTGTGCATCGAATTTTTCAACGAAAACAAATTTGCTTTCGACGGTGCAAATAAATGTAAAAAACTTGTTGAAAATGTAACTATTTGTAAATTTTTTTGTGTTCGTATACCAAATACCATATTCTTTATCAGTTTTGTTCATTTTATGCAAGTCCAACGTAGTAAACAACAATTGGAAACTTTCATATTCCTAATGGAACAAAATTCTTTTTTGACCAAATGATTTGCAGCAAAGTTCAGCATCTTAAAAAGTGGGATGGAACCCCCTTGAAGCTAAATTATTTGAAAACAACCATAATTCCGCCGTGGCCCCGTTTAACTCTAATTTTATTTTTTAAATTTGTAAACAAACATTTTTTTGTTTTAAGTGACAGCTGATCGAAAATGTACTACTGTGAATTAACAAAATCACATTAGTAAATTTTTATCGAATGCGCGCCATAATACCAAATGAAAATTCGTTCGATCAGCTAATTCGACTGCTGTCGAAAATCGAATTTAGTTCATAATAGGCACCATAGTGAGATTAAGCAAATTATTTACTCTCGCTTTTTTGTTTTGCTGTTTTCTTTTTCTTTAATTTTGTTGAGCATTTACAAAAGCAAAAAAATAGTCAAGCATTTTTAAACCCTGCTGTAGAGTAAACTAAGTTATAGACTAACTAAGGACCAAACTAATCAGGCCTGTTCTGCAAATCACTTTTACTCAAATCACGTGATTTCAAATCACATGTGCCTAATAAAATCACACGTGTGATATTTTAGTGTCCCGTTTTTGTGTGTTTTGGTGTAATTTTCAATTACTGAAAGCACACCGAGAAACACAAAAACGGTATGAATTTCAGAACACCACAAAATCACGCTCGTGATTTTAAAAACACGTGATTTGAAATCACGTGATTTTCAGAACATTTTTTGGCCAAAACAAGTGACCAACCGACTAACTGGGTTATAAAAAAAACTAAAAGCTAGATCTAAGGGTTAAATATTAACAAAAGTATAGGTTTTTTTGACGTTGTGATAAGTAAGTAAGCTATCATCGAAAAGCTTTACGAGTTCACTAATCTACCCCTCTACTGTGTCAGCATTTCATCCAGGAAGGTGTATTTTTTTTTCAATTCCGATCTCTTAGATTCTTAAAGTCCTTTCGAATAAAATTGATCTGCTTATGTATCTCTTCCTTTTCTATCGGTCAAAGTATAGACTTAACTTAAACCTAACTTAAAGTTTAACTATAGACTAGTTTTTGCAACTCGTTTTTTCCCTTCCAGTCGAATTCTATAAAATTATTACGTTGGGTAAAAAATGTCTTATTTCTAAGTTGAGATATGTCATTAATTTTATATGTATTACTTGTCTTTTAATTATCTCGGAAATTAAGTGTAATTTAATGAAAAAAAAGTGTTGAACAAACACATCTTGTTAAGATAAATTGAGAAAAAATCGATTTTTGGTGCAAGTTTTTCTTTAAGTGCCAAATACTATTATTTAACACTAATTAGTAAATGGAAGAAAGGAGAGAGTTTTTAGCAGGCTTGGAAAATTAAGTACTATTGTAATTTTTGTGTACAATTTTAGATGGAAACTTCGACATATTTTTGCGGACATTTTTTGATTTCAATTAAAACGTATCAAGCAGTTATTTGCGGAAAGACTTTAATATTTATTTTACCATGAGTTCAGTACTATTTAAAATATCAAATTTTCCATTCCTGATTTAAAGTCTTATTTAAGAAGATAATGGCTAAAAATTGTACAAAAAATGCGATCTATAAGTTTATTTAATTTCTTTCTATTGCATTAAAAATAGCAATAATTAAATTTTTATTTCAATTAAAATTTCTTTCGAACTAAGTCCTAGAAATCTAATTATGTCTATACACAAATTTTTAATTGTTTTAAATTTTGACACTGGTTAAAAACCCATTACGGCAAAATTTTAAATAATACCAACAACAAAAAAGTTATAAAACTCAATCTTGATTATCTAAAAAAAACTTTATCCTCCGCCTTAAAGTATTCGAAGCTATTAGTTAATTATATTCGTTGATAAAACTTTAAATCCACAAGAATTTCTATAGAGATTTAAGAAAAAAGAAAACAATATTTTTATTGACAAGTTAGCACAATATTTCAAACGTAATAAGATACCCAACAACAGCAATCAAATAACTCGCACGAACTTAACTATGCACAAAATTACTTTCCGAATCTCCTGTCACGTACTGATAAGAAGTGAAACATTTCTCTACTTACCACAAGTTTTATGTTCCTACACATTCATACCCATACAAACACACTTTCACTCTCTCTGTCTCTTATTTACACGTTCACGAAACAGAAATACCCGGAGCTGTGTAGTTAGAAGACAAATATTATCACCCCTTTTAAGCAAAGTTTTTGTTCTTGTCCTTATTTGTTTTTAGTTAAACAGAAAACAATAAAAGTATATTTCTCTTGTTTGTTTTTATTTTCAATGAAGCCAGAAAAATTCTTTTCTTTTGTTTTTTTTTTCATTTAAATTAAAGGATTTCTTAAAGCAGCAGTAGCAGCAGGAATTTATAAATTTTCCTTGTGAATGAACAACAATATTATGAAGACAATAGAAAAATAAATTTCCTTTGGAACAATGCAATTGGGAATGAACTAGTTGAAGGAATAAACAATAAATAAAAACTAAAGCGACATAAAATGGTAGCAGCTGATACGGGATGAACTTATAATAAGTTTCAAAGCATACACATAGGCGGAAGGTTTAATTAGTTTAATGTGAAGTATAGCTTAGGGGTGTAACCAAATTTTAGAATTTAATGAAAGTGCGGCTAAACAAATATTAATATTAAAAATAAGCTAAACTAAAGACCTGTCATTAAACTAAATCGAAAACTAGTCCACAGATTAAATAATGGCTTAAAAGATACATAAAAACATAGACTTAGTAAAAATTAGGACCACAACTAATCTATACAAATAAAGCATAAGCATAAGGACCATAAAGTTCAATTGGAAATATGCACCCATGTTCTGTAACTTTAGTGAGAACTTCTCGCATCGAAAAGATATGAAACAAAATATTCAGTCGTTTCTTGCAAAGTAAGAAAAAAGTATGTCTGTAACTCATGTCGAAAACTTTCAAAAGAGATTACGTTGTTACGTTATAAATGTCATAACATTGCACTCGAAGCCGATGTGACATTGCAGACGTTGAGAACGCCTGCAACACATATCGTTGACGGCGACCAAAATTTACTAAAATTGAACATTTTGGAACGACCGCGGCGAAAATACAACCGACGGCTATTCCAAATAATGTAAAGCGCGACTTTAATGTTAATTAAACAATGAAAAAATGTTTCAAGGACAAAATATTATTATTATTCCTTGCATTTTTCATTTTTAATTGTTTTTCAGTGCTAACATTTTTTCTCGCCCCATTTTTATTCGTGAGTTTATTGTCAGGTTAAAGCGGGAACTTTTCTCACAAAAATTTTACAGACACACTTTTTCTTTAAATTGGCGAGTAATTTCCTTACGTGACAACTAGTACTCGCGAAAAAGTAACGGATACACTTTAGTGAGAAAAGCAGCCTTTTTTTCCAATATATGGCATTTTTGTTTCATTTCACACATTTCAATCGAAAAGTTTCTCGAGGCGAGAGTTACAGAACATGGGCAATGGTTAAAGCAATGGAAGATAAAGGTCAATTAACAACAATTTGATCATAAGCATTCATTTTGAGTAGGGAATCATGCCACTTTATTAAAATCAATAAACAAATAATACCTCAACATCGGCGGTTAACGTGGTAATGTCATATAGAGAATAGACACTGCATTTTCAAAAAGACAATAAATCTAAAAAAAAATTTAATGAAGACTTGACCACAAACTCAATTGAATGTTAGCCCACAAACTCAATAACTATCCAGTTCATGGACCTTACTATAGACTAGACTAAAGACTAATGCTTAGACTAGTCTAAAACATAAACTCGTCAAAAAATTTACCCAAAAATTTTAATTTATTTAATTTAACACTTGTGGATAGTTTTCATTTATTTGTTAACAATAAACACACACATGTTCAATTAACAAAAGTTTTTAATTAGTGTATTGAATAAAAATAATTTTATTTTTAAGTCAAAAAATACACACAAACAAATAAAATAAAATATTTCTGCTTAACTAGAACAACATAAAAGACTCAATTGATCCAGTTTGTCCATTTCAAAAATTTTATTTTTTGGAATTTTTATTGTTCTCTGTCGCTTGATCACACTTGAATAAGTTTAAAATAACACAACTAAACTCATAGACTCAAAAACACAGAAACACAAATGCATTCAAACGCACACTCATGCAATTACGTGTATTGAATGAAAATTGGGTTTAAGTGTTAGGGGGAAGGGAGGACTTTGTGTATGGCTGAATAAGTTTATGCTTTAAGGCAAAAGATTTGTGTTTTTTTCTTTCATTTTCGTGTCCCTTTAAAAGTGTCACAAGGTAAATTATTTAAATCCTTTAGTATTCTTTTCTTAAGCACTCTTTAGATTTGACTTTAAAAAATTTGAACAAAAGTGAAAATTTAGTATAGAGATTTGCATGAAAGGTATTGAGAACATAAAAGAATAAATAACATTTGAAGAAGAAGTCTTAAAAGACTTACAATAAAAAGGGAAATAAAATTAAAACACGCGAGAAGTCTATATTCATCACGACATTTCTATGACAAACAAAGAAGATTGACGAGAATCGAAACAGAGAGAAAAACCTAACTCTATAATTCTTTTAGAAAGAAAATTGCTTACTTTGTTGTTGAATATTATTTTAATACCCTTCATTGAAGGTAAGAGGGTATATAACTTTGTCATTTCGTTCGTAAGTTCCACGGACAGACGACTTCCTCTAATGTTACCCAAAAATTCCTTGTTGTTTTTGTTTTTATTTGTTCTTTTTCTGTATTTCTGGAGAACGGCAAGAGCCAAATTTTCCAGATAAGATCCAATCATTTTGATTATAATACACAACCTCTCTAAAAAATGAGCGGATTGGAAAAGTGGGCGTGGTACCTCTCGAACAGAAAACATCAAACATTTTATTAAAACTTAAAGTTAAGACTGTCATATTACCTATAGATACGCCTTATATATCAAAAAATTGAAAAGTCTTTAGTACAATATATCTTCTAAAAAACTCGATAAAATCGCTTCAGATACAAAAAGGTTATGACCAAAATATTATTTTTTTTTAATTTTTGATATTCTTTAATTAGGCTTGAGTTCATCAAATTTAATTTTCATTAAACTATTTTCACTGAGGGAAGGAATTTTACAACTTGGAATTTTTATTAATATTTTTGATAATTTTTCTTGGCTGAGCTGGGATTTGAACCCGGGTTGATCTTTACATGTTTCAAGAAACACCACTTTCTATCGTCAGAAGATCTTTGTGTTCTACCCACTGCACCACTGCGGTGCCCGTTAGCTAACAGTCAAACATCAATCTCTAACCAGTAGTACTGGTGGTTCGAAATTTGCTGTTATTATCACATAAATTTCAAATTACATGTTGCCTCCTTTTTCCTCTGTTTTTTTTCAGTTTTTTTTTTTTTTTTTTTTTTTTTTTGAAAAATCCCCATTTTCGGGAACCACAGATCTTTCCGAGTCCAAGTTTTATCACCAAAGTAAATGGTAAATTTCTTCTTAAAGACGTCGGTATAGAAATCTGTCAAATCGGCCGAGTTATGACCAAATAATGAAATTCGATCAAAACTAAACTTGCTATATATTAATTAACTTTTAAAAATTTTATGTTTTTATCAGCTTACAAACGTGTGGTATCTGTGTGTAACAATGAAACCATTTCGCCAATTTCAAATACCAAATAAATTTTTAATGTAAGAAGCATTCACGGCAAATTTTGTTGCAGCAACTAGTTCCTTGTGGTCGCTATCATGCCCAAACCTTCCGACGATTAAATTTTAGTGAAAACTAAGTAAAATAACAGACTGACTTGTCCCATTTTCGATATTTAACACTCTTTGCATTAAATAAGTATTTGGGCAAATCTTACCCCGT
This sequence comes from Pollenia griseotomentosa, assembly GCA_963931875.1. NCBI lineage: Eukaryota > Metazoa > Arthropoda > Insecta > Diptera > Polleniidae > Pollenia > Pollenia griseotomentosa. Next base: position 188,076,733 of record OZ007561.1, read on the forward strand.
GTGGACGCTATAGTACCATAAGTGTTATTTCGGTGGAATATTTTTATGGGGGTTAGATAAAATTTAGCCCATTTTTAATAAAAATAATCATTTCTGGCGCACAACTGAGGGACCTTTATGACCTTTTTTCTCTTTATCAGATTTTCAGATTGGCCAAGGAATCGGCCTCATCGCAAAAATTTTAGTAAAGCGATGGATACACGACTGTCTTAATAATTGACGTCAAAAATCTTCGACCGAAAACGTTCACGAGTTAATTCCATTTTTTTCGCGTAGATAATTATTTTTTTTTACAACTGCAAAAAACAAGTTTAACAGAGTAAAATCAAACCCATGAGACAGAAAAGAATGATGGAATTATGTTGAGGCCCTTTGCCCCACTAAGCGCTAATAATCAGTGCAAGTTAAACTACCTTTTTGGTTTAAAATGCGTTTAAACCAGAAAATCTATTATTCAGTAAACATTTAAATCATCTCTAAACGCTTAAAATTGGGCATTTAAACTACCAATGCAAACCATATGAATTTGACAACATTGCTGCCACATTGTTATTTTTGTACTACACAGTGTTGCCAATTTAGCCATTTAGTGGCTAGATTTAGCCATTTTTCACCCTGTTTAGCCATTAAAAAATGAGTTTAGCCATTAGCCATTTTTTTAGCCATTTTTCAACTTGTTTAGCCATAAAATTATTTTTGTTGTTTTTCTTTTAAAAGAATAATTTTCATTTTATTATAAAAATTTAAAAAGTAAAATAAACATTTTTAACAATTAAAAGGTCTTTTATTTAAATCACAACTTTTACAAATGTTGCAAATCACTATAAACTATGATGATGAAACATTTTTCAAACTAAGGGAACAGTATTCCAATATTAAATTTATAAAATGGATCAACACAAACATCAGTGTTTCTTTCTGGTTGCAAGTATTTCAATAAAGAGGTACAGACGGCAACAAAATTTTTTTAGAAATTTCAGAATTGCCTATAAAGTTGCTCTCACTTTCATGGTCTCATGCTGAAGTAGAGAAGGGTATTTAGCAAAGTAAACATGGTTTAAAGTAATTCGAGAAATGGGTTACTTTTAGCAACCGGTAATTCGATTTTATCAGTTAGGTAAACATTTTTAACATAACAATAAAATATAAACTATGCGTTTGTGCTGATGTTTGTAACACCTTAAAATATTGGTCCTAAGCCCACCTTTAAGTATACCGATTGACTCAGAATCACTTTCTGAGCCGAATAAATGTTTGTCCGGTTCGATCCATGTAAACCTTGTGCGTAAAGTACAGGTCGTCATTTTGGAGATTATTTGATAAAATTTGGAACAAAGGTTCTAATGTGGTGTAAGGTATCATTAGTCGGGGTACTTTCTTACGTGTTTTTTATTGTAGATCTGGACTCAAACGGTTGGGTGAATGTTGTCGTGATTATGATTAACCTTCAAATTATTTAAAACGAGTGATTCCTTTGAGATGAACAATAACGACATCGAATTTATCGATGATTTAATTTTTTAAATATCTACCAAAATATTAATTAACGTTTATTCTTATTCAACAAAGTGATCTTAACTTACAATTTCATCGTAAACAACTTTAAATGAATTATTTATGTTTTGTTATTGAATTTTAATGTGTTTTTATTTAAAAAACCTTTTAGCCATTTTTTAGCCCATTTTTAGCCATTTTTTAGCCATTTTTTCCGTAAATTTAGCCATTTTTGGTCACCAAGTTTTGGCAACACTGGTACTACACATAATATATGAGGCACTGATTTACAGCTGTTAAGTTTAGTTCAACTAAACCAACGTTTAAACATTTTTTAATTTATTAGCCATAAGATTGAAAGAAATTAAGAAGAAGTAAACAACACAAGTTTTGCTCAAAGGACAATATGTTTTAATTAAGGTTATGACCTAATAACAGTCAATTCTAAGCGTCAGTTGGCACCTCTAGACACTCAGTGCTTCCGAGGCCCGAAATATAAAAAGCAACCCTCGAGTCGAAAAACGTACAGTATTTTGCCTGCGTTAGAAATAGAAATACATGCAATAATCGATATCGATGACATTTTTCTTATTCGATATTGGCTAGGTTCTTTAAAAGAGTTTTTAGCTATTCGACATTTTCTAAAAACCTGTTTTCGAATATTTAAAAAAAACACTATTTTTTTTAAACCGTTTTTTGGGATATTATTTAACTTTTGTATTTTAACCAAAAAAACGAATTCATATTTAACCCTTCTTTGCATGATTTTTTCTTTTTTTGTGAAATAAATCAGAGAGATGTAATTTAAGCTCTAGATTAAGGAAAAAATATGAAAAAAAATTTTATTATAAATAAATAGTATGAAATAGGTAAAAAACAGAATAATGGAAATTTCAAATTCGCCTGCCAAGCTCAGTACTAAATAAATGAAAATCAAAATAAATAAGCAGATTATTACTTAGACACTAAAAACAATCCTTATTTCCACTCATACCCACTTTTATTTAACAAAAAGGTTTCAAATCAGCTTTTTAAAACTTAACAAACAGCGGACATAACGAGACATAACCAATAAATTTCAATGTTATGCTTCTTCTTTTTTTTACCGCTATGATCCAATGTATAGAAATGATGTCAACAGCAACCAATTTACAGTACACCAGTTTGTGTGCGTTTTTTCTGCAATAAATGCTATGATGGAAATTTCCATCACCATGCAAAGAAGGGTTAAGCGAATTTAGTCTCAACGTTAAATTTAAATAAATTCAAAATTAAAACTATTATAAAAATATACGAGGCGGGCCAATATGCTCCTGATTCTAAAAATCTAAGTAAAGCGAAAGAAGTCCACGTTCGGAAATCGATGAACAGGCCCTTAAACCCCTGCCTATGTAATGTGAAGTTTTTGTTCGGTGTCAAAGAAAAAGGGAGTATTTTGGAAATTAAAGGCTTAAAGTTTTTATTGCTTTTAGTGAAGTTGTAAGGAATTTACCAAAAGCAGTTTAAGGTATCACTTCATTTTTATGCCGTAAGCTTCTGAACCTCATTTGTCATTTTCGGCTCCCTAAAGCCCTTATGACACTACATTTTTTATTAATTGGATTAATATAGAATTAATAGAAAGAAATAGTAAATGTTGGAAAGAGCAAACAATATAAAATGCCAACAAACATCTTTTTTCAGTTTTCTTTTTGTTATGATTTTGTTTATTTTATTAAATGTTGTCAACTTTTTCATTATGAGAAACGTAAAAACAAAACAAACATAAAGCGGTAAATCGCTGAATTTGAATATAAGCCGCTGATTCAGCAACACTTTTAATATTTCAAGCTTGAAATGTCAATTTTAAGTTGAACGATTTAATTTTTTTTTTTTTTGACATAACTAAATAAATTTTTGACGGCTTGCTATTTATCTTTATACAGCTGAACTCTTTGCACTTGGTACATTTTTTTATTACATTATATTTGCACGGTTCACCAAAACTTGAACAATGTAGTGTCATAAAGCCTTAAAACTCAACAATTTCTTTGCTATTAAATTGTGCGCATCAACTGTTTTTAATTTATCTTTTAAGAATACGATATCAAATTTTTACTGGATCTACTTACACAAAGCATTTTTTATCATTATAATGTATTTGACAACATCTGTTTAATATTTTAAAAATGAGCTTAAATGTCTTTGAAAAAAAAAAGAAAAACCAATTCAAATGTATTAAAAATAAGCTTTTTTCGTAACTCAAATCCAACACCTGTCCTCTCCTTAAGAAAATTCTAATCCAAAAAAAAAAAAAAATAATAATATACCACCATTGAAATCATTTTTTAGGCAGTAAAAGTTTGGCTGTTACTTCTATTTCAACAGAAAAAAATCAATCACTTTCAAGGATTTTTTTTTTAAAGGAAAAATCTAAAATTTTCCTTTAAATGGTAATTTAAATTGCCTGTTCATTTTTAACATTTTTTTCTGATAAATATTTTAATTAAAGTTTTTCCATTTTATCTGCAACTAGTTTCTGTCATTTTCTTTACTAAGAATAGTACCAGCACACGAATAGTTGTCATTGTTTTAACTATTCTTTTTAGATATTGTAGTTTTGCAGTTGATTTTCATTATTTTACTTTTTTCCATTTTACCGTTGCATTTGTTTAGATATTCAGGCAATAGTATCGTTATATAAAGTTTGTCAAAGAGTTGAAGGGGATTTAAAGGTACTAAGTCTTTTAAGAAAATATTTATAAAGTTCAAAACCACTAGTAAACAATCGAGATTAGTTAGTACTATAATTTTGCAAACGTATTCTAAATCCAAATTTAAAACTATTCTTTATTTAGCGATTGAGTATTAAGTAAGCGAAATTGAAAAGTTTTAAACAAAAACTTTTCGCTAACGTTTGGTTATTGAACTTGATAAAAATTAAATGACAGCTTCTTGTCTAGTTTTTTGTTCTTATTAATGCTTGTTTTTATTGATAACAGAAGGAGAAGTGATAATAGAAGGAGAAGTGAACGACTTAACAGAAAATATTCTTTTGATGTTCAAATTGTTTTAAGTTCGCATCAGCAGTTGGATATAAAAATTCAACATAAACGGTTATGTAAGAAAAGGGGTTTGGATCCAAAAGTGGACCAGCCAACCTTTGCAGAAAAAATATTGTAAGTAGCCCTAATCAAAAAAATTAGGATCAGGGTTCGGAACGGACAGCCGGTGGCCTCTTAACGATAACGCAGAAAGGGTAACGGACAGCACAAAAGAAATAGATCGATGACAATGTTTTAATAGTTTTTGCAGCGAATTACACTATTTCTATTAAGTTATCCAAATTATACGGATTTTGTTTGACATGCTTAATTCCTTACTTTTATTCTTGATGAAAACACTGAAATTAATTGTTGATGGGATAGGCTATTCCCATGCGTATTTCACTGGTTGCTTAGGCCAGATCGTCAGGAAACTTTACCAAAAAAGATTTTAGAAAAACTAAAGATATTAAACAAATAAAACTGTTAAGCGAATGAGAATTATAAGCAACAGTTTTACTTGTAACAATATCAAAGCTTAAGCAAAAACAACAACAATAAACAGTGAGATTATCTTTTCTTATATTCCCCACTACAATTAGTTTTAAGTAGGTTAAGAAAAAACAAAATAAAAGCAAAAAAAACTTGCTTAATTGTTTTCGGAAGAAAATCAAAAAATAAAGCACGTTGCCAGTTCAGTATTTTTAGGCCGTGCACTTGCCAGTTTAAATCAGTAGTTAAATCAGTTTAATTTAAAATATTATTTTTGATTAAATTCCTTTAAACCCTTGCTTAGACCACAAACCATACAAAACATTTTACTATGGCATACATTATACAGTTTCTTTTTATTTGGCTTATTTTACAGTCTTCTTTGCCCCCATTTTCTACACACAGATTTATAATATTTGTTTTTCTTTTATAAACAATGACCTTTACCGGTGATTAATGTAGTTTTTATAGTATTAAGTGTCTATGGTTGATGGAACATCACATAAGTGATATGCAAAAACATTGATAAAACTTTCCAAAAACACACATACAGTAACAGACTTGAATATTAAGAATACGAGGCGTTAAAAGCAAAAGTGAACTAAACCACAAAACATGAAAATGTCAAGAAAGAAAAAAAAATATTAATCGATTTGAAAATATACCTATATTTACTTTCTTAATTTTTCTGACTTTGTGAGTTAGGCAAATATTGCTCTCAATGCATACATTAAGAATATACAAATGTATATGTATCCAGTATTTTATACATGACAAGGTATAAATAATGAGCATTTAATACAAGATGTTCTACACGTGTGTTACTTAGAAAAATATAGCATACTTTAAGGATTCTAACCTATTTTTTTTCTTCTCTTTTCACACACCCCTGACATATCGTTACGATATTAAGCCCAAAATGCTTTAGTAGCTTTTCAAATAGAAGCAATTTAGCATTTAAGTTTGATAACTTTTATTCGAATATACCTAAAAATTTATTATAATTTCAGTATAAATATCAGTTTCATTTAAGAACTTTTTTTTTTGAAATGACATTCGTTTAAGCCAATTATTTTCTCATCATTTGTCATTCGAATTTAATGATTTTCGTTAATTTCATTTTGAATGTTGTCAAGAAATAGTCGCAATAGATTAAACTAAAGTTTTCATTTAGTCAATTCAAAGGTCATTGGTAGTTGGTATGTAGTATTTTTTTCTAATCGTTATGTGTGTGCGGCCTTTGCAGTACGATTATCTTAAAAATTAGAAAAGAATTAAAGTATTCATTTATAGCATAAGATATCGCTCATTTGCTGCAAGACCGGCATAACTCAAAAAATAAAGTTTTGGAGTTAGAGATGTAGAATTGTTCGCATTGTTTTTATTTATATTGTGTATTAAATTCAACTTTATATCTTTTATACTTTCCTAGTTTGAAGAGAATGTGTCTTCTTTTTTTCTAAGTAGTTAGAGCAAATCAAAAACTTTAAATGCGTTTATCTCGAAATGGATTTTGCAGCAAATGAGCGATATGTAAAGCAGTGTTTAAAGAGTTAACGACATATTCTTGAGTCTTTGATTTCTTCAGAATACTAAAGAAACATTTATTTTTCTTTGAAAAAATTACTTGACACGCAAATCATAAACATCAAAAGCGTATTTTTTTTTTTTTTGAAAATTTTTTAGAAAAATTTTAAATATTTCACAAGAGTCGTCAAAATATATTCTAGAATATAAAATGATAAAAATATCAACTTGTTCAATAACAATCGCCTAAATTTGGAAGACTATACTAGAACTTAATAAAAACTACTTAGAATGGGACCATTTTCTTAAAACTACAAGCAACAAATCCACAGCCTGTCTAACATATCGCTCGAAATGCTTACAAAACTTCATATAACAAGTAAAAAGGTATAGTCGATCAAGCCAACCATTTGATGCTATACACAACAGACATAAAGACAAGTTTTTGAGTGCCCTATTTGGGCCCCATGGGCAATAATGCATCCGCCAGAACAAATTGCTTTTGAGATATCTTCATCTATATGACATTTGTTTGCCTTTAAGTGATTAAAGGGTGGGAGGCTTATACGGGGCCTTTGGTTAAATTTCGACCTACCAGCACAAATTTTTATCATGATATAGTTGTTTCTAAAATTGTTTGTGCAAATTTGTATGTCAACACCACCAATATTTATAAGGAAGTTATGGCAGTTAAAGCTATTTTGAAAGTAGTATTTGTATGGGAGCTAAGGTCAAATATGGACCGATTCTAATAAATTGTGTAATATGATTTCGATTGCAATAAAATAAGCTTGGACCAAATTTAATCTAAATACCAACAAAATATGGTTGATGGGCACAAAGACTTTATTCCGAAAGAAGCTTTTTAAGGGGATATGTGAAATTATGGACCGATTCTCACCCTTTTCAATTGTGGTAATATTAGAACTTATGTACTTATTTTCATCAAATTATCAAATTATTCAAAAATTGCGACCTGTACTTTGCGCACAAGGTGTAAGTTTAATTTAAAAATTTTTTGCATTAAAAGAGTTCTGTTAAAGCGCTAAGATATCGTCGTGCGGAAATTATCTTTACGTATATCACAAATTAAAAATAAGATAAGACCGTTTAATGTGGTAAATTGAACAGATCTATCGATCTGCGCAATCCACAGGTCTCTTATGGAACTCCTCTCCTGGCTTGTTTTCTCAAAGTTGATGTTTAAAGTTCGTCTTCCCTTGCTGAAGTTTTGTATTGCAATTTTATTTCCCAAAAAAATTTTTTGTGATATACTTAAATTGGAATTATACTTCCAGTTTCCAGTTAAGGATCGGATGGACTAAAAAAGCCAGCAGTTAAAAAATTTCGCGCTAGTAAAAAACAATTCTGTGGCATTTTGACAAAACGTTTTAATTCAAATTAAAAAAGTTTAAAAAAATGTTGTTCATCATACGAATTTTTATTCAAAACTAGCGATTGGTCACTCCCCAAATCGATCCACTAAGACGGGATTTTTGGAAATTCGAATGTTAAGGGGGTAAAAAAAGGTAACAACGGGAAAATTCGGTAACCTTATATCGCCAAAACTAAAAGAGATGCAAACAAAATTAATGTTATCGTTGTTCTTTAGAAAAATAAGCGAACAGGTGTCTGGTACTTTTTTGAAATTCGGCCCTATTAGGGAGCAAAGGGGTAAAATCTGAATTTTAGTACTTTTTTGCCACCCATCTATCTTTTGAACCAATAAACATAGAAACAAAGTTAATACCACATTCGAAACTTATCAAAAAAAAAAAAAAAAAAATACGTATAAGAAGTTGGTACTTTTTCGAAATTCGAACATTTTAGAGGATTTTTACCCCTAACTATTTTTGGTACTTTTTTTACAAAACATTTTCCTCCATTCATGAACATATTCGTACTAAATTATGGGATGCCACTACAATACTAAAATGTTTGATACTTTAATGGGGGAAAAATATGGTACGCAAATAAGGAAATACGCGAAATTTTATATTTTTCTTAAGCTTTTTGGTTCTACTAAAGTAGCGGGTTATATGGTAGAATTTAAACAAGTTTAAACCTAGAACTTTGGCATACAAATATGTCCACGAAAAAAAAGGAGACGCTAACGAAGTAGCGGGTATATGCTAGTTTTATATACATATATGTTTAAAGGATGTATAAATTATTTACACATTTTCTTATTTAAGCAAAACCTTAAATTTTGCTTTATCTTACATTTTAACACTAGTGCTTTAAATCTCTATCTAGAAATTAAATCTCCTTCTCTAAAACATTTGTAAGACAATATTATTCTAAAATGTATGTGTGTATAAGAACAAGACCTTAGGTATGCGATTAAATAATGTCAAGAAGTGCATACATACTTTACATATGTATGTATGTTTATGGTCTGTTTTTAATCCCAAAAATATATTTTTATTTTTTAAACGTTTTATTTACAATCTAGCATATCACTTTACTTGTTTCAATAATAAAAACAATTGCAATCAATAATCCCCCATGTTAAAAGGCATACATTAATATATTTTTATGTACCAAATATATTGACTTTAGTTCGGATTCTATTTTCCTTACTTTTTGAAGACATTTTTTTATAAAAATATTTATTTTGTTTCCTCTATCAATATAGCAAAGACATTCAATTATTTCATGTCATCCCATCTGGAGACTTTATGAAATAATGGCGGATGATATAAATCAATTGGAGTTGCAGAAAATTAATAAAAAAAAAAAAATTTATTTATTTTCTTAGCTCACTAGTTAAACTAATGCTTTTGACTTTGTTGGACATTTTTTTCTGTTTTTATATTCAATATACAAACTGACAAGACAAGACACATACATAAATGTTTGTCATGCTCGTCACTTAACTTAAACACAAACTAACTAATAAATATAGTACATACTCAAATAAACTAAGAAACGCAAATATTTGCAACATTGAAAAAGTTTCTAGCGGACGATATATAAAGGACCACAAATGGCAGGCCTTTTTGAAAGCCTCTATATTCCTTTCTTAAAGATTCGTTTCTAATGATATTCTGCCTTCAGAAATATATACCTAGAAGGTATACATTTCTTTTAGAAAGACTTTCCAAAATATTCATTATACATTCGCTACTCCCTGCTTTGAAAAAAGGGAAGCAAAGCTGTTAAATATAATTTTTTTTGTGACACTCCTTACTCCCTTCGTTGGGGAGGAAAAGAAGTTTTTAAATTTCTATATTTTTTTTTGTCTCGTTACTCTTACATAAAATCAGGGCTGTGAAGTCGGAGTTGAAGAGTCGTAGTTGAGGTTTTTGTACCGAATTAAAAAAATTTAAAAATTTTTTTATAATATTTTCAAAAAAAAAAATTCTACGAAATTGGCGATGCAATATTTAAAATATCGATTTGAAATTCTAACAAAATAAGTTTCTTGCTATATTTAACCATTTAAAAGGTACTGCGTTAAAAAAAGAGTTTGAAGTCAAACAAAGATCAGTCTTATATACATTAAGCATCAATTTAAGAGTCGGAGTCGAAGTTGGAGTCGGATTTAAAAAATTTCAGCGGTTGTCGGAGTTAGAACTGTTTTTTGACGCCTCCACAGCACTGTATAAAACTTTACGTTGGGGATATTCTGTTCTGATTTTCTTACCAAGCTTATGTACAAATAGCTACTCTTATGTTAACGTGACGTTGCCCAACCTGATCAAATTAATATTTTTCTCCGTTTTAACGTGACAGCTTGCAAAGAATTTGTGTGTTTGTTTATGTTTACTGATAAAGCAAACGTACTATCAACACACACGACGTTTTTTTATATTGTTATACAACACGCACAAATAACAAAAATTGAAAGATTTTTAAAATCCTTCATATGAAAGCCCTTAAGAATATCTGAGAAAAGAAGGGACTATGGAAGGACTTGCTCCTAATGACAACCTAGGAAAAAATAAATAAGAGTGAAATGCGGCGAAAAGTGTTTGTATCTGCTAAATAAGGCCTTCTCTAAGGCCACTTTTCTCATTATTTTTACTACTGGGTAAGAGTTCTTCTCAAATTAAGTGTTAGCTATCCATCACAGTTGTATGTGTGGTATGTCATTTGTTTGGTAAATAAAAATTGTAATCAGAGGACAGGAGATGCAGTATTACGTTTAACAGGCACCCTTTCATGATTAATTTTAAAACTAAAAAGATAAGAAAGGTATCTACAGCTATTCCGGCTCCTGAAAGCTAATGGTTGCTCTTTCGAAATTCTCCTTCTGTTCCATTCCCTTGGACAAAATATTTTATTTAAGAACAAACCATTCACTCAAATAATGAAAATTGTCAATCAAATAGTCAAATATTTTCGGCTAATAAATTACACTGTAGAACACAGAAAACGAATAACGGGGTTCCAGCAATGGATTCGGATAGAGGAGGCCAAAAAAATAAACTGTTACGGGATATATTTAAGTGAAACCTATTAACCCTCTTACTCCCTTTGATAACGGTAGTTTTTGAGGAGGGTGGGGACGAAATGTTCTACATAAATGGTGTCCATGGAATTTTACTACATATTTCAGAACACGAAAAATGTGCAAACTTAAGATTGCCCTTTGAGGGATAATTTAGTTATTACCAAGAGTTAGTATTTGGTAAATGTTTGAGATTGTTGTACAGTGTAATTTGTAGACAAAGCTAAATATTTAATTCTCTTGTCTCAGAATAGTACAGTAAAAGTATAGTTGTCTTAACCACACAATTAAAATCCAAAGAAAACTTAATAAAAAATTTGGTTGTCTCAATTAAACTATAGGGTGTTTTTCCTTATCTGCATTAGAATTTAAAAAGATTATACAAGACAGAAATATTGTTGGAGTGAACTTTTTATTGTAATCTGGAAGATAATTTCATGGCATTCATTTATTTTTTAAATAAAATTCTCGGCATATGTCCGCCGCGGCTACGACCCTACAAGAAGAGAATGAGCGAGTTGTCACTTTTTTCAAGCTGGTGTTAAGAAAATGATAGAATGAAATGACCGAAATAAAGTTTTCTGTCATTTCTTTCTATCATTTTCTTAACACCAACGTGAAAAAAGTGACTACTCGCTCATTCACTTCTTGAAGGGGAGTCACATGGTAAAATCGATCAGTCCAATTTTTTCAATAAATCTGGCCGTATGGTGTCAAAATTTAATATTGGCTACAAATTCTTCAAGATTTGCTAGTTTGTCGGCATAAACCAATGAGTTAACATAGCCCCATAAAAGGCCATTTAACAGGATCACTTCAATTAATAAATTTGTCAAAAAAAAACGATTTCGCAATAAATCGATTGTCAAGCGCGCTGTATAGAAAGCTGCGCTGTCTTGTTGGAATCAAATGTCGTAGATGTTTAGCTGATTAATTTCTGGAAACAAAAATTCCGTCAGCAGATTGGATAGCGCTCATTATTTAACAATAATTAGTATTGTGGTTATTTTGTTGAGCTGGTTATGGTTTTTTAATCCAAATTTTTACTATAACGGCAGCTCTTCATTTCGAAAGAGGGTGTGAACCGCTCCAAACAGTAAATTTTAATGTAGATGTAATGGTGATTCGTTAACGGCTTGAGGATTGTCTTCGCCCCAGTTTTGCTTATTGACGTAGCCATTAACCAGAAATAAGTTTCGTAAAATGGACGAAGTGGTCGATAAACTTCGCGAACAGATCCATTTTTTTCAAAGTAAAATTCCACCATTTGGAAACGTTGTTCTAGCGTTAAACGAATAATGATGACTTGCCAAACCTTACTGAACAAAAATGTCAACACAGTTTGACATTCTCAGCTGTTAAAGCACAGTCATCGATATCGAAAAAAAAACACCCCATATATGATCTCAACTATCCACAGCTAGAAATGTGCAAGGACATTACAAAAATCCTCTTTAAAAACTATCTAAACAATATCAACAAAATTATTTTTTTTTCGTTTTCTAAAATCTTAAAATTTAACAACTACACTAAACTTAACACACTCACTCTCAAAGTATAGCGTGCATAGCCAAGAATATTGTTTAAGTAAAAAATACGGACATAAATAATAAATTATCTAACATTATACTTAAGAAAATGTTTATTTTATCTTCAACTATTTATAATTAGGATGATGAATGGAGAAAGAGAAACAAATGTAACTGATGACATACTTTATTTAACTATTTACTTATTTTAGAAAATCATTATAAAAGAATTTTTTTTTAAAGGAAAATTTTATTTTTTGTAAATTTATGTAGTAAAAATGTCAATGGAATGTTTAAAAAAGGCTTTCGATTAGGCAAAAACTAAACCTAAACTTGAATTTTAGTATATATGTACTAAACTGTAACTAGAAGTAAACTAGACGTAGAAGTAAAAAATGAACTAACGGCCATATTCATTAAAAGTTCTTATTTTAAGTTTAAAGTATGTAATAACGTAGATTTCCAGCTTTTTAACTATTGACTGTTTGTGACGATTTTATGTTTAAGTGTGGCAAATTTTTTACGTTTTGTTGCCATTTTATTGCTAGTGATGCATTAAACATCTATTCGGTTCACATGATAGAATATTAATATATTTTTTTATAATTTCAGATCTTAAAAATTATTCTTATAATATTTAAATATGTACATATTTTTTTAGTTTCTGAACAAAACTTTGCCGAAAGGTATTATAAAAATGTTTGTTTGAACATTTTTTAAATATATGTACGATCAGAAAGTATTCGAATAACAAGTTTGTTTATTTTATTTAACATCACTATTATTACACTGCTTTAATTTGGAAAAATTTTAGGAACGCCACATGTCTAGATAAGTTAATTGGGATCTCCTGAATATGAAAAACGCTGTAATTTTTTTTTTTTTTTTTCTAAGTACCGTTTTTTAGATAACGGTACTTTTGTGTTTTTCGGTGTATGGTCCCACTTAAACCCTTGTGGAGCATATCCGAAATATCGAGATAAATAGCATATCGTTGGAAAGGTAATTGAATGCCTTTTCAGTCGATATGCTGCAAATTTCTATCTGATAAGAATTGGCTGAGTTATATCACCTCAAAGTTCAAAATTTGCCTATTTTTTAGGTTTTTTTTTTTTTCAATATTTTTTATTTTTATTTCGTTTTTTTTCCTACGTTATAGTAAAGATCTGAAATGTTTTATTTTTTTACCAAATAGTTTATTTAATTACCAACATGGGATAAAAAATAAAGTTTTTATTAAGGATTTTGTGGAGCGACAATATTTTCATCTTCATTGCTCAGACACTATATTCGGCATAAATTCAAAAAATTTAAATTAAAATGACGAGCGTCTTGAACTTTTGCGTTTTTTTTTCGGATGGATCTTCGCGAATGAGGAACCAACAATAGTCCGCCATCAATTGTTCATCCCACCAGCCTTTGTAACGTCTCTCGATTTCTTCCATTTCCTGGTAAAAACTTTCACCTTGTTCATCAGTTTCGGAGCCCAAGTTCGTGCAGAAAATATCCAAATGACTTTAAGGTGCTATAACTTAGCCACTTCTTATCAGATAAAAATATCGACTGAAAAGGCATTCAATTACCTTTTTAACGATATGCTTTTTATCTCGATCGGACTTTTCGGTTGGGCTCCACAAGGGTTTGAGTGGGACCATACACCGAAAAACACAAAAGTACCGTTATCTAAAAAACGGCACTTACAAAAAAAAAATTACAGCGTTTTTCGTGTTCAGAAGGTCCCAATTAACTTATTTAGGCATGTGGCATTCTTGGTATTTTTTGGCTGTAAACCAGTGTTAGTTATTATTGCTAATTTTGTTTTTTTTTTATATTTTTAAAACATATAAAAAAAAAACTAATTGGAATAATTTAAAAAAATAATTAAAAAAAAAAAAAATACATTTGCCTGTGAACGCTTTCATTTAAATCATATAAAAAAATTTTTAAATATTTAACAATACAACTTTAAATTGGTTGTCTTAATTAAAAAAACAAATTAATAAAATGTATTAAACATGTCCATATTAATAAATAAAACGTTTTTCCATTATTTCAAAACATATTTCACAAAAATAATATCATAAAATGCAAACATTTATCAAAATGTCATTATATTTTTGGTTTAAAGAAGGATAAATCCAACAATAAATTTTCTTTTTTATAAATAGTTTATTAAAAGCTTAATAGAATATTTTTCGTTTATGAATAGAACTCTAGCAATTTTTCCTCAAATATGGTTAATTAATCCTAAATAAGTTTTTATGAACACGGCTGTAAAACCCTAACCGAACTTAAAATAAATATGAACTGAATTTGACCTGAAATTAAACTGAATTATAATTGAGCGTGAAAAGAACTTTAAGTGAAAACATGTAGGAAAGAATAGCCGGTCAAGCCCGACTATATGAAACCATATACCACTGCACCAATGCAATCGATAGTACTACCGATGGTCTTAAAATGTCGAAAATATCGATAGGAAAAAATCAATATCGATATTATTATTTAAAAAAACAACTATGAAAACATGCAACAGCAGCTATAATCACAGTTTTTCATGAAGTTTACTTGCTAATAATTCGCGATACATAACAGTAATGTATACAAGCAAGAAGAATAGCTGATGGTATTGATAGCTTAGCTGTGCTTCTCTGTACTGCTTATTAGAGGTCCTTATGTCAAAATTTGTATATGTCTAGATGGGGACTGAAATGTCAAATGTTTTTGTATTGTATTAAAAAAATGCAAATGCAATTGAGAGCATAAGGCAATACAATGAACGACTATTAGAGGAAAAGTCCTCTAAACCGATTACCTTTTGGACTGAGTATCAAAACCAATTTATAACATTATCTAAAATATCTTATAGTCCCTGCTACTTTGGTTCCTTTAGCAAGGTCTTTTCACCTGGCGGTGAAATAATAAATGACCAGAGATACTGCCTGAAGCAATATTAGGTGGACAGGCTTGTGTTTTTGCAAAAATCAATTTTTTTCCTACTCAAAAACAAACCTTCAGTCGATAGCAATATCGATAGTGAAATCTGAACTATCGATAATAATCGATAGTATCCCAGTACTAGGACTTAGAGCACGGCATATTGGTTATCAATACACAATATTCAACGAAATATGGACGGGATTGGAGAACTGGGCGTGGCACATCCCGTACAAACACATTATTATAGATTTCAAGAGAACGGCGAGAGCCAATGTTTCCAAATAAGGTACAAGCGGCTTGGTTATCAATATGTACACAATATCCGACAATATAAGGCGGGATTAAAGAAGTAGGCGTGACACTAAATAGATTTATTTATATCTAAAGAACTGTATTGATATAATTTTTCTGTTCTTATCGCATCATGGTACTTGTATTAAATTACAAATGAACTAGAGCTGAAATAGCGCAGAGCATGAAGAAAACTACAACAAAACTGGAATAAAAGTAAAGCACTACTAGATTTGAAACAAGGGGCATAATTACGACATTCGATACCGATCGAAATTTTCATTAAAATTTTTCTATAATTTCGATCGATGTCGAATGCTGTAATTTGTTCCAGAATTGGAAGAGAACTAGAATTAAAACTGCACCAATTACTAAACTTGAACAGATTTAAATAAGAACTATATAATATAGGTGAATCTATTAGGGGCCAAGTAAAATAAAAATTAGTTCTTAAAAGTTAAAACTCTTCAATTTCCATTACTCTTTTAAGTATACACTCGAAATTTTAGTCCAACTAAAATCTCATCTATTCTATTTTTAAATTGTTGAAATTTCAAGTATATTCTTATTTAATGCTGCTGTTGCAAGTAAGTTAGCGTTTTCGCTGCTTCTGCAAGTCACGCGTGTTTAAGCACATTTATGTTGCAGTTTAAATGATTTTTTTGTTTCTTTTATTTTGTTCATGTTCGTCTTTATAGTGGTTTAATATGAACATTAATGTCAAAATGGCAGCCAACAAATTTTCCAGGACTTTACACAGTATTTTAGTATATTTATTCGATGGTACGTAAAAAAAAACTTGCATTTGTTATTTAATACTTGTTCTTGAAAAAACTATTTTTTAGTTTGCAAGAAAGATAATGGAACGTGCTTGTTTAGGGGTCTTGTGATTTTTTAAACTTTTTTAAAAAACTTTTAAAGAATTTTTTGTGTCTTTTCTTAAAAAAGTTTCAAATTTCATAGAAAGTTAATAATAAAAAATAAGTTTGTAAAAAAGGTTTATTTTTAAGGATAAAACACTTGGGTAATTTTTTTTTTTTTTGCTTATTTCGTTGCTTATTTCGTTATATAAACAGTTATCTACCAAAATACATCTGTAAATTATTATTTAGCTCCAGAACAAAAGATTAAAAAAAAAATACTTCAAATGTAAAATTTAATTACATATTGGATTTATTTTTAAAAACATTTGCCAAGCTCTTATTGTCATTTTCTTTGAAGTCATTGTCAATAAATTCATCATTCATATTGTTTAATGTGATGAGCGAAACACAATAATGGCGACATCATCAACAGTTTAAAAAAAAAAAATATTCATGTAATAAATAAAATTTATCAATTTTAACGTAAATTAAATTTAAATTTTATTTATACATTTTTCAAAAATATAAAGAAAAATATTAACGAGCTATGACATGTTCATGGATGGTTAGTAGTTGATGGTTGATTGTTGATGAACGTTCGTGTAAATGCCTGTGTCTCTGTGTAAAAATGAAAATAATGTCTACAAACACACAAAACCGCCTCTAATATTACAAACACATACACATAAAAACTCAACTATATTTGTATGAAACTGACACAGAAGCACAAGTACGAGGAGGTCCTAAACATGACAGTATTTACAATATTCTATGTAAATTTATGGTTAAATTATTAAATTCAATTTAGAAATCTAACTATGGCAAGTAGCACAAGAATTACACAGTCAAACATATGTATATAGACCAATTATAAATATCGTGACAGTAAAATCTTTAATAAAATGACATTAGCAGGTTTAAATTATAAAACTGAGAAAGAACATTGTTTTTTATATTGTGGCAACACTAACAGCATGATAGTAATAACAATTGTTACAATGAATTCAACTTCGCTCGAAAATCGCATTAAAATAACTTAAATCCACTATGAAAATTCAATTTATTGCAAACCAAATTCTCCGATCGCATAATTTCACGAACATCAGCCGTTAAGTGGCCAGCTAGATTTAACACCACTGGATTATTTTTTGTGGGGCTATTTTTATGACAGAGTCTATACGGAGCCAATCAAATCGATTGCAGCCTAAAAATCAAAATCCGTGATTTGATTTGCCAGATATCAGTTTTCATTCATAATTGCCGAACTTTTCTCTTCGTAATACAATAAAAATTTAAATCATTTTGATCTAAATTTGTTGATTTATTTTGTTTTAGAAAACAAAGTTCTTGTTGAAAAACCCAAAATAACTGTGCTAAAAGTAGAACTTAACTAAAACTGAACTAGAAATAAACTTAAACTGAACTATAACTAAACTTAAACTCAATTAGAACTGAACATTACTTAGTTGGGAATATGATTGGGTCGTCTCTCTAATGTAACCACCAGCAAAACAGTAAAAGGGCTTAGGACATACAAATAGGCGCCGAGGCAAGTAATCTGCCCTGTTGTTGCCTGCATAGCCCTTAAGTCCAGGCACCCAACATAAGTTCTAGGGTTTCCTTAAATCATTCAGATATTTAACACAGTCCATGACTACCTTCGACTTTTTATCAAAAGAGAATAGCGCTGTGGGAACCGCTTGACTATCTGACATTACAAATAACCTTAAGACTCTTAAGTTTCTCCTTAAATATTTCCTAGCCCATATGAGGATGGCGTAAATTTTCATCTGAATAATCGATGGTTGTTTGCCCATATATGGGGCTCTCTGAAATTCCCTCTTAGTACCAGACTTGGCAGTATATAATCACTTAGAAAATAGTCAACAATTCTTTCTGCCGTATTCATTTTTTACATTTTTTACATTCACCTCAAAATAACTTCCGTTTTATGTCACGTACGATATACACCTATTTTGCTAGATATTTTGGAAAACAAGGTTTCGAATATGGTAATTTTTTTAAGTATAGTATCCTCTAAATGAAACATAATGATTAAATTTTTTTCTAGTTACTACTTTTTGCAAAATCTGTACCTATCTGACAAATGTCACGTACGATTATATGGAAATGCCCATATGCAACCTTTAAGAAATTACTTTTATGTATAAATGGAGTTTTATAATCATTTACTGGAACTGATTCAAAAAAACTTTTCGCCAATTAATACACTTTAAGACACTCCTTTTTCTGACATCGGGAGCTTTATCTAAAAAAAAAAAAACAAATTTTAATCTAAATTTATAAAATTGATTTAAATTCCTAACTTTTTAAATTAATTTAAATATTCTGTATTTCCTTTCCACCAGCACCTCAACCTGTTTTTCTCTTAAGCCATTTTTAGTAATTTACAAACATTTCAATTCGATTGTAAAAGAAATAGAATTTTTTTTTTATGAGGAGGTTTTAGAGGAGGACTAATATTAAATATTAAGAAGAAATAGTGTATTTGGGTAAGCGGTAAATAAGTGTATTAGAAAACGTTAACAAAACTTCTGTATCTCAGATATTGAGGACATAATTTTCAAATTTTTGTTTTATTAAAGAAAATGTCTTCATTTCTTTAATTTCCCATTAGATTGAATTTGAAAGATTTATATGAATATGTATGTGTTCATAACATTAACTAATTGAAAGCTAACGGATTTATTATAATCGTTAATTAAAGACTGAAGTTAATCAAGTATAATTAATAACTGACTTAAAGCGAAAAATTAAAGTCATTAAAATAATTACTAGAAATGAATTAATTAATATGTTATGTTAAATAATTTAATTACAATACTCATTACAGAAACTTTTAAAATTTAAAATCCAATAAAACATTAATAGTTCTATAAAAACAATAATTAGTATTGTGGTTATTTTGTTGAACTATTTATGGTTTTTTATCCAAATTTTTAATATTTTTAATTAGGCTTAAGTTCATTAAATTTAATTTTCATTAAATTATTTCTATGAAGAAAGGAATTTTACAACATGAAAATTAATTAAAATTGTTATTGATAATCTTTCGTTTTTGACCGTGGCCGGCAGGTTACCATGACATGTTTCGATCGCAACCACTCGATCTCCTCAGATGGATTTGCCGTTTTACACTCGCAGCCATCAACGACTGCTGACGTCAATAGTCAAACAACAATTCTTAAACCAAATTGTATTTAAACCTTTGGTATATCGAAGTTTGCATTTTTTGAATGATTATCCATTTTAATTGATTTTACATGTTTTTCCTTACTTCTGTTTTTTCGTACTTTTGTCAATAATTTTTCTTGAAGTCCAAAGTACATTTTTTGTTTTTTCATTTTTGTCTTTCTTTTTCTTCTATCAAAACTTATATATTCAAACAGTTTTAGATCAGTTAAAGTTAAGTTCTTGTTTAACACTAGTTCAGGGGACTAAACAATTTTTTTTGTATCATGACACTCGATATCGATTGAAATGTATTGTAATTTGAGATTAAAGCATTCGATATCGAGTAACCAAAGACATTACATCTCTCGAGCTTTCATTCGATACGTTAGTGCATATCGATACCGATTGCGGTTCTTTTTCCATTATAGTTCATGTCTAGTTCAGTATGGATCTGATTTAGTTTTAATTCATCTCCAGTTCAGTTCTAGTATAATTATTTTTCAGTTCTAGTTTATATCTATTTCAGTTTTAGTTCAGTTCTTGTTCACTTCTAATTTATCTTTCAAATCTTTAGTTCAGTTTAAATCTCGTTCTATAACTCAATTCTATTTTAGTTTTAGAATAACTGCAATTTCTTCTACTTCTTCATTTCGTCAGCTCATTATTGGTTTGGCGCATATCATGGTGATTTCACCAATAATGTGCCGACGATTTGTCATTGACAAAAAAAAAAAACTGCTGCTGCTTTTACTTCTGATTCATTAAATGTAAACAGTCGCTGTCAAAACAACTCAAGAAGCGAAAAGTTGTACACAAATTTTTCGTTTTTTGTTCGACAGTTTTTGGTTTCGACTGCAGTTTTGTAAACCCTGGTTTTTTTTATATTTTTTAATGGATAACACTACGCAACAAAAAAAAATTAACCTTAAAAATTTGATATTTTTTAAGCTAAATTGGGGCGACTAAACACGAATATTGCACTCATTCATGTCTCTCAAGAAGCGTTTTCGAGATATTTGCGAAAATCATGTTTTTCTGGAGTTATATGAGATATTTACAAAAACCTTGAGAACTGTTTGTTCATCTGAATTGCAAACTGTTGAATAAATATTATTTTCCTCTTTCAGCACATATATTTGCACCTTGTTGATCGGATAAAAATTCACTGCGTTACAGGCCTTTAAGCCTAGTACTCTGTTCAAATTTGTGAAAATGTTGAGCAACATTGATTATTTCAGACAAAAATTTTGACATGTTTCAATGTTACCTATCTTGCGAGTTTGCACAATTTGACGTTTTTATTCCTTCAAAGTATGCGACATTGTATTGTATATTTAAACAAACCCCACATGTATTTTACTAAAAATTATTTGTTTTTAATAAAAATTAAAGTAAATATGAATTAAAAACTGTTACCGCTTGTGTTATTTTTTTTTTTATTTCTTATTTATTTTTAAGTTCATACTTTTTTGCTTTTGCTTAAAATTCCACGTGAAATAAGTGCAGCTTACATTATTTCGCAGTTGTAAAAAAATGTTGCCAGAAACATTTTGGAACTTTTTCACAAAATGAACAGAGTGCAACTCTATCAACATTATTTCATAGATATTCCGCCCAAGTTTTTTCATATGCGTTTTGACAGCATTTCACGTGAAATGTAGAACAGAGTACCAGGCTTTAGGTTTGAAAAAAAAATTGTCTAAATGGAGACACTGAAAATGTTAAATATTGAAATAACGTAAAAATAAATAAATACATTTTGGATTTACCTTAAAAAACATCGTGTTTTTCAGGTTATGGCAAAAAGTTCAACATTTGTGAACCAGTGTAATCTTTACTGATTTGTTATACTATTTTAAAAATAACGTTTTTCGTTTAGTTCTTAATGGCATTTATGTTTATTTTGCTTTTAATTTTATGGGGTAAAAACCTATTAATATTGTTGAAGCCTAAAACTAATTAACATTTTTAATAATAAAATCTCTTCTGAAAACATTAAAAAACCCAACCCATAGACTTAAACATAAAAGCATTAAACTCTTATAGTAGCTCTTTCTCATTTTTTTCTTAAAGTGCTTGAGAAAAACAACGATTACAGCCACACATATACTTTTACATATTCACGTATGCATGTATGTATATTAGGGTGGATCAATTTGTTCGGGCCCAAAAAAAGTGACAAAGCGTATAGCAAAATCGTAATCTACGGAAAATTCTAAGAACTTTTCCTAAAGAAACCATGGTTCTAAAATCAAAATCGAGTTTCCGGTTTTTGACTTGAAAATTTTGTGCCCAGGAAATCCGAAAAAATTAAACTTTTTTGGAAATATTTATTGCAATTGGTGAATAGTTGACTGTATTGCTGAAAGAGGGCTTGTTTAAAAGAAAATTTTCTCAGTTTTCTATATCTGTGAATTTCAGAAAATTCTGTACATAAATAATTTTTTATCAAAGTTATTTACGGGAATACAAAATTTATCATTAATAAGATTTCTGTATGAAAAAAACCAATTGTAGGGGGATGTAAGAAAAGATAAACTCACTGTTTATTGTTGGTGTTTTGTTTAAGTTTTGATATTGTTACAAGTAAGACTTTGAGTGTTTAAAATTCTTATTCGCTTTAAGGTTTTATCTTAGAAATCTTATTAAATGTATTTTATTTTTTATTAAATCTCGCTTTTCTATTTCAAAAATTTACTACCTTTTTAAAAAGACACTGAATGGAAAAAATTAAATAAAATGAACAATTTCAATAAAAAATGTATTTAAAGGAATAAATACTTGCCGAACCGGGAATTAAACCCTGACATCATAGTAGAGTACCCACTCGATTAATCGTGGTTCGATTAATCGTGGAAGTTTTTCGCCATTATTTGATCGGATAATTAAA
This sequence comes from Pollenia griseotomentosa, assembly GCA_963931875.1. NCBI lineage: Eukaryota > Metazoa > Arthropoda > Insecta > Diptera > Polleniidae > Pollenia > Pollenia griseotomentosa. The sequence continues at coordinate 188,099,433 of OZ007561.1, forward strand.
AAAAGACAGTTTCGAATAACGAATAATTCGAACAGTTTATGCCAATTAATCGATTAAGATTAATATCTTTAAAAATTCTACTTTTTATACCTTCCTGTTGTGAAGAGGGAATACTAAGTTTGTCATTCCGTGTGAAACTTTTTTATTATTCATCTCAGACCCCATAAAGTATATATATTCTTGAGTAATTTTAAGTCGATTTAGCCATGTCCGTCTGTCTGTCCGTCTATCCGTCTGTTGAAAACACGCCGCTTTCGAAAAACTCAGCCAAATCGGTTCAGCAGGATCAGAGCTATGAATCAAAATGTGGAACCACAACTTGAAAAAATTGATAATTTTGTTACAAAAACTAACATAAATGGTGGAACAATTCACTGAATGACACTAGATTTTGCAAACATTCGTTTTATTCGACTGGAAATCACGCTGTTTTTTGTGAAGATCGATCCATAATTTACCCTAGGCCCAATATAAACCCTACTCCCGGAAAACAGTTAAGTACGCTTTAAACCTTAAATTAAATATATTTACCCCCGGTTTGGCCAGTATTTTTTTATAATTTTTTTTTTGCAAATTTTTTATTATTTAATTATTCGGTTCCTATTTTTTATAAATTTTTTCGGTTCCTTTTTTTAAGTTAATGAATTTTTGAAATAAAAAAGTGCGTTCTAATAAAAAATAGAATAATAATAAGTAATATTTATTTTTTTTTTAATTTTTTAATTTTTAGTTTTTGCGTAAATTTTTTTTTAAATAAAATTTTGTTTAATAAGGGTTGATTGAATTGTTTTTTTTTTTTTACTTATTTTGAATTAAAATTCAATTATGAGCACAGATATAGAAACCTGAGCACAGATATAGAAAGCTGAGAAAATTTCCTTTCAAAGAAGCTCTCTTTCAGCGAAACAGGTCAACTATTCACCAATTGCAATAAATATTTCCAAAAAAGTTTTCCTGAGCACCAAATTTTCAAGGCAAAAACCGGAAGCTCGATTTTGATTTTAGAACCATGGTTTCTTTAGAAAAAGTTCTTAGAATTTTCCGTAGATTACGATTTTGCTATACGCTTTGTGGGCAAAAATATTGACCCACCCTAATGTATATGCCCTGCAAGTATATTGAAGATTTCTGAAAGTTATAACCGTGCGTAACTTCTTCCTCTCTAGATGATTTCATAATATTTTCTTGTTGTCCATTCTGAATCACAACAAGAAGAGAACGCACATTTAATGTACATAAGAAAACATATAAGAAAGTATAGTCATTCAAGACCAACCATATGATACCCTAAACCACAGTATTTAAAAACATTTTCGAGATTGTACCCTTTTTTTGGGACCCATAAACAATCATGGACCCGCCAGAACAAAATTATGATATAAGGTTAAAATTCATGTAAAAGTTAACTATTTTCCGAACTTTCGCGGCTACAAATGTTTGCAAGGTGTGTTAAACTATTTTCTAGCTTCAGCTTTTAAAGTTGTAGAACAACTCACACTCATGTTTGCAAAGTCTTCTAGTGACCTCAAAACTTAATGTATTTTTAAGCCTAGTTTTCCCTACACATGTAAACAAACAGCTAAATATATAAACTTTAAAGCATCAACACACACTTTCACACATTATTCTAAATGATTTTGTTGCAAATACAACAACATTCACGCTAATCAAGCACATGTTCTATAGAAAAAGTTTATTAAAAACACAACATGCTTGTATGCGTAAGTTTATGTGTGTGGTTACATGTACACATAACGGTTGGAGTGTGAGTATTAATTCTTACTACCATAAACTTAATTATGAATTTTAATTTTCTTAGACAACATGTTTGTATCATTGTGCGTTATACAATATTATTATTGTTTTTGCAACTACAGTAGGACTACTACATATGTAAGTATTTGTGCTTAAGTGCTGGAAAAATCATTCTAAATAAGAAATTGACTTGCTCACCATAAATAGTTTCTTTAATACAAAATCCAGGCAAGAAGACATGATGGAAAAAATCAATAGATTGTGTAAGAGACTTTTAATAAGAAGTAGTTATAAAAACATAACACATTCATACCTGAAAACATAAAAAAGGAAAGTATTATTTTATTAGGCTTTAAATGGAATTCTTTATTTTAAAAATACAAAGTTAAATATTTTAATTGCTTAGGATTAGTTTGTGCATAAGCTGCTTATTTTTAGTTCAGTTGTAATTCTAATTTATTTGTTGTAACAATGCTCTAGTGCTGTTGTAATTCTATTTAATACCCGGGAAAATGGGATAGATCACGCAGAGAAAAAATATGGTTGGACATTGTTGTCGTACACAAAATTTTTTATTTTTATTTAATATCAGCAATAATATAGTTATTATTATAAATTTAAGTATTGTTGACTAAAAAATAAAAATTTTTCTAACAACTAAATAATGATAATTTTAAAAACATATTATATAACTTACAACCATTTTATGATATTTAATAGCCATAACATGATAACTTTTTATACGGGTAATCATAATATGTTTAAAATGCAATCAAAATATCTTTACTCTAATAATATTTTGTTATCGCCATTTGTAAAATAATTTTGCATCAGTTGTGTCGTTTGTTATTTATTTGTTAGTGAGTGGTTAAACAATTAAAAAATACCCATTAAAAAACAAGTTTTAAAGAAATTAAAAAATAAAAAAAAATTGTATTTACATTAAAAAAAAAATTGTGAAGTGCCACAAAATTATAAATCAATGAAAAAAAATTTTAATTTTAACGATAACTTCTAAATTTATTATGATTAACATGATTATAATATGATTACTTCTTAACTTATTTTGATTGGCATGACAATAATATGATTACTTCTTAACTAATTATGATAAACATGACAGTAATATTTTTGCTTCTTACGTTATTATGATTAACATGACAATAATATGATTAAGGGAAAAATATTATGATGTAATATTACGAATATATTTGGGCATAGTATGACTCAATAATAATCGTAAAATGGTAACTACAATTATGAATCTTATCATAATAAATTCTTCAGTATCCTGGGAAAATTTGGAAGTTTCCGCCTTAATAAGAAAACGATGCAAAATAGTAAATTAACATTAAGTGAAATTTTAATTTCATTAAATTTTATTAAATTTAATTTGTTTAAACAAAAAAAAAATAGGAAGTTATGAGATCAAATAAAAAAGTTTATAAATCCATGAAAAAAATTAAAAATTTAAGTTCTTTTTTAAGTAATAATTCATTCAAAAATTTTAAATTATTTTAGCAAAATATTTCTTTGAAAATATAATAAGAAAAGTTCTGTCAATTAGAAACATGTTCACTTTTTATGGATGTTGGCGTTATAGTCAAAAGAGCAATTCCTTTTTTTAAAAAAAAAAATTATTTTATATTCAACATTTTTTATTTTTTCGAATTTATTCTATGAGCTAAATTTCAGTTATGTATTTTATAGAGCTTTTTTGTAATAGTTCTATTCCTTAAATTTTTAGGAATGACTTTTTATACACTACCAGACTATTATATTGTATTTTCTTGTTACATTTTACCTTAGTTATCCTTTGGATAGCAATGAAGTATATTGTATGTACAGAAAAATTTACAATTATTAGACACCAGCAGAATGTAATGCATTTTTTGGCCCGCGACGGCCTTCGTCAGCTATCCAAAGGATAGCTAAGGTAAAATGTAACAAGAAAATGTAATATAATAGTCTGGTAGTGTATAAAAAGTCATTCCTAAAAATTTAAGGAATAGAACTATTACAAAAAAGCTCTATAAAATACATAACTGAAATTTAGCTCATAGAATAAATTCGAAAAAATAAAAAATGTTGAATATAATATAAAAATAACCTACGAAAGGAAATAATTCCCAGTTTCTAATTTGTTAAAAAAATATTTTCTTATTTTAAATCAGGCTTAAGCTCATCAAATGTAATTTCCATTAAATTATTTTAATGAAGGAAGGAATTTTATAATATAAAAAATTTATTAAAATTTATTGATAATTTTTCTTGACTGAACCGGGGCTTGAACTCGGGTCGAATTTACATGTTTCGAAAACAACCACGTTCTCATCATCAGAATTCTTTGCAGTTTAACCCTTTCCGCCAGTGCAACGGCTGGCGGACTGTTGTCAAACATCAATCTTTAAAACAATGGTATTTTTGATGGATAGAAATGTTCAGTAATTAATTATCTATTTTTAATTTTCTTGACAAATTTCTTCCGCAGTTCTGTTTTTTTCTGGGCATAGCAAAAAAATTCGAAAATTTCCTCTTCCATATTAATGATAATTTTGAAACAAATTATGTTTATATAAGTGCTTAATAATATCTTTTAAAAGGTGTAGCAACATTATATAAATCACAGAACTGTAAAAAGTGACGTGTGAAAAAGGCCCAAATCAGTTGCGAGGGCAGCTTTCGAAGAAAAAGACAGAAAGCTTTTTTTGGTAGTGAAGTGGCAATGTGTAAAAACAGGCAGCAACAATCAACACAAATGGCATGATCAAAACAAAAATAACAAAACACAGACCACGTTAAAAAAATGCATTAGTTCAACAAACGTTGTGTTTTGTGCAAAAAAAAATTTATTTATTAATATTTTTTGTTTTATAATGTTATTTATTTACTTAAATATTATTTACTTGTGTTGTGGTAAACTTAAAAGTTAATTTTTACAAAAGCTTTGCAAATAAATCTCAACTTAATAAATTTGTGTTCATTGTATTGCGGCATAAAAGATGATGCAAAGAGAAATGGAAAAAGGGCAGCTTTCTTAAAAAGAGACAAAAAAAAAACGCAAAATCTTCCGTCTCGTGACAGTTCTGTAGTATTCTGTGATATAAATAACAATCACATTAGGAAATTATTAAAGAAAATCCATATGTATTCCATGAGTTCTTCTTTTTTAAATGCAATTTGTTAAAAAAGTCATCGATATAACAACGATATCAAAAAAAAAAATATAATATTAAATTAAGACTCTTTAAGATTTCATATGCCCAAAATTAATATCACCAATTTAAAAATTTAATTACTTTCAATGAAACTTCTTTATTTAGATGGACTTTTTACGTTCTCGTTTAAAAGAAATTACATGGATTTAAAATGAATTTTTAGAAAAATTTTTATGCAAAAATATGATTTTTTTTTCATTAATTAGATTCCACCTGTTGAGCTAAATACTTAATTTGTATTCTTAATAAATATACTAAAGTTTGCGCATTTCACTGGTTGCTTTAGAAAATCTAAAGATATAAGATATGCAAATGAAACTGTAGAGCGAACGAGAATCACAAACACTCAAAATTTTATTTGCAACGATATCAAAGCTAACAGTGGCTTTATCTTTTCTAATATTCCCCACTAAAATTGCTCGTCAAATGAAGATTCTACTCCAAAGCTTTTGGCGCCACTGTCCCCATTGTATAACGTTACTTAACGGCATTTGTGTTTATTTGACACAGTTCCATTAAAAAAAATTAATTGATCACCATTAATTAAACTTCAAAATTCTTAAGATTTTTCTCGGAGTTAATAGCAGTAAATTGTTGTTATTGAGTAGAAACTATGCCTACACAGGGTTCCTTGGCATCCTATTGAATTGTCACCTTTGTCTTCACCGGCTATAGTTTGTTTCTAGCATTAGCTTCCCAATAACAAAGTAACTTAGCTCACATTTATGCGCTACTTAACAAGACATACAGAAATGCGGAAAGGTAAGTGAAAGAATTCTTTACAAACTTTATTACATAACAACGATGCAAGTTTGTAGAGGAGAATATTAGGGAATAACTGTAACAAAAAATTTCATATGCATGAAATAAAGCGCTTCTTGTGTCAAAAAAGGATTATATCAAAGTTCCGAAAACGAGATGGTAAGCAAAATTTTTAAATTTTTTTCATACAAACCTGCTACTTTTAAAGCTTCATTTTGGATTGTGTTAGTTAGTTAGCACATTTGATTAAAAAAAAAAAAAAATCATATTTTACACTATTTTTCGCCTTCAATGGATCAAAATACTTTTTTATAGAAAAATGTTTTTCAACGTTTTTTATATTTTTCTGTTTAATACAATTATTTTTCCTGATTCTATTTTTTAATACTTGCCTACTATTTCTGCATTGACCTACTAAACGTATGACTAATATTTACATAAAACTTGAAAAGTGTTCTTTCGCATGCAATTTATATGTTTTGAAAAGAGAACTAAGTGTAAGTATAAGAACTATTAGAATTATTTATGAAGCATAAATTTGAAGTTCTTGTGACACTCATTAGCATAAGAGTGTGGTCAAATTATGTTAACAACACTATAAAAGAAATGTACCCTTTGGGCTTAAGTTTATTGCAACTGTACTTAAGTTGAGGGAAATCTGCTCCAGATTGATTCGTGTCACCCCTTAGCACTTTACGCATTTTAAAAGGGCTTTCCATTGTTACAACAAAACAAATACAACATGATTTTTTTTAATGTTTAAAAGATTTTTATTTAATTAAGTTGTGTACTTGTTTCTTTAAGAGTTTTATTGCTACATAAGTATGATATTAAGCGAAAAAAGAGGATGACGAGAAAGAAACGAATGGGCTTAAATGTTTTTTTTTTAAGATTATTTTAAAAAAGACTTGGGAAATTGAAAGTAAAAAAGGAACAACAACAATTAAAGGGTAAAAGAAAATCTTGATTTTTTTACACCATCTTATAATGAGTGAAAACACCTATTTGCAATTAAATAGCTTTGTCAAAAAACGAAATTGCAAAATACGAACAACGGAAACTTCTAGGTAAATTCATTAAAGAATCTCAAAAACGGAAAAATGAAACTTCCACAAATACAAAAATCATTTCCCGCAAGAATCATACTAACGGCGACCTCGACCAATAGCTAGTTTGGTGCAGTGACATCGGGGCTATTGACTCCCGTGGTACCATATAGGATCTTTAATCAGCCGCTCTTCCGAAAGATCGTAAAGTTCTCCTGAGGTCTGTTAATTTCGGATTTTTGTCGAATCCCATGCAGTAACTGCACTTGAATTCCCCGGAGGATAAAACACTAAAATGTAAAATATCATTAAGATTATCCCTAGAAACCTTCCCGGGGGAGGGGTTTAACAAGATAAAGCCATATCGCATACAGCAAGGTAAACACTGGAACTATTACGACACATTTTCGAATATCAAGAGACAGCAATTTAAATTTATCGCCGCGCTCGTTGGCAAATTCAAATCTTAATGTAATTTTGGGACACCCTTTACTTATTCCATTATTTTTTAATATTGTACTATGAGTATAATGCTAAGTTCACACGTGGGGTTTTAAAAGCGTTTAAGCGAAATGTTGATTTAGCTAATCAAAGCCGTTCACATTACATTTGAGATGATTAAGATGACAGATGATTAAGAAAAAAAAAAAAAACACAACAAACAAATTCATATTTCTTTTAAGTATTAAATATTGATAAAAATACTTTTATAAAGTTATCAAAAGATTATTTTTAACATATTAATGTTGAAACTGTTAAATAAGGATAAATTAAAAAAAAAAAAAAAAAAACATTAAGCAGGAATCGTGGTCGGTTGTAAACGTTCATGTTGGCCGATTCTACATTTGAGGTATGTTCAGTGGATTCTATGTGATTAATGAAGTGATTTAGTTGTAATCATGTCAATTTGAAGTGATTAACAGATCACTTCAATATATGAGTAATCATCTCGATTTTAAATTGATTAGAGCTTAATCACGTTCGTGGTGCTTAAACGCGTTTAATAACCGAAATGTGAACATAGCATAAGTCTTAAGTGGCCCATACACTTGCAATATTATTGTAAATGATATTCGCCATATTATTTCCATTTTGTCCTATATTATGCAATAAGTCGCACAATTATTTTCATTCATTCAATAAAAAGGTGAACATAACCTATAGAAATAACACAAACAGCATTGTACAATGTTGCCAACACATTTCACTTTCTCTTCGTTGTGCAATAAAAATCAAAAGTCTTTTGATTGTTGCCAATACATACACAAACACATTGGCGATATAATTGTACAAAACGTTAAATTGATCAATTTTATTGCAAGTGTATGAGCCGCTTTATTTAAATTAAATATTAAGTACACGCCACCACATATTTTCTTTTACAAAATTAAAAATCAAGTATACGTACGGTGGCCACATGTTTAGAAACTAAAAATCTCAGTTCGTATTTTTTAACTTTTAATTCTAGTTTTAAATTATTTCTATTTCGCTGGTGTCAAAAATATTGTTTTTAAGCCTGCAGTGGTCCTTAGAATAATATTTTTTACACTTTTTAAAATTTTTAAAAAAAAAAAATTTTTTCAAAAAAAAAAGAAAAAAAAAAAAATTGTGCAAGTTTTTAGTAGTAAGAAAAATGATAGATTGAGAATGTATTTCTTTTAATTATTTTATTTAATGCAAATAACACAGAATTAGATACAAAACAAATAAAGGTTTTTGACTAGAAAATAATTCAAACAAAACACAACACTAAAATACAGAACGGATGGTCAAGGAAGGTATACGCCACCAATTCCGTGCCTTATTCTACAATGGAGATTTCATTTTTTACCTTTCATTGAAAATAAAATCATAAATTTTTATAACTTTTTTTAAATTCCACCTGTTTTGTTACACCTCCTTATTAAACTGCAAACTTTATTATAAAAAAAAAGCCATAAAAAATTTGATAAAAAAATACATTTCAATTTTCCATTCTTAACATTCAAATAATAATTTGTGACCAGCTCAAAATACACAAATAATAATATTTAACAGCAGCACTTTAAACTGATTTTATTGTTAAAATTTTATTATTTTTAATCACAAGCTTTTTGTCACAGTAAAAAACGCTTGAAAAAACTCGTACAGTTGGTCGTACATTTGTTTTGTTTATGGTTCTTATCATCATTGGGTGTAAACATTTATTCTATAGAAAAAAACAATATATAAAAACAAAATACGCCTGATTTTTATGAACAATACCCACAGTGGGACTGACTAATGACTACTTCATCAATTCATATTTCCTATTAAGGTTCTGGTCCAGTTTAACTCTAGTTTAGTTCTATTTAAGAATTCCAGTTCAATGTTAGTTCAGTTCTACTTCAGTTTTAGTTTGAGGTGAGTCTTAGTACTGTTCTAGTTCAGGGGGCTAATTCTGGTAGTCGTGATCGAATACCTTTTTGATTCAAAAGCATTTTATTTCTAATTTTTTTAATCGATACTAAACGAATGGAAATTATTTTTTCAGTGTTGTGAAAACTTAAATAAATGCTTTACAGCACTGAAAAAATAATTTCGATTGCTTTTGAATCGAAAAAGTATTCGATCATGACTGCAATAATAAGCCCCCAGCTCTTTTTTTATTAGTTCAGTTCTTGTAAGTTTTGGTTCAGCTCTAGTCCAGTTCTAGTTTAGTTTTCGGTCAGTTCTAGCTCAGTTCTACATCCGTTCTAGTTCAGTTTTAATTCAATTCTTATTTCTCTTATTTCGTTCAAGTTTAATTCTAGTTCAATGTTTTACTTTGAAGTTCTACTTCTGAGTAAAAGTTAAATAAAGTTCAAGTTTGCTCCTTGTTCAGGGTTTTTCTTTTTTTTAAGTTCTACTTTTGAGTTATTCTGCTCTCCTAAGAAAGAAAGTCACATCCCCATTTTAGTAGTTTTGAGCAGAATAGGAACTCGCGAGCACAATTCGAGTCAATTATTTCGTTTTAAAATTTTTGCTCGCAAGTTTTAAGCTAGATTTACACGATTGAAATTTTCTTCAAAATTGCTCTTCAAAATGCTTCAAATTCGTGTAAACAGCAAAATTTTGAAGAAATTTGCTCTTCAAAATGCTTCAAACTCGTGTAAACAGCAAAATGTTTGAGAAATTCTGCTGTTTACACGAGTTTGAAGCATTTTGAAGAGCAATTTTGAAGAAAATTTCAATCGTGTAAATCTAGCTTTATTTTATTTTTATAAAATAAAATTTTAAAACGAGAGTATTGACTCGAATTGTGCTCGCGAGTAGAATTTTTTCCGACCCTGATTAAACTACTTTCTTTCTTGGGAGGCCAGTATTGTTGTTTAGACTACTAGTTCATTTCTAGCAGCGTTAAAAAAACTGCAGTCAAAGTAGAAAAACTGTCATTTCTTCAACTTCTTTATTTGTCATTGGCCAAAAAAAAAACTTTTGCTTTTAATTCTGATTCATTAAATGTAAACATTCGCTTTCAAACCATCTCAAAATGGGAAAAGTTGTACACATATTTCGTTTTTTGTCTGACAGTTTTTGGTTTCGACTACAGTTTTTTAAACCCTGATTTCTAGTTCAGTGTTATACTTTTACCCCCGTATTCATAAACGAGTATTCAATTTAACATACGTTTATTAAGGACAATTTTCATAGTAAATTTGTTCTTAAAACCTTTATTAAATTTAAAAAATGTTTATGAATACAGGCATAAGACTTAAAGTTTTTGTTTGATTTGGGTTCCACTTCGCTTTAAAATAATAGTTGTAGTCAGTTTTCTATTTTAGTGTTCAGAGTTCAAATTTAGTTCTAGTTCAAGTTTAGTATAGTTTGTGCTCTTTTCTACATCATTTCTTATACAGTTGTTATAGCACCACTGCTCTTGTTGAATTCTACTTCACTTGTAGCGCACTTCATGTTACATTCTGCATTAGTTCCAGTTCAGTCTTATCTTATTAAACTACTTCACTGTTTATTTTCTTCCCATTCTATAGAATAAATTACATGCCTTTGAATTTGTAATAATAATTTTCTTTGCCCGCAATTTAGTTCACATAAAAGACACTGAAATCACAAACATCCAGCCAACAGTGAACAATGTTGTTTGTCATAAGAAGCAACTTCCGTTGCCTTTTTCATTTCCTGTTTAATGCTGATAAAAGTGAATGTTCAGATTCTTTGTAGTCAGCATTACAAAAAACATTTCCCGGAAAAGTTAAAAAAAGGACTAATTACAATTTTTAGGAATACATTTAAAATAAAATATCCAAAATAAAATAACAAAAAATTTCAGAAATAATAAAAACAAAAACTCTTTGTAAAATATATACAGGTGTTCCTTACAAAAAATATTAATGTTTTTGTTTTAAAAGCCATTTAATTTTAGGCGTAATTTTACAAGATATTCAGTTTAAATGTGGTTGTCGTTGTCGTAAACAACTGTGTCGTATTTTGTAGAAGATTAAAGAACACAGGTTGTTTGTTACGACAACCACAACCACAATAAGGCTAACTAAAAATAAATTAAAGTGAGAAGATAACAACAAAAAATTTTATATTTCTATAAAATTTAATAATTTTAGTTATTCAACAACTATTTTTGTAATTTTCATCGAGGGTTGGAAGGTTTTTACAAACGAAGTTTTTTCGTCTGTGTACCACATTTAATTAGTCGTTACAACAAATAAAAGTGATATATTAAATATTGAAAATGAAACACTTGAAATTTGTTAAATTATTTTTATCATTTTGCATTTTTTTTATTAGAAAAACTAATAGTGAAAGTTTGTAGACAACATTTCAATTTTCCATCCCTGATTTCCTTCTTGTGCTTCTATAAAAATAAAACTCTCATAAAACGAACAATCTTATGATTTAGAAAAATTTCAAAAAAGTGGTGAACGGTTAACTTTTTTTTTTAGACATTTCATAATAAATTGTTTTTACACTATTATACATTTTTAATTTATTTAAGTTTTTGACATATTGTAATGCTCAGTACTGTAGCGTAAAAGGGCCTTTATACATATTGTTCCTCTTAATTTTATACGAATTTCAATTATATATTATTTTAAAAATTATGTGTAAATGTTTGTAAGACCTTTTTTCCTAAAACTAAATATGCACTAGAATAAAATCAAATCATCATTATGATGAAAATATTTATTTTATTTAAATGTTTTTACGTAGAAGCAAGTTAAATTGTTTTTCAACAGCAAAAGGATTTAATATTACAAAGAATAAAAATCAATGTTTTCCCACTAAAAAATAAAAATAATAACAAACAAATGGCCACAAAAAATTTGTTTGATATGGTTAAACATTAATATTTTGTGTAGAAAATCAGTTCGTTGTCCTAACATTACAAAATATTTTGCTATAATATTAAAATTTTTTATAGAAAACTAGTTTCAATCGGTGTGCTATGCTACCCTCATTGAACTTAAATTCATAAAATTATTTTAAAACAGATCTCTAGTATTAATAACGAAACAATTTGTACCAAATTTAGATACTTATACTATTAATCTTCTCCAAATACCTAGACATTTATATTGTCCTTGTTTGGGAGGGTTTATACACTTGTTCCTTATGACACAACATTAATTTTGGTTCGTTATGTCATATCATGAAAGTTTTCTGCAGAAAATTCAAGATTTTGTTCGTAATGTCAAATGATAAAAGTTTTTAAAAGAAAATTTGTTCGATATGCTGTAACATTAACAAATTATGTTTGTTTGCTATGCTATAACAGCCTTTTCTATTGACATTTTCTAATTTATGTCATGGCATTAACATTTTATTCTAGAAAATTTGAGAGCTAAAACATACCATCTACTTAATCTATAATGTTATCACGCAATAAACATTTGTATATTGAAAATTTGTTTGTTACGTCATCATTTTGTAAAACAAAAATATTCGTTACATTTTCGGTTGAAAACTAGTTTTTTATATCACAACAGCATTTTCTATAGAAAATTGGTGTGTTTTGTTATTACAACAGCTTTTGTTAAAAAACTTTATTCCGTATGTCACAACATCAAAGCTTTTTACAAAAAAAAAAAATTTGTTCGTTATTTTCGAATAACAGCATTTTTTTATAGAAGATAAGATTATTATGTCATAATACTAATCTCATAACATCAACATTTTCTAAAAATGTTCGTCATACTTATGTTTTGGGTATTATTTATTTAATGTGTCAATGTTTTATTTGTTATTTATACGTCATGTCCTAACATCAACAATTTATATAGAAAATTTGTCCGTTTTGCTACAATATCCTTTTTTACAAACATTTTGCTCTTTACGTCGTAGAAAATGTTAAAAAGTAAACATACTTATGTAGAAAATTTGTTTGTATGTCAAACATCAACATTAAAAAAAATGTGTTATGTTCATATATTGCTCGTTATTATTTCACTATACTCACAATTTGCTTGATATGTCATAAAATTAATTTTTTGGGTGTGTGTGAAACGGTAGCAAAGTACTCATGGAAGTTAAATTTTGACACTATTGAGGTGAATAAAATTTCACTAGCCCAAGGGGCTAGTATAAATTTTGACATTAGTGTAGAAATTTTTGACAACCACAAAATTATTTTTTTTCATCAAATTTGTTTAAACATGGAAGCAGGACCAGCGGCAAAAAAATTAAAAAGAATTATACAACATGTAAGTGTTTACATATGTATAAGCTTTTTTTTCCCACACTTTTTGTAAAAATTGTTAATATATCAAAACGAATTCATCAAATAGTTGGGACGATCTCATTTCCAAAAGAATTGAAATGATTATTGGTAAAAACTTGATTAATTTACTCATTTTCACAAAACTACTACTAATTTTTTTTTCTTTGGGTGTGTGTGAAACGGTAGCAAAGTACTCATGGAAGTAAAATTGTGACACTATTGAGGTGAATAAAATTTCACTAGCCCTGGGGGCTAGTATAGATTTTGACATTAGTGTAGAAATTTTTGACAACCACAAAATTATTTTTTTTCATCAAATTTGTTTAAACATGGAAGCAGGACCAGCGGCAAAAAAATTAAAAAGAATTATACAACATGTAAGTGTTTACATATGTATAAGCTTTTTTGCCCACACTTTTTGTAAAAATTGTTAATATATCAGAACGAATTCATAAAATAGTTGGGACGATATCATTTCCAAAAAAATTTAAATGGTTATTGGTAAAAACTTGATTAATTTATTCATTTTCACAAAACTACTAGTAATTGTTTTTTTTATTTATGTCAAAATTTTACGTTGTCAAAATTGTTACAGTTTCACACAGCACAAATATGAAAATGTTCTACCACAAACAAATTTCATTTCACCATAGAACTTTGCTACCGTTTAACACACACCCTTTATGTAGAAAATGTGTTGGTTAAGTCATAACTTTTTAAAGAAAATTAGTTCGTTGTGTCATAACATCGACATTTTGTTACAAAATGTTTTTATAAACGTTTTATACACACAATTAGTTTGTTTTGTTTAAACAACTGCTCTTGTTACAAAAAATTACTCGGTATGTCATAACATTAAAACTATCTAGAGAAAATTTGTTCGTTATTTCCGAATAACAAAATTTTTTATAGAAAATCACCTTATTATGTCAGAACATAAATCCCATAACATCATTATATATAAAAAATTTGTTAATTATGTCATCACAAACAGTTTTCTATAAAAAATTTAATCGTTAGGTGTTAACAAACAGTGTTCTATAGCAATTTGTATCGTTATGTGATAACAAAAAATTTTCTATTGTTCCGTTTGTTTACGTTGGTTGTTCGATTTTTAAATTTTTTAAAAAAATTAAATTAAAAGGACATGTATGAGTAAGAATGTTTGCACTATTTTTAGTAGGTTTCCTATTTCTATTTTCAAATCATGTAGAAAGAAACTTCATAAAAACTAACATTCTGTTCTATTATTGGTTTTATATCTAAAATATGCATCTACATAAATATCTTTTTTACACATACAAATTTAACACACACAGTAAGAGTCTTTTTATCTGCTATTTCTCTAGATTGTCTGTGTATGTCAATAATATTATCTCGTTTAGGGTATAAAGGGGAACATTTCCATAATTTTCTGATAATAGAATATAATATAATAGTCTGGTAGTGTATAAAATATTTTTAGCTTAAATAAAAATAATAATAATCCCAAAAAAAAGAAAAGACTTACAAAAACTTTTCTTCTATAAAAAGACACCTTTTTGTAACAAAAGTAGCAAATGTTGAATAGAAAAGATCTTGTTTAAAAAAATTAAATCAAGAAAACGAGAATATTGTAACAAATAACTTTAGAAACTCCAGAACTTAACATTTTTTTTCTTTAAGACATTAAATTAACTCATCAGATATTATTACTAAATAATAAAACTAAATGAAACAAAATTGAATAGAAATTTTAAGCAACTTAGTACTTTTTAACTGCCTATTAGACAGCAGAGGATGAAAACATTGTATATATTAGTATAGTAAAACACGGTTGTAATGAATTATGTCAAAATGGATGCTTGTCTTTGTATTGATTTTTATACCCTTCACCGAAGGTATATATAAGCTTGTCATTCCGCTTGTAACGTCCACAATATTGATCCTGGACCTTATAAGGTATATATATTCTGGATCCTTATTAGAAGAGAAGATTAAATCCGACTGACCGTCTGTCCATCCGTCTGCTGAAATGGGGTTTCCGAAGACCTCAGCTATGATGGGGAATTGGTTGGTATATATTTATATAACATATACTGCCAGATCGGTCCATAAATGACTGAGATATGAGCAAAAACACAATTGCCTTTAGTTTTACACATACATCGTTTATGTTGTTGTTTTTTTATTTTTTTTCTGTATATCTGAAGAAAGGCAAGAGCCAAAGTTTCCAAATTGGGAACTAGCATCTCGGTTATCAAAACATAGCCTCTACAAAAATGGGCGGGATGGGAGAAGTGTGCGTGGCACTTCCCACAAAAACACATTATAAATTTCTTTATATCTGGAAAACGAAAAGCTTCCAAATTAGGTACAAACATTTCGGTTATCAATACACAACATCCCGCAAAATGTGGGCGGGATTGGAGTAGTAGGCGTGGCACAAAATAGTTTTTTTATATCTAAAGAACGGTAAGGAAAAAGTTGTCTAAACTTGGTATACATAGCTGAGTTATTAATAGACAATCTCTTATAAAATATATAAGTAGGCGTGGCACAAAATAGATTTATTTATATATAAAGAACGGTATTTATATAACTTTCTGCTCCTACTGCTCCTATAAAAACTCAAAAATCGTAAATATGCGCATAAAATATGCACTAAAAACTCCAAAATATGCATTAAAAATATAAAAAATATGCACTAAAAACTATTCAAAACAAAAAAAAAAAAAATTAAAAAATTCTATTGTGGTTCACAGGAATAATATTTTTTAAAACTTAATTAAAATAACTACATAATTTAAATTTTTATTTGCAAAATTAAATAAATACTTTTTTATCATCAAGAGTAAACCTTTGTCGGTTAAAAAGCTTTTGTACATGGAAAATGATCTCTCAAAGTCAACCGAAGTTGAAGCATACTTGAAGGATGCCAATTCAATTATAGAATTTTAATTTTCTAATTCAGATCCCACATTTGATTCTAGATAAAAAAAAGTTGAAATTGGTTTTATTGTTTGAAATCCCATATTTTTTGCAAAACGTTTTGGTTTTTTTTTAATTTGTTGGGCTATTCTTCCTTCCACATTGTTTCCAGTATAAAATCGATAAATCAATATTATCGAATTGGCTTTTAATTTCCTCTGCCACTCGATGTACCACATGTGCAGTGTTGGGCAAAATACATGGTTTGCGGTATTTGAAATACAAAATACTTTCTGGTCATGTATTTAAAATACAAAACACAAAATACTTGCACGTCATGTATTTAAAATGCAAAATACTTACACATCTGTATGTATTTAAAATACAAAATACAAAGTATTTCCATTTATTGTACGTATTTCAAATACAAAATACTTCAACGTCATGTACATGTACTTATGTATTTAAAATACGAAATACACCATTTTTATTCAAACCAAAAAATACATTAGATAAAACTGATTAACAAAACAATTGTTTCCTTTCATAAATATCAGATTTTTGAATGTAGCATCAGACAAACAGTTTCTTGTTGGAGAATAAATAAAACCTGCTGAAGAAAATAATCTTTCTACATGTGCTTAAACAGTGCTCCAAAAAAATTATTTATTTATTTAAAATTTTTTTTGTTTTTTTATACAATTTTCAAATTTGTTGGAGAACTTTTTTTTATAAAATGGAAATTTAATAATTCGGAAAGATAATTGGTCGACATCGATCTTAGACTATCGACAAAAAACATGCATTTGCATGGAAATCGCATCCCTAGTAATTATAAACAAAATAACACAAATTTGATATTTTAAATTGTGGTTTATTATGTTTGTGGCCGTTTTCTCATTACACGATTATCTTTTTTCCCAACGAAAAACTGCACATTAAAGAAATTTGGTTTTACAATGTCTCGTTTGTTTCTATTCTATCGCAAAGCTAACCAGAACTTATCATACAGATAAATTCAATGATTTTTGTCGGTCCAATCAATTTATGTTGACATAAGGTAACAGACAGTTTGTCGATACATTGAGAAAATGGCCATTAGAGTTTCTATATATTGTTATTTAAAATAAAAGCAATGTTTGATCTTTTATCATTTGTTACATAATTTTTTTTTTTCGGAATCGGGATTGGCATCCCTACTACGTACATATTTTCTGTAGAACTAACGCATATTAAATACACGAACTTTGTTTATGCACATGTAAATAGACAAATTTGTTGTATCATTACTTCATTTTCTTTTATCCTTTACCTACTGTATTTTATATTTATATTGTTATGTATTGTTATCCTTTGATATTTCTGTGTAATATAACAAATTCAATGTAAACTTAATAAAATAAATTTTTATTTGAAAGTAGTAAATTTTTTGTAATAAATTTTACCACTCATCAGTCAAAGTAGAAAAATGGCGTTATTTCGGGAAAAATTGCAAATTTTTAAAACTTCATATTCTTTTGGCAAGTTGACAATGTCCGGTTGAGCTTAATCTTTGCAATTGGATTTTTGAACGAAATGGCAGTTCTAGACGTGGGCATGTCCTAATTTTAAGAAAAAAAAGTCTGCCCTATTTACTAAAACCACCCTAATATTCAGTGTTTTTTTTTTTAAGTACTCGTATTTCAGTTTGAAGTGACATAAGAATTTGCTTTCTGTTTAATTTTCATAAGATTTATTATCACATCTTTTTTATAAAAAGCAAATAAGTGATTTGAATGCAATATCTCAAAGATTTTCTTGTACTGTACAATATTTTGTAAAATGAATTTTATGATGCTTGAGATGGTGAGAAGAAGTATGTGGAGAAAACTAGACATTTTGTTGCAATCGTAAAAAACCAAAAAAAAATAAAAAATGTGTTTAAGATTTGGCGGTAATACAAGAACGTCATTTGGAAGCTGTTTTTTAATACACTTTAAATCTAATTTTTGTTATAAAATTCTGTTAAATAGAGAAATATTTGTATAATATTTGTCATCAAATTCTTTTATTAAAGAAATCTTATTAAAAAACGTTTTTTAAAATTTTTGCGTTTTACATTTTCGATTTCCAGCACACCCCTGTTTATGTGAGCTTTAGCTCTCTGATCCCCAAATATTTTTTTGTTTGGAAAATATATTTTATTCCCCTTAAAGGTGGAAAATCTTTTATTGCTTTTTATAGTTTTGATATTTTGCTCAATTCCAAGAATTTTTTTGCTCTAAAATTCAAAACTGGAAACTTTTCTATGAGCTGGGGCCTGATTCTGGCAGTCGTGATCGAGTAATTTCTCGATTCGAAAGCAATTTAAAATCTAATTATTTCAGCCAATACTGAACGAATTGGAATTATTTTTTCAATGTTGTAAAGCATTAATTTGAGTTTCACAATACTGAAAAAATAATTTTGATTCGTTCAGTATCGACTGAGATAAAATTGCTTTCGAATCGAGAAATTATTCGATCACGACTGCCAGAATTAGGCCCCTGGTCATATTTATTGAAATCGTAAATCATGTTTTTTTTCTTCAATATATTTTTTCGTTGGATTTTATTGGTACTATGAAGAACTTTTTTAATGATTAAAAATATTGAAATGGTGGTTGAAGTTTGTTTTTTTTTTTTTTTTTTGGAAAATTTAAAAATATGAATTAATAATATTGGGAAAACTGAAAAATTCCGTTTGTTTTTTTATAATAAACGCAGAAGTATTGCCATCAACTTTGATTGCAATCAATGTAAAAATTAACTGATTTAAAATAATTGCTTTAATCGTTTCTATCGTAATGATTTTATGATTTAAAATTGAAATCATTCAATCAATTTACGATTTCGAATGCATTTAAACAATAAGCAAAACATTAACGTGAAATCATGTGATTACAATTAAATCGAGAGCAATCTTTTACGGCTCTAGTTCTATGACACTTCCATGCTCTCATGGAAGTGACATATATATTTATGTTAACTTTGAAGCCGATCGATCCTCCAACACTTTAAACGACAGCAATAGTACAAATCCGGCAAGAACTGACGAAGAGTATGAAAAGGAAGAAAATGACCCAAATAAAAAAATTTAAAATTCAATTTCACTAACCTCCGTCAACACTCCGTTCTGTGCGAACTGGTGTCACAGAACTCAAATTAGATCTAAAAGGCGTAAAGAGTTTATTTCTAGCTCATTTCTAGTTCAGCTTTAGTTCAGCTCTAGTTCAGTTCAAGTTAAGTTCAACTCTAGTTAATTTCTAGTTCAGTTCTTGTTTAGGTCGAGTTCAGTTTTAGTTTAGTTCTAGCTCAGGGCCCAAGTCGCCGCAGTCGTGATCGAGTGACTTTGATCGAAATTTTACTTTTTGAGATTATGTCATTCGATAACGAGTATTCGATCGAATGACTTTACTCGAAATGTCATTCGATAGGTTAAGAGCTTTCGTAAAAACATTTAATTGTTTTTTTACAAACAATTTACACACTTTTTGGGAATAAATATTAGATTTCTTTAACAAATAGCTAAAAATTTAAGTATTAAACTTTTTTCAGTAATAAGAAATAAAATAATAACATTCAGTTTTGCAATTTTTCGCAGATTATAGTCATAGATAGAAGCGATTTTTGTATTGAAAGTTTTTTGATTCTTTACAGCTTTAACGATTTATAATAAATAGTAGACTTTGCTATTATGCGCTGTTTTGCGAATTTCCCCTAATTTAGCAATTTTTACAGAATTTTTTCCATTCCTTATACTTTTATGGACTTTAAATCAATTTTATGGCTTGTTGGAATTATTAAAAATTTTCGCTATCTTTGCAAAAAATTTTTTTTTGTTAATTGTTGACATTTTGTTTTTTTTTTTAACCGATTTCAAATAAATTTTAGGGTTTGTTTCCAAGTTTGCGATTATTTGCGAATTTAAGCCATGTTCGCTATAGCAGCGATTTTTTCTGTAAGTTTTCTGATTCTGTACAGCTTTAACAATTTTTAATAAATACTAGACTTTGCTTTCATGCCGCTGTTTGCAAATTTCCGCTAATTTAAAATTTTTAATCGATTTTTTGCCATTCCTTGTAATTTTAGGGACTTATAATTAATTTAATGGCTTGTTTGATATGTTAAAAACTTTCGCGAATTTTCGCTATTTTTGCAAATTTTCTGAATTTGTAAAATGTTTTCCGAATTTTTGCAATTTTTGCGTTTCTTTGTTGCTCTTTTTGGCAAGCGCCGCCGTTATAAAAAAAAGCCACATAAATAAACCGAAGTCACCTATTTTATAGGGCACTATCAACATTTTTGATTTATATGCGGCGAAAAGTGCAATGCCTTATGCCATTAGTATACAAGCATAAAAATGTATTACATTTTTTAAACAAATTTCGATACGAAAGCTTTCGAATGCCGCAATCCCGTTTTTGATACGTAACGAAGTTTTATTCGATACGAAAGTTCATTCGATCACGTGTGCGACGATTTGGGCCCAGTTCTATTTCAGTCCTAGTTTAGTTCTGTTCATGTTCAGTTCTAGTTTAGCTCTAGTTCAGTTGTAGTTCAGTTCTAGTTCAATTCTAGTTCAGTTCTAGTTCAGTTGTAATTTAGTTCAAGTTCGATTTAATTTAATTTTATTTCAAATAACTTTTTTAAATCATTAATTTTTACCAATATATACTGTTCTAAATGCCTCTCACTGTATCCATATTCCGTTAAAATTGTAGCAAAGTATCTGAAACTGCTTCAGCTTTTAAACAAACTTAAACATTTTTCTAGCAAGAAAAGATTTTGTATAAAAATTATCTATAAAGCCATTTCTATTTAGAGAGTTTGCAACGATTTCCAACCTAAATATAGTTAAAGGGCATTTAGAACATAAACTGTTATAAGGGGAATTAAGAACTAAATTTAAAAACATTTTCAAAAAAAATAATACAACAACAAATTGAAATTTTCATAGAAAAATTGCAGTTTTGCGTGTCTATAGAAATTGTTTATTCAACCACAAAATTTAAGGAAAAACCTAAAAATCAAGCAATTTTTATTTGTTTATCCCCAGGGGGAGAGAGCGAAAACCACTTCAACTACCAGCTACCTAACAGACATGTTTGTACCTTAAAAAAAATTGGAATACATAGATACAAAAATAACAAAGACACGAAAAAATCCCCTTCAGTATACAAAAAAACCAAAAAAAAAATAAATTTTTTTTTCGTTCTTAAGCGGGGTGGAGAAAAGACAATAATCTTAAACAGAATTAAAAAAAAATTGGGTCGTCCCTTTTAATTTTGTTTTTGTGATAAAAGATAAAGGCATTAAATTTTATAACGACGTTTAAAAAGATAACCAAGTGAACGTATTTACCTAAGAACGGTGTTTATGTTTCATGAACTACATTTTTAAAGGATATTTTGTGCAAATCACAATTCTACGAAAATTTTTTTACAATTAAGATTTCTTTTAGAAAATTTTGTCGCACAAGCGATTTTTATAGACAATTTTGTAGCAAACTTTGTATGTATATCTTCTATAGAAAATTTAATCATAATCCAAATTTTGCCACACACAATTTTTTTCCGGAATATGTATTTGGTTTCTAATTAGATTTTATAAAAAAATTTTGCCACATGCAAAAGATTTTCTATATAAAATTTGTAATAGAATACTTTTTTACTTGCAAGATTTTTTATAAAAATTTTGTCGCATATCATTTTTATTTTTCAAATATAGGAATGATAGATTTTCAACACAAAATTTTACTAAAAAGATTTTCTATAAAAAAAATTTGATTTAAAAATTTTTACGTAGAATTGCGAAAATTTTGTGCCATAAAATATTTTTCTATTGAAAAGTTAGTTAAAAACTAGATCCTTTATTGTATTTATTTGTATAGAAAATTTCTTATGCTCCAAAATTTTTTAAAAAAATTTCTAGCGACATAATTTTTTACAAGAAATCTAGGTTGTGGCAAATTTTCTATACGCTGAATTTTTTTATAATATAGCATACAAGATTTTCTATACAAAGTTTTTCGCTTACAAAAATTTGTATTTAAAATTTTCTCCGAAACTAGAATTCTTATAAAAAAATTTATCGCAAAAGAGATTTTTTGTAGAAAATTTTGGAGCACTAGCTTTTCTTATTAAATCTTGTCACAAACTCGATTTTCTATAAAAAATGTTGTAACTAGGTTGATTTTCGAGTAAAAACTTTGTCCCATACAAGATTTTGTATAGAATTTTTTTGTCGCAAACAAGATATTTTAAAAAAATTAATTTCTTTTAGAACATTTTATTACAGCCTAGATTTTGTATGGAAAATGTTGTCTCTAACTAAAATTTATTTGGGAAATATTGACCACAACTAGATTTGCTATACAAAATTTTGTCCTTAACTAGATTTACTATATAGAAAATTTAGCTCAAACTAAATTTTTTTTTTTTTAATTTTGTCCCAAACTAAATTTGTTTAAAGAAAATTTTGTCACAAACTAGATACTCTATGCAAAAAACTTGTCCAAAATAAGATTTTTCTAAAAAAAATATTTTTCACAAATTATATTTCCTATAGAAAATTTTCCAATTTCCAGATCTTCTCTTTTAATTTAAGACAAAAAAAAATAAAAATCTATTAACCATTTTGTCACCAAATAGATTTTCATTGACAACAATTAGATTTGCTGTACAAAATATTGTCCTTAATAGATTATCTATAGAAATTTATTTTATACAAAATTTTTCCCAAACTAGATACATATTCTATAACTTTCCCTATTAAGTTAATAACACTCCCTTTTATTGGTGTGTATAAGAAAAGTTTTGTTGGTTTATGTTGCCTTATACATATGCAAGTTGTGTGTGTATTTAAAGCCAAATATTGAATTTAGAACGCACAACAAATTTCCATTAAGTTTTATTATGTCTGCCTTCAGGTCTAGTCTTATTCAAAAAGTTCAGTTTGAATGTTCAGTTTGAATGTTTCTCACGAGGAAATAAGCTGTCATTAACATTTTTTCGTTACTATTACAATGATCGATATTGCATGCATGAACCCATCCTCGAAAAAGTCGACAAGTAAAATTGACATAAAAAATAACTTATTTTTTTTTGTTCCTTCCCTCTTTGTCTTTGAAATACAAAATAAATAATTAAGCCAACCACATGAACATTAATGGTCTCCAAAAGTGGTTGTCTCTTTGAGTATCAGTAGAAAGTACAATTTTAAATATAAGTTTGCCTTTGAAGCAAAATTTTTTATAGAAATTTACATTTGGGACAACGTTTTCAATTGATAATTGAGCTTTAAATAAAAAACTTCTACAGAAATACAAGATTTTGTTAGTGGTGCTTGATTCCCAATTTTTATTATGGATAAAAACACTGAAATTTATTGTTGAAGGGATAAGCTATTCCTAAGCGCATTTCACTGGTTGCTTGCTTAGGCCAGAAATTAATAATAAATGCAAACATTTTAAAGAAAATAATGTTTTGTACAAAAATTTGAGTTAAGAAAAGAAATTTTTATTTTGTGACATATATGGAAGAAAATATTTTATAAAAATATAAAAATGGTGTAAAAAATGTATAGTAATTCATAAAATGAGAACGGCTGGGCCGTTGTTCGTACTTTCGAGGAGAAGGAAGAAAATTTACAGGGGGGAAATTCATCCGAAAAAGTCGAAAAATTGGAAAAATCGAAAATCGAGTTTTTGTATGAAATTTTGTGTGAAATTATTCCTTAATGCCTTTCCAAATGAAAAAATTTAGATTGGGGCGAGGCGAAGTTCGCCGGGTCCGCTAGCATTTTATAAAAATTTTATAAGAATTTTAGTTTCAAACGAAATTCTAGATAGGAATAAATTTTTAGTTGTGTTTTTTAAATTACTTTTGTTTTTCCTGGTTTCAAGAGGAGCTCTTTTAATTTTTACTCAAAGTAAGAATTTTTAAAACAGGTTCGTTTTCAAAATGTGTTTGATTTTTATTTCACTTTCTATAAAAATTTATGTGTGGAACAAAATTTCCTGTAAAAATTCAAAACTTTAAAAAATTAAATTTTGGATGGAATAAGTTATTATTAATGGAATTTTATTAGAATTCGCTTTGATGCAACGTTTTTTGTTGTTAACATTGTTTGGAACAACATTTACAGTAATCGTTAAAATAGTCTTGAGACAAAAACTTAAAAAATAAAATTTTCTATGTTATCATGTTTGAAACTTTTTGTATAAAATAACATCATTTAGGGCAACATTTTCTATTAAAATCGTTTTACGAACAACATTTTTTTGGAAAAAAGTGATTTCGATTAAATTTTTTTTAAAAATTCATGTTTCGAACCCAATGGAAGATTTAAATAGCAAAACGTGTTTTTGTGTTTGGATTGTGTATAAGAGAAAACTTTTTGTAGAAAATAAGGTTTAAGACAACATTGCTCTTAAAACATTTAGGCCCGTTTTCACGACTTACCTTTAAAGTTCGATATAGTTAATGGTACCTTTAGCACTAGTGAGGAATAAAGTTACCTTCAACTATTTTTCATTTTCACAACTTCTGTATAAAATAAACTTAACATTTTTAAAAAAGTGGCAATACTAAAGAAAATACCGATTATTTTTGCCAAAATAAAAATACGAACTGGCAACTACGTACTTTTTTACATTTACAAAATATACGTATAATTGGAGTTGCCATATATAAAAAATATGTGAATATAATATGGCAATCTCAAATCTAAACCTTACGACAAAAGTTAAAGGTAGAACGTTCCTCTCTTTAGCTTATCCTTCACTTTTAGGTTAAAGAGAACTTGTGATAATTAAAAACTCATTATCTGTTCGATAACTTCCTACATTTAGCTATCGTTAAGTCGTGAAAACGGGCCTTAGTGTGTTTGTGTTTGTACATTTGCGATATAGGAATTTCTTATTGGGACAATAAATGCATTGAAAATTATGTTTGAAAAAACATTTTTCATAGTAAATCGTGCTTGGGACAATATTTTCATGGAACATCTGTTTCAGGACAACATTTTTTACAGGACGTATTGATTGAGATAATATTTTCTCAGGAAAATTTAGTTTGGGAAAATATTTTCTTTAAAACATCATGTTTGTGACATTGTGTTGTTTATAGCCAATATTCTAAGCAATCTAAGTCTGAGATAAAAGTCAATAAACATATGAGGTTGAACAAAAAAAATTTTAAACATTAAAACAATTTTTGTTTGAGACAACAATTGTCTACAGAAATTTGTCTGATAGAAAAACTTTTATAGAAATTTGTATTAATGATAAAATCTTTTATATGTAGAATGTTGTGTCTGGGGGAAATATTATGTAATATTTTATGTTTGGAAGGGTATTTTTTGAATAAATTTTTGTTTTATTTGGCAATAAACGCACTAATTTTTTAAGTTTATTGCCATTTATTTAATAATGTTATTTTTTTAATTATTTGTTTCAATTTTTGCGTAACATATTTTCATTTGGCCTTAATTTAACGTACAAATGCCATTTTATGTATGTAATTTCAATCAATTAAAATTGCGTGTTGGAATAGTTTTTTTTTATTGGAAAACTGTTTTATCTAAACCCCTAGACGTAAAAAATACCTTCAAGGCACCGAAAAACATCCCTTAAAATTTTTTTGAATTTAAATAAAAGTTCGCCATAAAAAAAAAACAAACACGTTTATATTGCCCCTAATGACTATAAATAAAGTGTAAAAGAAATAAAACTGCTGTGTGGAGAGGGCCTTAGAATTATTGAATGAATAAAGTAATAAAAAAAAACTAAGTTGCAAAAATTTTGTTTATTTAAACAACGTCCGACTTCTACCAACCTCTCACTATGTTTTAAATCATGTTAGCCAACAAGGAAGGATTTTTTCGATCAAGCACTCAAATGTTTAAGGAAATGGATTTTGAAACTGTTTTGGACGAAGCGAAATAGATTTTAAAATTTAAGTACTACATAGTAGCTAACACGTATTAATTCATATTTTAAGCAGGGCAATCCAACATAAATTTAGTCATGATTTTGACAAAATTTTCTATCGACTTACAGCATAGCAACGCTTGCAAATTGTTGAAATCTTTAATCAAAATAATTCGGCGAATGCCCAAACCACAAATTGATATTTCCATTCAAAGTTTAATTTTCCGATGAAGCCCATTTCTGGTTGAATGGGAACGTAAATAAGCAGAATTGTCGCATTTGGAGTGAGGAGAATCCACAAGCTTTTGTCGAAACACTGAAGCATTGACAAAAATTAATGTTTGGTGCGCTTTATGGGCTGGCGGAGTCATTGGCCCATATGTCTTCAAAAACGATGGTCAGAATGCGAAAAGTTGTTGAAATTTGGTGTTCCAGACTGCGCCTTCTATGCGCCAGCCGTGGCTGCCACATGGCGAAAATCATATTTAAACATTAATTTCATAAAATTTTCTTTTCAATAAAGCCCGTTTCATTGATATTTCCTTGTTTTTTTATGGTTTAAACTTGTGTTACTCTATAAAAAAACACCCTTTATTATGTATAAGTCAAAAATTTGTTTCAACAATTTTTTTATAAGACAAATATTTCTATAGAAAATAGTGTATAAGTCAAAAATTTCTATACAAAATTATATCTGCATAACACAATTCTTGTATAAAGACAAACATTTCTATAGAAATTTATGTATAGAACAAAATTCTCCATAGAAAATTAAAAACTATTTATAGAAAGTTTTTTTAAGTTTATAATTAATATATGTAGAAGATTTTCTATAGACAAATTTTTATAAAAAAATCATGTAAAATATTATTTTTCTATAAAAAATTACAAATAAGAAAAATTTTTGTATAGAAAATTATGTATAAGTTAAAAATGTATAAAAAAATATGTATTAGATGAAATTTTATTAAGAAAACAATGTACAAGTCAAACTTTTTTGTAAAAAATTATGTACACCAATACCCCGGTTTGCGTCGCTAATTTTGACCGGAAAAACTCGACGCAAACCAAAGCCCGATTTTCGATACATTTGTATTGATTTTTATTTAATTGGTTCCGAGTTTCATAATTTTAGCTGAAAATTTGATATTCTTTATAAAGGACAATTTTATTTTAAATATTTAAATTAAGTTAAAGCTTTCTTTTTAATAGCCACTTGTAACGGCATTCATCGCTGATTTTGATCTTCAATCCAAATAGTAAGAAGTGGCTCCATTTTTTTCATTAAGACCATTTTTGTAACATGTTTATGTTCTTGCTTCAACAAATTTCTTAATTTTATCAGCGTCACTGGATATTATTGTAGAAGGGGCTAGTTCAAAGTTTCTTTCAATATCAAAAACCTTTTCCCCAGATCTAGAACGCGTCAAAATGACCAGTTTTTGTTCTAGGCTTATTTGCGTCTTTTGACTCGTTGCTGCAAAATTTTTAAATTTAACTTTACTTCAGCAAATGTAATTGGAACCCAGTTGCAATCAGCACACAACCTCCACATACATATTTGCATTATACTTCAACGGGAAATCACCTTTTTCTGTTTAAACTTTCTACTCAAATTTTTATATTAACGACGCAAATCGAAGCCCGAGCGACGCAACTTTATAGACATGCGACGCAAAGTGAAACAAAAACGATGCAACTTCGAAATCACGGAGATTTTAAAAAGACGCAACTTAAAAAACGACGCAAACCGAAGCGACGCAAACCGGGGTATTGGTGCATAAGTTAAAATTTTCTATTAAAAATTTAGCATGTATTAAACAAAATTATGCTTGAGAAAAAATTTCCTATAGAAACTATAGGTTTCTATAAGTTTCCAAGGTATATTTACACAAGATAAACTCGTTGGCCCATATGTTTGTCAGCTGTTTACCCCTAGTTGGAACCCAAACGTCAAATTTCGTGTATATGCGCCAAAATTTGTACATGTGTGCGTTAAATTGTTTTTGTTTTATATGAAGACAATTTTGACAGCTTAGTTCCTTTTATAGAGCAGCATGTCTACTAGGGTATTCATTTAATCGACCTTTTGCTTTAATCGGTTAATCGCTCGATTAATTAACCGAGGTTTTGGTTTAATCGGTCAATAATCGGTTAATTTTGTTTTTGATCGGTTAACCGATTAATACAGTTTTTTTCATAAATTAAGTAATTTCAATATATAGAAATGCATTAATTATTTATTATTTGGAGTTTATTAGTAAAAAAACAATAACATACCAAACATTAAAATTCTTGAACTAAAATGAGCAAACAAAAAAACAATTCATAAATATGTAATATGCATTTTTCAATTAATATATAATTGGGGGATTCACAAGGTGTGGTATCAAGTCATATCGTAATAATATCCTAAATAATAATTTACAATTGCTTAAAATAAATATTGTTGTGTTTCAAACAAAATAAAAATTTTAATGCTGTGCTCATTGATTCGTCATAACTGTACGGTAGAAATATAAATTATAAGCGGTAGCCCAAACAGTCATGTCGTCGGCTTATTATGCAAACTTGCTAACTTCCTTCAGACACCACAGGAGAGACCAAAAACTTTTAATTTTTTTTATTTGCAGCTTGATAGAAAATTAAAATACAATTAGTTTTACACACTTCAAGACTTAAATAGACGAGCCGTATCTTTCTCTACAACACGGCATCAAAATTTCAATTTACATAAATAGTGGATTTAGCCGGTTTGCATATTAATCCTACGATATATATTTCTAGTAATTATTTAAAGACATAAGACTTTACAACTTTATGACTACCTTGTGAATCCCCCAAGTATGTTTTTATAAAAAAATAGACTGAGATAATTTTATTAGATCTTAAAAAATAATCTTTTAGAAAAGCAATTTGGTTTAAATGTTTAGGAGTTAACTGATTCTTTTCTTTTGTTTTGACAAAACTTGACTTAGAAAAAATTCTTTCACTTATCGTAGATGAATATCTAATTTCTCAGTCCTTTTTAAGGATTTCTCTAAACATATAAAATATTCCATTATGCCCTTAGAGTCCAGTTTTAATTTTTAAAAATGTTTAACACTTCTTATTGCTTCGGTTAATTTTGTTAAAATACTGATATGAGAAGAAACAAATAACTAAACACATACATATGGGTAAAAACATATGAAATCAACCAATGAGTTGACCGCACCGATTTCGAATTGGATGAAATTTGGTACGAAGGGAAAGTTAAACATAATAATAGCGTTTGCAAACTTTCAGTGTCATAGCTCTCCTACTTTCAGAATTATGGCCATTCCAAGTTGGAAGAAATCAATAAAAATGCACTCAGATGCCTTAACACAATTTTTAATATCTCGAAAAGTATTCATTGTACGTTAATAATAAAGGGCTCATTTTAAAGATAAAAACATGCGCCATTCCAAAAATTTTTTTTTTTAATTTGCGATCAAGGATAATGTAAATAAAAAAAGGACTAAAATTTCCAAAGGATATATCTCGAAAATCAATATTTTTAAAAATTTCAAAAAAATATATGTTAATTCTTATTATGTTTTGTACAAGTCTGCCAAATTTCAAAGTGGAGTCTTTATTACAACATGAGTTATTAAGAAAAAAGCAGGCGAAGGTTTATGTATTTCATGAAATGTACCAAAATACAAAAAGGTGACAAATTACAAAAAGAAGGACAAATCAAGTGTAACGGAACTTTTTCGACTTTTCTTAGCTTAAACTCTTTTTCTCCATTGCTAAGCCTTTAATAAAAAGTACAACATAATGTTTTATCATTATTAAACACTTTATTACAGCATATTTATTTATTTCTGAAGGATTCCTATTAAAAAATCTGCATCTGCCGAGTAACGCTTGACTTTATTTTTTTTTATCTACAGGTTCAATAGAATGCAGCTTTTGAGTTCCAGGAATAGTACGCAAATCTTTAAAACGAATTTGAAGGAACCGTGCTTCTTCTTCGTGGTCTTTTGGAGTTAAAAACTCGAAATTACAGTTCAAAAGATTTTGCAGGCACCATTCATATAATTGTTTTGGAGTGGTTATTTGACCTTGTAATGGACGCTGTAAACTAGCTCGACGTGCCTCTCTCTTTACGGTACCTCCAAGACCGTCACTTGGGCCTTTTCCATGCCTTGTTGCAAAAAAATGCCACTCAGCATTACATCCAAAATCTTCCATATGATAACATAAATTGATAAAGTTCTTTTTATTTTTAAACTGGGCAGCACTACCGTCTGAAAAATACGTGATTTTCTTCGGGGTTGTTTTAAACTTTTTTCTCAAAAATACATTCAGGTGTCGATGGAACAGGTGAACAGCTACAGGATCGTGTACAAGACAATCAGATATTAAAATGAAGTTTGTATGTTGTGTTTTTCCATCTGATTTAAAATAAATAGCAATTGGGTATAAAGTGGCCTGAGAGTTGTTCCAGTGAAATTCCTGGACTGCATCCTGAATAGTAAAAGAAGCATTTTCTGAAAAATCGCAAACTGCTATATACTCATTTTCATTCAAATTTGATTTTCTTTCGCTCAGATATGCTGCCTGCTGTTTTGCAATAAATTAATGAGGTAATAGAATTTGAAGCTTTTCACACAGGGAATCCACAAAAACGTCGGCTTGGCCAATCATTGTCTCCAAATTATCCCTATCTACACTAACCCATTGTTTATATGTTATTTCAACTATATCATTTTGCTCTAGTAATTGATTTAGTTTTGCTTTTTAATTTTCAATTCCTGGACACTTGCTACATTTACGTAGGTGACACTGAAGAAGATGGAATGCATGTCATTTGTTTCAAACAATCTTTGTAACATTCAAGCTGATAATTCGGAACACCAGCAGTTAATTTTTTAAATTTATAGCATCAATCATCAGCTTTACACACACGTTATGAGACCCACTCGCATTTGCTAGAATTATATTCCTCGGACGAAGTTGGCAAAACTTGGAAATACCTTTTTTTATTCCATCATGTCGTTCCTTGAATAAGGCGTACATTTCTCTAAAGTTTCCAAGCAAAAGTCTTTTATTTTTCCTGACTTTTGTACCATTTTCAAAAACAGACACGAAATCTTTCTGTCCGGGCATACACCTGCTGACGTCATCGGATTCATAAAATGATTTTACTAAACTGCTTGTCACTGGTGAAATTTTACTTCCCAGTTTTGCGTTAGGAGTACTCATCACACCCTTTGTTTCAACCAAATGCTTAACTTTTCGCGCGATATAGTTTGTAACCAGGAATTCTTCCTCAATTTTATGTATTGTCCAGCTTTTTGGTAAAATTGTTAGCAGTTGGATTTTCTCACTATTTTTTGTTAATGTTTTAAACTTTTTTTTTAATTGTTCTATTATTTCGGATTGTGGGCACATATGCGAAGTTGATTGTGCTGAACCGTGGAAAATTTTGTCTTGAATCGAATCACTTATTTTCCTGAATTTTGCATCTCCGTACCGTTTTTCATGTGACTTCTTCTTCTTTATCGGAGATTGTTCCAGATACGGTAAAGATTGGTTTAATTTTGAAATAGCAACTTCTTCCGTGCCTGACGCAATGTCATCGAAAGTATCTACATTTTCGTTTATGTCTGAACCTTCTTCCAAATTAGATTTTTTAGATTTCTTCACATGCGAAAATTTTATTCTACATGTCCCACAAATTTTATTTGAGATCGTAATGTTTTTATCCTTAGTATACTGTAGCATCCATTCTTGGACTTGTCTTAAACTTTTATTGCACCCAGTGTGACCGGATTTTTTAAAAGGATTACAGCAAAATGTTGAATTGAATGGCATATTTTTTATTTAAATACCACAACCGAATTAATTGTGCACGACTTTTTTGTATTGACAATAGTTATAATTTATTTAAATATTTAGTCTCTTTTTTTTGCCTTTTCAAACGATCAAGTCACTTAAACACTATAACACTTTGACGTTTAGCACTTATGAAATCTAGTATTCAACTGAAGTTTGACTTAGAGTCTCTGAACTATTTATACTGTTTTTTTTTTGGTACAAAAAAATAGATATCAGGTAAAAAAATAAACGCCTTGCTTTTCTTGAATTGGAAAATTTGCGTGAACTACGGGTCATAAAATGTTTTTTAAATAGGGACTGAATTTGCTACTGCCAATAAGCCGGCCACAGGTCATAAAATATTTGTACATTTTTTGTGTGAACAGGCAATAAATATTTCGCCTAGGTTATAAAGTCGAAAAAGTTCCGTTACATTTGATTTGTCCTTCTTTTTGTAATTTGTCACCTTTTTGTATTTTGGTACATTTCATGAAATACATAAACCTTCGCCTGCTTTTTTCTTAATAACTCATGTTGTAATAAAGACTCCACTTTGAAATTTGGCAGACTTGTACAAAACATAATAAGAATTAACATATATTTTTTTGAAATTTTTAAAAATATTGATTTTCGAGATATATCCTTTGGAAATTTTAGTCCTTTTTTTATTTACATTATCCTTGATCGCAAATTAAAAAAAAAAATTTTTGGAATGGCGCATGTTTTTATCTTTAAAATGAGCCCTTTATTATTAACGTACAATGAATACTTTTCGAGATATTAAAAATTGTGTTAAGGCATCTGAGTGCATTTTTATTGATTTTTGCCAACTTGCAATGGCCATAATTCTGAAAGTTGGAAGGCTATATGTCTGAAAGTTGGCAAATATTATTGTGCCGATCCATAGATCATGTGTACAAAATCTTATCAAATTTGGAGGTGTTGAGGTCAGAAATGTTAATATTTTCGGTTGATTTCATATGTTTTTACCCATATGGGGGATTTCATGTCAAGTGACCCAATTTTGAAATCGATGTCTTCCGATTTGGATGAAATTTGCACCAAGGTTAGTCCTATTGGATAGTAGTTTAGACACAAATTTTCAACAAGATCGGTCTAAAAGTTTCTGAGTTAGTGGGGGTCAAATTTTGACATTTTGGCCATACAGGTGTTCTTTCTTATCCATGTAACTTATTACCTATTGGTGTTAGCAAAATTTGTCCCAAGTAGCTTCGATAGCTATTTGATCCATCTTTTGAAAAAAATTTTTTTTGTTTTTTTTAAAAATTTTTTTTATTTTTTTTTTTTAAATTTAAAACTTTTTTTTATTTTTTTTTTTAGCGGGTATGTTTTTTTTTTTTTTTTTTTGTTAAAAAGAAAGCTTATGTCTTTTCCTTTAAGGTAGTTTTGGTCCCTTTTTGGGATGCGAGCGGCTTATGTATAAAAAAAAATAATTTCTAACTCTAGACAAGGGTTTTTCAATTTTTAGCATATGCAGTGTTCTTTCTCATCCATTTAACTTATTACCTATTAGTGTTAGCAGAATTTGTCCCAAGTAGCTTCGATAGCTATTTGATCAATATTCTGAAAATTTTTTTTTTTGTTTTTTTAAAACTTTTTTTTTTAATTTAAAATTTTTTTTTTAAATGTAAAATTTTTTTTTTTATATATTTTTTATCCGGAATGTTTTTTTTTTTTTTTTTTTTGTTCAAAAGAAAGCTTATGTCTTTTCCTTTAAGGTAGTTTTGGTCGCTTTTTGGGATGCGAGTGGCTTATGTATAAAAAAAATTATTTCTAACTCTAGACAAGGGTTTTTAAATTTTTAGCATATGCACTATTTTGAATTTTTTCCTATTTGTGTTTTAGTGTTTCTAAAGCCTTAAAAATAAAACGTTTGCAAAGAAACTAGACAAATTAACCTTTCCGACGGTATGTTTCAAACCCAATTACTATTTTATACCTTCGATACTATAATGCCCACAATATGGTAATCCCAGGAATAAAATCACTTTTTTTCTGTAGAAATGTTGACAAATTAAATTCTTTTTATTAATTTGTAATAATAATTAAATTAATATATAATTATAATAATAATAATTTCTAATAATAATAATAAAAAGATAAAGATAAATAATTTAATAAAATTTATGTAGGAAAAATTAAAAAAAGAATTATTTGTCAACATTTCTACAGAAAAAAGTGATTTTATTCCTGGGATTACCATATTGTGGGCATTATAGTATCGAAGGTATAAAATAGCAATTGGGTTTGAAACATACCGTCGGAAAGGTTAATTTGTCTAGTTTCTTTGCAAACGTTTTATTTTTAAGGCTTTAGAAACACTAAAACACAAATAGGAAAAAATTCAAAATAGTGCATATGCTAAAAATTTAAAAACCCTCGTCTAGAGTTAGAAATAATTTTTTTTATACATAAGCCACTCGCATCCCAAAAAGCGACCAAAACTACCTTAAAGGGTAAGACAAAAGCTTTCTTTTGAACAAAAAAAAAAAAAAAAAAACATTCCGGATAAAAAAAATATAAAAAAAAAAATTTTACATTTAAAAAAAAAATTTAAAATTAAAAAAAAAAGTTTTAAAAAAACAAAAAAAAAAATTTTCAGAATATTGATCAAATAGCTATCGAAGCTACTTGGGACAAATTCTGCTAACACTAATAGGTAATAAGTTAAATGGATGAGAAAGAACACTGCATATGCTAAAAATTGAAAAACCCTTGTCTAGAGTTAGAAATTATTTTTTTTTATACATAAGCCGCTCGCATCCCAAAAAGGGACCAAAACTACCTTAAAGGAAAAGACATAAGCTTTCTTTTTAACAAAAAAAAAAAAAAAAAAAAACATACCCGCTAAAAAAAAAAATAAAAAAAAGTTTTAAATTTAAAAAAAAAAAATAAAAAAAATTTTTAAAAAAAACAAAAAAAATTTTTTTCAAAAGATGGATCAAATAGCTATCGAAGCTACTTGGGACAAATTTTGCTAACACCAATAGGTAATAAGTTACATGGATAAGAAAGAACACCTGTATGGCCAAAATGTCAAAATTTGACCCCCACTAACTCAGAAACTTTTAGACCGATCTTGTTGAAAATTTGTGTCTAAACTACTATCCAATAGGACTAACCTTGGTGCAAATTTCATCCAAATCGGAAGACATCGATTTCAAAATTGGGTCACTTGACATGAAATCCCCCATATATAAAAAGTACGTGAAACAAAAAAAAGGTGTTGGCAATCAAACATTTAACCCATTTTTCGCCACATTCCTGTTGATTGAACATTGAAATCGGTCGGCGGAAAATGGGTTAAAATGAAGATAAAATGAAGGTGTTCAGACCTTTGTTTGTAAGAAAAAATATTTTCTAAACACATACCTTTTGTATATAAGACGAAACAAATAATTAAAAATGCAAAAAAAATATGTTATAATACTACAAAAAATGAAAAATCTATTACATCGGTTAATCGGTTAATCGACTGAAATTAACCGGTTTAATCGTTAATCGAAAAAAGCCAATTTGAAATTAACCGATCAGTTAATCGGGTAGTAATTAATCGGTTAACCGATTGACGGTTAACCGAATGAATACCCTAATGTCCACACTCCCAAATGAGTCTACCTTGTGTAAATATACCTTGTAAGTTTCGGTTTGACACAAAATTGTCTATACAATTTTATTTGGTGACAAAATTTTTTATAAAAATCTAGTTTTTGAAAAAATTATCTTTAGAAAATGCAGAAATTCAAGATTGTAACAACATTTTTAAGAATATCTATGAACATAGTTTATGACAAAATTTTCTATAGAAATTCTGGTGTTATAAATTTTTTATTGAATTTCTGGTTTATAACTAAATTTTTTTAAATTGAGAAAGTTCTCGTTGGTGACAAAATTTTGGTTTTTAAGAATTTTTAAAGAAAATCTAGTTAAGACAAGCTTGTCTATAGAAAATCCAGTTTGTGGAAAAATTGTCTATCAAGTGAATTTAATTTTTGGCAAAATTTTTAATATTAATTCTGGTTTGTCACAAAATTGTTTATACAATTTCCGTTTGTGACAAAATTCTTTACACAAAATTCAGTTTGTAACAAAATTTTATTCACAAAATCAAGTTTGTGACAAGTTTTCTACACAAAATATAGTTTTTGACAAAATTGTCTACACATTATCCCAGTATGTACCAAAATTTTCTTTAAAGCAAAATATTTTTTTTACAAAAATTGCGTTTTTATGGAAAACAATTCGCTATAAGAATAGTTTTCTTTATGAACGACATAAAAACGAATGGTTTTTTGTAGGAAATCCTTTAGAGCGCATAGTTTGTATAGAATAATTATTTTAAGAGAAAGGGTTTCTTTATAAAATTGTTTAAAGCGAGAGATTTTCTATAAAAAGTTCTTAACAGCGAGAGATTTTCTATAGTAAATACTTTAAAGTTAATCACCCCTATTCTGCGTTTCGATTCGGATCGAAATTTTCTCCGTTTTTGGCAACTTTGGTGTTTTGTGCCAATGTTCTGTAACTCCCGCGTTGAAAAACTTTTCGATTGAAATGTGAGAACTGAAACAAAAATACCATAAGTTGAAACAAACATGTTTTTCTCACTAAACTGTTACTGTATCATTTTTGGTGTGTAATAGCTGTAACGTAAGGAAATTACTCGCCAAAAATGTTTCAGTAACAGTTTAGTGAGAAAAACATGTTTGTTTCAACTTATGGTATTTTTGTTTCAGTTCTCACATTTCAATCGAAAAGTTTTTCAACGCGGGAGTTACAGAACATTGGTACAAAACACCAAAGTTGCCAAAAACGGAGAAAATTTCGATCCGAATCGAAACGCAGAATAGGGGTCAATATTATTTATAAAAAATTTCTTAAAAGCGAAAGATTCTCTATATAAAATTCATTACAGCGAGAGATTTTTATAGCAAATTCTTAAAATCGAAATATTTTCTATTGAAAATTCTTTAAAGCAAAAGATTTTCTTTAGAAAATTCTTTAAAGCAAAAGATTTTCTTTAGGAAATTCTTTAAAGCGACAGATTTTTTTTAGAAAATTCTTTAAAGCGAAAGATTTTCTATAGAAAATTCTCAAAAGAGAAAGATTTTCCATTAGAAATTTATTAAGGCTAAAGATTTTTTATAGAAAAATTTAAAAACTGACAGATTGTCTTTAGAAAATTTTTAAAGGCAAAAAATTTCATACGGAAAAAATATTTTCTATTACTATTTTAAACTTGAACATTTCTGTTGAATTAAGATTAAATATATTATTTCAATGTTTATTTAAATTAATCTTTAACGAATAATAAGAAAATTAAAGAACTTACCATTTTCAATTGTTTCCTTAGCACATGATATTATTTTCCCCTTGCGCCTCCTGAGATTCGATTCAAAATTATTATCATCCGTAAAATCGCCATCACCTTCTATGGCCGCATCATCTGCGGTTGCGGTAGATTCTTGTACGTCTTCAGATGATTGACGCTCTGAAGACATATTGCCGCTGTCGTGTTGAATTAAACTTTCAATACTTTTATTCATAATATTTTAACGCTGGTTGAACAAAATTAATTTTAATTTTTTTTTGTTTTTAATCTTTTAAATTTGTTTAATTTTTATTTGAATAAATTTCTCGTTTAATTAACTTTAAAATTACTTTTTCATTGATTTTAATTTTTTATAGCTTTTTTTTGGAGAATTTTAATTAAACTTTTTGAGGGTTTGTTGTTTTATAATGTGGATAAACATCGGGGTTTTGTTTTCATAAATATTTCTGTATACATTTTCAACATTATTTTTGCGTTATTTTAAGTACTCGTACTGTAATAAAAGAACAATTTTATTTATTTTATTTATAATTTTATTTCACAAAATCCTTTTTTGCACCAGACCAAAAGCCATCAATCATTTATGTACAAGTGTGTAAAAAACAGCACTATTCCCCTATTTAAGTTCTGAATTGCTTCAATCTACGTCTTTTATTAGGTTAATGAACTTAATCTTCATGTGTGGTTAAGGATAGAAGGAATTGTTTTACTGTCCAAAACAATAATTTGAGAAAATTGTTAAAAAAAGTTTATGATGAAACAATTAATAATAAATTTGTTAGATAAGATCCCCGTTAAACCAGTGGGTGGTGAGCTAGTCTATCAGTGCAAGGGTTGCCGGTTCGATACCCGCCAGATACTTTAGTATGTTTCTCTACTACGGACTGAAAATCTACGTTACTATTGCTCGGTTGATTAAGTTAGAATACAGTGGGGAATATTTCATGACCGAACATTGAAGAGACCATTCAAATATATCCTTAAATATTATTTGTAAAACGGTTTCTAGTCACACCGTATCTAATTCTTATTATAAAACTAGATGTTTGGACCCGGCGCTGCTTGGGATTTTCCAAATATCAATTAAATACAGGAGCATTTTGTTAATTACTTGACCCCAGCGTTATCTATCCACCGGGTCAAAATTTTATCAGGAAACTTATTTTTGTTTAATAAATATATTTTGTGAATTTCAGCCAAATCGTATCATAAATAAAACAAATTTATATATCACGACAACAGCGCCACCTATCGGGATTAAACTTAAGAAAAGCCTGGCTCCCGACTAAAATAATTTATTGGTGTCAATCGGTCCAGCGGTTCTTGAGTTTTAGGAGCACATACACGGCACAATCGTTTTTATATATCCGAGCTGTAAATTAATCATTCTTTTTGATTTTAATTCGTTACGAATTAGCTAAACTTTGAATTAATTCACTTCACAGCAAAAAATAATTTAATGAAATTTGAATCAATTCAAACGAATAAAGAAGCAATGAATTTCAATTCGTTGACAAATGCATTTGAATTGGAAATGAATTGCAATTCGTATTTACCAAATTCATTTGAATTGACTCAAATTTCATTCAATAAATTTTTTGTGTAAAAAGAAGTAATTCAAAATTTGCTAAGTTTAATATAGTTTAAAAAATTAATGATTCATTTACAGCTCTGTTTAATCGAAAAAAATTTTTTTAACAAATTTCAAAAAATCAGAAAAATAGTATTTCTTTGAATTCCACAAAAAATTCAAGAAAATCAAAGAGTACAAACAGTGAAAAAATTTATTTAAAATATTAAATTCCGAAAATCGCATCCAAGCCCACTGTGCAAAATGTTTTTCTATTTGGACTCTTTGACCGACCTTGTTTAAAATTTGTGTCTAAACTACTATCCAATAGGATTAACCTTGGTGCAAATTTCATCCAAATCGGAAGACATCGATTTTAAAATTGGGTCACTTGACATGAAAGCCCCCATATGTATAATAAAGAAAGTTATTTGAATGGAAAAATTTGCTATATGAGTTAAGAAAATAAATAATTTGTTGTAGAAATAAAAAACTTTAAACGTTTTAAGCTGTTTTCAATGTTTTTACACCCTTTTCATACACATCCCTTTTTTAATTTTAGGTTTTAAATTTCTAAGCATTTAGGCAAAAACTTGGGTTGTATTTACACAATATGTGTATTTAATTCTATACATTTTCATTCTTTCATTTAAATCGCCCTGATACACTGCGTACAAAATGAATTTCTCAAAAAATGCACAAAAAAATTTATATGTTTTTTTTAAAACAATAGAACAAAAATTCATTTTCTTTATCTAAAACAATTTCTATTCTATCTTATGAACTCTCAATGTGCCTCAAGCTGTTACCCTGAACAATCTATGAAAACAAGAAAAAATACTTTTTCATTTTATTTTAAAAATATATCATAAGTCATTTTAGATAGAAAACAAAACATTGAAGTAGAAAGAAATAGACAAAGGTACTCATGAAACTTGTGCGATTTACAAAAGGAACAGTTGTGTATTTGTTACATTTGAAACAAAAATCAAGTTGAAAAGTTTGCCGTCAAAAGAAAATGTCATCCTATTTTTGATTTTTATTTTAACTGCCGCCACTACTGTTAACTTCTTAAAAAAGTGCTTCTACTTTTGCGCTTAAATATAAAAATAAACAAGGTTAAGTTACATAAGAATCACTTACATACATACATATCAACATTATCCTTCAAAAAATGGCTAAAAAAGCAAATAGCTTTATAGAGAAATATATGTACAAAGATTTTAGTCCTTAAACATCCTTTAAAAATTGTTAATATCAACATACAAACAAATCTCGTTTTTTGCAATTTAATTTAAAAAATAAGTCTTTAATGTCTTTTTTTTGTTTTATTTTCAAGAATCAAGAATAAAAGAAATCTTAAATTCCAGTATTAACTTTTAAAGGCAAAAGGTTATCTAAGACAAACGATTTTCTTAAGAAATCCCTATTGGCGAAACACTTTCTGTAAAAATCTCATTAGTCTGGGTTCACAATATGAAAGTTTTCTTTCAGAAAGTCTGAGTTTATTGGTGAGAGGGTGAGAAGAATAACATGTTATCTTCCCCTCTCACCAATAAACTCAGACTTTCTGAAAGTAAACTTTTAAAATGTGAATTCAGACTTAAGGAGATAGATTTTCTAAGATGAACTCTTAAAGGCGAAATATATTCTATAAAATCTGGTAAAAACGAAATATTTTTTAAAGAAAACTCTTTAAGAACAAAATAATGTTTTCTAGGAAACACTTTTAGGCAAAAGATTTTCTATAAAAGCACCTTTAAAGCTTTGTTCACAATCAGAGCAACCATTTCGTTTTTTCTTGTATCTTATTTCTTCCCAAAGTATTTCATATATTTTCCTTTTATTTTATTAACAAAAATGTAA
Organism: Pollenia griseotomentosa; assembly: GCA_963931875.1. Classification (NCBI taxonomy): domain Eukaryota; kingdom Metazoa; phylum Arthropoda; class Insecta; order Diptera; family Polleniidae; genus Pollenia; species Pollenia griseotomentosa. Next base: position 188,140,402 of record OZ007561.1, read on the forward strand.
CTAAAGTTTTTTTAAAAAATTGATTCAACCATGGTGAAATAAACAGGTGGCAGCACTACGCCAGATGACGATTTTTTGCTCTTGCATTGTTTGTCTAGGTTTATGTCAAAGTTTTGTTTATGTTTACAAAAAGTCCACGTTTTGTGCTGTGATTATTGTATTTTATTAAAGTTTTTGATAATTATCAAAAAGTAATTTCAATTTTTGGGAATACAAAATTTTAATTTCAAAAGATTTTGTTATTCGTGCTTAATTCCCAGTTTTTATTATTGATAAAAACACTTGAAATTTATTGTTGATGGGATAAGCTATTCCTATGCGCATTTCACTGGTTGCTTAGGCCAGATCATCAGGAAACTTCATCCATAACGTTTTAGAAAAACTAAAGATATTAAACCAAATAAAACTGTTAAGCGTATAAGACTTATAGCAACAGTTCTACTTGTAATAATATCAAAGCTTAAACAAAACACATCAACAATAAACGGTGGGTTTATCTCATCTTACATAAGCACGAATAACAAAATCTTTTGAAATTAAAATTTTGTATTCCCAAAAATTGAAATTACTTTTTGATAATAAACAGGCAGTGCACGGCCTAAAAAAACACTTAATTGTCAACATCTTTTGTAAAGTTGTGGTTGTTGTTTTTATTTTGTTTTTCTTAACCTACTTACAACTACAATTAATGTTGAGAGAATTTCAACTAATTGTTGTGGGGAATGTAAGATGAGATAAACCCACCGTTTATTGTTGATGTGTTTTGTTTAAGCTTTGATATTATTACAAGTAGAACTGTTGCTATAAGTCTTATACGCTTAACAGTTTTATTTGGTTTAATATCTTTAGTTTTTCTAAAACGTTATGGATGAAGTTTCCTGATGATCTGGCCTAAGCAACCAGTGAAATGCGCATAGGAATAGCTTATCCCATCAACAATAAATTTCAAGTGTTTTTATCAATAATAAAAACTGGGAATTAAGCACGAATAACAAAATCTTTTGAAATTAAAATTTTGTATTCCCAAAAATTGAAATTACTTTTTGATAATAAACAGGCAGTGCACGGCCTAAAAAAACACTTAATTGTCAACATCTTTTGTAAAGTTGTTGTTGTTGTTTTTATTTTGTTTTTCTTAACCTACTTACAACTACAATTAATGTTGAGAGAATTTCAACTAATTGTAGTGGGGAATGTAAGATGAGATAAACCCACCGTTTATTGTTGATGTGTTTTGTTTAAGCTTTGATATTATTACAAGTAGAACTGTTGCTATAAGTCTTATACGCTTAACAGTTTTATTTGGTTTAATATCTTTAGTTTTTCTAAAACGTTATGGATGAAGTTTCCTGATGATCTGGCCTAAGCAACCAGTGAAATGCGCATAGGAATAGCTTATCCCATCAACAATAAATTTCAAGTGTTTTTATCAATAATAAAAACTGGGAATTAAGCACGAATAACAAAATCTTTTGAAATTAAAATTTTGTATTCCCAAAAATTGAAATTACTTTTTGATAATAAACAGGCAGTGCACGGCCTAAAAAAACACTTAATTGTCAACATCTTTTGTAAAGTTGTTGTTGTTGTTTTTATTTTGTTTTTCTTAACCTACTTACAACTACAATTAATGTTGAGAGAATTTCAACTAATTGTAGTGGGGAATGTAAGATGAGATAAACCCACCGTTTATTGTTGATGTGTTTTGTTTAAGCTTTGATATTATTACAAGTAGAACTGTTGCTATAAGTCTTATACGCTTAACAGTTTTATTTGGTTTAATATCTTTAGTTTTTCTAAAACGTTATGGATGAAGTTTCCTGATGATCTGGCCTAAGCAACCAGTGAAATGCGCATAGGAATAGCTTATCCCATCAACAATAAATTTCAAGTGTTTTTATCAATAATAAAAACTGGGAATTAAGCACGAATAACAAAATCTTTTGAAATGATAATTTTAAATTAAAATAAATAAGATATTGACCATAATTAAATAAAAATTGGCCAAAAATTAATTTATTTCATCACGTTCAGTGGCACGCTGTGATTTTTCTTAAATGTATTTTTTGACGTAAACGGTGATGTAATTTCCATTTTTGTTGTAATGTTGTATTTGTTGCCGTAACGATGCCACCTGCTTATTCCACCATGGATTCAACTGCTAAAGTTCTACAGCAACAATTTGTATGAAATTGTTTTTGACGTTAAAAATAATTTTATTTAGTTTTGAATGAAAATTTTAACAAAATGTTCCAACAAATAATAATAAATACGTAATATTGCTCTGGGAAATTTGCAAACGGTTTCTTTATTTAAAATGTGTGTGGCCGCGAAAAAAATTTTTGCTCTATTATGAACACCAGTGAAAATGTTGCTCCCTTTTGTGAACGAAGCTTAAAGCGAAATACTTATGATCCATAAAAAAGCAAAAATTTTCTAAAATCTTTATTATTCTAGAAAAACTTTGAAAAGGGAAATATTTTCTCTAAAAAGTTGTATAAGGCCAATTATTTTCTATAGAAAACTTTTTAAGGCAATGGATTTTCTATTGAATGTTTGAGTGAACAATTTTCTATAGAAAACTATTTACAGTCGGGCCTCGATTATCCGTGATGGTCGGGACCAGAAGCATTACGGATAATCGATTTTCACGGTTAAACGAATAACAATTTTGATTATACAGTTTTGTTAATACATATTTTTATTATTTAACAAGTAAACATTGGTGTACATTCATATTTACATTAAACAAATTAATTCAAGCAGTTTATGTACATTTTTAAATTAAATAAGTATGTATACATTAAATTTTCTACTGAAAACATGAGGCAAAAAAAGTACATTAAGCAAAAAAAACAATACAATTTCTTAAAAAAATTCGAGTAATGTTGTTTGTCTAATATGTTTCAACTGCCATCACGGATAATAGAGGTAATCACGGTTAATCGAAACAAACAATTTGAAAACATTGCAAACAAAACACAATAGACTGATCTTTGGCCATCACGGTTAAGCGAGTTACCGGTTAACCGGATCACGGATAATCGAGGCCCGACTGTAATGCGAAAGATTTTTTTTAGAAAAATTTTCTATAAAAAACAATTTAAAGCAAATGATTTTCTACAAAAACCTCAAACCTTAAAGCGAAAGAATTTCCATTGAAAACCCTTTAAGGCAAAAATTAATATTTACAGGCCTGTTCTGCCTGTGTGTTTTGGTGTAATCTTCAATTGCCGAAAGCACACCCAGAAACTCAAAAACGGTATGACTTTCAGAACACCACAAAATCACGCTCGTGATTTCAAAAACACGTGATTTTCAGAACAGACCCGATAGACAACTTTTTTAGGCGAAAGACTTGTTAAGGAAAACTTTTAAAGGCGGAATTTTTTCGTAAAAATCTTTATAAGACACGAGATATTCTATTAGCAATTTTTGAAGGGTAAAAAGTTTTAATAGAAAACTCTTTAAGAAGAAAATTTTTTTATAGAAAACCTTTTAAAGAAAAAGATTTTCTATAAAAGCCCCTAAAAAGCGAAAGATTTTCCAAAGAAACCCATTTAAGCCGAAAAATTTTCTATTGAAAATTTTTTAAGGCGAAAGATTTTTTAAAGGAAAACTCTTAAGGTTAAATATTTTCTTAAAAAAGTTTTTTTGCTATTAAACTTTTTAAGGTGAAAGATTCTTTGTAGAAAAATTAGCAATAGAGAACTTTTAAAGGCGAAAGATTTTATAATTAAAACTCTTCAAAAGCGAAATATATTCTAAAATAATATTATTTTAATTTTGCCCTATATTATGCAATTTAAATTTGATGCAACTTTCATTAAAAAAAAAACATAACTTATAAGCAAAACAACATTGTACAATGTTGCCCACACATTTCCCAGTATATTGCACTACTTTTCATTGTGCAATAAAAGACAAAATTCTTTTCATTATTGCCAATATATTATGTCACCTTCGAATATCGCATACACATTGGCGATATAATTGTACAATACGAAACATTTAACAATTATATTGTAAGTGTATATGCAGCTTTACGCGAAAGATTTTCTATAGAATACTTTTTAAGGTAAAAGATTTTATATTGAACTTTTGAAGGCGAAAGTTTTTCTATAGAAAACATTTTATGGCGAAACATTTTTTTAGAATACTCTTTAAGGGAAGAGATGTTCCCCTTTAAAGCGATACATTTACACTATAATTCAGTTTTCTTCATTATATCTCCAAAAATTTTGTACATATTTTTCTTTTACTCTTATACTATAAAAAGCTTAAATACTTTACCGATTATTGTTTGATGATACAATTCCATTTAGAAATTATTACCGCATATTTGTTATAACGTTTTTAGCCTGCACCCAAAGAAAATATTCATTATTTGATATCCAATACTCGTATAAACAAAAGAAAAGAAGAATTCAAAGGAATACTATACCACTTGAAAGCTTGTTAAGAACATTTCAATAATAATATTTGGATGTAAATATGAGGGTTGGTACCCTGCAGCTAAAATCAGTACTAGTAAGGTTTTAAGACATTATTTTCTAAGCCAAAAAATAAAACTTAAAAAAATAATTTTTATTTCTGAGGAATAAATAAAAATTGAATTGTTCACAAAAGGCTGGGTATCGGGTTACATGGTTATTTAGTTATACTCACAACAAAATACTTTATTTTAAATATATTTTGTTGCTTTTAATATAACTGCATAACCATATATCCTGATAACCTGCCTTTCGTGAACAACACAATTAAATAAAAAATCGGTTTAGTTAAGTTTTTCAATAAAACTTGAAAAAATAAAAAGTAATGCATTTAAAGGTATGTCATTCAGTCTTTATGTGTGCAAGACTTCTCGCTTGGTTGGATTTGTTTAGTTTGAATTTGAAAACTAATCGTTATTTGAGGTCCCTGTTCAGATCATAAAAAAGAGGAAATGCAGCTAAAGTAAAACATGCAATAACAAGATACAAAACCTATTGGTGTCTAGAATTATTCCTAAATATTAAAAAAATATGTTTGTCTCTGAACTTCTCTGTTAACCAAAAGTTGGCTTTAAAGCTATTAACTTTGGCTTTTAAAGCATTTTGCTTTAATATTTTTACTACTGTATCATTTTTTGCATATAAATTATCAAGTGACAACTCAATGTTAAAATCGATAGTTTGATATATAAAAAAAAATAGTTGTGCAACTAGTCTGAGGTAAATAGCAACTAGTATATTTCTAATTAACTACTAGTTACTTTGTCTGAAGGGTATTTGCAATAGTATATATGTATTTGTGTGTGTGTGTGATATACATTAATAATGTTATTTTGTGTATGTTTACACTACACAAAATGTATATTGTTGTGAAAATAGGGGTTTCTCTAGAGGTGTGCACGTGATGTGAGTTCTTCGTATCACTCATGGTTCACTACTCGTGATTGCGATTATTTTAAATATTAATCTCGCGTGAAAGAGTAAGTGTAGTTACAATAGAAATCTTGCATTCGTGATTTAAATTTAAAAACCACTCACGATTTTTACGAAAATTACGAAAAACTTTCTAAACTGTTAAGAAACTATTGAATACATAAAAATCAAAAAATATTTTTATTATTATTTAGTCTATATTCTTCGACCTTTTAATTTTATTTCTTCTTATTTTTAAATCAAGCTCAAGGTCAGGTTATGCAAAAAATATTTATTTAAAGTTTATCCAATATTTCGCTGCCACAATGGACAGCTTCTTCAGGGATCTTTGGTTTATAAATTTCAAACAAATTTTTAAATAACAAAATTATTATTATTTTTTAAATTTAGACAATTAAATTTAAAAATTGTTTAGCAAAATTATAAAAAAAATTTAATCCGTATAGAAGCAATTACTTCAACTTTCAACCCAAGGCGAATTAACTTCAGGTGGCGGCGAGACTACAACAAGTCAACAACACAAAAAACAACATGTATTTTGTTTTTATTTTTCGGTCATGTAATGTCAAAAACAAGGCGAATTAATATATATATGAATTCGCCTTGTATAAAACAGTTGACTAAAGCAGGGCTACCAGATTTGGGGTTCAAATCTCAAATTAGATAACAAAAATTAATTTCGGATTTTAATTGAGAATGTAAAAATAAACTACATATTTTTCTTTTTGGGAAAATTATTGATCGTTTTGTTTCTTTTACAGTCCAACATATATAAGATCTGTAAGAGTTGTCATGTACAAAACTTATATTAATACAATTTATGTATAAAAGATAAACAAATTATAGAGCAAATTCAATTTCGGACGGCTGAAAAATCGGATTTACTGAACGCAATATAGTTTTTTGTTTAAAATGTGTCAGCAGCAGAATTTTTCTTATATAAAAAACATTTTCTCCTTTTGTTTAGGTTGACCTGTTAATACTCTAATAAGTAAAAATACTTTCAAACGTATGTCCACCAATATAATGGCTTAGCCAATGGATATTTAACGCATTCAATGGATGTATTTGTGGGGTCGTTATTATAACCCTAATTCTCCGTATTTAAAATGTCAAAACTTAAAATGTTCGTAAACGATATTGAATGGTTAAACGGGAATTTTCAGGCTGGTACTCCATTAATGCTAGAAGAATGTTTGCTTATATGTACATGATGCTTTAAGTTTTAAATATTGACCAGTAGTCATACAAGAAACTAAAAATGTATTAATAATATTTAAGATTAACTGAATGATCAACTTTCCCTCTCCCTTAAAAACGTACATTTTTGGTCAAAATTTTAAAGATAATTACCAAATTGTAAAATTGGTAAAATGACATTATTGTTTTAGTTTACTTACCTATACCTACTTATATAAATTTAAATGACAAATTTATAAGATAATTATTAATCCCCACTTATATGTTACTTTAAAACTAAATAGTTTCTTAAAAATAATGTATTTGTGGGCTTTTTATTTTTGAAGGGGATATTATAAGAAATTTTTATTTTAAATTTGGGATTGAAGAAAAAATTTATGTGGCATCACTAGACTAAAAATTAATAAAAATATTTGAGTAAAAATATAAAAAAAATTAATTTTTTTTTTAAATTAAGAAAAACACAGTTTTTATAACATAAACTTGTGAGAATTTTGTGAGCATTAAATTGCAAATTCGGTTGAATTGGATCTTGTATTAAAAATAATCTAACCCTTTTTTTCTGCGTCCAGTTTATGCATTTTAATATTAAAACTGAACATAAACATAAAAATACCATTAAGATATAGTGATGACGGTAAAAATTATTTTTTTGTGATGTAAAAACGATTTGAATTTAATTTTTATATATAGTTTCTTTAATCATCTCTTTATTGTTTTATTTTTTCATTAATAAGTTGTTAAACACAATGTTTATTTAAAAACACAATTTGAAAAAGCACATGTAAACAAAACTTTTGACATATCTGGCATGACCAAAAAAAATAACCGGCTGTCTTTTCGCCACCACCTGAAGTAAATTCGCCTTGTTTCAACCCTTAAAAATCGAAAAATATACATCTGAACATGTTCTTTATGCTGAATTTGATAAACGCCAAATTGGTTATACTTCGTAGAATTTAGTTGTCGGTTCCAATTGACCCTTCCAGAAATCATATTTCTCTTAAACTTAAATACTTTCCGTCGAGCTATGATAATTTTGTTTCTAGGTTTAAAGGTTTATAAATTAAACAATTTATAAACCTACACATTGTTGTAGAAAGGCCCAAACTTCTTAACTGCAACAGTACAGGAGAAGGTAAAAAGATAATAGAAACTGTCGGGCATGTTCTGACAATCGCAAAACGCTTAACATTGGCGATTCTGACTTAAAATCGCAAATTAGGTGTTCTGTAAATCCCAATAGCAAGAAGTTTGGCGATTTAAAATAACAGAAGGGGAAAAAAATATTTGTAAGAAACTATAGCAGATCGCAAGCGAAACGCACGAGTTAAGGAACACCATAAAATAAGTTTGGCGTTTTGCGATTTAAAATCGTGCGATTGTCAGAACTTGGCCGTGTATGTATAGCCAAAAAACTGGGAAACCAAAATTACTTACATTTAACATTTTGATATATCAAAATCTAAAATTGCTTGTTAAACCGTTATTTTTGATACTATTGCATTAAATTTTCGTGACGAGGTGTATTTGTGTGAAATGTATTGGAATCACTAAAAAAAATCTTAATTTTGAAAAAATCAAGTTAAGACCAAGGTATATTTACACAAGGTAGACTCATTTGGGAGTGTAGACATGCTGCTCTATGAAAGGAACCATGTTGTCAAAATTGTCTTCATATAAAACAAAAACAATTTAACGCACACATGTACAAATTTTGGCTCATATACACGCAATTTGACGTTGTGGTTCCAACTAGGGGTAAACAGCTGACAAACATATGGGCCAACGAGTTTACCTTGTGTAAATATACCTTGGTTAAGACCTTTCAACATGAGACCAGTGTTCTAATTTTAGCATATTTTCCAAAAGCGGATTTTTTTAGCACATTTTTACTTTTCAGAAAATCAGAATTTTTTTTAACAATTTTTTTTCAAACGGACTTAAGCTTCGTACAGACGATGGTTAGATCTTACAATTTTGTCATTAAAATTGACTAAAAATGTCTTGCAACTGTGTAAACATTGTACGCTATTTTCATTTGGCAGATGTGTTAAATTAATGAATCTGACAATAGCACCATTGTCAGAAAAATTACAACATTGTAAGATCTGATCATCGTCTGTACGAAGCTTTAAGCTTTAAATAAGCAATTTCGTATTCAAATTATTACTACTTCTTCGTTTTTTGCATAATTAATCTTATACTTTTTTTTAAATAACATTTTAAATGAAATATATATTAAAATTTCTTTTTATTAAGCAAAATTTTACCATAATTTTTTTTATAAAAATTCAGCAGATGTTAAGCATATTTTTTTTTTTATATAAATTTAACATATTTTTAAAAAATTAAATATATTAAAAATTTTATGTTTTAATCAGCAGTTTTCTAGCATATTTTCTTCAGTTTAAGACTTTGCATGTTTTTTTGAAGTTTTGGCATATTATCATCAAACAGTTTTGGTAACACTATATATTCGGAATAAATTTCAAACGACTTTGATTTTACTAACATTACGAATAATCTGTTAAATATTTTTAAATAAATTTAAGTATTTCGTGAGTGCGAGTAATTGTGAAACTTTTAAAACGATTCGTGAGGGGGCAGTCGTGTAAAAAAAAAATGCTGTAAGTGTACGTGAATGTGACATTTACTGCCCTTGCGGGCGTGCGTTATCGTGAGCCAACCACTCACGGGCACAGCTCTAGTTATATCTCTTCACTACATAGTTAAAGGAGCAACACGACCCCAGCACAACTATGTTTTGTAGTTTAAACAACCGAAAGGTAAATATAAATAAATATAAATAAAAGAAATGGGTCGATGTACCAAACGCGCCCAATGCTACTAACATTTTAACGTTTAACATATTTGTCTTGGTAGTTGGTTGTATCGTGCCATTCCAAACCGTGACACCAAGAAACAGCAAAAAGCAATTGTAATCAACGTTGCCAGAATTTTTTTTTTTTTAATTTAAACATTTTATTACAAAGGCAAACAAGTAATAACAATTAATTTTTTACAAAAAAGCATATTTCTTAAAATGGATGTATCAGAAGTTTCAAAAATTAACAGTTTATTAAAACTGTAGAAAAATTTTATATTTTGTACAAACATACTTTGATTAAGAAATCATAATTTCTAAAAATAAAATATCATAAGTTGGTCAAAAATCATCAAAAAAATATAATAAAATCATTGTTCTGGCAACGCTGGTTGCAATAAGAAAACTAGAATAATATTATTAAAATAGAAAAAATAACAACAAGGAAAATTTATTGTAAAATAAAAGAAAAGACAAGCGAAAAACTGCCGGATAGAATTCAAACAAAACCAATATGTATACGTAAGTAAAAACATTTATTGGAATGAGACGGAATTTGCACTCTCCTGCCCCTTGGCACTTTTTGTGTGCGGCAGTTTTGTGTTTCTTTTGCATAAAGTAGTCCTTCAGGCAACAAATTCTTTAAAATGATACACAATTTAGTAGAAGTTAAGCTTAGATTTTTTTTATGTGACTTTTAAACAGAAATGCTATTATTGATCGGAGAAATCGGAAATATTCGCTAAAAAAAAGTATTTTGTGCGCATTAAATGTATGTACAGTAAAAAGTTAAAAATATGCAAAGAAAAGTTGCTACAAATAGGCAATAAAGGAAACCAAAACGGCTTGTTTTAAAGCAAACAATTTAATAATTTTGCTTATCGGCCATGTTCTGACAATCGCACGATTTGAAATAGCAAAACGCCAGATTTATTTTATGGTGTTCTTAAACTCGTGCGTTAAGCTTGCGATCTGCCATAGTTTTTTTTTACAAATATTCTAGATCTCTTTTGCAATTAAAAGTCGCCAAACTTCTTGCTATTGCGATTTACAGAACGCCTAATTTGCAAATTTAAGTCAGAATCGCCAATGTTAAGCGTTTTGCGATTGTCAGAACATGCCCGTATAATGAAAAACGTATAAGTATAGTCAGTCAAGCCCGACCGTAAAATACCCTACATTAAAGTATTTACAGAAACATTTTCAAGTATTCCCCATTAGGATCCATTGGCAGTAAATGACCCACCAAAACGGAATAATGCTATGAGGGTACAATTCATACAATAATTACTTGTGTCGAATATCAACTAGCTATCGCCATCAGCTGAAAAGTATCAATTGCGGATTAACGTTGGTATGACTTAATATATGAAAGAAAACGCACCGTACTCTGTTACAGAGAACTGCAAAATCAAGTATTTTTGTTGATTTATTCATACGCTTAAATTTACATTAACTCTATGCTTGACATCGTTTTGTACACATTTGATTTGTGCATGTGTGAGTTTTTTATTGAAAGTGCTTTGTTTGCATTTATTGTTGGCGCACGCAATAATACAAACTCCTCTAACCCCCCGTTTCCACATGCAAGTGCAAGTTCGAAAAACTCAATACACTCACACTTTTTCACTTCCATTCACACAATTTTTGTACTTTCAGCCAATCGGCTATATCCTCGATTTTTCGTTGTTAATGCGTATACACTACTTGCAAGTAATTACTTGCATGTGGAAACGTAGGGTTAGTCAAAAGGCAAACATTATTATACCTTTGCATTCACGTAGTCATTGTCCACTCGATGAGGCAACGACGAACTAAATTGGTATGAGTACGAGTCGCTTTGTTACATTAACATTAACAGCAATAACAACAATACATTGTGGTTAAGAAATGATAAAAAAATATAAACAGCCTTCTATTTCTATGGAAATTGTTTGTACCTAGTGCGTTTGCGTCTGCTGATAGCATAGCAGTCTGCATAGCAACTGCTGAATGCCTACATGAGTAAATGATTGTTTGATTTCTGGCTTTTTTGTTTGTATTTTTTTTTTTCTTTACCAAAACAATCATTGTCGCACCGAACACTCAAACATCTTTATTAAAAAACGAAGCTAAACGATGGTATAAATAACACAGCACGATGTGCATTATTTGAATGACTGCAAACCATCAGCGAATGTGTGCAGTTGCGCAAGTTTGATTGTATGACCGAAAGCGAGTGTATTTGTTGGTATTCATTAAATGCGATTTTTTTGCAATCGCACAAAGCCGTTCTCTGCTCTGGTAATCTGTTCCTTGAGAACCGATTCTCATTATTTTTGATAGGTATCGTCCTTGTGACAATTAATACGTATGTACCAACTTTCATCAAGTTATCGCAAAAACTGCAAACTGTTCTTTGCGCACAAGTTTACATTGACAGAGAATCAGCCAGCCGGACGGAGGGACAACGTTAGATCGACTTAGAAAGTGACTGACTCTGAGTCGATCGCTTTAGTAAAACGTGGGATAAAAACCAATATTTGTATATGTTTCATATATCAGACCAAACGCATTATACCCTTTCCACATACTTATGACGGGGTCTATGTCAGCGAAGACCAGTTCTTATACATATTTCTGTACTCGTAAGTTTAAGGGAAAAAATGAATCGGAATATGAAGTCAGAATTGTCAAAAGTAGAACAGTTTATGAGATATTCCAAAATAACCGTTATTTGAGTTTTTAAGTAAGATGATGTGACTGAAATGCAAATATCTTCAAAAATTTTAAACGAATTTTGTATTTCATCTTTTTAGTGACAGGTTATAACATTTCTAAAATAACCATGAGTCGTTTGTGAAGATTGGTCAAAAAATGACCGAGTTACAGGGGACAAAAGTTCCAGCTTTATTGAAAATTTTATGATTTTGTTCAATTTTGCTCTTTTTAAGTTATTTTTTTTAATTCATCATCTGACTTTTGGATTCAGCGGAAAATTTTACATATAGATTAGGTGCCAAATTCATTTGGTTAAAAATCTGTCACGAGTGTTATCGTTGAAATAAGATCTTGCTACGCAACACTTCTAAATTACCCAAAACTTTAACTTCGGTTTTGCTGCTTTAACCGCATGCACATCTGGTACATAATTGCGATTGTGTGTTTTCGGGCACCACTGGCCTTAAGGCCCAACCAGAATGTGAATAACGTAATGATGATTAAGCAACCTAACAAATACATGTAAATCATATGTGTAAAACCATATTGAACTTAAGGAAACTTTATGTTAAGTTTTATAAAACTGTCATTTGCTTAAGCAAGGTGCGAAACTAATCGCTCATTCCGTAAATAAAAAACATTGGTTTTTTATTTTCTTTTTGTTATTTTAAATGCATTTGAGAGGCTTTTTGTTTTCTTTTTGACAGTAGCTCAAGTTTGTTTATTCACATTCTGGTTGGGCCTTTAATAGAAAAGTGAAAATGCGAATAGCGAATCGGTCTATAATTTCATATATGTAGCCCCCATACAAGCTGCTTTCCGGATTAGGGTCTTTGTGCCAACTATCAAACTAATTTTAATAAAATTTTAAACATAGATAAATCCATGTTTATATGGACACCTAAGCTCTGAATTTAAAAAAAAAATAGGACCATGAGGGGAGATAGGTGGCAAATTCTGCCTCTGAAACTATCAAACCGATTTTAATGAAATTGAAAACGTAGATAGATTCATATTTATTTGAACACATAAGGTATGCATTTTAAAAAAAAATAGGACCACCTGGGGAGATAGGGGCAATTTCTGCCTCTCAGAAACTGTAAAACCGATTGTAATGGTATTTAAAATGTAGATATTTCCATATTTATATGGACTCATAAGCTATGCATTTTTTTTAAAATACGACCAGGAGGCGAGATAGGGGCAATTTCTGCTTCTCCGAAACTATCTAATAGATTTTAATGAAATTAAAAACACACCCTCGAAAATTTGTTTTTAAATACTGTTAAATATGATACCATACATATGGGCTTGACCGACTACACTTTCATTTTTTTTTTTTTTTTTGTTTGATGTACGGTCGAATGTATAACCTTTCCACCTGTGGAAAAGGGTATAAAAACTCGTAATAACAATTTAAATAACGCCATATTTTTATTACAAGCGTTAAATTTTCAACGATTCAGAATAATTTTTTTCCCACAATATCAATCATGTAAATGCAAGTGCGATATGTAGATATTAAAAAATTTCTTTTGTAAATATGTAATCAAGTATTATTATTTTCTGGGATTACATGGACAATGGACATGTTGAACAGCTTTAACTTTTATGAAAGTGAACAGAAAGAACACTTTTAACTCACCCCAAACAAAAAATTTCAAATATCTTAAAACCTATAAAAATTTATTACAAATTGGTTACACAAACTACTTTTTACTATTTTTGCCACCCTTCAAATTCGCATTACAGTGGGGTACAATCCAATGAAATCTTTGAAACAGAATACAACACAATCATGAGGGTGGTAATCATATATAAAAAACAACAGACAAAAAATATTGAAGAAAATGTCTTTAAAGCAACAAAGAGAACCCATCATTTACTCTTCTAGACGTCATATATGTATATATAGTAAAACACGTCTTCAATACGATGTACGTAAAAATGCGAACCTAAACAAAGAAATTTCTATTAAAAAAAATTTTTAACGGTTTATTGAGTAAGCCAGCCAGACATACAAACATATTAGATTGAGGCAACACACTGAAAACCAAACCTAGTAGAGTAATCGGGCATATTACGTATAAAAAATCGCATAGACATACATACATATACATTTAATAAAATTTGCGAATTTTCCAGTTTTTTTGGCAAACAATGTTACAAAAAGGATGGTATTTCATAACACTTTTTTAAATTAAAAATTTTTTCCTGCACTCACACTTGTTCACTTTCTATAAAATTTTTCGGGGAATATTTTTTTTTAAAAAATTTTAAAATTTTTAGATTTGTTTTAACTCCTTTTTAATATTTTTTATTAACTTTTTTTTATATAAATTTTCACTCTACCGCAAAAAAAAAGAATAAATTAATGCGTTTGTAAACCAAACCAATTTTTTCTTTGTCAACCGTTAAGTTAAAGTTACCGTTAAAGACTAAAGAAAAGTTGCGTGCTGCAAAAAAAATAAATAGTTCAACTTTTGATGGTGGTGAACTTCTTATATTGATTTTTTTTTTTTATTTCTGTTGCCTCCTTCGTTTGTTTTGCTCTCTTTACATTTGTTTTCCTTTATTTTGTTTTCATGTTTTTTTATTGTTTTTCCTTGAAATGAATGCCGGTTTTGTAAAGTTTGTTTTGTTTTTCTTTGGTAGCATTAAAAGGAATGTCAAAACTTTAATTACAAGGTACTTAATAAGAAAAAATATTTAAGGGTTGCAGATAAATAGCAAAAGTTTGCAACAATTTCACCACTTTTTTTACATTGGATAGTATAGACAACAACCTTCCCGAAATAAAACATGTGCGATGGCCATATTCGGCCATTCCAAATCAAAAACACCCACCAAATTAAATAAAACGACGAAAAATATATCTGTGGTTTTCATGGGCAACCGCGTATGTCTATTTTTTCGATTTTGAAATGTTGATGCCATATTGCTTAATTTAAAACGCTCTTTACATGGTTCTAAAAATTTTTGCAAACAGATAGACCCATTCTGATCTTTTTACTTAATTACAAAGCTCAAAAGGTACAATACCTAGCCCATAGTTTGTACTAGAATGGTTTTTTCGGCTCTCCTAAAAAATTTTATTTTAAGACATACGCGGTTGCCCATGAAAACCACAGATATATTAGAATTAGTCGAATGAGGGTTAGGTCAATAAGTTCGTGACTTTTTAAAGGAAACACAGGTTTTCGGATAAAAACTCATTTTATTTTCCAGACTAAAGTATTTGTTTGAGATGTTTTCTTCGTTGGAGTCAAATCTCTTTCCGCCGAACCATTTTTTTAAGATTTGGAAACAAGAAATTATCACTTGGGGCTACAATTCATGCATTTTTGCCATGGAATGCTAAATTTAAATTGGCATACGAAATTCACTTTTTTGTATTTTCTCCTAAATTCGCGAGGTAATCTGCTATAAATGGCTGTCAATCACAATCTAAACGAAGCAGCTATTAAAATTTTGACAAAAGTCAACTGGTAGATAGATGCCTTTTATCAGAACAGTGTTGGCTTTTCAGTAAAGGCTGGAAATTAAAAACTCACGAACTTATTGACTCGCGATCTTAAGTAATAGATTTGTAGTGTTAGTTTTTTGTTCCCGATAATACATCACTAATAGTAAAAACTGGACAAAAGGCTAGCACTACTGATTTATACACGTCTTATTTTTAATACCAAACAGCATTCGTAAAACTGCTCTGGGCGGGAAAGTAGCATGCGCATCTTTTAAAGGCAATCGAGCCGCACTATTTGTAGAAAATATATTGTGGAAATTATTTTTTTTTTCATAAACTCTTTTCATTATTGGTCGGTTTCCACAATACATTTATAGAATGTGGGAATTATTATATTCAGCCCAATTATGAATAAAAATTCCCCGGGAGTTTTTTCCCTTTTCCCATTTTTAATAAAAGTTCTGGGCCCAAATCGTTGCACTCGTGATCGAGTAACTTTGATCGAAATTTTACTTTTTAAATTGGTCACATTCGTTATCAAAAAACTTCTATCGAAATTTGAGATTATGTCATTCGATAACGAGTAGTCGATCGAATGCGTTTACTCGAAATGTCATTCGATAGACAAAGAGCTTTCGTAAAAACATTTAATTGTTTTTTTATAAACAATTTACACACTTTTTGGGAATAATTATTAGATTTCTTTAACAAATAGCTAAAAATTTAAGTATTAAACTTTTTTCAGCAATAAGAAAAAAAAATAATAACATTTAGTTTTGCAATTTTTCGCAAATTTAAGTCATGTTTGCGATAGAAGCGATTTTTGTATTTAAGTTTTTTGATTCCTTACAGCTTTAACGATTTTTAATATATTGTAGACTAATTTAGCAATTTTTACAGAATTTTTTCCATTCCTTATACTTATATGGACTTTTAGTCAATTTTATGGCTTGTTCGAATTATTAAAAATTTTCGCGAATTTTCGCTATTTTTGTAAATTTCTTTTAACCGATTTAGCGATAGCAGCGATTTTTTCTGGAAGTTATCTGATTATTTACAGCTTTAACAATTTTTAATAAATACTTTTTGCAAATTTCCGCTTCGAATTTTTGCCATTTCTTGTATTTTTAGGGACTTTTAATCAATTTAATGGCTTGTTTGATATATTAAAAACTTTCGCGAATTTTCGCTATTTTTAAAAATTTTCTGAATGTGTAAAATTTTTGCGAATCTCTATAGTTTTCCGAATTTTTTATTAACACTGTTGATTTATATACATTTGATTGTTGATTTATATACAAGCATAAAAATCTATTACATTTATGAAACAAATTTCGATTCGAAAGCTTTCGAATGCCGCAATTCCGTTTTGATACGTGACGAAGTTTTATTCGATACGAAAGTTCATTCGAACACGTGTGTGACGATTTGGCCCCGGTTTTTTGTGCTGTGATTTCACCGCCACCCTAAAAAATTAATTCGCCTTGATTTTATAAATAATTGATTATTAATGATATCCCAATAAGCACTCAAAAATTAAATTTTAAGTGCTTAAAATTTAACTGGAAATAAACTTGAATTCAAACGTATTTTTAAATGCTATTCGAGTTTTAAAATATTTTACTAATATTCACTTGAGTTCCAAAACATCAAAACACAATGCAGTGATGCGGTTTTGATACCGTTTCGATACAAAGCACAGAATGAGTTGTAATTAAGACAACTGGTTGCGATCAGTTGTAATTTTTGTTATGTTTTTGTTCAGCGCAATATAGCCAAGTTGTAAACCATACATGCCTGTTCTGAAAATCACTTTAATTCAAATCACGTGATTTCAAATCACATGTGCCTACTAAATTCACACGTGTGATATTTAAGCGTCCTGTTTTTGTGTGATATTCAATTGCAGATAGCACACCGACAAACACAAAAACGATATGACTTTCAGAACACCACATAATCACATGATTTTCAGAAAGGGAACGATAATACAAAAATTAAGAAATCGTAATAGGGGCCTAAGGTGCATAATTTTGGATGATATGATGTTTAAATAATGTAAGAGAGTAATGTTAACGATAATTTGAAAAAAAAAAAAAAAAAAAAAAGATTTTGCAAAAAGTGGCTTTTATAAAGCCTACAGCCACATGTGCATGTGGTTCTGACGTAATTTTGACGTCACTACAAAGCCACAATAGCAAGCTCGTGATGTGTGATGACGACAAAATTACGTCAGAACCACATATGAATGTGGCTTTTTACATTCCGTGTACTATAGGCTTAAGGTTATTCGCGGCTGTGCTTTAATTGTACTTTCACATATTTTCATTTGATATTTAACTGTCCACAGTTTGGCAGCTGTGGACCAAAAAAGATATACCAAATGAACATTTTTATACATTTTAACAATTTTGAGACAATTGATGCATTTTATTATTCAATTTGTTTGTTCTACCTTTTTCACCTAGTCTATAGCTACAATTTTGTAGAAGACAGGAAAATTCCATTTCAATTTGTTTTCTAGATACTGACAAGAAAAGAAAAATGCATGTTCTTCAGAATATCAAGTTTTTTCGAAAAAAATTCACGGGTCCATATCTGAACGACAACGAGTAAAACCCAAATAGGGTTTTGTTGGTTTCAATAAGTACACGAGAAAGAGTTTGCACTCGATGAGTTCAAAAATGTTGCAGTGTATTTTATTAAACAGTGGTGTCAAAAATAATTCCAGACACGAAATAATATGGACATCTTACATTCCCCTCCTCTATCGTGAATAACAAGTAGAATTTTTGTTCCCATGAAATTTTTATTCCCCTCGAAATGAAAAAAGCAATCGTAAATCTCTCGTCAAAAATATTTCACGCTACCAGTTCCCGTGAATGTAAATATGTATAAATATTGAGAAACCAGTATCAAAAAAATTAATTAATATAATTTGATTTTCCAGTTCGTAGCCTATTTATTACTTCCATAATCTGGTCTAGATTAGACGAAAACAAAAGCTAGATAAATTATCTACAAAGCACTTTTTATTTGTTTGTAGTACTCTTATTTCTTTTTTAAGAATATGCCCTTTTGAATCTTAATGTTAGTCGCCGATATTATTAAGTGTCTCATTGCTATTTACATCACTGTACAAAAAAATAAAAAGTTTTATTTAAAATCTTACGTAATTTTATAAAAAATTATTTCTTAAAATAAAAAAAAAAAAAATTCTACAAAATATCTTCTTTAGTTTCGTTGAAAATAAGAACACATATGCGGTATTTTACGAAAGTTTTTGTAATATTTATTTGCGAAAAATAGGATTACGAACGAACTCGTCACTTTCAAAAAATAAAAAAAAAAATGCTTGAGTACACTTTTCTTGTGTTATATACGCAGCTTTTGTAAATAAGACGAAAAATAAAATTCCGAAAGTATCTTTCGTGAAATGTCGCATGGATTATTTTCAGTGTAGTGATCACACATAGTAGTTGTTGTGATTATTTCTGTTTATAGAAAATGGCTTTTGAATGAACGCTGGGCATGTTCGTAAATGCATCACTGCGCTGCATCAGAAAAGCAAACTTTTTTTAATGCCGATAAAAAAAATTATTAATATAATCTGTTTTATTGTGTATTATTTTTGTGTAGTATTTGACAATTTTTTGGTCCACATCTACTTCACTGATATTTATATAAACATTTGAAATCACTAATGCAGCGCAGTGATGCATTTACGAACATGCCCGCTGACTGCCTGTTGCAGACAATGGTTCCGAACTTCTAAATTCGGGATATATTGTGGTGTACCTACTTATTGTCCAGCATGTAGTCAACGTCCACATAACACAACCACACATTCAACTGTACGTACGGCCAATACCATATCTGCGATAATATTTGAAATTCGTGATTAAGAAATATAATAAAAAACCCAGAGTCCATATTTTAGATAGTTTATACAAAAACAGGTATAACCATTTATTGTTTTTTTTTTTTTTTTTTGAATAAGTATCAAAATATGTATTACTTTTAGAATAATGTAACTTCATTTACATTTCATTTTATGTTTATCAATAAAATTTTTATTTCTCAGTTATTTTCAAAATCAAACCAATTAAATTAAAAAGGAAGGATAATTACTGGGTGTATTTTCAAAATAATTTAAGAAGTTAGAAGGATTAACTTAG
The DNA here is from genome assembly GCA_963931875.1 of Pollenia griseotomentosa. NCBI lineage: Eukaryota > Metazoa > Arthropoda > Insecta > Diptera > Polleniidae > Pollenia > Pollenia griseotomentosa. Next base: position 188,160,199 of record OZ007561.1, read on the forward strand.
ATATAACTTATAAAAGGAATTCGTTTTTTGCAACTAACGATAATGGAAAGCGATTTTTTTTAAACAAGGTCAATTCATAAGATTTGTTTTGAGTAAAAAATGAATAAAGTTATGTTTTTAATAAAAGTACGTATGAATGTATGAATAAGTAGTTAAATTGAAAAAATAAAAAATGAAAGCCAGTTCATTGAACTAAAATAATGGAAGTCAAGGGAAGAAAATTTAATTTTAATTCCATTCTTCGTCTTCTTCCAAAGCACTGGGTCCAGAAGAAGAAACAAAATTATCATCAGTCTAGAAAAAAAGGGTGGAAGAAGAAAACTAATGCTAGAAACATTTTTTTATATATAAAAAATCTTAAAAATTACCTGGGGAACTCCCTTCCGCACATCACGGCCACCAAATTTACTGCCATAACTATCGCCACCGCCTCCAGAACTATAGTTCTTAAGGAAATCTGGTACATTTTGTCCCGCACCTTCCAAAATATTTACTAAATCTGCTGCAGTATTTGAATCACTTTCGGGATCAAAGAAACTAGTGGCGCGACCGTTATTACCCACACGACCTGTACGGCCAATACGATGCACATATTCATCTATTGAAGAGGGCATATCGTAATTGATGACATGATTGACATTTTTAATATCAAGACCTCGAGCTGCAACTGAGGTGGCAATTAAAACTTTCATTTTGCCGGATTTAAAATCAGCTAAGGCCATTTCTCGTTGACTTTGCAAACGATCGCCGTGTATTGAGGTCGTTGGGAATTCTGTTTCTGAGAGTAGCGAAGCTAGAAAATCGGCGCCACGTTTGGTTTCCACAAAAACAATGGTGCCATCGGGATTTTCTTTTAAAACTTCCTAAAGAGTAAACACGATAAGAAAAGATAATTAATTTGAAATTTTAAAATTTAAACTTTAAATACAATTGCTTCATTTAACAAAAAGTTCACTTTTAAAAGTACTTAGGTAATTCACATAACAACTTGCACCCTTGCGAAAAAGCAAAAGTTAACAACAACCACATAGACAATTATTTATGTACCACTAATTGTCTATGTGATTGTTATGTTTTGCACTTTTGCTTCTTCGCAAGAGTGCAACCTATGACGTGAATTACCTTACTAATTATTTTAACGTATGAAAGTTAACAGCAGGGCCTGTAATAAATTCACCTTGGAAGTATCGTTTTAATTAAAAAAATTTCTTTTCTTGACAACAAGTAAAATGTTTATACAAACTTCCTTTTGTGTAAATAAATTAAAAAAAGCACCTTTTTTAAGAAATTAATAACTTTTGGAAAAATAATTTAAAATAAAAAAGTACCTTTTATTAATCATTTTCAAAAAAAGAAACTTTGCTAAGTAATTTTATAGTTACACTTACCATTAACTTGGACCGCTTTTGAAACTTTTTCACCTCATAGATATTTTGTGTGACATCCGCGCATGCTCCTCCTACAACACCAATCGATATAAAAATATACTCATTCAAATATTCTCCAGCCATACGTTGAATTTCAGCGGGAAATGTCGCGGAAAACATAAGATTTTGTCTTTCTTCCATGGGACGCATTGTAGAATGATTCATAATTTTGGCCATACTTTCTTTGAAGCCCATATCCAACATGCGATCTGCCTCATCCAAAACCACAAATCGTGTATCTTCAAACGTAATAAAACTTTTTTCCACAAAATCCAACAAACGTCCTGGGGTGCAAATCAAAATATGACTACCACCACGACCAATGTTTTCACCCTGATGTTTCGAGGAAGTACCACCGTACACAATTCGAATGTTTAAATAAGATCCCAAGGCAAATTTGCGAGCTTCATTGAAGATTTGTATGGCTAATTCGCGTGTGGGAGAAACAATCAGAGCATGAGGTCTTCCTATTGAAGTTTCAGCACCTTCACTTAATAAACTATTGATGATGGGTAATAGAAAGGCGGCTGTTTTCCCCGAACCAGTTTGAGCACAAGCCATTAAATCTCGACCACCTGTTATTACGGGTATGGCAGTCTTTTGTATAGGAGTAGGCACTGTATACCCTGAACGCTTAATATTATTAATGACAATGTCACGTAAATTTGCCTCCTCAAAGGTTTGTATAGGGGGAGGAGCATTTTCCCCGGTGACCTAAAATTGTAAGACACAATGAGAGAAATTTCTTTCGATTTATTTAATTTTTAACTTGCCTTCACGGGTATATTGTCATATTTGGAAAAGTTTATACCGCTCGTTATACCACTTCCAAAAATTTCATCTTCGTTTTCTGTTGGTTCAGGTGGAATATAAAATTCACGTGGTTTTTGAGGTTCCTCTCCATCGCCACCACCATCTCCAGCACCACTATTATTGTGTTCTCCATTTTCGCCTTTGTTATTGAATTCTCTACGTCCGCCATCTCTACCACCTCCCCCGCGGCCACCACCGCGACCACGACCACGACCCCGACCACCACCATTACGGCGTTCTCCGTCAAAGCCTATTTGAAAGGAAGTATTCAAAGTGGATATAAGCTTCGTAAAATTTGCCAAGATAAAACAGAAATATTGAAAACGCGGTTAATTGAAAAAATACGATTACATTGTTATTAATAGGTTTAATGAGCGCCTGATGGATCGGAACCTGATCAACTTAACAGAACTTGTTATTTGACATTAAAATTACATTATTTGCTTATGATTCTACATATAATTATGCCTGTATTCATAAACATTTTTTATATTTAATAAAGGCTTAAAGTGCAAATTTACTATGAAAATTATCCTTAATAAACGTTTGTTAAATTTAAAAATCATTTATGAATACGGGGGTTAATGTTTAAATTAAAAAAGTTTCCAAAATTTTTATTAATACAATTTGAAAATAAGTCTTTGGAAATGCAATTCAAATTTTAAGAAACAAATTCAAATAGTTTAATTTTGGTTCATGGTATGATTTGCCCAGATTACTTTTATTTATAATTTTATTTGGGTGTTTCTTTGTAATTTGTTTCTGAAATACATACAAAAAGTCGAATTAATTTCAATTAATCATTATAATTAAATACTTCTCTTCGGTCACATCGATTTTAATAAAAAGTTTTATATAAATCACTACGTTTATAACGAACAGGTGAACATGTCCCAAAAAACAATGGTATGCGATGAATATCTATAAATTTCATAACGCCCGTTTTTAAAAGGTGTGATGAATTTTGATCGGTTTTAATAACTTTTTATTGTAGGCCAAATATTCAGCTAGGTCTCATTGACACAACAGGACAACAAATGTATATAAAATTTTTTTATTTTATTAAACAAAGAAAAAAACTATTTAATTTTACTACTAAATAGTTATTTCCATTCTTGCTTAGAATAAAATAAAACTTTAGGTCGATACTTTATCATCAAAAAAGTAAGTTAAAAACTAAAACTGAGTCATATTGACCCATGACATGCAGGAAGATTAAGCAAAACGAGAAGAGTTTTTCGAAACAAATTTAAGAAATGCAAAAAAAAAAAAAAAAAATTTTTGTTTGCAAAAGTCGCAAACAGCTTAAGATTCTAAGCTACTTCTTCTTCGGTGGGATGTCTCGTTCTAATAAAAAATTCTAGGACATTTTACTTTTTGTTTTGAAAATTCCCTTAATTAAAATGATTTATAAGTTTTTATTTGAAATTGTTTTCGAATGAAATCGTAATAATTAATAATTAGTTAGAAAATAAATTTGTAATTACATACTTTTTAAAATTAATTTACATATTAAAAAAAAAAAAAATTCAAATATACTCGTAATAGAGTATTAAATAAATTTAAAGACTATAACTATGTTTTAAAATTTTTAGCAACATTCAAGTCTACTCGTCTGGACGGATGGTGATTACAACATAACCACTACTTCAATAACAATTTAAAAATTATACATTTTAGTAAATATTCAATTAAGAAATTTCTTAATTTAAAATTTAAACAAAAAAACATTTTTGAACGAAACAAAAAAATTCTAAACACATAAAATTAACACAACGCCACAGTACGGCCATCTGCACTTAAATTTATAATACCAGACGATTTTAATTCCAATATAAAAGCAAATCCTATAGCGGCAGTCATGCGATTTGTAACACAATCGCATTTGGTAAAGTCAAATGAAACCTGGCGAATGATATTCTGCAATATGCCTAATTTGACAACCAGACGTTCTTGGGAAGCATTTAACAACACAGAAGGATCAAAATGTTGAACATTTTGATTAACAGTACCGGCAGTTAGTCTTGCTTGCAAACCTCGACGATGATTATCCAACATAGTACGACAACTGTTTAGATTATCCATTATTGTGGTAATATTATCCGAATTTTCTAAAATAAATTGATCATATTGTTGCTGTTGGGAAGAGATATTTACAGCAGGACGGGTATTTATGTTTTGCACTGGGGAATTATTTGTTATAGGTGGTAGGATGCCAGCTAAAGTTTGTTGCAATAGATTCTGATTTTCTGACCTTTGTTGCTCGATACGTTCTAGTTGTGATATTTGATTAATTAAAGGCAATCTTCTGCGAGGGCGACGATGTTTCGGTTTACGTTGAGGCGTTGTTGTATTTTTAAAATTGGTATTTAATAATCTAGTCCTAAGTATTTCATACCAATCTTTGCGATAATCATTATCAGCAGTTGTTTGGTGAGTTAAGTTACTTTCAATTGGCTGATTTACTTCATCAGCTGCGTGTTTATTTTGTAGTTGATTATAGGCCTCTTTCCCATTTAAAGACATTGCCAAAGGGGTAATATGACTTTCTCTTGTTTCTAATATAGGCTGCAGTACAGGCTGCTCCCGTATAGACACGCTTTGAAGAATTACTTGCTCACTTTGCCTATTAATTTCACTGCCTTCAACATCACTTGTATTCGTTGTTTCAGCTTCAATTTGTGTTAGCAATGTTTTTCTCTCTTGTAAAATTTGCGATGTCAATGGAGTAGATACATCCAGGATACGAGTTTTCAAATTACTTTGAAAGTGTTTCTCTTCCACACTAGACATTGTTGCTGTCGGCTGTAAAATTTTATGAGCCGGTATTTGAGGAGTTTTAAATATGCCTGTATCACTTGAAATGGGGAGGTCGGGAGCCATTTGATCTCTCGTTATCGAACGGGGACCAGTATCAATATTTGATGAGGACACAAGAGCAGTATCTGTCGTTTGAAGGTTTGACGTTGGTAAATGTATACCACTATCTGCAGTCATTTGTGGTGGAGGTTCAACTCTTAGTAAGGGAGTTTCATCCACAACGTTAAGATGTTCAAGCTGTTGAGGTTGGGGTTCAAGGGATTCCCTAAATGAAGATAATGTTTAAAAAATGTTTTTTTTAGATACTTGAGGCCGCATTGGATAAAAACGAGTTTCTACAATGTCCACTAAAATAATGAGGGCATCAGGTTGCAAAGGCTGTTACAACTAAAGATCGATTTATTTATGTTCATATACATATGTAGAAGCGAAGACACTAATTACAAATATAAGTTTTATTAACAAACAAACCAGGCGCTCATTTAAATTAATTTATTATCCCGTCACTATTCTATAATAAATTCTTTAATTCAACAAAAATAACCCATCTTTAAAATCAGTCCAACAAGAAAGAAAGTGCCGGTCATTGGAAGTAGTAACCTACAGACTCTCCTTTTTTAGTTTTGTTCTACATTAGTTGTTATATTATTAATTAATGTCCTTATTACGGTTTACAACTTAACTCACTTGAGTTTAAACTTATTCCCCTGTTAAGATTTACAACTTAACTCAGTTGAGTTTAAATTAAAACAACTGCTAGTGATGAGTTGTAATTTTTTGTTTTTGTTAACCGCACTATAACAGAGTTGTAAACCATAATACGAAAACTGCAAAATTTCAACTGAACTAGAGTTGAGTTGTAAACCGTAATAGAGGCATTTATTTTTTGATCTTCAAAAATTGTAATTAGCAATATGTACCTCTGCTTAGTTAAGTTTGAGTGTTATTTTTTTCCTCACAACCATTTTTTAAAAAAGTTTTAAGGGTTTTTATTTTTTGAGTCATGGTTGACATTCTCATGGAAATGCCCATATTAATCAAGCTTTCTTCACGAAACCTCCATTCGATCTCAATTAATTCTATGCAAAAAAAAAAATTGCAAGTTTAAGCAGGGACTTTTCAAAAAGTACATGGGTATTTCCCCAGAATGGTGTACCAGGATGAAAAACTAAAATGTTGATAATCATCGTCTTTTATTGTTAATTATTATATTAAAAAAAGTCTATGTTGTTATAAAAGAATGGTTTCATAGCATATCTCAACTGTTTTACTTGAGGAAATTGCACAAGAAACTGGAAAATTTTATATTTTCTTATATTTTCTACTTCTAAAGACATTTTTATATTCTTATTTTACATGCAAAAAATATGTTATGTTTACACTATTGCTTCATAATCTCTCCATTACAATCAGTTGTTAAAGGAGTATTAAGTTTTTTTTTAAGGAAATTTAAGGATATTTATGGGAAAATGCCTGGTGATAATAATAAAATAAAACATATGGAAAAATCGTACGTTCGCGACCCGTACGTTCGCGACCGGTACATAAGCCAGTAAACAAAAACTAAGAGAGATATTTTATTTTGTAAATACTGGATTACTACACTTTCAAAATAAATAAATCACTTTTGAATATTTCGTTCCATTACGCAGATTTTTACATTTCACTACTGTCATCCAAAGTTGACTTCTATTTTGCGTACGTTCGTGACCACATGCTTATAACTATCATTATGAAAACTTGAACTCGATGAAATCCAACTTTTGCACTAAGCATAGAGCTACCTAAATGCTATCGAATCGCAAAAAAAAATTCTAGGAAAAGTTTTGTTTTCTATCATTTTTGCACACCAAAGCGTACGAACGTACGTTCGCGACCCCAGGAAATGCCCATATAACATCACTGATAATATCAATCAATTAAAAAAAAAAAAAAAAAAAGATAATTGAACTCGTTTTTATCCAAGAAAATAAGTTAAAACTCAAATACCCTTCTGCCACATGTGGCCCTCCTGAAGAAGCAGAATTGATGCTAACATTAACATTAACATCATTATTTAGAACACCAACAGTTTCAACGCGAGGCGACATATCCTGCTGCAGTATACCAAGGCTACGTTCTTCTTTAATAAGTGATACATCAATTCCAGTTACAACTGGCGGTAAAGGTCGGCCAAATGAGGACAACTCCATCATAGAAGATGGGGCTTGTCGTACAACATTTAAGCTAGAAAGATTGTCACCAGTGGTTGCTGCCAACACTGAGGTGGTTAATGGTAGTGTTGTAGGGGGTTCATGTAAATTTGTTGATTGTAATTGCACTGCAACTAAATTATTGTCATTGGTTTCGTTTTCAATAAAACTCGAGTATTCTTCTTCGATAAGTGACATGTCCATGGGAAAATAAGCAAATGATGAAGTTTCAATATTATATTTTACACGAGGTAGGTCCGAGATCTCTAAAAATCTTCTACGTGGCAAACGAAAACGTAAACTATATTCCTCTTCAGTTATGTAAGTTCGAGGTTTTAAACGTTTTGGGGTTTCTGGAGTGTTATCACCTAATACTAGTATTGCAGAGTTAGTTGGGGGTGTTTGAGCAGTGTGTGAAGATCTTAAACTGTAACGTAATCTTTGAGTTAATTCTTTAGAAGGCGGAAGCCTCTCATTTGCAGTAAAAGATGTTGTTAAATTCTGAGCTTGTAATCTTTCACTTTTTCTTTGGATTATTTCCTCATTTGTTGCATTTTCTGGTTGTTGATGTTGTTGAATTTTAGGCGGCTTTAAAAAAGTCAACTTCAATTCATCGGAACTATCTAAATTTTCATTTTCGAATAAATCGGAGATATTTATGGCTGGTAATTGAGGTGATGGTAATGGAAATGTTATATTTTCTTCAAATTCCAATGGGTAGCTATTATGCTGTAGTGTTAAAGCATCTCGAGCATCCCAGTATTTATTTGCATCTTGTTGAAATATTTGTAATAAATCCGCCGCTGTATCACTTTCAGGAGATTGAAATAATGATTGCTCGGGAAATTCTATCAAACTTTCTTCATCTTGCTCGGTGGCATAAGATCGCATCATTGTTGGTGACAAAGTTCCTTCCGCTGAAGTTGTTTGTAATTGCTGCAAACCCCTATTTTTAGTTTTCGTATCGGGCTTTTTGTAATGAGGCTTATGTTTTTTGGTTGTTTCACTGGATCTTTTAAGAATCCTTTCATAAGCCTCCATTAAGTACTTCATTAAAGTATATTTTTGTATTAGTGTAGCCTTTAGAAATAATTCAGGCATATTATTCATAAAATAATGTAAAGTTTCTTGTAAGTAGTCTTTAGGAGTTAAAGCAAATACAGGGTTTTGATAATGCTCATGAGTTTTATTAGCTTTAATTTGATATTTAAAATTTAAAAGACCACAAAAAAACATAAAAGACAAAAAAAACAAACCGAGAACCAATCACAAAGCACAATACATATTAAGTATAATAGTCAAGTTTAAAAATAATACATTCATGGATTAGTTCAATACTTTCGAATAAATAAAAATCTTTGTAATAAAACTTACCATCAGTTTCTCCATTATCTTCATTATCTTTGTTAAATCGGTTAAATCCGTTTCCACTGCGCCCTAGAAACAAAAAAAAAAAAAGTATTTATTCTTCTGAAAACGTTGGAATTTAAACTTTCTATTGTAAATGTTAAATTATAAAAATGATTTTTTTTTTTTTTTTTTTTTTTGGAAATTACAGAAAAACTAAAACAACTTTTTTAAAATTAAAAATACAAAAATTTGTGGATTTTTTATTTATATTACGGTTTACAACTCAACTCAGTTGAGTTGTAATTAAGACAACTGGTTGTGATCAGTTGTAATTATGTTATGTTTTTGTTCACCGAAATATAGCAAAGTTGTAAACCATAATACAAAAATTAAGAAATTACAACTCAACTGAGTTGAGTTGTAAACCGTAATAGGGGCCAAAGAAACAACATTTTGGATTGTCCTTTTAATTAAGGTGTCATCTTTTCGCGAAGTTTCACGTGGCCTTCCTCCGGAATGAGTAGGAGATGTGCGACCAGTCTGCAATCAATTTTTAATTAGCCTAGAAATAATTGATCTGTTGTTTTCTTATTTTAAATTCACTTGATCTTAACCTAATCGAAAACTTGTGGGAGATCGTTAACTTAAAAATCAACCGAGAAAATTGCACAATCAAAGAAAATGTAGACCAACATTACTTGTGAATGAATTTTCATTCACCAACTCGATGCGTAATATTCAAATTATTGTTCCCTTGGGACATCATACTGTATTTGATCGATCTTTTGTGAAACGGACTCATCATGCCTGGAGTGTACTTCCAAATGATCTTAAGCTTTTTTCTTACTCGTATTATACTTATAAGAGAAAGCTTCTTGCCTACTTTAATTATGACCTTTAATAATTGTTTTCTTGTATACCCATGGCTATGGGAATAAGTTTTTTATTTATAATTTTATATGCTCATAATTTTCGACAATACATATATATAGGCTGGGGAGCCAAATTTATCGATTTATGTATTAACATATTTTGTTTTTTTTTACTTTACTTCATATTATTTTCGTTATATCTTTTCTAAAACATAGTTAATAATTGTACAATACATATTTATTGGCCATGAAGGCTTTCTTTGTATTGATATTTAATAAATAAATAAATAAATAAAATAAAAATGTGTTTGAAGTTTGAGTTTTTTTCCCCCGGAGTTTTTCGATTCCCGGGAAAGCGGGAAATTTTTTTAAATTTCCCGGGATCCCGCTACATATAAATAATACAAAGTAAATTTCTTTTTAATTAATGAAAAAACTTTTATAAAAAAATGTAAGGGAACTTGTTTTCAAAGTAAGTAAAAGAAATGCTTAAATACTACAAAAATGAATTGATGATTAAAAGAGGAACTTAAATTATTATAACCTTACGGTTTTATATGTAAATTCCGTATTATTATGCTCTAGGTACAAGATAAAAAGATAGCAAAAACATAATAATTTAATTCACAAAACAATAATAAAAACAAACAAAAATTGAGGTACCCAAGATATGAGATCAAAAAGTTAATTCATAAAATAGATAAAATATTTTAAATAAATATATTAACATTTTTGAACGGCTTAGGAAATAACTTTCTGACATAGTCAAGGCGCTTAGTAAGTCGTCAAAAAGTATATTTCTGATTCCATTTACTAATTACCATGTTTCCGAAAAATTTCGTTCACTTTTTTACCGAGGTTGGACAAATAGTTAAAAGTGCACCGTTGTAGAATGCTTCTGATTCACAATAAGAAGCAATTTTTTTTATAAACAACGCCTATATCAGTCAAATGTATGTCAAGGTTCATGCAAAAAATAGCATCAACCTCTTACAAACCTTTTCATTTCGTTAGGTCTATCTGCAATCTTTAGGACAATGTGTTTTTCAAATTGTATGTTGTAGTATCTTATAGAGTTTCCATAATTTTTTTTATTTCGGTTTCCCCGCACTTCACGGGTATATAAACCAACACAAATTGAAAAAAACTTGTGTTTATCACCTAATAAACATATCGCTCCTTCATTGCAACATAGTCATATCTCAAAAAATCAAAAATTGTAAGTTATTTAAGCAAAGTGTTCCTTCATACCTTGTCGTATTATATCTGAAACTGAACCTAAGTTATAGCAAAATATATTTTTAAATCGGTACATTTTGAAAACTTTAATCGCATTTTGCCAAGTTCGTTTGTTTTTGTAGATATGACATTGTTGCAATAAAGGAGTGATATGTCCATGGACAATAAAACTTTACTGCCTGCATCTTGTTTGAATTAACTCTTCACGTCACTAAGTTTATTAATTATCAACTGTTGGACTGCCCATTCTGCTTTAAGTAGATTTATTTTTTTTTTTTTTTTTTTTATTTTTTATTTTTTTTAATTTCCTAAGCTAATCCCGCGAAGCTCTATGCTTGTCTGCAGGAAAGAAACCAGAGTCTCTGGCGGGAATCGAACCCGCAACCTCGGCGCTGATAGACTAGCTCGCTACCAGCTAGCCTACCGAGGCACTCATCAGGAGCCATTGATTTACGCATGTACTCACTTCTTGTAATGGATCTAATCGACAACCCATACACAGATGCTAATTTTAAGAGAATAGAAAACTAAATTTCAAAGTAAAATAAGCTGTTTTCTTAAACTATGAGGAATTTTTTATTTCCCGGGATCCCGCAAGAAAAATCCCGGTGAAGCAATATAACCTGTAGTGGGATTCTGTAACTTTAAACAATAACAACAGTTGTTATAATTGTCAACCTGTTTTTTTGTTTGCACTAACGATTATGTGATCCTGTAGATTGTTGTTAACAACATAGATAAAAATTAACGTCAAGTGGCATCACTGTCAAAAAAATGCCAAAATAACGAAAAACACAAAGAGGAATACAAAAAAAAAACAAATAACATTATTCAAACTAAACAGAATAGTTTTTTTTAGAAGATAAGCAAAACATTTTACTATTAAATAAAATGCAAATTATTTAATGGCCATTTTCAAGTTATATTATTTCTTTAAACCAAATTTTATTTTTTTGACATTTATCAATAAATAAACAACACTAAAAAAGTTGTCGTTTACTTAACACAAACAGCTGACTTTACGATAACAAGTGTTGTTTAAAATGTTACAGAATAGCAAAATCGTTCATTTGCTTGTTAAATTTTTTAACAATAACAACTATTGTTAAAATTAATTACAGAATCGCACTACTGTTATAATTAATAATTTAATATCCTCTATATCTAAAAGATGTGTGTGTGTTATCCAGAATAAAGGATTCGCAACGAAATATTGATTTCAAAAATTTTTTTTACCTTAAATTGGGGGTGCTTTAGTTTAGTCAGCTTATATTTGCGACTTAAAATATTTTTTGAATTTTAACTTTTTTTTATTAACCCATTAGAAGTCTCTGTGCTTAAATGAGTACAGCTGGCATTTTACAAGTTTCTAATCAACAACAAAGAATTTTTAATCAATGTAATATTATTTCTGTTCACAACAATAATACCAACAGCAGCTAAAAAAGAATTTGTGTTTCTTTTTAATTTTTCTGTACAAAAGAATAAGTCTGATTTGTATTACAAAAGCAGTGTGAAGGTATGAACACTATTTTAATAATATTGAAAACAATATTGAATTTTTTTTTGGTAATTTTGAATTATTATAATGAAAATCGTATCAAAATAACTCACAGACAAAAAAAAAAATTACTTACATAAAAAAACAATAAACTTAGCAGTATAAATTTGACTGTACTCGTTTGAGTACACTGACAACAGGCATAGGTAAAAAAAATGTTTTTAGATTTTAACTATGAGTGGATAACATTTTACATCCCAAGTGATTCAAAAGCCTTCAAGAAGCTGTTGATAGCATATCATGTGGTGAAGAGGTGTTTAGGAAAATATAACGGTTTCAAGCCTATCAAAAGACAAACCTGGTACTATTAAAGTTTTCGTAAATGTTGAAATTATTGACAACGACGTCAGTGACGATAGTGATAATCACCCTTATTCCATTTAACGTCGTCGTCATCGTCATCAATTGAATATCAAAATCAATTTTTATCGACATCGTCATCAATTCCATACAAAACTTGTATGCCATAACAGCAATGTAACGATGTCGATTGTTTATCGTTTTTTTAAGAACATCTCTAATAAGTTTTTATTAAAAATGTGCAATTTGATGTTCGTTTCTTATTAATGTTGTGCTCTCAAAGAGGGTAGCTTGATTTATTCTAAAAAAATCACCCTTACTAATGCCATAAGGTATTGATTACACTTTTCGCCCCGTATAAATAGACAGTGTTGATAGCGCCCTGTAAAAAACAGAACGGTACGACGATTGCCGAAAAGAGCAACAAAAAGTTACGCGAAAATTGCAAACATTCGGAAAATTTGCAAAAATAAGAAAATTCGCGAAATTCTTTTTTATTTGAAACAAGCCATAAAATTGACTTAAAGTCTTCAAAAACATAAGAATGGCAAAAATTCCATAAAAATGGCAAAATTAGTGGAAATTCGCAAAAATTTGATAAAAGCGGCATGAAAGAAAAATTTAATATGTATTAAAAATCGTTAAAACTGTAAAGAATCAGAAAACTTACAGGAAAAATTACTTCTATCGCGAACATGGCTAAAATTCGGAAATTTGCGGTAATTTATCGATTTTCATTGAATTTTTGATATTCCTTATAGTTTTAGGAACTTTTAATCAATTTTTTGGCTTGTTTGGAATACATAAAATTTTCGCGAATTTTCGCTATTTTTGCAAATTTTTGCAATTTTCCCGAAACTTTGTTGCTATTTTTTTCATTTTTTTTAATTCGACATTATTATTTTTGAAAAATAAAAAAGAAAAAAACTGTTTCGACACCAATAAGACTGACGACAAAAACAGAGTCAATTTAAATCGATGCCAACGTTAACGTTGCGTACGGCATACCAAAAATACATCGACGCTTATCGATAAAACTTGATATTGACAATAGGCATACCGATTTGCAACAATCGACACAAAACGATATCGTTTCGTATTGACAGTGTTGCCAAAACTTGGTGACGAAAAATGGCTAAATTTACGGAAAAAAATGGCTAAAAAATGGCTAAAAATGGGCTAAAAAATGGCTAAACTTTTTTTCTAAGTAAAAACACATTAAAATTCTATAACAAAACAGAAATAATTCATTTAAAGTTGTTTACGATGAAATTGTAAGTTAGGATCAATTTCTTAAATAAGAATAAACGTAAATTAATATTTTGATAGATATTTAAAAAATTAAATCTTCGAAAAATTCGTCGTTATTGCTCATCTCATAGGAATCACTCGTGCCTATTAGTTTTAAATAATTTGAAGGAAAATCATAATCACGACAACATTTACCCGACATTATGAGTCCAGATCTACAATAAAAAACAAGTAAAAAAATATAGTCGGTCAACCCTGACTAGATGATACCGTACACCACATTATAACCTATTTACCAAATTTTATTAAATTATCTTTAAATTTGCGACCTGTACTTTGCGCACAAGTTGTGCATGGACAGCCAGCCAGCCAGCCGGGCAAGCATCGTTAATTCGACTCAGAAATTGATTCAGAGTCAATCGGTATAGGTAAAGGTTGGCTAAAGCTATGTTCACACCTATTAAATATTTGACGTCCTACACGTGACCACTAGTTTTCTTAAAGAATTGTTTGCTTTTGCAAAACGTTTGGCTAGGGCAAACATTATTTAACAGTTTCTAAATTACATTATACAATGATCATTTTAAAATTAAAGTTTTGTAAATAAATAGAATTTTTTTTTGAATTTTATTGTCAAATATTTGTTAGGTCTGAACATACCTTAAGTATCAATATTTTAAGGTGTTTCAAACATCAGCACAAACGCATAGTACCATCTCCACTGTTGTGGTGTTGGTAAAAATATTTTATTGTTACAGTAAAATTCTTTACCTAATTAAAAAAATCGAATTAACGGTTGCTAAATGTAACCTATTTCTCAAATTACTTTTAACGATGTTTACTTGGCAAAATACCCTCTCTACTTCAGCATTAGACCATGGAAGTGAGAGCAACTTTATAGTCAATTCTGAGATTTCTAAAAAAATTTTGTTGCTGCCTGCAGCTCTTTACTGGAATACTTGCAACCAGAAAGAAACACCAATGTTTGTGGTGATCCATTTTATAAATTTAGTATTGGAATACTGTTCCTTTATTTTGAAAGATGTTTCATCATCATCGTTTATAGCGATTTTCAACATTTGTAAAAGTTGTGATTTAAATTAAAGGCGTTTTATTTGTTAAAAATGTTTGTTTTACTTTTATAAATTTTTATAATAAAATAAAAATTATTCCTTTAAAAGAAAAACGGCAAAAAAATTTTATGGCTAAACAATTTGAAAAATGGCTAAAAAAAATGGCTAATGGCTAAACTCATTTTTTAATGGCTAAACAGGGTGAAAAATGGCTAAATCTAGCCACTAAATGGCTAAATTGGCAACACTGCGTATTGATAACGCTAAATGGAATAAGGGTGAATGAACAGTTGGCACCAAAGAACACTCGGCAAGACTGCAAAGCAAATAATTCATATTTGGCGCAAATACTTTTCATCGCAGAGCTCAACCCCTCAGCAGAACTCGGAAATTTGTAAAAGATGAAATAGTGTATGTAAAGAAATATTTAAAAAATCTTGAAGTCGAATCGAACTGGCTTTCTTCGAATGAAATGCTTAGCGGTGGCCAAAATATTCCTAAAGACGAGTCAATACTTAAATATTCTGGATACCATCCCGCTAAGCAATTCATTTGAGGAAAGCCCGTTCGATTCGGCTTCAAAAACTGGGTTGCGGCTATTGCTATAAGCTTTTGCTGCCAGTTAGATTTGTACTCCGGAAAATCGCATTTGGATTCTTCTTATCCGTTTGCTTCATGTGTTGTTAAGCATTTGTTGGTGGTTTTTTATAGCTTTTTACTAGATACAATCTTTATGTTGATCTTTGATATATATTTAGAGTAACGTCTGGGTCAATGTTTGCAGATGAATCTCAAGTTTGGGCTGGACACTATCCTAATAAACTACAAAACCATTTGCGGTACATTTTTTGATATTTAAGAGTTTGTTGGCAGAATAAGAAGTGCCTAAAAACACTTTGCACTGAAAACAATTTTCTGAAAATCTTCATACGTAAGAGGTCAGTGTACTCAGTTGAGTACACCTCAAAAACTCAGTTAAAAAAAAAATTTTTTTTTCATTTTTTCCATTTTATGTTTTTTTTTTAATACAGTGTATATTCGATAATCCGGACTCCACTAATCCGGAATATTCGGTAATCCGGACAGAATTTTGCAGCTCATTGCAACTCTATAATCCGGATTGAATAACACCCGTTTTTATTTATTTTTTTATTCAAATCACAGCATGCTTAGTAAAATGCAGTTAGATTAGTGTGATATGAGTATGTTTGCACATGCGTTTTTTTGCTATGAATTATTATAATTTTTAATAAATACATACATGCGGTAATCTGGATAATTCGCTACTCCGGAACTGTAGAAAAAAGAAGTACATATAAAGTTATCGCTGATGTTGATTCGCTTTTGAGACTCTGTGATTATTTGAGTTTCTAGAACTTTAAGGCTCTGACAACAAAAATCTAATTTTTTCTAATGTGCGGTTTCACAATACAAGTGGTTAAGCGTGTATTAAAACTTATATGAAAAACATTAAAAAAAATGTGAAAACGAACACAAAAATTACGCCCGCCGCCTATTCAGTAATTCCCACGAAATTTTAATTTTCCTCATTTTTTTTGAAAGAGGGAACAAACTTCTAGGGTAATTTTACTAACGATAAGAGCGAATATTTTCTTGCACTTTTGAATCTTCTAAATATGGTGCTGAGTCATGTTGCTTACATAAAGATGAACCTTTTATTTATCCAAAACAATGAAATTATAGTACGAAAATTGTTTTATTAAAAATATACACAAAAATGTAGCATGCTGCAACCGGTAAGCCACGACATGTACAAACAAATTTTTTTACAAAGTGTTTAACCGAAGTATCTGACACCGAACTCCAACGTTTAGTCGGACCATAATTATTATACCTTAATATTTTATTTTAGAATTTGAAAAATCATGTTTTACATACCTCCTCCCCGACCGCCACCACCACCATTAAAACGTTTCTTATATCCGCCATTGTTATTGTTTTCATCATCATTCTGATAATCATCATTATTGGACTTATAGACATCATTATCATTGCCAAAACCTTTACCAATTACCTGTGAACGAAAAAATTTATTTAAGCCCCACAATTAATATTAATCAAAAAAAAACTTACTTCGGTTGTTTCCTCATCACCCCAGTCGGACATTTTCCTTGTACCGTGTTCTTTTCTGGTGTTTACAAAAGGATCTCTAGAAGAATTTTCACCTGTAGCCTTTTTAGTTCGGATAGCAAACGGCACCTTCGTTTTTGGCAAGCTTCCAGTAGCTTTTCGGGAGGAACCAGTTTCTGCGTAAGGGTTTTTAGTTGTTTTAGAGCTTTCAGTTATTCCAGATGTTGTCGTTTGTTTTTTTTTATCTTTGGCCTCTTCCTTTGAAGAATTTCTAAAACGATTATTTGTTATTTGAGATTTTACTATTGAATCATGATCATCTTGAGAAAAAAGTAAATTTATTTGTTGAAAAGAATCCATATTTAGTTTATTTGTTGTGTTTATGATTGTATGCGCCCTAGTGTATTTTCAGCAGAGTTGCAAAATGAACTAAAATCAGTTTCAATTTTTAAATATTCATGAAGCGGCACTATGTTAAATTATTTTTTCTTGTTTTTTAGTGTTCTCTTTATTTACAACAGAAGCACACAGGGTAGTATTTTATAAAGAACATGAGGCAATGAAAAACGGTTGACATTTCACATGTGTAAACTTTTGTGAAAATAACAAAACTTTGTTTTGAATTATTTAAGGTTAGAAAAAGCCAGACATTTAAAACATGTGATATTCATATGTGTAAATATATTTTTGGTAATAATTTGGAAAACACATAGATTATTTTCAGGTAGTTTAAAACATTTTTAAGCAAATTCAATTTGTCCTTTTTTCATATTTAATGCTTAAGATTACGAAATGTTTTCAGTACCTATTTTCAAACTAATTCGATACGAATTTATTTTTGTATATTTTTTAGAAAGATGTTTGTTTTATACAATTGAAAAATGTATGAATCCGATATAGTATCCCTTTTTTCTTAACAGTAAGCCCTCTATTTAAGTCGTAATTGGCTTAAAAAATTTATATTATTAACAATTTAAAAACTAGTAAAAGTTCAGTAAGTTAAGTTACAGAAACTAAAAACAAACTAAAACAAAAAATACAACAACAAAAAGTCAGCTTCAATAAATAAATAAATTTAAAAAAAAAACCAACTTAAAAGGGTGTTTTTTAAGTCCGTTAGAACGAACTTGAACTTCAATTTTAATCAAAAATATTTTTTATTCGGAAGATCTATACATAACATTAGCATTTGAAAATGATTTGGGGCATATGGGAACATCGGCTGTTCTTGACAAATCGCATTCTTTTCGTCAAATTTAAGGCTACTTTTTCGAGCAAAAAATGTTTGATCATTGAAATGGACCTTATTGGTTTAATGTTTGAATAAGAATTTTCTTCAAAATTTCGAGTCAAAGAACATAATTCACTCTAAAGAATAGCCTTACAGCCTGTTCATCGATTTCGAACGTCATCGTTCGCATAGAAAATTACATTTAAAACAAAAACAAATTTCGAACATTGTACGAACTTTGCTTTTGTTTTAAATGTAATTTTCTATGCGAACGATGACGTTCGAAATCGTTAAACAGGCAGTTAGTGTACGAATTTGTCTTTTTGCTTTTGTTTATGTTTGTGGTTTAAAAGTGTATATAAATTTTTTAAAACAAATTAGTAAATACAGTGTAAAGCATAAGTCAAGGTACCTCTTTTGAAATAAAACAATTTTTAAAATTTTTTTAAAAACAAGTAAGAAAGTTTGTGTTATTTATTCCGGTTTTGTAAAATTATTCATATACTAAAGTCCAGCAAAATTATGCACTCTTATTCTAAGAAACAGCCATAAAATATCCTTAAGTTCCTGGCAACTCCATAATTTTGCACAGCAAAAGTCTTGGTACCCTCTAAAGTGATCTATGTTTAAGTATTGGCATCTCAATTATTTTAAATGTTTTTTCTTTCTACATTTAGAATGAATTCATAGTTGTTTCTTGTTGAGCTATCGTTTGAGGAGCGCAATTTTATCATTAATAATCATATATATATATATATATATATATATATATATATATATGATTTCCTTTAACTCCTACTGGAAAATACTGGAAATGATTGGAAAAATCATATTCTTAAATTGCTAAAATAACTAATAGAGGGACGTAAGAAAAGATAAACTCACTGTTAATTGTTGGTGCTTTGTTTAAGCTTTGATATTGTTACAAGTAAGACTTTGAGTGTTTAAAATTCTTATTCGCTTTAGGGTTTTATTCGTATAATATTTTTAGCTTTTCTAAAATATTAGGAAAAGGTTTCCTGATGAGCTGGCCTAAGCAACCAGTGAAATGCGCATACAAGCTTGCTTTCCCTCAACAATAAATTTCAGTATAATTTATCTCAAATATGAAAATTTGGGAATTTAGCACGTCATACAGAAATCTTATTACTAATAGAATTCATTCTAAATGTGCCCTTATTAATGTAGAAAGAAAAAACATTTATAATAATTTAGAGGGTACCAAGACTTTTGCTGTGCTAAATTATGGAGTTGCCAGGAACTTAAGGATATTTTATGGCTGTTTCTTAGAATAAGAGTGCATAATTCTGCAGGAATAAATAAGACAAACTTTCTTACTTGTTTTTAAAAAATTTTAAAAATTGTTTTATTTCAAAAGAGGTACCTTGATTTATGCTTCACACTGTATGTATTCCATTATTTTTACCCTATTGCGATGCCAATTTATTTATTTATTTATTTCTATCCAAATAATCACCCCTATCGTGAATAAAAATTCCTTGGGAGTTTTTTCCCTTTTCCCATTTTTACAATTAAGTTAACATAGGAAAAATGGAAAAAGGGAAAAAACTCCCAAGGAATTTTTATTCACGATAGGGGTGAATAAATAAAAAGCCTAAGAGGCCAAAAATTATATATTACAATTGTAAATGCAAATTCTGAATTAAAGAACAATTAATAAAAAAAAAAACTGTTATTTACAATTATTAACGAGTTGGCTCCCCAGCCTAATACAATACAATGGTTTCCCGATTTAACGAACAATTGATTGTCAGCCCTGTTCGTTAAATTGAAAAATTCGTTAAATCCAGTACTAAAAAAATATTTATTCATGTAACAACAAATTAAAAGAAGCAATGAAAAAAGTAATTATTTAAAAAAATAAGAAAAAGGACATAATTATTTAAAGAAACTTGTTATTGACGTTTGTTTTTGAGATTTCGTTAACTTCTTTCAATTGCTTCTTTTGAAGCTCACGTAAATTTAATAAGGGTTTTCATGATATCGTTTAAAAATGCCATTTGTGCAAAATGGCAAACTTGCGAGAATCGTTTCATGAAGGCCCTATTTAATTTGTGTGTAATTTTAAACAAATTTCTAAGAAACGTCAATAGAAAAATAAATTTAAAAAATATATTAAAATTTGTGATTAAAATGTAAAATTTGATTTTAAAAACGCACCAAGAAAGCCAAAAAACTAAAGTGCTGAAATTTTTGCAAGAATTTATTGTTTGTGATTTATAAACACTTGAATTTTTTCCCACGGAAATGATGGTAAGCACTAAAAAATCTGTTTGTATAAATGCACAATTAAACTGCGCATGTTTACGAGTCAAAATTGCTGGACTAATTTACGAAGTTTGCGTAAATTAATTCTCATACAATTTTTGACAATTCATTTGCGATGGCGTAAATATGCACAGTTTGCGAGAGTTTTAAGCGATATCATGAAAACCCTTAATGTCTTGGAGATATCGATATTATTTTCCTTCTCCCACTGTCCCCCACATTAAAGCTTTTGATTACATCTCTGTGTTTAATTTTTACCCCTTCATCAGGAGGTACATCGATTTATAATCGTGCATTAATTTCTTCATCTTCGCCAAGACTACAACTGTTTGCCTGACTACTCCATCTATGTATTTAAATAAGTTTCACGAATTTTTTGCATATTATTTTTATTTATTCGTTACATCGAGTACCAAATTGGATTTTAGTTCGTTATACATAGTACCTAGGATAAAAAATTTTCCTGTTCGTTAAATCCCGAAATCGCTAAATTGAGAGTTCGTTAAATCGGGAAACCACTGTATTAGTAATAAAATAACAATAATAACCAGGCCCCAAAGTGGATAGGTTAGTAAGATCTAATATGCGTTTATATAAACCAGAAGTATGTAGATGCGAGTTAATTGTTTATCGTCCATGTTCTGGAAAACGCAGCGTTTTCAAATCGCTTACGCTTAACCAGGCGATTTGCTAGCGTTTTGCTTTTTCGAAGTTGTGGTGTTTGAGCAAAAAAAACATATGTTTTATCATAACAAAACGTAAACAAACAAATAATTTAAAAATTAGTTCTGTGAAATAAATTTAAAATTATAATGCCTACAGCGTTCTTACATGTTCATAAGTAAACTACTGCGACAAACAATTTACAAACTCAAAGCAAATTGTCAAATTGCATTTTTTTAATTAAAATCGTGAAAACATGTTAAATGTTTTTCCTTAAATAAAAAGAAAACATATTAAATTGAAATTGTGGGCCATTTCCTTTTCTCTTTAAAGTGCAGTTTTAATAAAATAGACCAGATCGCTTAAGTATACACTAGTGGTTTGAAAACGCCAAATTTCTAGCGTTTTCGTTTTTCAGAACACCTGTTTAGCGTTTTCAAATTGAAAACGCAAATTTTAAGCGTTTTGCGCTTTTCAGAACATGTGCGTATATTTAAATATGTTTAATCAATTTAAATATATAGTTTGAAATTGACATTTGGAAAGCACCAACACGGAAGATAAAAAAGAATTTTATGAGATACTTCAATTAAGTTAGATCAACGAAAAGAAAAATATGTCAACAGTTTTAAACGAAATGCATTATTTGAGTGGGAAAATAAGCGAAGATCTCTAGGCAAACAATTCCAACTTTCCAATTCCAATTTACCACTTTCGCACATTTTTTTTTAAATTAAGTAATACTGGCAATACAAATTAAAGATGGCACGCGCAGATTGACAGTAAGAAATGTCAAAATATGTAAAAAAAAATTCATATTTGAAAATTTAAATAAAATAAACTGTGTTGATTTGCGAAAAAACTGTAAAAACTGTTGCAAAAGCAAATAATTTTTTAATAAAGTTTTAACTGTTTATAAATAAAGGTTCGAAATGTGCTCAAAATTTTCTATAATTTTCTAACAATCGAATTAGAATCTTAAAATTATTCAAACTTGCTTTAAAAGTTTAATTAATTCTCATTTGATTTTAATCAATCAAAACCAACTAAACACATCCAATTACTATCGCTTATGGAACACAGCCAAAAGAGGCAGTCCCCCAAAAAGGGAATAACACATGTACATATATTTCTTTTCGTATACATGGAAACGTAGAATGCAAAAGAATAAAAAACTAAGCTCAACTGTCAAAGTGGAGGGATACAGATAGAGAGCGAAATACTACACACAGCGCCAGAGATTATTTTATTGTTCGTTTTTATTTGTACTCTTTTATCATATATTCAATTCTTATTATATCCATCCATCTATCCATCCATCTAACTTCGTAGTTTTGATATGTGTATACCATGCTTTTTTCTTCAACGTTCTAAGATTTAATAAAAAGACATACGAGAGTGTGTGTGCAGAAGAACGCAAAAAATAAAATACCAAAATTAAGGTTAACAGCAGTCCGCTAAAAGATTTTGGGTGCAAAACTTTAAAATACAGAGGGAAAAATAGAGAACTGAATAAAATTCAATAAAATAATAAAAAAAAAATATATTAATTTCAAAACAACAATGGATTCAGCTGGGAAAAATCGTTATGAACTTTTGTTCATGGACGATGATAGTGATCCATTAGATAACATTGTTGCCAAGAAGAAAAAGCAGGTTAAGACTGCTGCTGCTGCTGCTGGTAGTGGCGCTGCCACAAATGTTGCTGCTGGCGCTACTGGAGCCGCCAATGGAGCCAAGACAACGAACAAACCAGCCAACAATAATCAAGTTAAGAAATCCAATCAGGCTGAAAAGGAAAATAAACCCTTAAATAAGAATGATACTAAGAAACCAAATGTCGATAGATTTAATAAACAAGGTGGGGCCAACGGCG
Organism: Pollenia griseotomentosa; assembly: GCA_963931875.1. Classification (NCBI taxonomy): domain Eukaryota; kingdom Metazoa; phylum Arthropoda; class Insecta; order Diptera; family Polleniidae; genus Pollenia; species Pollenia griseotomentosa. Next base: position 188,183,247 of record OZ007561.1, read on the forward strand.
CTGGTGGTGCTAGTGGTGCTGCTGGTGCTGGTGGTGGTGCTGCTGGTGGCGCCAATCGTAAACGCAATAACGGTGAGGCACGTGAAGGTGGTCAAGGGCAACAACAACGCAATGTCAACTTTAGACAACAAAATGGTGAAACACGTGAACAACGCAATAACCGTCGTAATGTACGTGAAAATGGTCAAGCTGGTGGCGCTTCTGCTGGCGGTGAACGTCCTCCTTTTAGAGGTGGTGATCGAGCTGATCGTCCACCACGCAATCGTACTTTCGAGGGCGGCAATCGAAAACGTGAATTTGATCGTCAATCGGGTTCTGATAAAACTGGTAAGTTACAAAAAGTTATGGCCAGAAAAGTTTTTGGTACTACATAGTTCTAAAACTACTACTACTTCTATTACATATACAGTGTGAAAATAAAATCTTTTCAAACCTTAAAATTTAAACGAACAAAAACATATGGTCGTGTTTAATAAAAACGAACAGAAGTGGGGTTAATAACATGATGATGCATGATCACTATAGAGACAGACTCAATATTGAACACTTTAAACCCCTTCTCTCTTTTACCACCCATTTAATTTTTTTGATTTTATAAAATTGAATTCTAAAAAGTGTGTGAAAAGATTTGTGTTCAATACAAAATTTTTACGAAAACATATTAACAAAAGTGTATATTCATAATTTATTTAAATATAAAAAAATGTGATCGACGAAAAAAATTCTTTAACAAATTAAAGAAAAATACATATACAAAGAGGCAATATATACTATAAAAATACATGTGTTTAAAAATAGTTTAAATTTACTCTTTAAAAAATAGAAACTGCTGACTCTCTATCAAAAAAACGAAAAGAAGAATAGATCTTGTTTTAAATGAAGACGAAAGTGAAAAACTTTTTTATAGAAATAACATGCGTTAGAAATTGAAAAACTTTACATGTGTATTCCTCCTCTTAATTCCATCTGTGCGCCATTCAAGTTTTATTCAAGAAAATTGAAAGTGACTTCCCTCCTATTTTGTAGAAATCAAAAAAGCGTTTTTAAATAAAATTATTCAATTTTAGCTATTGTGGCATTTATCACGTGTTTTTGTTTTTATTTTAGTTTTTCCTTTATCTCCCTACCATAAAATGCAACCAACTTGTAATTAGTTTAAATTTGGAATTTTAAAAAGTTTTAAAGTTTGCTTTCTTTGCACACAATTTGTGGTATACGTATATTTTTATAATTTTTTTTTTATACATATTGTGTGTGGTTTTAGAAAAAAAAAATGTGGGCGTTTTAAAGAATTTTTTTTGTATATTATTTGTTATGTCCAGTGCCATTTTCCAATGCGCTATTATTGTTTAACAAAAATATGATGTATGTAGCAACAAGAGGAGATTGTAGAAAATGATAACAGGAATGAACAACCTTTTATTTAAGATTCGAAATAAATTTTGAAATACCCAATTTCACACAAATGTAGAACAAGGGTTTTTCCTGCCTTTATTTAACATTATGGCGTGTCGTATTAAACCGCCTTTCCTACCATGAGAGATGACAGCGATTTCCAACTAATCGACCCAAGTTTCTTCAACTTAACCGTGTTTAACAATTAGAGTTTTAGTGGCCATCATGCAGACGAGGTGTGACGAGGTGCAAAAATTAGGCATTTTTTATGCTAACGACTTTTTTCTTACGGCAATGAAGCAAAGCAAGAGTGAAAATTAGTTTGTACTTTTTTGTATGTGAAATTTACTTCCGTCGCCAAACAGTGGATTGTAGGGCAAAACAATACTTAAAACTTTAAAATAGTTGATATGGATCAAGTGAAAGCTTAATATTCAAAATATGTAAGTATACCCCCAACTAAATATTTTAAAAAATGGTCGGTAGGTCAAACCAATAATGAGCTGACGATATATTTTTATAATTTCAATTCGACTTAGTTCTGTACAGTTTAAAAGCTAGTTTATGGGTCGATTACGGAAGGCAGCTTAACTGAAGTTGATTTGCCAGCAGCGAAATCAGGTAACGTCGCTCGTGTTAAAATAAAATTTAAAAAATTTTTGTATATTTGGTTAAATTTTTCTAACAGTAAACAGTTAATTTTATAAAAAACAATCGAAATCTAAAAAGCACTCCATAATTTGCTTTATTTATTATTTCTTAGCTACTTTATCTTCCAATTTTTAAACAAATTTTGCTTCATTATCTTCAAACTTCCAAATTATACTTAACAGTGACACACTGAGTAAAGTTTCGATTCGAGCGTGATTTTTTGGGTTACTTTTGTTTCGAAAGGAAGAGAATTTTTTAGATAGATTATTGTTTAATGACCAAAAGGTAAGAAATATACAGCATATCGAACAATATTTTTGAGCAAACATTTAAAATATTTTTTCCTGGTTTAAGAGTATTAGTGGTAAAGATAATTGATACTTAAAGACAGTGTAACCACCAGCAAAATTCGAAATTACACTTGAGATGAAGCAAAAATTACCCGATTTAAATGAAATTACACCTGATATAAAATTGAAGTTTTTTTTATAAAGGACATTTACAAAGAAGCAAAAACACAACAAACTCATTGCAAGAAGTAGTCAAACTGTTAAGATTTTTATTGTGATTTAAAATAAATTAACAAAATTAACATTAAAAATTTTAAAACGTAAAATAAAACTCCCAAAATAATGAGTTCAACTTCCACTGTTGGTTGCATTATCTACGGAAGGTTTAAAATGCTCATTGCCATTCCTTTATAATGGATGTTTTTTAAGCCCTATAGTGTTTAAGAAAGGTTAGCTGCCAAACTGTCATTGTGATCTCACTTTTTGCTCAGGCACATCATCATGAATAGCTTCATGCTTGAACAACACCACCAAATTATCCAAATTGGCTTTTGAAATCAGCCATCGATTTTCGCAACTTATAGGCGACTTCATGATTTAAATGACGCAACTTATTTTTTCACGATTGAAGGCGATGTGTTGATTTAGGGAAAATAAACTGTCAATTAGACTTCAAGGGCGTGCGATGTGGCACCTCTTGATTGTTTTCCGTAAGGCTGTGAAGTCAATGGTTAATGCTGATAACCCAGCTACAATTGACGTCTTGGAGGTAAACATTTTTCATTTTATCCGTGACATGCAGCCAGCAATGCTCGAAAAAGAGGAAATACCTTTTATACCTTATTTAGTAAACAAAATGCCTGCAGTGTTTTATACCATCTGTCCCTTTCGTAATTCAGTTTTACAACTGCAAAGGGCGTTAAATATTCTTCAAACTAAAGCATTAAAAAGCTGCAAGCTAAAAATAAAATTAATTATATGTTGGAATATTGGAAACATATCTTCCCTCAGGCTAGTTTTTAGTTTAAATAACTTTTTTCAATAAACTTCAGGTTCTTAATCACTATTATAGGCATCTTTATTCAGTCCTCGGATCCATGTTGCGACACTCATGACCAAACTTTTGAAAATATATACATATTTAATGATTGAAGTCTTTTCTGTAAAAACCCGAGATTTTGGTTAAGAAGACTGTGCATTTTATTTAAAAAGAAATAAATGTCATCACTGAAATCGAATCGTGATTTTATTTGGGTATCTGAAGTAAGAATTTCAAATAGCACCTAAATTACACCTTAGAGAAATTACCCACGCTCTACCCACGACAGTAAAAATTATACCAAATTCGGGTATTTACCCACAAAGTGGCAACACTGCTTAAAGTATGAAATATTTAAAATAGAATTATATGATCGTTTTAAAAAATGTTTTGGTTTTTAATTTCACTTAAATTTGATTTTCAGAACATGGCCGATTTACCTTTATTGCGAACACATTTTAAAGAAATTTTCACTGGCATTCATATTAATTAATTAAAATATTAATTAAAGCTATTCACGTCAATTTATTTTAAAGTTTTGGCGGATAGTTTTATTTTTCAACAAAATTATTATAAATTTTTACTAAAAATTGTTGCACTCAAAAATAAATAATGTATGAAAATGGAGGGATAACTGCTGTCTTAAGAAATGCTTACCTGTAGTGTAAAAAAAAAAATAGAATATTTAGGGAATCTTATAAATGCCCTCGGTTCATTGTAGATATTTTTTTCCATTTAATTATTCCGATATTTTTATAGAATCTTTTAACTCGAAGGAAGGCATAGAAATAAAATCGTTTGTATTTTGCTTGTATCAGAGGTCTTTCGGGCCACCTTAATTTTAAATTTAAACTAAGCCAACTCGGCTTCATACATACATATATCTGATGTTTTACCAAAAGCTATTCACCTGTTTAAATATTACCATTTACTTCAATTTTGTTACAAAATTCCCGGTCCTCCGGTTGGTCCACAATGGTAAAAAGACCACCGAAACACATACAACCAAAAAATGCATTCAAAAATCTACCTAAAATGCTTTAAAAAAGCAACAAATCGACCGATCTTATTAAAATAAAGTTATCTACCACTTAGCTGGGATAGTTGTCTTTAAAATAAGCTATGGTTCATCATTCCCGGTGAGAAGTTTTTTTCCCCGGGTTCCCGGGATTACCGCCCAGTTTTTATATACTTATTTATCCAATGAAACTAATATTTCTTTCTGACTATTATGCTTTAGTTAATTAAATCTGCTATATAACTAGGGATGCAAACGATACATCGATGTTTAGAAAACATCGATGTATCGTTCATAAACATCGATATTAACATCGATGTTTTGATGGACGATATATCGACGATACATCGGCATCAAAACTAAAAAACATCGACATCGTCCATTTAATATTTTCATTTATTAAAATTTTTTTTAATAATATTCAAAAAACCATTTTTAATTAAAATTTTTTTAATTTTTTTTAACTAAACCCTTATTTTAAAAATATAAAAAGTGTATTTCAAAGCATAGCAGTACAAAATAGGCACGGCACGTACATATGTAGATACAGTTATTTCCGGTCAATTGAGTTTCTTAAAATGAACGACTTTTGACGCAATTAAACGGGAACTCAATTAAACAGTACTCGGTTAATTGAATCACCGACGCAACAAAAGCGAAAATCGCTTAATTGAGCAAGATGTGCAATAAAGCGAAACACCCATGTGCAGAAAGAAAATAAAACTCATTTCTTTATTTATTTTATATAACATTTATTTATATAACCGAAACATGACTTTCTTTTTTTAACGTTTGTTGAGCAAAAACACATTAAGTAGAGGGAATCAATTAACCGAAACATTTGCTCTTGATTTTCGCAATGCGGTCTTATTTTGCGAAATAATTAAGCGGGTGACGCAATTAAACGGAACTCAACTAAACGGGTATTTTTACATAGACAGTTATACTGAATGATTTCGTTCCACGATTTTTAGTTCAATAAAACGTGAAACTCAATTATGCGGGGCTCAATTAACCGAAAACAACTGTAAATAATATGCATTGCATAGGTTTATGTAATAAGGTGTAGCCCCTTTTATAATTTGAAGAAATGTTAAAACAATTTTGGAGACTGCAAGTGTGAAGGCCCAACTTTAATATGCGTCAAATCATATTGTACTGAAGAAAACTTTCTGTTAAGTTTTATAAATCTGTAGTTTGCTTAAGCAAGGTGTGAAACTGATTGCACTTTCTGTACGGAATCAAATGTTTTTTATATTGTTTGTGTTTTTAAATGCATTTGACAGGTTTTTTGTTAATTTTTAACAGAAGCTTTAGCAAGCTTATGCATATTATAGTTGGGCTTTAAGATTTTCAGTACCAAAGACGAATTTGAGCAGCCCGTAAGTATAGCTGCAAATTAGTGTATAACATCGATGTTGAAACATCGATGTATCGTATTTTTTACCGATTTTTTTTAGTATCGATGCTTATCGTGGAAACATCGACGGTTTTAAACATCGATGTTTTTTAGAACGATGTTGCATCCCTATATATAACGAAAAGGAAAAAAATCGGGATTTAAGATAGTTTAAGTCACTTCAGTGTTTATTTTTGATGCCAATAGGATCATAGAAATCAATATACGTATAGTCGGCAAATTGCAAGCTTAGAATGAAGTATTAAAGTCTTACACTACGAAGTTTGAATTCTTAAACAATTTCACCGTTTAACAACTTTAGCATGAGGGAGATATTAATTTACCATCTTTAATAACACACAGTTTAAGAAAAAAGTCTTAATACACCCCACAATATTGCGATTTTAGGAAAGTTATAAAGATAATAATTTTCTTTATAAAAAAAAATAAATAACAAGGAAAAAAGCCTTCATACAGTGTGGTGGAGTTACCAGAGTAAGTAAAAAAAAATAAGAATAGAAAGGAGAAAACAACGTTATTTTTTTTATTTGGTCTTAAAATCACTATCTTAAATTCATTTTACAAATTCAAGTACAAGAAGTAAAATATCTGTAATTTTAACCATAAAAATGGAAGGTAGAAAAGAGGTACCGATCACTGTTCAAATTATTGTGGTCAGTGAGCGAAAGGAAGGCAAATCTTATGGCGAAATTTCCAAAATAGTAAAGCGTTGTCGCGCAGCAGTTCAGACAATACTTAGAAATTATGAAACAACAAAGAGCACAGAAAATAAACCACGCACTGGCAGACCTAAGAAGCTTTCGAGACTTGATGTTAGCAGTATGCTGAATGAAGTGAAGCGTGATTCGAAACTTAGTGCTCAAAAACTAGCGGAACAACTTAAAAATTGTTGCAATGTTACTGTTACACCCAGAACAGTTATAAACGTTTTGCACGACAATGGGTTATAAAAAGCTGACTGGCCCAAAAAAGGCACCAATTTCTGCGAAAAATCGTAAGCTTCGGCTTGAATTTGCTCAGGCACATCTTAACAAAGATGTTGACTTTTTGAAGCATGTGATATTTCGAAATTACGCCTGATATTACTGAAAATTTAATGCTCCGTCGCCTCCAAGCAGTAATTGACACCCAGGGCGGACCGATAAAATATTGAAAATTTTGTTTTTTATATCAAATTAGTTCGCCTCCCCTTATGTTTGATTTTATTACTGTATTTAGAATTTTTTCCTATGAATTTTCGATAGTTTTGTTGTTATTATTGCTACAGTACATTTGAACTACTTTTTATTTTATAAATCTGTGGCATTTTGACAAAACATCCCACAGAAATAAATTAAGCTATTGGGGCCTTAATATTATTCCAGCTATGAAAAATCCCGAAACGAACGATTCAGAAAATTATATGTAAATACAGTATACACACATATATACTAAAAACCAAGAATTTTGGTGTATAACACTTAAATATTGATGAACGGGAAGTGGTCTCTCAAACCGTTTTTTCGTTTTTTTTTAGGCAAAATGCCTTTTTTCAAAAAATGAAAAAATCTTGCTTTAGTAAGTTGCCTCTAACTAAAGCAGTTCTTAACGGTTTTGAACCTAATTACATGCATTAGAAAGCTTATTTAAATTCCTAAATGTTTCTTAAAGCAACATTGCCATTTAGTTCGATGGTTTTTTATTCATAGCATTACAAAGGGCCTGTTCGTAAATGCATCACTGCACTGCATAACATGATTATTATGCGATGACTTTGCTAATCATCTGTGCATGATGCTTTTATTTGCTCATTTGAAGATTTAAATACTTTATTTATATAATTACTTTATATAATTACTCTTCCATTGCATCAGACATTTTTATGATTTATATTTGCTTTCGTTTGCGCCTAATCTACTGCTGTGTTGCATTTTCGACCATGTGACAGCTGCAGTGTTGCCACTGTTTGCATTTATGAACATACTGCACATCATATGCAGCGCAGTGATGCATTTACGAACAGTCCCAAATTCAGATGTTCCAATACGAACTTATGTTTTTTTTTTCATTTTTGCTTACCTTTTCTTATATAAAAATTGAATTGAATTTTTATATTCTGTAAATGCAGTATGGTAGAAAATTTTAAAATAAAATAAATTTTGGTGTACATAACAGTAGCATTCTGTATAAAAAAACTCACCACATTGGCTTGAAAATACAAACCCACTATCCAAGGCTGAAAATTACTGTCTTCGATTGCAGACATCTTTTAAATCAAAATGCAATTTATAATAAAAATTTTAAAACAAACAGTAATAATATTAAAATGTCTCAAAAATTAGTCGCACAGAAAAATATTTGCGAATTATCATAAAGCTTTCAACTGTTTGTTTTAAAATTTTTATTATAAATTGCATTTTGATTTAAAAGATGTCTGCAATCGAAGACAATAAATTTCAGCCTTGGATAGTGGGTTTGTATTTTCAAGTCAATGTGGTGAGTTATTTTATTACCGGAAATTTTTCTCTTAGTTCCAAACAGTTTTTTTTCAAGACGTAAAATTCCCACAGGAAGGGATGCGCTTGGTAGACTGCTTTATTTAATAGTCTCTCACTGTTGCGGGTGAAATTCTTGACATCTGGCTAATTATTCGTAAAGATTCAAATTTGCATAATAAAAATTATGTTTCAAGAAAGCTAAAAACATTGCATATAGCTTACACAAAAGTAAAAGCCAACAAAAAGTCGGAAAAATGATAAGGAGTCGAAACGTAAACTGGATTTTATTAAGCTTAGATTCTAATTTTGTCGTATGCAAGACCAAAAGTGTGTTACCAGCTGATGGGACTGTTAATAAAAAAAAAGCTAAACAACAGCCATTAGCTGTTGATGATGACTTATTGTCTTGTGATTCATTCAGCGAAATGGCATCCGCTTTAAATAGTCCAAGGGACCAGCAAAATTTGTTTCGTTATAAGTGTTTTTTCAAAGAAGCCAACCTTAAAATCCTTGACCTGGTGTCAGAGAACACAAAAATGTGTTTCGATATTATTGGAATCAATTATGACTTTATTCAAATTCCATCTTCTTGTTGGCGCGAAAATGAAAATTTCAAAAAAAAAATAGAACAGTTTGCAATAAATTTAACAGTAGTTAACGACCCTGCAGAGCGCGCAATTGGCCTTCTAAAAACCGTCAACAACACACTAGTGATGGAAAACAGTGAGCAAAATGATTTGATTCAAGTCATCGAGCATTTTCACAAAACGCATCCAAACTCCAACAAAAGTACAATTTTAGCAAATTTGAAAAAATAAAAAACCTTCTAACTTTATACTAATGTATTTATAAAATTGAAGCAAAAAAACAACTTTAGTCATTTCATCATTTCAACTAAAACTGCAGTTTTTCTTAACAGAATGCTACTGTTATGTACACCAAAATCTTTATTTTAAAATTTTCTACCATACTGCATTTACAGAATATAAAAATATTTCCTCGTTCAATTTTAATATAAGCAAAAATGAAAAAAAAATATAAGTTCGTATTTGAAAATCTGAATTTGTAATGCTATGAATAAAAAACCATCGAACAAAATGGCAATGTTGCTTTAAGAAACATTTAGGAATTTAAATAAGCTTTCTAATTCATGTAATTAGTTTCAAAACCGTTAGGAACTGCTTTAGTTAGAGGCAACTTACTAAAGCAAGATTTTTTCATTTTTTGAAAAAAGGCATTTTGCCTAAAAAAAAAACGAAAAAACGGTTTGAGAGACCACTTCCCGTTCATCAATATTTAAGTGTTATACACCAAAATTCTTGGTTTTTAGAGTAGATTAGGAAAATCGATGTTCATGAAGGAATTAAAAGTGAGACGGTCTAATGTACATATGTATAAGCAGTAAAATAAAATTTCTCCAAAATATTCAGAATTCATATATTTGTTAAATTTACACAGAAAAAATATTACTGTAAAAATTTTTTTGGTTTTTTCATACACATTTACTAAACATACGGAATTGAGGGGTGTATTTACTAAAGACACGAGACTCACATAGATTAACTAGTTTTATACCTATAGTTTTTCTTCAAAATTTCGTCGGAAATCCGCAATTAATTCCCGGGAAAGCGGAAATTATTTTCAAATAACAATTTATATTGTATAAATTTTCATATTATTCGAATGTGTATTCTAAGTCAAATTACAATCCAAATACTCCTGGAAAATATTGAAGGAATAAGCCTATTAAAGTATAAAAGCTTTTGAGGATTGTAATTTGACTTGAATACACATTCGAATAATATGCAAATTTATATAATAAATGTTACTCAACATGAGAAATAAATTCCAAGATTCTAACAATTTTTATTGTTAATGAATTTTTAACAGAAATCTTGGCATTATTTAAACCATTTTTTATAATCATTTTTTGTCCAACATTAACATTTTTAAAAATCTGTTACATATTTTCAAATTATGTAGGTAGGTTAAGAATATTTTAATTTAGGATTATTAGAGAAACGGTTCAAATTTTAATTATTCAACATTTCAAGTTGGGCTCAAATGTTTGCTGCAATTATCATAGATTTAAAATTGTATTCCCACCTTTCGTGAATAACAGGAGGAATTTTTCTTTCTTCTCATAAAATCAGTTAATTTCGTTTGATTAGCTAAAAAAAGACTAAAGCTATGGTCACACTTATTAAATATTTGATCAAATAAGCGTAACCCCTTCTTTTGTTAATAGTTAGTGAGATTTAAAATGGTCTTAATATTACAAAATAAACTAATTATACTACTAGACATAGCAAAAAACAGTTTTTTGTAAGATGTAGTATTTTAATCAAAATAAATATTGATATTAAGCATAATGATTTTTTAGTTTGGTTGTTGGTCCCGTTTTTTTCGTCAAATATTTGATAAGTCTGACCGTAGCTTAAATCTTATTATTGGCTGAAATACAAATATAAAACGAACGACCAAGGTTTGCCAATACTGATTATAATGTGGTATAAAAATATCTTCAATTTGCAATATAATAAATAGGTTGGTTAATTTAGCACATTCTTGCAAAATTATAAACAATAAAAGGTTATCAAGTGGTTTAAAAGGTTATGCAAGTAATCGTCAGATCAGTAAAAAATACTTAAAACTCGTCAGTCAAAGTACTTATCGACAGAAAAAATTTTACAAGTTTAACATAAATATTGTCCATACAAAGTGTTGTAATTATTATAAAAAATTAAAACAGCTTTGAGAATAGCTTTTTTAATTATTGTATTGAAGTTATTGCTGGCTCATCTAATATTACTCTTGGCAGATTACGGAGAGTTTTTAATAGAATTTTAAGATTTGTGTATAATTTAAGAGTACGTGATCATGTTACCGATTATGCAATTGATTTCTTAGGATGTACATATGATAGTTATGTTATATTACGAACTTTATTGTGCTTTTTTAAGACTTTAAAATATGGTGTACCCATTGATTTATGTAATGAATTCAATTTTCTTCATTCATCACGGGTACTACAGATTGATATACCTCTCATTCGATGTCAGATCTTTTCACGTTCATACTTAGTTCGAGTTGCCAGAATATGGAATACCTTGCCTTCAGAACTGAAATGTTTTTCAGATTCAATTCATGGCTTTAAAAGTAAAGTAATAGTTCATCTAAATCACTAGTGGGGATATTAAATTAAATTAAATATTTTAATTATATTATAGAGCAATTCCATATGAAAACGATCAAAATTGGCAAATTTTTGGACGACCCCTCTCCGATTTTAAAATAAATAGTCTCAATCGATTGCCCAGCAAAAAATAATGTACCTACATATTTTTTTTTTTTTTATAGTGACTGGTTTAGTGGTGGTGTACACCACTGTCATGTGACAAAATTGAAGAATTCTTCATAAGGGACCTCATTGAAAGTTGTTTTAAAAAAAACTACTAAAGCGATCGCAACGAGTGATAGCTCGTTGGAAAGGTATTGAATCAGGCTTTAATTGAAAAATAAAATTTTCCTAATTTTTCTTAGAAATTTACCTTTAAATTTTCCCATGAAAATTAAATTTTCCGATTTTCCACAGAAGCTCTTAAATTTTCCGGCTAATTTTTTTTTTTTGGATTCCCCATAATTTTTGCTTTAAGAATCAGCAATAAAAAAATGGGCCCCGACTCCTTGTTTGGACAGGAGAAGAGCATTTAAGAGACCACCTTGTTAAAAATACATTTTAAAAATTACACTGTGCATGAAATTGACACTTTGCGTTTTAACATGGCGTTTTAACATAATTCGGGGACGCTGAATCCAGTGGTGCCCGCGGTTTTTTCAGATTGGCTCTGGTTTTCGAGATATACCGTTATTTCGAAAATGGAGGAGGTTGCTCAACATATATTCGCGTAACTCAAAAACGGTTTAGTTTATTGAAATTACTAAAAAAAACCGAAATTCCGCAATAAAATTTCATTTCAGAAAAGTAAAACTCTTTTTCTAATATGAGTAGTCGTTATTGAAACATAATTTTTTTTTTTTGAAAAAAAATTAATTTTTTTTATCAAAATTTCGAAATTTTTGTTTTTTAAAAATTCATACAAAATTAAAAAATGCAGCTAGGCTTCTAATTTTTTGCAGACTTATAAAAAACGAAGCTACAAACAAAACAAGCCATAAATGATTAAAATCTGTTTGCAACTTTTGATTTTATTCACAAAAGTCGACAAATTTTTCATTAATTTAAGAATTTCCCTTAGGGGGCTTCCATACAAATATTGCGTTTTATGAAATTCTTAAATTAATTAAAATTTCAATACCTTTCCAACGAGCTATCACTCGTTGCGATCGCTTTAGTAGTTTTTTTTTTAAAACAACTTTCAATGAGGTCCCTTATGAAGAATTCTTCAATTTTGTCACATGACAGTGGTGTACACCACCACTAAACCAGTCACTATAAAAAAAAAAAAAAAATGTAGGTACATTATTTTTTGCTGGGCAATCGATTGAGACTATTTATTTTAAAATCGGAGAGGGGTCGTCCAAAAGGTGATCGCTTTCATATGGAATTTCTCTATATTTTATTTACTAATGAGATGATGGTTTTTGTGGGGAACCTTGTATTTTTTGCTTTTTTAAATAATTTTTGTTTAAATTTAAAAATTTGTATATGTACATTATTGAATATGTAATGACATTTTTGTTGCTAAAATGTATATACTATTACTATGTAATGCGTTAAATTGGCCAGGAAGGCTTTTGTATTACTGATTGAATTAAATAAATAAATAAAAAAAAAAAAATAAATAAAAATAAAATAATTAAAAAAAAAAAAAATATCTTTATTTTAGGTGTTAAATCTGTAGATAAACGTGATGGCGCTGGCGCTCACAACTGGGGTTCCGTTAAGGACACCATTGAAGAAGGCAACACCAAGAATGTTGAAGAAAATGGAAGTGCTGCTAATGCTGCTGAAAAGAATGAGGAATCTGGTAATGAACAGGCCGCTGAACAAACTCCTGTTGAGGAGGAAGTTAAGGAATTGACTTTAGATGAATGGAAAGCCCAACAACAACAACGTGCTAAGCCTCAATTCAATATACGAAAAGCTGGCGAAGGTAAATTTGTTGGTTGTATAAAAAAAAACATATTTGTTTACAATATTGTTTTAACGAAAATTTCAGGTGAAGACACTACCAAATGGAAGAAAATGGTTGTTTTAAACAACAGCAAAGCTACTAAAGAAAAGAAGGGCACTGAAAGTGAAGAAGAATTAGAATTTGATCCTGCCATGTATCCCCAACGTGTGGGTAGACAACAACGAGTCTTGGATATTCAGTTCAATTTTAATGACGGCCGTCGCTTGGGTGGTTTTGGAGGCCGGGGTCGTGGTGGCAACCGTAATGGACCTCGTAACAATAATAATGCTGCTGGTGACGCTGGTGCTGCTGCCAGCAAACCCCGTTTTGATGGGGGTAATCGTGGTGGCAACAATAATGCCGGTGGCAATCGTGCTGGTGGCAAACGTCAATTTGGCGATAAGCAAAATGCTGCACCAAAAGTAAACGATGAACGCCAATTTCCTACATTGGCTTAAATCGTTTCATATTGTGGCTTTGTTAAATAAGCTGCGTATACAACAAAAAAAAATTTTTTAACCAACAATTAGAAGGTGTGTTATTACACCACATTTTTTAGCCACAGCAGAAAGGAGATGTAAAATCATGAATTAACTATTAAACATTTAATTTTTTTTTTCAAGCCAAAATAAACAAGTCATTTTATATTTAGAGAAAGATACCCAACCAACAACCACTTCCGCTACTTTTACTACACAAACAAACACAACAAAATCTTTTAAGGAAACAGCAAAACATTTGTTTAAAGAAAACTTAATTATATAAATTAACTGCTCGTTTTTGGATTAAAATTAAAATTTTCATTAAAAGAAAAAAGCCATAAAAAAACTTAGTTTGGTTTTTATTTTCAATATAAATTTCCTAGTGCAAAATTTCAAAAACAGGCAGGCAGTAAGTTTTTGTTAAAAAAAAAAGGGAAAACCAAAAATTATCAAGCCTTGGTTTAGACACATTTGTATTTTGAAACTGGACCACATTGGATCCTCAAACTGCAAAAAATACGTTTAGCACTAAGAGTTTAAGAGAAATATATTAAACAAATTTATAACAAAACAAACAAAAAAGTAAAAGGGAATTAAAGGTACATATGCTTAAAGATCCAGGTAATCTTTTCTAAAAAAAACCTTTTACAATGTATTTTGAAAATGTTTCTCTTACAACATAAAATGCACGTTAATGTTAGTCAAGACTGTTATTTTTTTTTACAAAATTTTTGAATAATTAACAATACAAAAATGGAACAAAACAAAGCCATAATAAAATCAACGACATTTTTTCCAATAAATTAGTAAATCGTTAAAATTATTCTATCATTAGAAATGCATACATATAAATAAATGTTTTATTAAATTTGAATATTATTAGACATTATCATCATCATCAAAAACTATCACCAAATTCACTTAAATCTTTATTTCATTATAAAAAAATCATCGTGATTTTTAAGAATATTAATTAACAAAAATAAAAGTTTTATTCATAAAACAAAATAAAAAAAGGAAAAAAACTAAATAAAGTCTTTAATTGTATTAACAAAAAAAAAAAAAATATAAGTAAAACAAAGTTTGTAGCAAACAACAATAAACTTAAAACAAAATTATATAAAAAAATCATAAAAATTAATTTTAAATTAAAAAATGAAAAAAAAAAAAAATAAAAAACATTTTAAAAAAATACAAAATAAAAGAACATTTTAAAATAAAACTCAAGAAAAAATTCAAATAACAGCGTAAGTAAAAAAAAAATAAATGAAATATAACAGAAAAATGGCCAGGTTTTAAATAAAAATTTGTATAATTTTAATAAAATTAAAATATACTAAAAATTAACTAAAATTATTTTTCAACCTTGAAGTAAAAAAATGTAAACTTTGGGTTGTAAATTACAAACGACTTTACCCATTAGTGCCCAGTTTTAATTTTAAAGATTGTTAGCTATTTTCAAAAAATAAAATTTCATTTATTCCACTTTTTTCAATTATTATTTATTAATTACAGTCAAATCCCGATAATTCGTACCCCGATAAATCGTAATTCCCGATAATTCGTAATAAACTGTCGGTCCCTTAAAAAAATCTCGGTAATTCGTAAAATTTCCATACATTTTGGTCCCCTCGCTAATTCGTAATTTTTTTTTTTTCAAATAAAATCTTATTTACCTCTTATAAATCGTAATTGTTTGCTAACTACCACTTATAATTCGTAATAAAAATACCGCTATTTTGGTTGCGTGGGTTTTTGCTTTTGCTTGTGTGTGTGTTTATTTTCTTAAGATCAGTTTGTTACATGAATAATTTTTATATATTTTATTTTTAACAATTGTTTTTTATGTTTCTTTATCGTATTAGTAAATAAATTGAAAAACCCCGTTAATTCGTATTTATTTTATTTTAACCCCGTTAAATCGAAACCCTGCTAAATCCAAAACCCCTTTAATTCGTAAGAAATGGCCGGTCCCTTGCGATTACGAATTATCGGGACTCTACTGTATTTCTATATGTTCCCAAATGGGATCATTGTGCGCTAAAGAGTTAAACAATTTAGACAAAGTCAACTGTTCCAACCATTAAAAGTTTCTTTTAGAACGCCAGAGAAGGAAACATGCTATTTTTATCTTTCCTCTTACCAATAAACTCACGACTTTCTTTAATAAAACTTTCATAGTGTGAACCGAGACATAGTTCTCTTGAGCCAGTATAGAGTTTACAAAAATTAAAAGAGATGAAAAAGGAATATAAAATAGTTTTCTCTTTTCTAAAAACTTAAGATTTCTGCTAGAAAACTTGATATGATCAACGATTTTACTCATAATTAACCAATAACACACACAGCAAGTATTTATTTGTTTATAGAAAAAAAAGAGAGAGTATAAAACAATTTTACTTTTCTTTATAAAAAAAAAAACACTTCAACACTTGCTCAAAAAAAAGCCTGCAAAACGAATTTAAAGCTTTTTTAACCAAGTTATTTAGTTTATTATTATTATATTTATTTTGTAGTATTTGAAATACTTTGTAGTTTAACCATTAGGGCGTGGAATTGTATGCATTTATTATTTGAAAATATGCACATAAAACATGCAAATTTAAAATATGTTTGAAAAAAGAAAAAATATTCATTTATTATTTTAAAGAACGTATTGCTTTTATAGTTTTGACATACATTTTAATAAAATTTAATTTAATTTTTATTTTAAAAATATTTATTGAAAACTATATACAGCGAATTATTCACCCCTATTTTTGGTCCTATGAAATTTTCATTCCCCTCGAAGGGAGAAAAGCAATCGTGAATCTCATGTGAAAAATTTTTCACGCTATCAGTTCCAGTGAATGTAAAAAAAGAAGATTAGAAAATTTAAAATCAATGAAATTTTTGTTTAAAAATATACACGTATGTATTTAGTATTGGAGGGATAGGTTGATTACAACGTTAGTTTTTTTCACTTTTTAAATTTTATGTAGTAAAATATTTTCCAAAATTCTGCCACCACGTCTTTCACAAATCCGGCGGCAATCAACCTGTTGTTTTGCATTTTGTTGACCAATATATCGGTTTGTGCCTTATTAACGGATCTAGACCTTAATATTTATCGAAAAGTTTCTATGTGCCAATTCTGTGGACACGGTAGTCAATGAAGGTGGTCAAAAATTAAAAAGTTTTAAAACTTCATTTACAGAAAACTTTTTCAGTTATAAAGACAAGCATATTCACTTTAAATTTCAGTGTCATCTATAGTTTATAATTAATATAAACTTTATATAGATATAGTGACGGTTAATTGTCATCAGGGTTATTAGTTTTTTTCACCTTCGACGTCAAAATATTCAACTTAAAGCACGTAATTTCTATAAATAGATATCTAGATGTGTATAGATATCTATCGTTTTCATAATTTTAAAACGTATTTGTTACCTACGGGTTAAAGTGAAATGTATTTTATTGGGCACGTTCTGGAAATCGAAATCGTGAAATTAAAATCGAACCAATTTGGAAAACTCTTGTGTTCAAAGTTTAAAAAAATATTTCCTTTTATAAACCCCATACTTTGAGGACCACTTTACCTTACCTAAACTTCTTTTGTAATAAGGAAAAGCTACATTAATTTTTACAAAAAATTAATTGAAAGTCATCATCGATTTCAATTTCACGTGATTTCCATTTCCAGAACATAGCCGTATACTATCGATTTTCAATAGTTAATTCAAGTAGGCAAAATTAACGTTGAAATTTCCAAAAAAAATTTTACCGGATAGGTAAAGATAACTGTTAGGTACGAACACGACTAGATATCTATTTGTAGAATTTACGGGCATAAGTCTAGAAATTTAAAAGGTTATTTCGTAACCCTTGCGTTAAAAATTTATTCATAAAAAATGTTTTGAATTTCAAGAAATTTTTCAAGGAAGTAGAATAAAGTTTTCTACAAAACAACCCCATTAATTTTTTTAAGACTTTACGTTAAGAAAAAAATGACAAACAGGTAAAAAAAATTAGCCACATTTAAAGAGAAAACACCACTTCTAAGAACCCTGGCTGCTATTATTCTTTTAAACTTAAAATGAGTTTAGCTGAATAAACAAGGTAACACTCTTAGAATTAATTTAGTTTATATAAGGTAGGTAAGATTAACATTATTTTAATATGCAAATTACTACACAATTCTGTGGCAATAAGGAAAAAGTGCTTAAGTATATTTTTCAAGATTTAAAGGTGATTTTTGAAAATTTACTCCTATTCTAATATGAGGAGGTCCATAACAAAACGCAATACATAATTACATTTTTGAAGTTTTTTGATTTTTTGATTGAGTCCTATATTACCTCTATTATAAAGTGTTCCAAATAGGGATGCAAACGATACATCGATGTTTAGAAAACATCGATATATCGTTCATAAACATCGATGTTAATATCGATGTTTTGATTTACGATACATCGGCGATACATCGTCGTCAAAACTAAAAAACATCGACATCGTCCATTTAATATTTTCATTAATTTAATATTTTTTATAATATTTTTTAGCAATTTTAATTTTAATTTTTCAATTAAACCTTTTATTTAAAAATATAAAAAAGTGTTTTTCAGAGCATACGTTAAACGCAAGAATTTGAAATGTCGGTTTTTAATAAAATTTCTGTAATATAAGAATTTTATGACAAATCTATATATATAAAAGAGACGTGTTTGTTTGTAATCGCTAAACTCGAAAACTACTGCACCGATTTTGACCAAAATTTGTGCGTTTGATGTATGAGGCATGAGGAGTGTTTCTGTGGAGTTTCGTATTTATCCGATAGATGGCACCACGTTTTTATATTTTTGTCATTTTCGTCGTAATCGCTAAACATAATGTTTTAAAATTTAGATGCATGGTATGTCACTAAATCTTTATCAATATACATTTATCAATTCAGCGGAAATTCACTAAAATACGCTAAAGTCACCAAAATGAAAAAAAAACATTTATATGGTTTAATAGCCAGTTTAACCCAACATTTATGTTAATCTTAGTTTACAAAAGTCTATTTCCACTTCCATAAATATTTTTCAAATACGCGGTTAGGGTATCCAATAATTTTAAACAAACATGAAGAATCTAATAGCATTTGCTGGTAAGTAGAACATTTATTTTATTTTTTTTTTTTATTGTTTTGAAAATCAATTAAAATTTTAAATCTTTACTAAGGGCCAGCAAAGCGGACGGGGTCCAGCTAGTATTATATAAATATTTCTCTATTAAACAGAATTTTAAAACGAAAATTAAAAATATTTTATTAAAAGTGTATTAAAAACGACCTCCCAAATTCTTGCGTTTTACGTTTCCGTTTTCCAGCACACCCCTAATAGCCATACAAAGTACGTATGTATGTATGTACATGCATGCATACTGTGCATTGCATAACTATATGTATGTATTAAGTTGCTTAAGTTGGCTCAAGCAACTGTGCGAATACATAAAAATCATATTTGTCAAACCATATTGCACTTATGGAAATTTTTTGATTAATTTTAGGAATCTGTCATTTGCTTAAGCAAAATGCGAAACTGATTGCACTTTGTTTTGGTGTTTTTAATTGCATTTGACAGGCTTTTTGTTAATTTTTGACAAAAGCTTATGCAAGCATATGTATATTATAGTTGGGCATTAAGATTTTCAGTAGCAAAGAAGAATTAAAACAGTCCGTAAGTATAATTGCAAAGTAGGTTTCAACATCGATGTTAAACATCGATGTATCGTGTTTTCTACTGATGTTTTTTGACATCGATGCTTATCGTGAAAACATCGATATCTTCAAACATCGATGTTTTTCAGAGCGATGTTGCATCCCTAGTTCCAAAACTCAATAACTACACTGCAATTCAATATCAAATATAATGGCTCAGAGCAAAATGCAATAATTACACATCTTTGGAATAAATCGCTACAAGAAATTTTAAAAAAGTCAACATTATAAATAAATTATGCTCTGGTGGTAACTCTTAGATAACTGTAAAACGTAAGGAATTTTTGTTAATACCTTTCGCTTTTGTTAAGGTTATTAAAGAGGTCCATAACAAAACGCAATAATTACATGAATAAATACTTTGATTCGGACCAAAACGCAATAATTCCAAATTTGCTATTTAAATAACTTTAAAAGAAACTGTCAGATAAAATAATAAATTTGTGATTATTATTTTTTGTAGACAACAATACCTCAATAATTGTTTTTTAAAAAAATTTGTGCTACTTATATTAAATTTTGTTGTTTATTAAAAAAAAATGTTATGGTGTAATTATTGCGTTTTGTTATGGTCCTCCTCATATAATCATCACTTATCTGCGGTTATATTTTTTTAAAAAGTTTTTATTCCTAAACAATCCTTATGCCACAGATCGGAAGTAAACTTAAGTTTTTTTACAAGTGTTATTACACATTGAAAAAAGATATGTATGCAAGGAGTAATTTTTCTATAACTTCCTGAAAAGTCGTACAAAATAATTGAAACTTTACCCGTGTGTAATTTTGATTGTGAAGGTCTCAAGGTTGCCATTGTTTCTAGTTGTTGTTGCATGTGTACTTTTGAATATGAAGATCTAAAAAGAAACTCAAATTAAGGTTAAGGAAACTTAATTATTTTTTTATTTTCCTTTTTCCCAAAGAACTAAAAAAAATTATGTACTGCTTGCATCGAATGAGTTGTTAAAAATGTTTCGTTGACTACATCTAATCTACTTTGCAGCTACTTTCAAAATTTTCCGATAGTGATAAAACTATCGATAGTCCGCCAAAAATAAAACTATCGAGCCCTAGAATCCAGTGGTGCTAGCCGTTTTTTTAGGTAAGCTCTGCTCTGGTTTTCGAGATATAGGTACCGTTATTTTGAAAATGGAGGAGATTGCACAACATATGTTCGCGTAACACAAAAACGCTTTAGCTTATTGAAAAAAATCGAAATTTGATAAAAAAAAAATATTTTTCTAAAACGACAATTTCCTAAAGGAAATTTTATTGCGGAATTTCGGTTTTTTAGTAATTTTAATAAACTAAACCGTTTTTGAGTTACGAGAATATGTTGTGCAACCTCCTTCGAAATAACGGTATGTCTTGAAAACAAGAGCTAACCTAAAAAAAACGGTTAGTATCATTGGATTCAGCGTACCCGAATTATGTTAAAACGCCATGTGCCCGGCTTGTCTATTTTTTCATTAAAGCACTCAAAAAACCGAGTGCTTTTCATATAAATTTTACTACACAATCAATTGCCTTGTGTCCTGGAAACTGCACATTAATAAATTTTCTACAGATTCTCATCATTTTGAATAGTTTTTGTCTTTATGACAATCAAAATGTAAATGGGTAATTCCAAAGTGTTGAACGTGACAGTCGTACGCATCAAAAATGCAATAACATTTTAAACAATAAATATTTTTACGTTCTTTTAGCCCTTAAATCATAGCACTAGGAAAGCACTATTATCTATGCAAAAGTTTATGGGGGGCGCGATTCTAGGTCAAAGATAATGGCAAAAGAAGAAGCGGTTCGAACGTGAAAAAAATAGAAGTAGTTTTTGTTGCCATGTATAAAAAGGCTTAATTCAGCGAAACTGGCACAATTTTTTAGTCAAACTACTTTCAGAATTTTACGTAGCAATGTAACATCCAAATGTCTTTGGTTTGATTCCAAAATCTTCTGTATTTTTTTTTTTTTCTTTTGTTTAAGCCAAAATCTGGTTCGATATGTACCATTTCGAACGTGCAATTTTTTCCATAATAATTTAACGAAATAATGATTAAAAAAATAAAAATTTACCGTAAATCCGAATAACATATTTCTCTTCGCACTCTTCCTTAGATTACATACCATGTAAGAAAATTTTTTTGGAATAATTATCATCAAATATCACCTCTTTTAAGGAAGATAATATTAAAGAAAATATGTATACAAAAAAGCATTCTCACAAATAAGAAATTACGTTTGCACAACTTTGCAGTCTGATTGTTTATCTAAGTGAACAAATTTATGGGTAAATTTAAAAACTTAGTAAAATCTAAATATTTCTCTATAACAATATCGTAAAATAATCAGCTTTTATCAGAGTTTTAGAAAATCATTATTCTTTTATATCAAGTTAACCGATGCAGTTTGCTTATTTGGACAGATTACACTGCAAAAATCTACGCAATTGCATTGTAGAATGCATTTAAAACAGTGAAGGGCACTTTTGCAAATCCTATGTACGCGTGCATAGGAATAAAAATGCTGCTTGTGTGACGTGTACACTATAAACTTTTTCCTGTGGTCTGTGACAATGTACGTTCGGCTGTTGCTTTGTTGTCATTTCTCGTTGATGAGCGTCATTCGTTTTCTGCTGCTTCCCACACAAGCATAAATGTGATAGTATGTGTGTGCCCTTCACTGATTTAAAAAATCAAGTTGCGTAAACTCACGTTTATTTCAAGAGAAAAATTCTACTTTTGTGAGACATTTTTATATATTGAACACGGGCGACTGCTGTCAAAATTGTTATCACAGAGAGTAAAATTTGTATTTGAAAACTTTTTTCATATTGTAATGAAAAATTTATTATATTTATGTATGTATATACCTACCTAGTTGTTTTTTTTTTTTTAGCTGCATGAGAACTTTCGATATCGATAAGTATTGCTTGACAGCTGAGAATATCTGTTTAGTAAGGTTTGGCAAGACATAATGAATCGTTGAACGCTTCCAAATTGTTCTATTCTATATTGCGATGCGAAAGAAAATGGTATCAAATCAAGAGATTGGTATTCTTTAATGCGTTTGCGCATTTGTCTTTAGAATATTTTCATTTTTTTTTTTCGCAAATCATCACTATCATTTTTAAATTCAAATTTTTTTTTACATATTTTGAGATTTCATTACACACGCAACAATTACTTTAATTAACCATTTGTTTGAATGTGCATAACGTTTGCTAGATTCTACAGGAGTTTTTTAATTATATTCTTTTACAATTTTTTTTCAGTAACAAAAATTGGTATTTCAATGTAGTGGTCACGCTTTTTTTTGGTTTTTTTTCGTCAAATACATATTTGTTAAGTTTGAACATACCTTTAATGAAAAAATTTAAGTGTACTGCGACTTCCAAGAAATTACTTTAATGTGTACATGCTAGGTAACATCCATATTGTTTTTATTGTATTTATTTTAACTACATAGGTATATTTATTTTTTTTAATTAGTTGTTTTGTAAGTAAAAAATGAAAGGATTACGACATAAATACATATGCTTATTTTTTGTTTTTAATAAATTGATAATTTGACATGGATTACTAAATTTCCTTTAATAATTTCGCGAAACATGTAGACAATTGTGGTTATGAAGCAGTTTGGGCTATTCAAATAAAATATATACATACATATATTGGGTAGCAACAGTCATGGGATGGTTTAGACATGATTAGGACGAACACCATTAAGTACCTTTTTCAAACAAGATGCAATTACATTTTCTGCCATTTTAAACATATTTTACCTTTATCTCTTATAATTAAATTTTTTGTTTTGTAGTAGTTTTAAGTACTTTAAATAACAAAAATTAACTTAAATTTTTAAATAAAAATGATCCATGAAAAACAGAAACAATGCAATCTTTAGCATTGTTACATAGAGAAGTACATATGTACATTAGAGTGGGTCAATTTGTATACATTAAAAAAAAAATCACCAAGCGGTTGTCAAAATCATAATCTACAACGAATTCTAAGGTTTGACAAAGAAACCGTGGCTCTAAAATCAAAATCGAGCTTCCGGTTTTTAAAGAGAAACTTCTTTTCGTTTAGACTTATATGACAAAGAGGTAATGTTTGTTTGTTTGTTTGCAGGTTATCTTCGTAACCGCTGAGCCGATCTTTATGAAACCTTTACAGCATATTATTAATGGTCTGGGAGGTGCTATAGGCTATATATTTTTTTGAAATTTTAAGTGGGCGGGGCACCTCCCATACAAAGAAATTAAAGATTTAAGTATATCTGTACAACGACAAGAGCTAAAGTTTAGTACCAATATCTTGGTTATCAGTACACAACATCTGACAAAATCTTGGCCTGATTGAAAAATTTTTTCAATAAAATTTTAGCATATTTTAACAAAATTTAAAATTTGAAGAGAATTTTGTTGTTAAAAACGGGAAGCTCGATTTTGATTTAAGAACCATGGTTTCTTGGGCAAACCTTCTTAGAATTCGTTGTAGATTACGAATTTGACAACCGCTTGGTCGAGAAATTGACCCACTCTAATGTACATGTATGTGCATAAAATAAACTGTGAGCTGAAAATATGTACATATTAGAAACGTAGTCTTGGGAAAAATACAGTTTTATTCTTAATTTAGAACTCGTTCTCTTTTCAATAGTACTATTATTTTCTTTTTTTTTTAATCCTGTGAGTTTTATTTTTATGTTGCCTAAAAGCGAAAATTATGTACTGTATGAAATAAGCTGTAAGCCACTGTGAGTAAAACTTCATTTCAATTTTTTTCAAAAAATTTAACGGTTGTCGGAATTTTGGGCAATAAACAAAAACACTTAAAAAACGTTTTTTTTTCGAATACCGCTAAAACGCGCATTTAAAAACGTAAATAAATTTAATATTCATGTTCAACTACCTCATAGGTATTAAGCTTAAAAAATGTTTTTTTATTAAAGATATGACAAAAACTTTGTTTAAAAATTGGACTCATAACTTTACCTTAAATCTGACTTTCAATGGAAAAACAAAGTGAATATTTTGAGTGCAATCAGTTACAATAAAACTATTTAAAATGTTAAATGTTGCATCGTATGTTGTTTCACAAATTGATAATTTTGATCTCATTTTGCGGTAGAGTGCTTAAAGTAGATCCAATTTTTTTTGTTTTTTTTTTTTTGTTTTGTTTATTATTTATCACATGTACCTATCTGAGAATGCAACGATAAAAAGCTATTCGAAATTGAAATCCGGAAAAAAATGTGATGCTATACCCTAATTAACACTTCTTTTCAGTGTTTGGATATAAAACTAATGTAGGTAGGTGTAAAATATTTAAAAGCCAACCAATTTTTTATCAAAAATACCTATTATTTATATGAATATACCTATGTAGTATGGTGTATAAGGAATTTTTTCAAATTCAAAAGTAAACCTATCAATTTTGAGAAAAAGTCAATGCGTCAAAATTTGTCCGTTTTAACTTCTTCAATCTGGCAACATAAATAAATGGGAAAAACTAATTGTTTGGCTGTTCCTCTTGTGTATACAATGGAGTAGTTTTAAGACTACTTCTTTGAAGTCCAAAGCTGGGTTATATGGTCCTGCCCTAGGACATCGCAATGTTAAATAGAAAATGTTTTTTCCATATGTTTGGGTTACTTTTAGACTAGTCCCTTATGGGCTACACTTTACACGCGTGTTTGGACTAGTCCTATATTTGCAGGGTACATATACAGGGGTGTTCTGGAAATCGAAAACGCAAGAATTTTAAACGTCGTTTTTTAATAAGATTTCTGTAATAAAAGAATTTTATGACAAATATTACATAAATATTTCTCTATTAAACAGAATTTTATAACAAAAATTATAAAACTTAGATTTAATGAGTACGTAGGTAGGTATTAAAAATAACTTCCAAATTCTAGCGTTTTGCGTTTTCTATTTCCAGAACACCCCTGATAACTAAACAAACATAAAATAAAAATTTGTTTCCATATTTTGAAATTTTAGAAATTTCTAAAACATTTCTAAACATCCATATGTATGTAATATGTATGTACACATGCATATCTAAATTGAATTCTGTGCTGTATTGTATTACGGTTTAACCATATTTTGAAATTTTAGAAATTTCTAAAACATTTCTAAACATCCATATGTATGTAATATGTATGTACACATGCATATCTAAATTGAATTCTGTGCTGTATTGTATTACGGTTTAACTTACTTTTTTATGGTTGGGAATAAAATGATGTTATTTATTGATAAGTTTTAAATATTATGTATGTATTTTTGATACAACTCACGACTTTATTGCTATGTAATATATTTTTGGCCTTTGGGCTTCATATTACAAAATGGACACTTAACCCTTTCGCTATATTGTATCGATATGGATACACTCAACTTTGGAGGCATCTGACAATCTCCAGGTTAAAGAAATGGCTTAGATATCGGCATGTAATTGTTTTTTAAGATCTTATGAATCATTTTTAATGAAAAACTCTTAATTTTTACAAAATTGAGAAAAATATAGCATTAAAAAAAAACGTTTTTTTATATTTAATTTTTTTTTATTTGAAAAAAAGGCTTTTTTATTTTTCAAATAACATAAAAAAAAGGCTTATTTTAACTTTTTGCATCAATAGTTTTTTGTTTTAAGCCGGAAAAAAGCTGTGCAGATTTTTTAAACATTGTATGTGTATCCATATGGATACAAACGCAAGTTATGGTGTTTAATAATATACCTACACACAATACATATAAAATAATTTTACGTTTGATGCTGCTGAGTGGTTTTTATATGGGGCCTATTGCAAACAATGGACCGATCATCACGAAATTTATTAGTGTGATTTCTAGTCTGATAAAACTGTGAAGTATTAAATTTTATTCTGATAGGTAGCATTATTTATTACGGTTTTAGGCGTAATAAACTGTTTTCCGGGAGTATGGCTTATATGGGTCTAAAAGTAAATTATAGTCCGATCTACACGAAATTTTACAATGTGATTTCCGCTCGAATAGAACGAATTTTTGCAAAATCTTATAGCATTCCGTGCATGATTCCACTATTTATTTTAGTTTTTTTACAAAATTTTTTTTACCATAACAGAAATATGTATCCATATGGATACAGTCCAAAAAACACATTTAGGGTACATTTTTTTCAAAAGTGAGTATTGATTGTTGTTAGGGTCAATTAAAATACATAAAAATCCAAAATATTGGATTTTTTTGTAACCCAGTAAAAATGTAGCGAAAGGGTTAAATAAATAAACACACATTCGCAACATCCTATCTACACATGTATATAAGAACTCATTTAGAGGCACTAATTCGGAACCCTTTTCTAGTATTTTCTTCGAGCACCGTGTCTAAGAAGTTTCTTTACAAACATTATATGTATTGTTACTATGTCATTAAACCTTGGGAAATATTTGTCCCGTTAATGTTGAAGCAGTTAATGAATGAAAAACAACAAAAACTATAAATAAACTTGAAAAAAATGCTGAGCCAAGCAATTCGAAAGAAGAAACAAAATGGAAAGAAACACGAATTATGGTGAAGCGACATAAAAATAACGGCATATCATGTTGTTTTTTTTTTTAAACTTGCAAGAACAAAAAGGCACTTATTTTAAAAATTACTGTATACACATAACTTTTTTTTTATTAACATAATTAAATTACGATATGGAAACGAAAAATAGAACTGAAATTTTTATTAAAAACTCACCAACAATGAAGCGTCAATTTTTTATATTTATTAATTAAGAAAACAGAAGGTTCGTTTTATTTTTTCTTTAAACAATTTTTAGTTAATTTTAAAATGACAATAAATAATTATTCACCAAATTTCAATAAGACAAGTGCCGGCAACCGAATGAATAATTAAATGAAATTGAATGGCAGCCATATTGCAGGGTTGCACTATCTAGTTGAGTGAAATTATAAAACAGTACTGCCAGACTAATCACAATAAATCAAAAAATGTTAACCTTTAAAAACGCCACATAAAACTTGATTTACACTGCAGCCACACGATCAAGTTTTCTTGAAAGTCTTTTACATATACTGCTTGGCAAAATTTACATTAATTGAAAGCTGTGACGTAGGCTGCGCTCATTTTGTAAGCAATTTACTTTCAAGATATCAACAAGAAAACAATTTATAAATTATAAAACATGTAATCAGCTGTTAAATTGAAAGTAAAATTGCCAAACAAATAGAAAGGTGAAATTGAAAGCCACCTCGTAGTCAATTTAAAAAGTGTGAGTGTGTTAGTAAAAAAAGTGAGAGTGTATTGCAAATTGAAAGGAATTGAAAGGCAAAACTTAATCGTGTGGCATCCAAGTTACTTGAGGGTTATTACACGATCAAGTTTTGCCTTTCAAGTTATAATATACTCTTACTTTTAAAAATTAAAGCGAACTTGCCTTAAAAATACTCTTTCAAGTTAAGTGTTTGAATTTACGTTCAAGAAAACAGATGATTACAAGGTTAGATAGCAAAATTTTTGTTTGCCTTTATAAATGTTTATTTAACAAGATTTTGTTTGTCGTGCTTAATTCCCAATTTTCATTCTTGATAAAAACACTGAAATTTATTGTTGATGGGATAAGCAACTCCTATGCGCATTTCACTGGTTGCTTTGGCCAAATCATCAGACAACTTCATCCAAAGATTTTAGAAAAACTAAAGATATTATACAAATAAAACTGTTAAGCAAATAAGAATTATAAGCAACAGTTTTACTTATAGCAATATCAAAGCTTAACAAAAATAACAACAATAAACAGTGAGTTTATCTTTTCTTACATTCCCCACTACAATTGGTTGGAATTCTCCCAACATTAATTGTAGTTGTATAGGTTAAGAAAAAACAAAAACAACTTGCTTTATTATTTTCGTAAAAAATAAAGCAAGTTGCCAGTTTAGTTTTTTTTAGGCCGTGCAGCTGCCAGTTTATTATCAAAGTAATATAATTTGTTTTTGATGACAACTTGAAAGTAAAGAGCTCAAAAATTGGCTGAAATACATTTTAGGGGGCATACGAAAAAAATATTCCACCCGATTTAGAATTAAAAAAAAACCAAAATTAAAATTTAAGGGTGCTGAGGCACGTGGAGCCCGTGGATTCAAAAAATCGCTCGCTTACTTAGTGGTATGTGTGAGTACTACATAGCCTATAAGATACAATGTGGACATTTCATGCCAACCAGACTAAGTTTATAGGCAATAGAAGTTAAATGTGTCACGCATTCAGCGACGCCCTCTTACCAACAAATTTCGTCTGTCTGGCAAGAAATTTCCACATTGTAAGTTGGGTCTAGGCAAAACAACATTGTATAATGTTGCCAACACATTTCACAGTTAATTGATTCTCTTTTTGTTGTATATTACATATTAAAAGATTGTTGCCAAAACATTGTGCAACCTGCGAATATCTCATACACATTGCCGATATATTTGTACAATTCGAAAAGTTGAACGATTATATTCTTAGTATAACGCAAAATGTATTAACAAAGTGACCTCAGCACTACAACAATAAAACAATAGAAAAAACAGCAGGCATTTTGTTGCTAGAATTGAGACGGCAAATGTCAAAATGCCTTATTAAAAAAAGTAAATAAACAAAAAAAATTACACCAAACGTCACACACGAAGAAAATCACTGCAAACAGCTGCGTTTGTGAGGTCACTTTATTAGTACATTCTAGTGTAACGCACATACATATGTGAGCAACAGAATTTATCATAATATATAAAAAACGCTTGCCGCGTTTATTTAAATTGGACTGTTAGAACAATTTTTCTGACAGGTGGCAGCATTAATATTTAACCTTAACCCAGTAACTGTTAGTTAAAATTCTACTTACCGCCAGGTGTCTCTCACACGCAATATGTGTTTAAAAGAAATGTAACGTATTTTGGTTAATTAAAAAAAAATTTCTTTATTATATCTGACATAAATTTGTTTTATATAATTCGATGCTAAATAAAACACTTGTTTATTTGTCTGTTTAAGTATTAGTTGTATGTATTTAAATATATGTATATATTTTTTATTTTTGCATTCTTATTGTATTGTTAATATATCTCTTAATTATTGTTATTTTTTTAGTTATTTAATGTACTTTACCAAAAAAAATCTTACATTTCTATAAATATTTTCAAAGAGTTAATACAGATTTTATTTTCATTTCTTCAGTTTTTGGCAATTGTTTTAAGTTTTATTTAATTCTTTTTTTTTCTTAAGAAATCAGTTCCATAGCTTATAAATGTTTAGAGTATTTTTTAAGGGAGCTATAAATGTATAGATTTATGTGATTAAAACTTTGAATATTTGTAGGAATATTTTAAGATTTTTTTGATAGCTTGAATTTATAATTAAGTTTACATAAGATCATAAATTTGTGTAAAAAATGAGATTTGAATGATATATAAAACTATATTTTTTTTTGTTTAGAGGGGAAGGTTTTTTTCTTATAAACTTAGCATAAATTAAAAAAAAAAAAATTGAAAATAACTTTAAGTGTGAAAAAGAACTGTTAAATTGAAAATTGTAAACTTATGTTAAAATTATTATATCTATATAATATTTAGTTTTTACAAATCCTTTTGCAACACTAAAAATTATTTCCATTTCTTTTTATATTTTGTTTATTTTAAGTAAAAAAATTTTATATTTTCTTTATTTTTGTATAATTATTTTCATTATTGTTATTATTATTATTATTATTATTTTTGTTAAAAAATTGTTCTAATAATTAACGTTTTCGTTTTAAATAATCTAATGTCTTTATTTTAACTTTGATTATATGCAAAATATATTTATTTTTGTAAAAACCAATATGGCTTTTTCCTTATTAAATTTTTGTTAAATTATTTTCTCTTTCAATTTATAAGAATATTCAAAGTGTTTTGTAATTGCTAATTAAAAAATATTTAGTCAGTTATAATGTAGTACAACAGCCATTTTTGGGGGTATGAGATTTAAAGTCAGGGATCTAATCACCTCATACGATATCGAGCAAAATTGATCGAAATTTTTTATTTTTGTATTATGACACTCGATATCGAATGAAATGTATGATAATTTGAGATGATATCATTCAATATCGAGTTACCAAAGACATTAAATCTCTCGAGTCTTCATTCGATACATCAGTGTAAATCGTATGCAGATAAATACGATAGTTTACTCGATACGATAGTTAACTCGACATCGAATGCAATGATTAGACCCCAGGGTTAAAGTTCTAGGCCCTGTATAGTAAAACCTCTAACCTCTATAGCGTTTAGCTATAAAATATTAATGAAGATGAAAATAGGGAAATTTCTATAGTAGATACAAGTTGAACTTCTATCAAAATGGGCATCAAATATATTTAGTTAAAGCAAATTGTTATACTCGTCTAATTATCTAAAAAAAAAAAAAATAGATATTTGTTTTACTTGGACATATACGGTAACGATCCATTGAATTGCTACGTATGACCGAATTAAGAAAAATTCTCTCTCAAAGACGATTGTCTCATTTGGACTATATTCCTGTTCTAAATTTCTCAGGCCAGGTGTTCCATAATCTATGGCTTTCTTTTACGACTTTTGCGCTAACGCTACAATCACACGTTTGAATTTTGCTTTAAGTTGTTTACACATGTATGTATGTATGTGTGTGTTAAAATTCACAAACATTTAAAGCTGTGACGTTGTCTGCATGCAATTTGAAAGCAATTTATTATCAAAACTTCATCAACTTTACCAGCCAAACGGGCGCTAAGCACAACTGGAACGAACGACCAATAATGCGCTGAACCGAACACAACGAAGTTCGTGCTTTTTTATGAAAAACATAACGCACTTAAATGTTCTTATCATTATGTTGAGTTAGATTAGTGCAGAGACACTTCTTTAAGGTATTAACTACACAAACACTTTTAGCGTTTGTATTTTCTATATTTCTACCGTACAGAACACTAAATTACAGTATATAATGTTTATTTTCGAACTCTAATTAAATTAGCCTATTTTCGTTCGTTTCGTTTTTAATATCAAATAAATGTTTAACACCCGGTATGAAAGTAACTGCTTACAAAGTCGTCAGGCAACACTCCAAAGCATGGTACAATTAATAAGGTAACGGCTCGAAATGTCAATTATTCTGAGCAAAACCCTAACAAATTAAAACAAATAGGCTCGAACTGTCAAAATCAGAAAGCGTTTCAACATCACCTGAAGTTAATACGCCTTGATTGTTAACGAACCTTACTTTATGTCACAATTGGTTTACAATTTTGTTTGCTAAGAAATAAGAATACGAATA
Source organism: Pollenia griseotomentosa (assembly GCA_963931875.1). Taxonomy (NCBI): domain Eukaryota; kingdom Metazoa; phylum Arthropoda; class Insecta; order Diptera; family Polleniidae; genus Pollenia; species Pollenia griseotomentosa. The sequence continues at coordinate 188,215,234 of OZ007561.1, forward strand.
TTGATTGTTGCAAGAAATACACATATTTTTTAACAAACTATCAGGTTTTTCTACCAACAAAATACATTTTGTTTTTGCTTTGTTATTGTACTTGCCAAAGTATCGGCTCTAATGTCATTTATGTTCAGTTTGGTTTGCCATTTCATCATGAACAGGTTGACAAAAGAACAACGCTTGCAAATCGTGCAAATTTATTTCGAAAATAACGGTTCAGTTCGCGAAGTTTACCGCAAGCTCCGTCCATTTTATGGTCGACATAATCGTCCATCAGAGCAATTAATTCGGTTAACCATGGATCGTTTTCGCACTACGTTTACTCTATGTGATAATACGCATCCGCAGAGACGTCGAACAGTGCGCACCGAAGAAACAATTGCCGCTGTAGAGCAAAGTGTTGAAGAGGACCCGAATGAATCGATTCGCCACCGTGCACAGCAATTGGAGCTTTGTCCATCAACTTTATGGAAGATTTTGCGCAAAGATCTTGGCTTGCGACCTTACAAGATCCAGCTTGTGCAAGAATTCAAGCCGCGAGACCATGCAATGCGTCGTGATTTTGGTGTATGGGCCGAAAATGAGATTGATCTCGATGCTGATTTTCATCGCAAAATTTTGTTCAGTGATGAGGCTCATTTTTGGTTAAATGGCTACGTCATCAAGCAAAATTGCCGCATTTGGAGTGAAGAGAATCCACATGAGATCCTTGAGATGCCATTACATCCACAAAAACTGACTGTTTGGTGTGCTCTATGGGCTGGTGGAGTCATTGGGCCATACTTCTTCCGAAATAATGCTGGAGAGGCAGTTACCGTTAATGGAGACCGGTATAGAGCCATGATAACCGACTATTTTGTTCCCGAATTGGATGGCATGAATGTGGATGAGTTGTGGTTCCAACAAGACGGCGCTACATGCCACACAGCGCACGCCACAATCGATTTATTGAAGGAAACATTCGATGAGCGCATAATTTCGCGGAATGGACCTGTCAATTGGCCACCAAGATCGTGTGATTTGACACCATTGGATATTTTCTTTGGGGATATGTGAAGTCGCTCGATTACGCCAACAAACCAGAAACGTTAGGGGAATTGGAAGCCAACATTCGTGGCGTTATTGCCGACATACGGCCCCATATGCTCGAAAAAGTGGTTGAAAATTGGACCTGTAGAATTGGCTTTATTCGAGCCAGCCGCGGCGGCCACATGCCTGAAATCATATTTAAACATTAATGGCATAAAATTATCCTTCCAATAAAGCCAAATTGATGGTCATTAAAACGATTTTCTTGTGTTTTATTTCAATTCGAAGTTCTATACCACTGAAAAAACACCCTGTACTAGGGTTACCTTTTTATTCGTTCCATGCTCCAAAATTTATCAGTCGTTAATGATAAAAAAAGTTTGCACTTTCTTCCAGAATAAAAAAAGATATGATCATGGGTTCTTGCTTCAAAACTATTGATAAGTTTTTTAGCATCAAGATAAGAAAATAACACCAAGTCATAAAAAGAGGCCTAAGAAAACCAAACGCTGACCCTGACTTGGAATTTTACAATTTTTTTCGGACGAAAAATATGCGTAAGGTTTAACAGGATTTTAAACTAAATACTTCTAGAACATTTTAAAAACTATCAATATTCATTTAAATCCCCGTTATTAAAAGCTAGTTTTCACTGTCTCACAAGTCTTACGTATTCCATAATACATTGTGAGATAGAAATCAAATATTTTTGTTGCGAATGTCAAACAATCTAATTTAACATGACAGTTTGTGTTCACACCATCACACAAAGCATAAACACTCAGACATGAAATTAAATGCAACCCTGATCCAATGAAAAGTATTATTGTTTAGAAATTTTTCAAAAAAACGATGAAGTCGTATGGGATGTCAAACTTTTTTCATAATAAATACTTGTTATTTCCGTGACACATTGCATTCACACTATCACACTTTGTCATATTACTTGAGTTTTTGACATGTATTTATACAAACTAGAATAGTGTAAACTAGCCTTAAGCAGATTGTTTGCCTAAAAATAATTTTTTTAAAGATATTTCCTATGTGAACCTCTTCAAATCGATTTTATTAAACGTTGAAGGCAATCCGCCTAGACTTAAAACCTAAAGATATTGATTTTTGATTATTTTAAGTCCCAATCATTCTCTTAATATTCGCAAATAAGAAAATTCAATTAAAAAAAAAACTAGAATGTATCAGCTATTTCAAAAACTCGAACGCAGCTCGTAGTTGTTAAATTTGATGTAAAGCCCCTCAAGTACACGATCTATAAGATTTTTATCTAACCTTTCAGTGACACTAAGGTTCGACATCGCAGAAAGGATTTAAGGGCCAATTATCTTCCACAGATACACATACAGTCTGTCAAGAATATGTTTTTACATAGTAAAAATAGTTTAATAAATAGTGGTTGTGGCTTACTACCTAAAGTCGCGGCTAGTGAGATGTTGAAAATCCCGCTCAAGGACTGATTTTTTACCACTTTTAACTCATTGTTTGCCACCCAATGGTTTAGATCCATCATGAGATGAGGCTTTATGTAAGCCACCTATGTAAATCTTTTCCACATCCTCCCTGCCATTGGCCTACTGTTGAGGGCCTAAAACGCGAAAAGTATGGTCACCGAACACCCATACAGGCATGTTCTAAAAATTACTTTTCGTAAAGTGATTTGAAATCACTTAAAAGGTGTTCTGCGCACAAAAATTTTAGAAATCTCGTGTTTTTAAATTGGCCAGCTTATAGTCTGACGTTCTCAAATAACTTGAGATTTTTTAAGAATTTTTCTTTGAAATCTGTAATAAAATTATCACATACACTTAAAATGATTAAATGATTTGTTCTTTTTTTGTTTTTGCAATAATAAAAATAAAAAAAAAAACAAAACAAAATGTAGTCAATAATTTTAAAGTGTGATTGGTTAAATTTTAATATACAAAGTTAAAAAATTAGCGAAAATTGCAGCAATAAGTACTAAATAAATGTGGCAGCACTGTAAAAGAAGCGCACGAGTGTTAAACTCTTGATTTAGAACAATGCAAATCACTATTAAAAATCTCGTGAGTTTCAAAACACCAAAATATCACACCCGTGATTTCAGAAACGCTCCTGGCTTGAAATCGCCGTGATTTCAGAACGTGCCTGACACACAGTCTATAGCTGACATAAAATGCCTAACATTAACACTAACATGATGCTAGTGTTAAGTATAGACTCATCATGTTAGAGATTTTCTCATGTTATAACAAGGTTGTTAATGCAAATGTTGTAACAACGCTTTTATAACATCATGTTATAACAGCAAATCATGTTTGCTGAAGACGTGTCTACCCGAAAGCGTTTTAGGCCATATTCACTCCGTTATAGAGACAAAGAAATGGCTTCAATGCGACATTGAACAGATGGTTGAATAAATAAACCTAACTTAACCAAGTTATTGGTCTGTTATTAATAAATGTAAAGTATCTGAAATTTTAAATATGTACTCATAATTTTGAACCCCACTGTTATAGCAAACATTGTTAGTAAATATTTTTTAAAAATAAAACTTTAACGAAAACGAAAAAAGAAAACAAACTAAAAATGATTTTGTTTTAAAAATTATTTTAATATAAATATTATATCTTGTTTCTTTTATATTTAAATATTGGTTGATTTTATAAAAGTATTTAAAATGTTTAAACTAATGGTTAACTAACTTTTACGTTTATAAGTTTAGTAGTTAAATTGTTGTTAAATATAACTAGCAGTTAAATACTAAAATTTAGTGATGGTTTTTTTTTGTTGTTGTTTAAATTAAAATAATTACTACATAATAATGCACTTAAATTATTTCAAAATGAAAATAAAACGTTATTTAAAAACACACAGAAATAAATTGTAAAGACAATATTGAGCTATAACCGCAGAAAAAGCTTAAGCGACAAAAACAAAATTTCACAGGAGTTTTTTTTATTATAAAAAAAAAAGAAAACATACCAGAAATAGCGCTTGAGCTAAAATTGTTTTTGCTTGTATGACCATAAAATTTTAGGAGATGATGCAAATTTCGCCAATTAATTAATTTATTAAAAAAACGAAAATTGAAAATGATGTCGCTTGAGCCATTTCTGCGGTTATGGCTCGATGTATTTAAAATTTTTTTTTCATAAATATTTTTCTTTTTTAAAAAATATTACTAACAAAAAAGAAAATTAAAAAAAAAATAATACTTTTGGCATAGCAAAATAAATATTTTATTTAATATTAATTATATTTTTTTTTAGAAAATTAAAATATGCATTAAACAAATTAAGAAATTACAAATTAAATAAAATGTTTAATTTAAGTTTATTTTAGTTTAATAATAAATAAATATTTATTTATTTTTAATTAACATGACACAGCAACTCAAAAAAAAATTTATTTAAAATAACTTTTTTTATTTTAAAAATTTAAATATTTTTGATTTGATTTTAAAGTTTTTCCAAAAAACATATAATAAAAAAATATAAAGCTAAAACTTATAATTAAACAAAAATTAAAAAATAGATCCAGGAATTTTAAATTAAAATAAATTATTCAAATTAAAGTTTTTTTTTTTTTTGGCTGAATAAAAACAAAAAATTTGTATGTATTTTTTTTTTTAAAGTTAAAAAGTTTTTTTTTCTTTTTAAAATTTAAATAAAATAATAAATCATTCTCTTGTTTTTCTACCTTAAGTTCTCCCTCCAGCAGATTTTAGTTTTTTTTAGATTTTTTTGTATTTCATTTATGTATGCAGCAGTCTTGTGGTTTAAGTTTTCATAGTTAATTTTTAATTGCTTATTAACTATTATTTCCTTTTCATTTTTAAATTATTGATATCATTCTTTATTTTCTTGCAGCTCTTGCTCAATCTCCTCCTATGAGGCCTTGGCAAATTGTATTACCGAATTGTGTCTTATAACTTTCGGATTGAGGTCTTTAGCACCATTATTACTGTTGTCATTATCGGCCGTATCGGCACAGTCGCTCATATAGAGTTTGCGTTTTCTTAGTGGCAATGTCATGACATCACGATCGGCCATTAACATCATATCACTTTCGGGTGATGATGATCTATCGGGTGATTCGGTGGATGATCTTAAAGGTGCTATAGCAGCTTCAACTTGACGTAAAATGATTTCGTTGTCATGCAAAGAGGGCCTGTAAATAGAAATACGAAAAATAATATAAATTTGTATATTTATTTCAATTATTATTATTGAACAGTATTTTTGCTAGTCTTGTAAAACTGTGAGAGAGCAAATTTGTATAACAAAAGCATTATTCGTTACCGTTTTAGGCGTACAAAAGTGTTTTCTGAGAGGGGGCTTTATTTGAGGCGTATGGTCAATAATGGACCTATCTTTACAAAATTTAGAAGTATGATTTCTAGGTTTAAAATATGTGCAAAATCTTATATCAATCTGTGCATTCCGCAACCATTTATGGTAGTTTTTGTAACAAAATTACCAATTTTTTAAGTTGATCCAGAAAGGGATTTAAACTTTTATCCTTCTGAGCCGATTTTGCTCGATTTCAATCTCAAACTGCTTAGGATAAATAGTAAAAAAATTGACATCAATATTGTTCTTTTCTTTTGAGTTGTTTGAAAGAGAGCGTGTTTTAAACAGACAGACAGACGGACCTAGCTAAGCCGACTTGATCGGCTTAGCTAAAATTGAAATCGAGCAAATTTTGAAAACTCTCCCGTATTCAAAGTTCAAAAAAATATTTCCTTTTATATATTTACATACCTCATACTTTGAGGACCACTTTTCTTTACCTAAACTACTTTTGAAATCAGGTAAAGCTGCGTTCATTTTTACAAAAATTCAATGGAAAATCTTCGTCGATTACAATTTCACGTCATTTCGATTTCCATGGCATGGCCGTATATGTATGTACATATGTATATACTTTATGGGGTCTGAGATGAATATAAAAAAAGTTCTACGTGAAATGACAAATTTGCTATTCTTTTATTCGCCACTTGCGGTGGAGGATAAAAAAAGTGACAAATATTGAAGTTCTAGTAGAACAAAATTATTTTTTTGGAAATAAAAAACAAATCCATTAACGGAAGCTTGTTAGGTACTTTGAAGAGAGCAACAAAAGGAAATCGTTCGGTGGATCTTTATTAAAAATATTAAGCAAAACTTAATCTCAAAACTTTTAGAAACCCTTCTACTTAAAAAGCGTGGAAAAAATTTAAACGAATTTCCGCCAAAAAAAAAAAAATTTGAAGAACCACGATCGTATTTACTAGCAAGAAAGTCAGTTAGTGCACGAAGCAAACACATACCACATCTCACATATTTAACGAATTTAGTAATTGTATTCTATTTTCAACTCAAAAAGTGTAAAATTCCCGAATTGAGGAAAACAAAAAGAGAAAAAGAAATGTTAAAAATACTTACTCAAATTTCGGTACAGGTGCATAACCTTTTGCAAGACCTGTCACATGCTTAGTGAGCTCATCCCTTGTATAGTGTTCTATTAAGTTCTCCGTCAAATTATTCATAACCATAGACTTGACCATATCCTCGTGTTGTGGCCTTATCAAAGATTTGTGATGTATATTGTGTTGTAAGTCATTATAAATTTGATTACTATTCGATTTCTGTTGAGAATGATGTAGTTGCATGATTTGTATGGCTGCCTGTTGAACATCGTCCTCACGACGACTAGCTATGGTGGCAGCTTCCAAAAGAGCTGGATTAATAGTGGGTTGCTGTTGTTGTTGGTCATAACGAACGTGATGCTGTTGGGACGAGGCTGGAGACGCATGAGTTAGGTCTGTGCTATGTGATGGACTTGAAGAGGTTTTTAAATAATGATACTGTTGTGGCTGATGATGTTGCAATTGACTTTGAGGCGATGGAGAACTTTGGTAAGGATAGCTAAGATGTTGTGGTGTTTGTTGGTGATTATTAAGTTGTTGCTGATGCTGCTGCAGTTTATGTTCCTCGTTAATATGATGATTTTGGGTAACACTTAAATCCGTGGGCATTTCATCGGATGTAGGGAAACCACCCTGATGACTTAAGTCAACTAAAGAGACGGCGGCTAATTGTCGGGTATTATTGCAAGGTATGGAACCACTGGCCACACCACTATCACGACTATGATGATCAGCCTCTAAACTTAAAGACATAGTAGGCGAGGCTACCGAGGATGTGGGAGACCCAGCCGAGAGTCTAGTGCCAGAGACGTAAGAAGAAGAGGGTGACATTGATGACGATATTGGGGAGCCAGGAGATCTAGGACTTAAAGGTCCTACAGATTGGCTGCTGCTGCTTAATTTTTCTTTCCTCTGTTTACGAGGCTTGACTAAGTTGCTCGTAGTGGTAGTAGCTGCACCAACACTTGAGCAGGGCGATTGTGGGGAATTTGGACCGGAATTAGTTTCAACCCCTGAAGAAGTCGATACCGAAGAAACAGTGCCATTACCATTAGCATTGGCTTCTTCCTCATCATCGGGCATTTCATTGGCATGGCCCTTAATATGGGCCTCCATTTCTTTTTTACTCTTAAAAGTTTCATCGCATATGGTGCATTTATAGCATTTAGATCCATAATGCTGGACACGATGTAATTTTAAAACATGATTATAGCCAAAATCACGGAAACAAATATCACAATGATATGGTTTCTCTCCCGTATGAGTACGTGAATGAACTTTCAATTGTTTCGAACAGGTAAAACCTTTACCACAACCTTCTACGGGACACTTGTAAGGTTTTTCACCGGTATGCGTGCGCATGTGTATTACCAATTGACCTGATTGTATAAATGTTTTGTCGCACACTGAACATTTATGAGGTCGTTCACCTGTGTGTATGCGCATGTGACGGTGTAATTTGCCCGAATGTTCAAAGGCACGACCACAAACATCGCACTTGTATGGACGTTCTTTGGTGTGTATGCGACGATGTACTTGAAGATTCTCTTTGACACTGAAGAGCTTGTGACAGAATTCACATTCGAAGGGTCTTTCGCCAGTATGGGTACGATAATGACGAATCTGTTAGAAGTTATTAAAATTAGAAATAATTGAAAATCAGTTTATCTTAAACATAAATCTTCCGAATACTTACCAGTCTTGCAGGCACAGCAAATGTCTTCTGACAGACATTACACTGATAGGGATCACCACCATTTGTGGCGGCATTTGCATTGGGCTTAATTTGCGGGGTCTTTGGTATGCCCAGTGGTACACCAGCTTCATTCACCTCAACTCCTGCTGCTATTGCCTGCGGATTAACTGCACCACTTGTGCTGCTATTGCCACTATTTAATAGACTTAAATCGCCATTCTTGGCATGGGACTTTGTATGAGAAGTATGCGCCGATTTACTACCAAACGTCATGCCACATTGTTCACATTTAAATTGTGGCTTATTGGCATTTGCTTTACGTCCCGTTGTCGTTGATGTTGGTGTGCTACTAGTTACATTATTTGTTGTTGTTGTCGATGTTGGGGTTGGAGTTGCAGTTTGAGTCGTTAAGGAAGCAGGTTGGGTAGTTGCATACAGTGTTATACCCGGTGGTAATAATTCGGTTTTAATATTTGTTAAATATTGTGGTTGTTGATGTTGTAAATGATGATTTGTTGTTGTAATACTTGAGGAATTAATGTTGTGTGTCATTTGTTGTTGCTGTTGGTGATGTTGTTGCATTGTTGTTATATTCACATTATTAAGTATATAACTGTTGCTTGTTGCTGGCTGTAGTTGTGTTGTTTGGTGTTGTGGCTCATGATGATTTCTGAGAGGAGCACACAATTGTGCCTGACTAGGTTGTTCTGATTTTATAATTAATGGTGTCGATTGGTAATAAACCATTGTGTTATTTTGTGAGTCTGAAATGAAAAGAATAAGTCAATTAATTAAAATTTTATACGATTTTTATTAATTAAGACATGGGTAAAAAAATGGATTATGGACTGTATTGGGAATTCGAGGGCGAATCAAAGTGTCGATGACTTATTCAAATCTCAAACTTAAATTAAATAAAAATCATTCACCAATAAGAATCTATTCCGAGAACCATAAAAAACTTGAAATGCAAGGGCCATTTTGAGCGTATTATCGGAATGGTGGCAAGAAGTATAATTAGACTCAGTGAATTGGGTGCAATAAATTAAAGGCGAATAAATTACTTAAGAGTTTTCAGGGAAGTGGGCTTACAAGGGCATACTGTGCATAAATAACGGGTGGCGCATAAGAAACCTTGTGGTTTAATAAGTAAATAAATTAAGGCTTACGTTGTTTTTTTTTTGGTTTTTTTCAGAATTTACTTTGGAAAACTTGGGAAATTTATGCTGGATAAACTCAGCGCAGAACAAGGAACCAAAGTTGTTGAATTTTATTTTGAAAGTCAGAAGATTCAGACACAAAGATAATATCGAGTAATGAGCGTAAGGCCCATTTTCACGTCAATGGTCAAGTGAATAAACAAAATTGAGGCACCCTTAATCCAAGAATAATTGTTGAACATCAAATTTTAATTTAAGAACCGAGGTTAAAAACAATCCAGAATTGTAATTTCATCAAAATGAAGTCACAGCTCATAAGCCCGTCCAATTATGGCTTTCTTGCGCGAAATTTTTGGCGATTGAAAATGATCGAATTTTTCTGATTTTAACTTGACATCGCATTCGCCCGAATTTACGCATCCGATTTTTTTTCTTTAAAAAAAAGTTATTCATTAAATATATATAAACGTTAACATCTATCCCGAGTGCGATAGTCATTAAATTTCCTTGTGTTAATGTTAAACGTTTCCTAACGGGAGTTGTGCTAAGCGTCATGAAAACCACATAACTCTAAGCATTGTACTTCTGGGAGTTTAAAACTGGCAGAGCTTAAAAAAATCGTGGCTGGTCAGACTTTTATCTGGTAGCACTGGAGTCAATAGCACCTAGGTCATAAAAGTCGCTGCATTGGTTTTCGTTCAGGCTCTTTTTGCGATCTGGTGGCAAAAGTGGTTAAAATCCCCGAAATCACGAAGAAAAACCGATTAAGGGTTTGATTTGAACGCGTAAGCAAAAGGCGGAATTTTGCATGCTGGCGGATTTTCCTATGTACTCTTGCTTAAAGCAAAAGCTGTTTTGCTGTTAAAGGTCTGACAGTTATGTACTTAAATGAAACGGGAACGTCAGTTGACGCATTGTGTGCACTCGGTGTTTAAAGAGCCGTGAGGTTAGGCCAAAATGGCGGGTGTTCACGTTAATTTACAACTTTTCCGTTTATTTTATAAGAACCCCTTAACAGTACGACCGAATAAAATTAATAAGAGTGTTTTATAGGTAGAACCAAAAGTACCTGGATAAGTATGGATTATCTTAGAAGGCGTTATACTTGGTACTAAATGAGGACTGCACAAGTTTGCTGTGAGGTTGGATTACAAAGCACCAAAGAATTTAAATAGATTCCATTGCAGAATATTTTTCTTTGAGATTTAGGTTGAATAAGTTAGATAGATATATTACAGAATTCGAAGGAATTTACGGGACGGAACAAAAACTGAAATTACGTAGAATTACAAGAAAATATGAATGGATTGATAGTCCTATAGTGAAAACTACTGGATATTATCGAGTTTCTCACGAGTAAAAGAATGTTGAACGATGTTTCATACAGTGATGTTAACTTATCTTACAGCGCTGTAAAAATGACGGGTTTTGAGACGAAATTGCCGTACGCAAATGTTTTTAATAAAAACATTAATGTGCTGTTTCCAAACGACAGGCGATTGACTGTGTAGTAAAATTTTTATGAAAAGCACTCAGTCCATCGCCTTTCATTTGGAAACAACAGATAAGAGCAGTATTCATAAGCAATTTATTTAAAATTTAAATTTGCTTTAAGAAAAATTTAAATGGAAATTTTTGTCTTAAAATATGTACAATTTAACCAAAATTATTGTATATTTTATAAATACGGCAGTAAAATAATTCTGAATAAAATAGGTACATATATTTATTCAACTCAAAATATTTTTACATTAAAAAAATAATTTTTGAATTGTTATAGTCACAAGAAAAATCAATCCATCCGTACTTAAACCAAGGCAAATTTTTAAATTGAAAATCACCTCTCAAAAGCTAAAATTATAAAACCTACATTTTTATGTAAGTATGTGACGGGTTCGATGTTCGTTAACTTGTGAAAAAAGTGAAAGAAACTGGCATCCTCATCCATAAACCAAAGCGTGAAAAGCCAAAAATAGTGCGTACACTCGAGAATATTGCTGCTGTGGCAGAAAGTGTGCGTGAAGCGCCATCAACATCAATTCACCGTCGTTCTCAACAATTGAACATTTCGGAGACATCATTGAGACGAATTTTGCATAAAGACCTTGGTATGACGCCATACAAAGTCCAATTGGTTCAGGAGTTGAAGCCAACTGACCATCCAGTGGGCCTGCGATCGACTTACAAAGATGCCGATTTTACCAAGAAGATGAAGGTCATTTTGATCTTGGAGGGTATGTAAACAAGCAAAATTGTCGCATTTAGGGCACAGAAAACCCGCACGCATACATTGAAAAGCCGATGCACCCAAAACGAGGCACTGTTTGGTGCGGATTTTGGTCCAGAGGCATAATTGGACCATTTTTTTTTTCGAAAATGTGCAAGGAGTGGCCGTTACAGTCAATGGCGATCGTTATCGGGCCATGTTGAAGGAATTTTTGTTCACAAAAATTGAAGAGGAGGATATTGGCAACATTTGGTTTCAACAGGACGGCGCTACGTGCCACACAGCCGAAACACACTCGATGTTATGCGCCCTGTTTTTGAAGATCGCATTATCAACCGCAGAGCTGATGTCGTTTGGCCACCTCGGAGCTGCGATTTGACACCGTTGGACTTTTATTTGTGGGGTGCCGTCAAAGATAAGTGTTACGCCGACATGCCAGAGACAATTGACGCTTTGAAGGACAATATTCGTGAAGCCATTGGTGAAATACAGCTGCACACAATCGATAATGTGCTTAAAAATTCGACCCATCGTGTAGGCTACTGCATGGCCAGCCGAGGCAGCCATTTGAATGAAATTATTTTCCATTATTAACCGGAAGGATTGTACTTTCAAATAAAAAAAGAAATTTGAGAAAATATTCAGTAGTTTTTTTTTATAGCATTTTCAAAAAAAAAAAAGTTATTTGGCAGACCCTTTATATGTATTTCAAAAATCCAAATTTCTTAAAATTACCGTATTTTGAATAGAATTACCTTGCTACCTTTTGCGGCCCAAAATTACCGTAAAAAGGGTTATTACCATACGGTTAACATCACTGGTTTCATATATTAACTTCTCTCTCTCTCTCTCTCTTTGGGTCATTGAGTGCCGACGACTAATTTAACCTAATTTAATTATTGCTCTATTTAATAGTAAAAAGCTGTTCAAAAGTCTAAACTAAATGCAAGTTTATCGATATCGATTTAAACTGAAATCTCTAATTCTAAATACGTAAATTTTTTCAATAATGTTTTATTTCTTAAAACAACCAGTTTTATCGATTTTTTTTAGATAAAAAAATAAAAATTCATATTCACATACATATGTATGTATATTTATCCTCAACCCCTAACTGTTACCAGGTTATCTGTTATCAACCTTATGATTTCTAATAAATGCAAAACATTTGTAAGTATTGTAAAGAAGTCAAATATATGTACATAGATATATAAATAAAGCCAACATATTATTAACCCAGATTGCGAAGTTTTAATTTTTTCAAATGAAAAGTGAAAATGCACTTGAAACAACCCTTTACAACATTTAAAAAAAAAAACACATACAACTTGAGCACATAAACACCACAGAAAACCACCACCTTTTTAAAAACAGGAAAATAGGAAAAACGGGACTTTTCCTTTAGGCTTTTTAACGACCTAACTAGGCAACGGTTATATTGTCTATAAATTTTACATATTTATAATACAATACCATCAATTTATTTGAAAACAAACTCAGGAAGTATAAAATTTAAATATGCAATTCTATCTTTTTAACAAAGCAGTTGGAATTTTCCTGAAAGGGTGTAAAAAGCTTCAAAAAGAAAAAATTACGCACTTCGTTTTATTTTTGTATAAATTCAATTCAATAAGGGATGAGAATGAGAGTTTCATTGTTTTGGGGTGTTGGATTTTCCTGAAAAACTTTTATTGGAATAAGTTGGAGGGCAAAAAAAAAAAAAAATAAAAAAAAACCAGAGTGAGAAGAAAAGTGGGTCCACGTATTTTTATGTTTTGAAAATAAGAGCTTTGGGAGTTGGGTTGTTTTAGCTCTGCTTTATTTGTTTGTAAAATAAAAAAAGTTTTTTTTTTTTTGTATCATTTTGATAACTTGGTATTTTTATTCTTTTTTGGAAACATCGTTTTCACCGGCCGGCATTTTGTATTCCTACAGTTGATATAAATAGAAAATGGCGTTTTTTAATAGATAAAAAGTCAAAAATAGAATTGGGAAAGGGAGATTTAAATGGAAAAAGAAAATTATTTAAGTTAAAGTCAAAATAAAGTATGTATGTTGTCTTTAGCAAAAGTTTAATTGTAATAAGATTTAATTAACAAAAGATTAAGGAATATTTTTCATCCGGATTTAATAAACAATAGTTTAAAAATTTACATATCTGACTCATTGTTGCAGATCCTTCGTTTAAATTTTAATGAAAGCTTTCCTTTTTTTTAATAAAATTTCATAAGAATACAGACAGTTCAACTAAAAAAATCCCAATTGTTTTAAAAAAGCTATGACACAAGCTCTATATGTTTACATTAGTACTTTAAGGTCTTTAAGTTTTTATAATAAACAAATATACCAAAGTATTCAAGAAAAAGTCTTGACGGAAAGAGTACGAAAAGCAGAAGAAAAGGAAGAAACATGTAAGCGAATTGAAAAATGATAATTAATTACAGCAAATTTTGAACCACCATTGGTTAAAGATTGATGTTTGACTGTTCGCTAGCAGGCACCGCAGTGGTGCAGAGGGTAGAACTGCAAAGAATTCTGATGATGAGAATTTGGTTATTCTCGAAACGCAAATTCAACCCGAGTTTGATCCCCAGCTCAGCCAAGAATAAAAATAATCAATAAATTTTAATTAATTTCATGTTGCAAAATTTCTTCCTTTAGTAAAAAAAATTAATGAAAATTAAATTTGATGATTTATAAGAATATTTAAAAATATCAATATTGACTTAACTCTAACGTTTATAATGGCCAATTGTTGAATTCGTATTTAAGTATTATTTATCTTTAAGTTCTATTTTTACGAAATTAAGTTTTCCAGGACTGTTTTAAAATGATACTTAAATAGCCTGCGTTGCTTCTTTAAACTCTATTTAAGTTTTCATTGTGTATTTACTTGGCAATGTGGCCTCAATATCACAGCAAAACAAAAACACGGGCAAAGTAAAAACAATCAGCTCTTTCTATGAGGCCATCTTGAAAATAAATACACTTTAAGGTACAAATACTCTAATTGAACAGTGAACAATAATATTTCAAATTTATGGTTGTCTTCACAAGTTTCTTTAAATGGGGTCTCCACCTGACAATTTTTTGTCGTAATAAACGTCAAACTTCATTAATGTATAAAATTTTCGGTTTACAATTTTAGAAGTTACTGCGTGGTTTTCACTCGTGGTTATCAATTTCGACACGCAATAAATATTTTCCAGCAAAAATCTAAAGACACTAACTTAAGAATATAAAATGTTATTGAGATCTTAAAAATATTTTGGTCAACTTTCGCCTATATTAACAAATTTTGGGTTAAAGGCCAAGCCAAGAATCCGTTGTACTTAACACGCCCCTTTTTTCAACTGACACTAACGTAACAACGGAGGACGGGCGCACAACGAATACTTTGATGGCTGATATTTAAACAATACCGAAACGATTTAATTTATTAACAGCCTGTTCATTGATTTCGAACGTTAAAGTTCGCATAGAAAATTACATTTAAAACAAAACCAAATTTTAGAATTTTGTTTTTGTTTTAAATATAATTTTCTATGCGAACGTTGACGTTCGAAATCGTTAAACAGGCAGTTAATTTAATTTTAGATTATTTTTTTTTTTGTTGACAGCCAACACAAAAAATTTATTTAAAACAAATTAAATTTCAATAACTCAAAGTACGTTGAAAGTTGCCTTACTTTAGTAATTTGCGATACCGGAGACGTACGATATTGCACAAAGGATTCTATGTGACTCGGCCTTTAGAAGTTAGAAACTTAAACATTTCGTAATAACCTTACTAACTGGCCTCGAGCTTAACATAATCTTTTTAATCATTTTTTTTTTTAATCTTTCAAGCAAGTTTAAAGGCCTTTCAATTCATTCGTAAATGTTGCGGGCACGTTAACGTTGCGGTCGACTTCAATGGTTAGCGGTAGTTACTTTAAATACGTAATAACACGCTTATAGAAAACTGACAATTTTTCAAAATTTATACATTTAAGCTTTTGTTATTTGTAAAAAAAGACAAAAAAAAGTCGAACAGCTGATACGTTAAAACGGAGAACAAGTTTAGTTTTATCCGGTTTATCTGCAACATAACGTCACATTAGCGTAAGTGCGCCTATTTATTCATATCGCACTTGATTAATAAGAGGGTATTAGTTAGCAATTTAAATAATTTTCAGTAGAAGGCAAAACACTTTTTTAATTTAATATTCAAGGGATATGAAAGAAATTTTAAAAACAATCATTGCATTAGCAAAAAGTATGGAAAATAGTACGATATTTTTACAGCGGTTAGATATAAATGTTACGTGTTGGTTTTTTTCCCGAAAGTAGAAGAATAAAAATTTCGAGTTAATACCAAGTATAACGGAACCGCTTAAACGCAACGTATACGTAACCGTTTACGTAAGAGTAATTACGCATTTAATATTTAAATCTGACTCTAGGCACTGATATTACAATATTTTGCTAAACAAAAACCTTCCATTAGCTTTAATCATTGAACTATTCTCAGGCCTGCGCATTAACAAGAAATTG